>CM031241.1:542352263-543007263 GCA_018340775.1 Taxus wallichiana var. yunnanensis | reverse complement strand
TATAATGATATTTACCATACAAGAACCATATTCAGTTACATCTAACACCATTATCTATCCAATAGTATCCATTATATTAAATATTGTAAAACATAAAAGCTTCATACATCATGATCCATTTTCCATAGTCATGCACGCTAGCAATTCCACAACATAACTCTATAATAAAATGGTATATCCAAACCGTGTAAATCAATACATATATATAGGGGTGGGGAATTTCCCTTCACCACCCATGCACCTTCCAAAAATAGGCTACATGCTAATAATAGCCATGCGCCTTTACATAAGAATACAAAAGCATGCAAGTGCTAATAATAGATCTCCTATAGTTAACTCCTAGTATAGATCCTATTAATAGCTCAAAACTTTACATGGCACTCGATCTTCCACTTGCCCCAAAATAACCTTGTGTAGCTTCAGCAAGTCTTCATACCTTTACGTGCTCTGCACTCCATGTCCAAAAATAGCCTTGATTTGTAAAAGTGGCTAAGTCTTGTTTCTAACCTATTTCGGGCACGCTCTTGATTTACTATACTTCCATGAGCATATACGTGCCCTATTCCCGCTTGCCCAATCCTTATGTGCTTTCATCCTTGAGTTATATTTTATCCGCTCAATAGATATGGAAGAGGATGAATTGATGAGTGAAGAAGATACCATGGTGACTCTCTACACTCAATTCTAGTGAGGGAAAATGGATAAGGACCTATATCTTTGGGAGGAAATGGAACAAAATACTATAACAATAAAAACTAGGAGAGGTTATCCTTTACGATGCTTTTTTACTAAGATGAGCCTTGCTTGAGGTTCCATAAATGATCATGTACCAACCTCCCGAGAAAGATATAAAAGATCTATTCATGGCTTTTGTGGAACCATACCACATGATTGAGACTAAAAATAAGTGACATGATCATCAAAATGGTTAGTGAAGTGAAAGAACATTTTTTAAAACAATGTAGTGTTAAGGAAACAAACGACCTATGTAGACTCATTGAAAAGAACCTAAAATCTAAAAGGAACTCCTTGAGGATGAATAGGAAAAGAAGATGGATATGGAGTGCAACTACATATTTGTAGACATAAAATCCATGAATTTGTTTCAATGGATCCTCAAGGAGGATACCAATTTAACAATTGGTGTACCAATCGACCAACCAGTGGAATAACAAAAATTAAATTCTTGGTTGACATTTTCCTCAAGCAAAGGAAAGCTAACAATGAAGTGTAGGTGCTAAATATGAACAAGTTGGAACGATATAAGAATAAGGTCCTTTATATGATTTTTTTAAGGAATGTAATGAATTGGAGAGAAATCTGAATGAAAAACTACCACTACAAAAAGTTATTCATGAGATTTGTGTATAAAGGATTTATGATAGAATCCAAACATAGAAAAAGGAAATTTTCCTAGGTATGAAAGTATATACAACCAAGGAAAAATTTGTCATTGCCAATTTACGACAAGACGTGGAGGATATGGAAAAATAAATTAGCGCAAAAAGGAAATTCTCAACTAATGCCTTGTCGACCTATAAAAACAAGAACTTTAAGAGGAAAGAATGTTTGTGGAAATAAAAATACGTGGGAGAGAAATTGGGTACATTAAAAGAAAAAAACTAAGGACCCCTATAAGGATGTGAAGAATTCGAGAAACTTGAGAACATGGGTGGATAACTCAAGCCAAATATATAGAATGCACTCAAGAAGTGGTAAAAAAATTAAATCAATTACACAAGGAGGTACCTAAACATTTTGAAGAGGATGAAATTTACTCAGATTTGGGAAACCAAGTTAGCATGGGGTGATGTTGAGCCCACATTTTTTCATACTCTACAAGTTCGATTATGTATTATTTTGGGTGAATCATTAGGTATATTAGGAAGTAAAGATCTTAATAGCTTTTTGAATCCATTATATTGGAAAAATAACATTTACATGAAGATAGAATGCATACATGCTGCAAAAAAATTTAGAGTAGCTCATCTAATTTACATCCGTGAAGTTGTATGGATTGTGGTACATTTAGTATGTGGGGTAGAAGAAAAAGGATCCCTCTCGATCAAGTTCATGGAAGAGCCAAAACACCTCCTTTACTAACTAATGAATGGGACTTTGAACTTCCTATGAAGTGGTTTTTACATGGAATATAGGAATATATATAGTGCAACGGTGAGATAACAAGCAACTCATAATATAAGTGCAAGTACAACATGATAAGATCAACTAAATATTAGTGCATGTGTTGAAGATAAGAATTGAATTCCCATGTATGCACACCAACTCAAACTTCTACTTAAGTCATTATAAACTAGTAATTAAGTTCCAATTTAAGTGTTAAATAATTTAATGAATGGAAATACCTCATCAATAGAAATACCCACTTGATACATTGAAAAATGTAAGAACACCGATGTGGTTAGAGTAATTAATTTTACATAGTTTTGAACAACAGATGCCTCTCTAAGAGATCAATAAATATTCAGACATGTTTGGAAATAGTGTTGTACATTATTTTGTTATATATGGTTGGGAAATTAATTTCTTATAATCTCTTACATCTGTGCATATTTGGGATAAGTGTCTTCTAATGTTTGGGAGTAGAATAAGTTAGATAATTTTTCTTAGATTTTATGATGTAGCTCCAAAACCAAAGGTAACCGATCTTATCTCACACCTTGGGTGAGATCACAAGGGTGACCTTATGTGGTTTGTTAATGTGGGGAATTATCTTTAAAAGGTTCTTGTAATGTTATCTTGATATTTCATATGTGTTAGGGTAAAATAGAGAACTAATCAAACTTTTACCCTAACCATGAGTGTGAGACCTTACACAAAGGTTAGTGTTTGGGTTAAAGTACATTTTATGCACCACCTATGTTAGATCTAATATGAAGATGCCTCAAACCACACGTATTTCTCTACCTAGCATGTGATATCTATATAAACATAACTAGTTTGGAAAATTGATTATTTGACACTAGTCAAGTGACTTTAACCTTAACAAAACATGGTTCTTTGATCTTTAATTGCTTGATAATCTAGGAAGCTAGACTCTTGACCTATTTGATTGTTTCATACCTATTGTAGTGGATTTTTTCATTTATTTTAAATTAATTTGGGATATTTTAGAGAGCCTTGATTTCTTGAGTGTTAATATCTTCATTAAGAGCTCTTAAGAGTGTTAGGTGAGTTATGAAGTGCATTTGACTTATTTAAATAGAATTTCATAAGTTATATATATGAGCATTATGGTTGACCTAGAAGGTGAAATAACTCTCATGATGATTTTCAATTTGGAAAAAGAAACATTATATGGATGGGTACAATACCATCCAGTCATCCAACACTATACTTTCTTTATGACCACGAGCTTTATAATTTTATTTGGGCGGATAAATGATGCAAAAGCTAAGGTTTGGAAATGATACTTGGATTTCAATTATGGATTTGGTTGATTACTATTTCCTTAATGAGTGACATGGAATATTATAGAGAAGAGTATGTCGAGATCGAGAGAGGAAGATACATGCATCGCACTTAGAAAGTTATAATTTTTCTTAGCATAGGCCAAATCTAAACTTTTCATTGCGAAAAGAATAAGTTTCCAAATTTTATTGTCTACACGTCTCAAGGAAGGCTATGGAAAGTGATATACCCTATTTGTAATTTTTTTATTGTTTATAGTTTAGGAAAGTGGTATACTCCCATTATAATGTCACGCATCATGAAAGTTAGGAAAATGGTTTAACCCCATTATAATATCATGTCTTATATAAAATGTGTGAAAATTAATAATAAGTGCATGCCCCTCGTGGAAAAGATTCATTATATATGTAAGTGTCGTAATTCACATAAGCATAGGAATATTTTATCATGTATGTTCAAAGTGTTCCATTAAAATATAAATTGGAATAGATGAATATGGAGAGAAGGGAAAATGATATGTAACATGCCTCAAAATGTGTAATAGATAAAATTATCTATAAAATATATTTATGCATATGTCATCATAGGATAACTAATGTATACATATGGGATGGGATAAATAATTAAATAAGAAAGGCCTAGTAGAAAAATCAAATAAAATCCAAGGGTTATAAGAATATTCGCTTCTAATACCATATGTACATGGTCATAGTAAACAAATAAAATAATTTTTGCCAACTTAAGGTAGGGTGATCACACAATAAAACACAAAAAATTAGTAAGTTATCTATAGAGACAAGATATATACAATAGAAAACTATGTAAAATAATGTCACATTTGAGATAACATAAGCGAAGGTTGGGAGTACTAACCTATGATCATGTTAATGTGATGATCATATACTAATCTTGGATCAATTACAATGAATGTCACATATTTTTGGGTGAGAATTAGTAGTAACACATTTATCACTATCAAAATCAGTTAAATAGTATTGTGATGTATAATAACTAAAATTATAAGCTCTAATAGTATGCTTATGTATATATCGAGGCCAATGAATAGTTGGAATAACCTATGGAATCTATTGTATATCGGGATGATGCACTAGTGTCCTTTGTTGGACACACTCACAAGGTTTCTTTACAACTATCACATGGTGAGGCTAAGAAACTTTATAGGTTTGATAGGAAAAATGAGATGTATATGCCATGTAGGTTTAACATGGGAAGGTTGTTTGTATAATGGGAACTCAAGAATGTTGTATTGGAAAATTTCAACTAATTTGTGTTTTACTAGAACTCGTTCCAAACATTTTTCTTAAGAAAGTCTAATATTGGAATGTCTTTTGGATGTAGATCACATGGGATACACATAATAAAAAATTTGAATAATGAATAATATTATTTTATATAAATTTCAAGCATCTATATGAAATATAAGGATTGAATCACGTCTTATCTATACGCGGATGTCCAAACACCGTATTACATATGTCATTGTTTGGTAAAACTAGAAGGAATTTATCTCTTTGTTATTTCCTACAAATTGTAATAGTAAGACAATATTCCCGACTAGGATTTTCCCCCGTAAAATCCTTTCACCGTTGTTGTAAAAAAATAGATCCTTAAGTATATATAAGGCTATATAGAAGTGACAATGTTCAAATATTCTCACTTGATCCACTCATCAACCATAAAAATTTGTATATTCATTGTGCTAGATGGGAGACATCTCGTGGAGGTACAAGGTTCACGAGGGATATTATGCAAGAACATCTAATTCAAGGGTTGAGGAAGAATGAATGACTACATTGTTATTGAACAAGGTTTCAACTCCCAAGGCGAGCTCTTTTGTATGTACTACTGCACTAGGTAAGAATCTTACACATGATTGGCTATAAAAATTTATTTCTTCACTAGTTATTCCTATTGTAGCTTGTGTAAGAGGGATGTTGAGTCTATGGAACATATCCTGTTGCATTGTGAATATATGGTAAAAATTTTACTCCAGCTTCTTTCTCATTTGATTATTGTTGGGTTTTATCGAGGTATGTTAAGGAGAATATTTGTGCCTAGCTAGAGGGTCCAAAAAATTTAAGCATTATAGGTGTGTGGCTCCAACAATTTTTCTTTAGAAACTTTGGTTGGAGAGGAATAAGAGGATTTTTAGGCGAAGAAAGAACTTGGGAAAAATGCTAGAAATGGATTGAGTTAGGAATTTTGGAAGTTATTGTGGTTAGAAATTTGATAGGTGACGGATTGCCAAGCTTAGAGAAATTAGTGCTTAATAACTTGCCTAAAATTACTTCTTCCCTAGGAAAAATGCCAGAAAATAAAATATTGGATAGGGTTGGGGTAACTTGGTTCCTATCTTCATCATATTTTGTTAATATTAGCTTCGATGGTGAAATGAAGGATAATCAAGGAATGGTAGGGGAGCTTCATTATTTAAGACTATAAAGGTGTGTTTCTTATGAGGGGTTCTATCTTTCGCCACAAGCCACAAAAATGAAGTTGAGGTCGTGGGATTCCTAGAAGAGCTTAAGGTAACAAAAGAGAAGGGTTTCCAAAGAGTCTAGTTGGAAGGTGACTCTATGATTATTATTAAAGATTTATGAAAGGGAAGCATGCCAAGCTGAAAGTGACTAAGATTGTAAAATAACATTATTTGTGGAAGAATGAATCGAATCAATTTCCTTTTCACATTGTTTCAAGTAAGGGAATAAGGATGCTAATGATATGGCCAATATTGTTATTACCATGAAAATTTTCTCCTTTTAATGATTGGAGATGTATTGATTGGAAGGGTCTAGAGAAAATATAAAGGTGGATGCTAAAAAGTGCTAATGAATTATAAGATGAAAGGGTGTGGTAGATGAATGAGGAAAGCTACATGCATATATTGCAAAAGGGGGAAAATTAGCCCAACCAGTAGATGGTCTTTGGATGTGAAATTTACTATTGTGGATGAACGATAACTTGTTGAAAGAGATAAATATGGATGTCATGATTTTATAAAGGGGTACATCTAAGGCCATGCGATGAGTAAGTGAAGAGTTTGAATGGAAAAAGTGACTAAGGGTGCTATTACACTATCTTTTGAGGAGGTCAGGGTTGAATTTTTGTGAAAAAATGTAATTATTGGTGGTGATGCATAATATGGAAATTTTAATCTATTGGTAAGGATGGTTTGAGCTGTATAAGTTTGAAATATGACCAATATTGGTTTAAATTGTTTATTGCTTTAAAATAATAATTTTTGGCTTTGACATGGATTTTGTAAAAGGCATACCTCTACAGCTACAAGATGGGTATGCTAGAGAGTTTTTTTGGTAGGTGTTTTTAGTGGAAATACTGGGATTTCTTATGAGGAGGTAGGGAAATATGGAATGTACCGTTAATCTATGAATGACATATTTGGATATAGAAGATAGTGTTGTAGAAGACTATTATTTGGTTGAAGATAATTTTTAGGTTCTTTGTTAAGGTAATATTTTATTCTCCTTGCATATCCGTGTTTGTTGGATATGGATAAGGATGAGGTTATGATGATCTAAAATTGGTTGTGATGGTGTCTACTACTAGTTTTTCACACTTGACATCATTCTCAGTAGTGGATGATAATTGCTTGGGTGATATAGAAGGGGTTAGGCCTTTTTACAGAATGGTTATAATCCCTTATGGGTATATATTTTAGTTCCATGTGGAAAACACTATGTATGTACTTGTTTTATTAAAACATACCAATTCATAGCTCTGAAATTTTTTTGCATTGATGTATATATATAGGGCTAGATTATATAGTACTCCAATTATTTGTTTTATTTTTTATAATTTTTGTTTATTTAGGGACATTTTTTATGGTGTAAGGAATCTAACACTGGAAGAAGAAGGATGCACAAGCCATGGAGGATAGTCGTGTATGCACAACTTGCAAGGTTGTTTGGAAATCAAATACCATGAGGGCGTTTGGAGAATGCAAAGCCCTTAAGGGACTTTGAAAAATATACAACTCATGAGGAAATTTTGAAAATACACATTTTTCACTATTTGAGGGAATATTATGTCATAAATATTGATCTAAGGGTGGACAAGGTACTACACTTTTATATCAAATGTGATGGGTGCTACTTGAGGAGACAAAATAAGGCTTGATACTTAGTGTCTAATGCAAATAAAAGAAAAGGTGTTTTCGAAACCTCAAAGTATAGTTTTTACTCTAGTGTAGGATACAAAATGTCTATTTCCGCATACAATACTTATGATCTAAATAAAATTTGATCTCTCTAATTATAGATACACACTAATATTCTTCATATAACTTGCAAGAATTGTATGGAGGATTATTATCATGAAGGGATCAACGAAAATTCATGTAGAGATGTCTTAAATTACCAAAAGGAATATAATAGTGATAAAGAATTAGAAGATCCTTATAAAAAATACTAGCAATGGATTAATATGTGTTGAGAAAACAAAATATTGTTCTAAGGAGAAGAAACACAAATAATGTGTGCATGGGAACAAGGTGCATTTGAAGGTGTGAAATGATAGGAAAGGAAATGTGCGCCAAAATAGTTTTCTTCAGACTTAGCCATTTTTATGGATACATGATATTTTTGGAGATAGAGTGCAGAGCACACATTGGGATGGAGACTAGCACAACTTGTAAATTGTATTTTAGGAATGAGTGGATGATAAGCGCCATGCATGGTTGTAGTTAATAATAGGATTACTTCTTCCAGTTAACTATAGGACATCTATTATTAGTGCACTTGCATGTGTGCATGTTATTGTAAAGGTGCATGGCTATTATCAACATGTGACCTATTTTGAGAAGTGCGTAAGCGGTGAAGGGAAAGTCCCCACCCCTATAAATATGTATTGAACTATGTAGTTTAGTGTGTGTGAATTATTGTAGAGTTATGTTGTTGGATCTAATGCGCGCATGAGTTATGGTGATACATTATAATGTAAGAAGCTTTTGTGTTTTATAGTGTTTAATGTAATGAATGATATTAGCTAGGTAATGGAGTTAGACATAATTGAAATTGGTTCTTGTTTGGTTAATCTTATTACAATTATTGTTTAATTCATGATTCTCTAAGATCTAGATCTAGATTATTTAATGTGGAATGTTTATGTTTAATTATGGATCTGAATATGTCTTATCTTCATCACACTAAAATCCTACACAAGTAACTCTAAAGAGGGGCCTGGTACCTTTGTGTACTTCGGGTAAGTGCTCAGCTCGGGTTGGGTGATGTGGTAGCATGCTTGGGTTTTACATAGTAGATTCTAGATTGCATCATTGGTTCTATTTTTGGGACCTCTTTTTCAGTTGTTTTTAGGATGTTTCATGATGAATACATACCAATTGACCTTAGCAAGTGTTGAGGAGTGGATAAAAGATCTAGAAGAAGAGTACACTTAGAGGTTCAACACTAGATCTAAGTTTGATGCACGTGTGTGGGTGGAGTAGAATTTTATGACTATTTGTATGAAATCTTCTTTGTTATCTTTCCAAAGAGAGATGTATGATTAGTTGGTTGCTTATGTGTCTAAAATGAATTGGAGGTATCACACACTTGTCTGGACGCAGAAGAATTTCAAGCCTTCTATGATGCTAATATGATTTGGACACACGCTGTGGATACTTGGTTCCATGGTGTTTTGAATAGTTATATTTTGGAGTACTCAATTTCCACTTATTCTTTCCCAGAGGTAGCTGAGTTCCAATTTTTACGTTATCCCAGGGGAACTTATTTGCAAGGCATTCCACTAGCGATCAAGATCTTGATGGTAACCCTGAACTTGGAAGAAAAGTCGATGGCTAGCTAAACCCTACCACATGCGGGGGAAGGAGCAAGTTTGGTGAAGGATGAAAACCTAGTCAGAAGAGAGGAATGAGAAGAAATTTGGCTTAAGTACAATGAGGCGTGCGAGAGGGAGCTAGAGAAGTAGTGTGATATTGTAGAATGAATTTCATTGAGGAGAGAGATGGATCATGAAGGATTTGGAGCTCATGCGAGTAAGGCATGGAGCCAGAGCATCTAGAACTCCCCCATTTGGGAAATCATGACAGGGAACCCTCCTTGGCCTCATATGGGAGCACACCAAAGAGACGACATGGGTCAGTGGGTGTGCATCCGAAACTACACTGAAACCTAGCCCTCGCACTTGGTTTCCCAAAGATCTAGTACAACCAGTAATCAGCAAGCTAGTTTGGGTAGTAGCAGAGAAAAGGAGTAAATCAAGAAGAAAGTGCATCTATGGATGGGAAAATGTCTTCTTTTTTATTTGGAGGTAAATTTTTAGGTGCATCGTCAACATAGAACTCAAGCGTGCAAAATTTTAGACTCACTTCTGGAGTAGTACCACTTCATAGACTATAGGAGTTTAGTTTAGTACCACTGTTGGGACACAAGGTAGTACATCCACTGGTCCTCTTCCGGATATAGGTGGAGGATCAAGGGGCATATGTGGCTCTAGCTCTAGTGGATCTAGTGGTTCTGGAGGCAGAGTTAACACATGAGGTTTTGGATCAGGTGGGCATGGTCCTCACAAACCCTAGAATATTTACATAGAGATGTCACTTTGTCTTCCAAAGTATATGGGAATAGAAGATGTTGCTGAGAACATGCACATGTGTGAGATATTGTGGCACGCAAAAGGAATCATGGCTTCTAAGCGTAAGGCAAGTCAGTTTGAATTATGTCACAGGACATATTCACAATTGGTTTAGGAAGTTTTACCTTGATCGTAAATTGCGTATATTATGCTACATTATGAGAAGCTTTCCTTAAGGAGTTTCATATCTTAGAGTTCAAGAAGAAGAGTATAAGCACACTCAATGATATTAAGTAGGACACTACTGAGAGTGTTCGGGAATATGATGCCCATTTTAAAACATTTTTTCTAAGCTTTTGTATGATATTCATGCAAGCCAACATGCACAGTGGTTCATTGGGTTTGATCACACCTTTTAGGAGGGCACTATCACATAATACATATACATACCCGTGTGAAGCACTTGAAGCTGCTTTGTGCGATGAGGTAGTTGGAAGTATAGAAACTGGAGTAAGCCCATTCATGGAAGCATAGATTGTAGCTATGGCAAAGCAGTTAGAGAAACTATCAAAAAATTTAGCACATGAGACGTGCGCTGGGATTTGGTGTATAGATTGTGAAGTGGAAGGGCACACTAAATATAGTTGTCCCCATAGGTCAGTGCGTTCATTGTTGCTCGAATGTGAGATATGTCATTTGGACCATGATGCAAGACACTACCCATTATTACAACAAGTGATAAAAAAGAATGTATCTTGCTATTATAAAATTTTCTGGTCCACGACTCACAATACTGAAGATTGTAGGTTGATTGGTCAGATCCATGATGCCATAGATATTGGTGTGTGGTAGACAGAGTATCAAATACTTCTAAAGATAAAAATGAGCACCATGATCATGATCACAACCAAGGGCGTTATGATCGGAACGAAGGGCGCTTTGAAGGAAGTCATGGTAGAGGTCGAGGATACCATGGTGGATTCGGGGCCAAGGCCGTGGTGGTGGACGAGGTGAGTTTCCTCATGGAACATGTTTTACATGCAGATCTCCTGACCACTACATGCACGAATGTCCTCATAATATTACTTGTTCTTTTTGTGGGAAAAATCACAACTATGAGGAATTCCTGGACTTAAATGAGCATCTTACAAGAAGCATATACATGAGAACAAGGGTGCAATGATGGTTAGAATAAAACGTGCCATAAAGAATCAATGGATGCTAAAGTTGGCACCAGAACCTGAGGTATTACCTGTGAAGATTACTACACATGTTGAAGCTATGCACGCCAGTGAGATGTTACATCAGAAACCTGCCATCACTAAAGAGGAATTTTTACATGCAAGGTACCCAGATCCTTCCCATCGAAGGAGGTTTATCAGGAAACCATGGAGGTACTCATTAATCTTTAGGGTGAAATACAATGTTTAAAGGAACAGTCACGGAAGTTGGAACAAAATAAGGTAACATAAATGTTCCAATCGATATTGATGATTTGAAAGAGTTATGAAAGATGTTACGCTAGGAAAATATCATTCCATTAATAGGAATTGGCTAAAGGGTAACACTCCACACGCAAGTATTGAGAATGGATTACGATATTTTATATTAATCTTGTCCCTCATAGCTTGGATTATGACAAGGAAATTACCCTCGAATATTGTTGTGGATGGATGGATTTTAAGAAATATATTGATTGAAATAGGCATGGAAGTGAATGTGCTTACTTTAGATGCATGGGTACAGATGGGAAGACCCTTGTTACATTCCTCCTCTAATGTATTGTTTATGACTAATTGAACTAAGGGAACTCCCTGGAGTTTTAAATGATGCATCCATTACTATACAAGGGGCCAAGTTCATTAGAGAATTTGAGGTTTTAGCACTTGCATAAGCATATAGCTTCCCACTCTACTTGGGTGCCCTTTGTGTTATACAAATAATGCTGATCTATGGTTCAACAAGGGATATATAAGTTTTGAGAATAAGGAAGAAATATTTATTATTCCTTTAATACATGGTAAATCTGTACCTTATGTTGAACCTTTGAGTGAGGAAGACTTGAACAGAATTTACATACACGTCATTCGAGATCCGAAGTAATTGAGCCATCTAAGGAAGGAATCCTCCAATGGGAAGATGCACAGTATATTAGTGATACTACAAGTGTTGCTTATGATAATTGGGCACATGGAACCTACGAGATGGTTGGGCATGATGTAAGAAGTGCATTTGCGCGGAGAAGAAACCCTCATTATTTTAAGAGGATAGGTAATAACTCTATACCTCGGTACACTGGAGAAGGAGACCCTACGATATTCCCATTTGCCATGGAGGAGCATTGGAAAAATCAAGTTGAAATAAGAAATATGTTAGTGTACACCCTGCACGGGATGACAACGCGTTGGTGGATGGTTCACATGGATAATCTCATAGAATGGAATGAAGTCATAATTTCTCTAACAACTTGGTTTTTTAAGAGCAATGCGCCTACTCAAATATGCATATATCATGGTAATCAACCTATGCAAGACCACTTCAATAGTGTGAGGGACTCTGAGAGAGGGGCAGAAATATTTACCACCTTCACTATGGGTTCACAAACTTTATTCCACTTTGCAAGTCTTTGCACGCGCTTGGTATGTTTATGTGGAACTGCATAGGGAGAGTGGAAATTGACAAGACTTTATTGCAGGAATGATCCATACTTTTGAGTACTTATCTACTAAACCTCCAAAGAAGAGAGGCATTACGGTTTATGGAGTTCTTGATAATGGGAGATAGTGCCAAGGTTAAAGAACTCATTCAGGAGTTATTTGGTGAGGAATAACAAGGAGCGTGTTTTGATGAAGTAGATGATACAAATGCTGATTTATTTAAGTGCACTTGTTTTGAGAAGGAGAAAGGAAAGATGGTCTACATAGTGGATGATGAGGAAGTAGAAGATTTGGACATAGCTCATTCAATAGGTACAAATGAATTTTTAGACATCACGATAAAAATGTATTTTCCTATCATGAACCTATGAAGACCAACAAAGTGAACATTGGCATAGATGTTGAACCCAAGGAGGCTATAATTGGGTATTTTTGGTGTGATTCTCAAGTAGCAAAGATAATTGTGTTACTACATTTTTCAGACTTATTTCCTAGGGGCTACCATGGGTTAAAGGGGGTACATGAGTCATTAGGAAAGATGAAGATTAAGCTAAAGGAAGGAGCGTGACTGGTCAGAAAGAGACCTTACGCGATGAACCCAAACCTACGCGTAAAAGTTGAAGAAGAAATTGACAAAATGCTAAAATCCGCATCATTAAGCCCCTAGAGAGGATTTAAAGTGGGTTAGCCCCATGGTAATCATCGATAAAGAAATATGGTCGGATTATGATTTGTGTGGATTACAGGGAGCTAAATGTTACATGTGTGATTGATCCTTTTCTACGCCTTTCATTGAGAAAATTTTAGAAGGCGTTGTAGGGCATGAAGTTTACTCTTTAAGAGATGGATTCTCGTGGTATCACCAGTTAGAATTACATAGAAGATCACGAGAAAATGAATTTCACCACCGAATGGAGAATTTTTACATATAATGTGATGCCCTTTGGTCTAAAAACGTGTCTATTATATTTTTGCGCATAGCTGTTCAAGCATTCTAGGATTTCATTCACAAATTCTTACAAGTTTAATTGGATGATTGGACAAGATATGGGCTTGTTAAGGGTCATTGTGACAATTTGAGCTTAGTGTTTGAAAGATGTAGTGATTAAGAAGAATCTCTTTAAACATCAAGAAGTGTGTGATTACTACATCTTTGAACTCTTTTTGGGCATATCATCTACAATGAAGGTTTGTTAGCAGATCTAGCTAAGGTTGTAGTTATTGTAGGCCTGGAGGAACCTACCATTCAAAGTGAGGTGCATGGATTATTAGGCCACACAAGGTATTATAGAAAATTTATCAAAGATTGTAGTACTCTCCGGAAGAGTTACTAAAAGGAAAAGGGACATTTTATAGGGAGAATTGTAGCAACACACATTTGAGGCATTAAAGGAGAGACTTACTAGAATGTTTATTCTGCATTTTCCTTATGGAACCAACCATTTCACGTACATGTAGATGCCTCTGCACAATCATCATTGCAACGTTAGCTCAACCTCGGAGAAGGTATTATATATCATCCTATCTACTTTGCTATTAGAAAGTTGACTCTCAAGGAATAGAATTATACAACTAGAGAGCACGAGGCCTTACCAATGATCTACGCTACTGTATAAATTCCGATAGTATTTTCTAAAGAACAAATTTTGTATTTTATATGGATCACATGGCATTAAAATACTTGTAAATAAGCCCGTTTACAAGGGCGTATATGGCAATGGGTGCTCCTATTCTAGGAATTTGAATTTACAATCGTGGTAAAAACAGTAAATGTAATTCTCGCCCATACCACTTGTCAATAATTCAATCAGGGGAGGACGTGCGAGAAAATAGAAGTTACAATATCGATGCACAACAGACATGCTTTTTAAATCACAAACCTTTAGAATTGAGGATATTGTTGTCTTTTTACACATAGGTATGGTGCTAGAAGTAATGAAAGCCTTAAAAGAAAAGAAACAACTTACAATTTTTGTGACACCTTTCATGTTGGTCAGTGCTACTTATACAAACTAGGCCGAGATGGTATTGCATACGGTTTGTACTAGAACATGAGCACATGGACATCATGGAAGAGGCTCATGGTCGTATTACAAGTGGGCACTATGTAGGTGACGCCACCATGCACAAGATTACACTCTCTCGGATTATGGTGGGAGACCCTGTATAAGGATTGTAAAGAGTATTGTAAGGTGCGTGATCACCGCGTGCAAGGCCTTGGAAAACTTGGGAAAAGAGATGAAATGCCTTTGATGCCTATTTGCTAGTGCAGGCCATTTTGAGAAATGGGCTATAGACTTTGGGGTCTTATTTCCCAACCGTGCATAGAATTGAATCACATTATATCATCACTTGCATATATTATCTTACAAGGTGGGAAAAAGCAACACCTACAAAGGATTGTACAATGAGCTATAACAACAAGGTTCTTATGGGAAAATATTCTTACTAGGTATGGATGTCCATTGAGTTTGACAAGTGATAGGGGCACACACTTCTTGAATGAGACAATCAAGATATTGTTGGATGAATTTATGGTTGTGTGTCACAAGACTACTCCTTATCACCCTCAAGAAAATGGGACTCACGAGGATTTCAACATGATATTGAGCTGCACCTTGATAAAAATTTATGATATCAAAAGGAAAGATTGGGATGATAAAGTCTCATGTTACTTTGGGCATATAGAACAACCAACAAGAGGTCAATAAGGCCACACCTTTTAGTTGGTGTTTTGTGCATAAGCAGCTTCTTCTAATGGAATTCATGTTACCATCTTTGTGTATTACATGCGCTAGAGGTATAACTGATAAATATGAATTAGAAGAAAGAATTGACAAGTTAATATAGTTGGATGAGAGGCATGCCATAAAGACGTTGAGTTAGAAGCAGGAAAAAGTCCAGTGTAAAGGCATGGCATGATGGACAGACACATCGTGGACAAGAAACTTGAGGTTGACATGGTACTTCTTTATGATTCTATGTTTCGATCCATCTAGGAAAACTTAAGGTGCATTGTTAGGACCGTATGTTATCAATCACATCTTTACAACAGTACTTGTATTAGCTAGAGGCACTTAATGGAACACGGTTACATCTGGTTACTTCAACGGGAGTAGGTCAAGCCCTACTATAAATAAATCTTCTTGGTGTTTGTAATAAGACAATATTTCCATTTAGTATAGATTTCCCTTTCTTTATTTATTTTAATGTATTTCCTTCTTTGTCACTATACTTTGTCAATTTAGTTTGGTGTTTTGTGTAATAAGTGTGTTTACACTGGAAGCTAATTACAATCTGAAGTAATTTTATATGCAAAGGACTCACATACCCTTGGTGTGGGGTGGTTGTTATTTGTTATTCACAAGTGGGTATACATAAGAATATACTATTACAAGTGTTATTAAAGTATGGAAAGGAGATGTTAGAAAGGAAATTAATTCTAAAGTAGACCATAGATGGAAATAAATGAATGAAAAATATAAAGCAAGGTAAGCAACTACTGTGGAAACTACTAGAGGAGGGTGTAGTGGTGAGGTAATTTGGTGCATATAAGTGCACAAAAGACAAGTCTGTAGACATAAGGTAGAAGGAACGATAGAAGGTTATAGCTTAGGGCATGAAGGTGTACCATATGGAAATTAGGAAAATGGTCAATTAATGTGAGGATTGGTGGTAGGTGAAGGATTAATAAATGCACTCAATTTTTGAAAATCTATATAAGGACGTGACGTGGGTTCATTTTTACCTTTGAAATCACAATTATTTGAGAGAGCTAAGTGCGACTAAGCCAAGCAAAACGTGTTGAGGTGTGAAGAGCTACTAACTATATGTGGAGAGAATATTTGTGCAGGTACTAAGTGTCTTCAAGTCCCCATCTGTGAAGGGTTTAAGTGCAAATGAAGCATTGAAAAGGAGCTAGGGCACATAGTTTCAAACTAGGGTTTGGGATTACTCAACACAAAAGACAAAAGATAAATTTTTACAATGGCACCGAAGAAAGCACTAGTAGCAGGAACAAAGGGGAAGAAAAAGGTGGAAGTTGAGGTCAAAGTTGCTCCTGAGAGTAAATTTTTAGAGATGCAAAGATTCAGAAGGAGTGATATTCAAATGGGATTTGGATTCCCACATTTATAGATGCAAAGTAAGTGATTACAACCACCAAACCACCGACAACAGGGGATAATTGGATGCGTTGTTCAACAAGAAGATGAACAAGCACATGGTGGACAATATGCCGATATATGATGATGCCGGGAAGAAGTTACTTAAGAAGGAAGGGGTTTATCGCTTATATGAACTACCATATTTTGGAAAACCAAAAGATTTATACCAATGGCTTATGCGAAGAGTCCATGCAGACTTTTTGTATTTTTTTGGATGGAGGGTAAGGATCAAAACAACCTTGATTTCTACATCGACAAGACTGAAGGGCATAGGGACATATATTATGAGTGATCTGACTGATAAGGTAGTTGTTATAGCCACCAAAAAGGA
The DNA here is from genome assembly GCA_018340775.1 of Taxus wallichiana var. yunnanensis. Lineage (NCBI taxonomy): Eukaryota > Viridiplantae > Streptophyta > Pinopsida > Cupressales > Taxaceae > Taxus > Taxus wallichiana. The sequence continues at coordinate 542,990,104 of CM031241.1, read as the reverse complement.
GTTAGGATACTCCAAGGGTCATAGAGTGGACATAGACAAATTAAAGAAGTATCTTGTAGTGCAAGCAATCATGCATCTATTCACTAAGTTAAATGACCAAGAGAGATGGTCACAGGTAAATACCATGTGGCTACACATTACGAAGAAAATTTTAGAGGGAGAAATATACAACTTGGCTGGCTACATTGTAGAAACTATTACTGAGGAAGCATGCACAAGTGAGAAGATAATTTTTGGTGCTATTCTATTATCTCTTGTCTTTGTAGAAATTGGAGTGCCCGATGGGCCAAAGAACAAAATTTGGGAATACCCCACAAAGAAGAAGTCCCTCATGGAGAGGTTCGAGAAATACTTATGTGAAGGAAAATTAGTGGCCCATTCAAGCAAAGGGAAGAAATGTGGTGTGACCAAATTTACGCAAAGATTTGACGGACGAATGGCGCATTCCAAGGGATTTACCATTAGTAGTGGGTAAGGCAAGACAACTCACGGTGTATCAAAGCATTTCGCATCTCACGGTTTCAATAAAGGATGGGACATGGAGTCCATGGTATAAAATTCCCTATGCCTTCACAATGCACTACTTCTAGGCCTCAGTTCATAGGTTTACCGATGCACGTCAGCTGAACTTCAATGCAAATAAGGTAGATTGTGACTACCATACTCTCATAAAAACATATGTTTATCCAGGTCAGTCTACCTACATTGAGAGGCTTATTTTAGATGTTATAAATATAAAGCCAATAATTTTGGCTATTGGGGATAGTGGATATTATCTCATCTATCTTTAGCTCAAGCCTAGGCTAGAGAATAACAAGTATGTGGAGAATGAATTTATGCTCCTAGGGCCACCTAAGGGAAAACACACAGTTGAGAATGTGGCAGCTCCAAATCTTGCCGTGACCATAGAGATAGATGAGGAAGAAGAACATGAGGATAGTGGAGGCTTGGACCATAGAGGTTGGAGGCAGCCCACAGACAGAGTGGAGAGTGACCGCGTAGATACTCCACCACGACGCAAGAAGGAGAAGAGGATTTGGACGTGGATGCACCTCCCGAAGAGCACTAGTTTAAAAGGGTTTTCAGAAGAACCAACACCTAAGGCATAGTAACATCATAGCCTCGTATTGAAGATCACCTTGAAGCTTCCTCTAAAAGAAGCACCAAAGAAGAAGAGAAAATAAAGATGAAGCTTGGTGAGGAGGCAGAGGAGTTAAGAGAGCATTGTAGACACCAAAATTAGGTCACACTACCCTTATAAACTTGTTAATTAAATTAACCATACCTTACCTATTCATATCCCATAGTGCACATGATTAATTGAATTAATTTAATTAACATCCTCACTTGACCACCTCACCCTATGACCCACTCAAAACCCATTAATGACCTAAGACCAAGTATAAGCCTATCCTAACCAACTAGGACTTATTCTAAACCTAGACTTAACTCCTATTAACAAACCTACGAGGAATCTTACTCATTCTTCGTGGTCTATCACTCAAGACTGAGACAAAGATTGAAGACCACGCCAAAAATAGCAACAATCAGCTATTTTTGGCCAACCTAGATTTTCCCTCCTTAACTGACATCGATCCCCAACCATCACTAGTTAGGCTAAATAATTTTCTAAAAGCCTTTGCTGAGGTTGGTCATTTGATTTAGGATTTCATATGAACAGAGACTTGGAGGAATCAAATTTTTTGAAGCACTCAGGCAAAGGAAAACACACGGGAACACTACTAACAACCATTGGCATCCATCATCTTCTTCACGATCATAAATACAAATAGAGAAGCACAAAGGTTCATACTTTGCGGCAAAACTCAACTTCACTTCTCTCGGATCTCCACTATCACCATCCTCATCACCTGCACTCTCCAGACCCATTCTTCAGTAAGTACCTAATATCTCTTCATTTATCTCTATTTGATTTTAGTAAGATTTATTATTCATCTCAATAATTTATCCTTCTACATCCGTACACCTCCCTTCCTCCCACCAACTTATCACCCTACCATACCTGGACCTTCCACCTATCTTCCCCTATCCTAATCATCTTTAAACCTTTTAGACCATTCCACGACCTCACCCCCACCATTTTCCAATCTCTGCAATCACAGAGAGATGAAGAACATTTCTAAGATATTTTTATTAATTACCCCTACCGACATGGTTAGCTAACCGACGTCAATCATATTGTAAAATCAGCATCGGTCATACAACCGATGTTAGCCATTACTTTGTCCTGCAAACATACCTCAAACCAACAAGCTCATACCCATTCCCTAACAACCCAAGATCACTCCTAATCTTCACCAAATCTTACCCAAAGCCCGTGTGACTCTGACTCGTAACCCAATACCAGCCCATCATCTGACCTGTTTTGACCTCAATCACCTTTTATCTAACCTTTCTTATTTGTTTTGTACAAGATACCTAAATTGTTTCAATTCCAATAATATTTTTATTTCATGTTTATTTTGGATAACATTAATACTGTTATTTAAAATGTGGATTATAGTCATATTTAGAAGCATTTGCTAGATCTAACTTTTTCTAGGAAGTCCACTTGTTGTTTTATTTAACTCTATCTGGTGGTATTGTTTTACATTTTATAGGTAGTTCCTCCTAGCCAAAAGGGAGTATTCGCAATCAACATTGGATTAGGAAATCAGAACACGTGCACAACCTTCAACCGACATCACAAATAGGTATTCCTCCTTGGCCTATCACCCTCTATCTGTTTCATTAATTTATCAAGAATCTGGTGAAACATTTTGGCACGCCCAATGGGGACCCATCCAGGGTTCCTTGCATTTATTCATTCTTAGGGAAATATTTTGTATGTTTGTTTCTTTTAAAAAAGGAAGTTAACATTAAATATTCTCCCAGGAATCTTCTCTTTCTTATATTTGTCTAAGTGACATTTATATTTTGAGACTAAAAAAATCCTTCTTTTTCTTCTTGTTTTGCATTAGTGAAAGTTATTCTCTCTCCTATTCACTCTCTTGTTTACATCGAATATCACATTTCGATTTGGGTTCTAAAATACTTGCATTTCATACTTCTATGCTTGCATTTTTAGCTCACATTAAAACTAAGGGAAACCTATACACTGGAAGTCATGCCCAGCTGATGGTTGACATAATTGAATCATAGAGCACTTTCTCTCTCTCTCTCTCTCTCTTTGCCAAACTACACAAATAAAAATTCACACATCTTCTTAAACAACACCTTACGTGCAAGAAGTTTCAATGATCACATGATCGAGGATTGAAAGTGGGCACCCAACTTGTTTCTTCTGTCATTAATTATCGAGAAATTACCACCCCTACCAAAACATAACTTGAAACCACCCTTAGAATTTTCCTCTTCATAGGACACCTTCCCAACCAAAAACTTTGTTAATTCACAAAGTCAGTCTAAAATAGAATAAGCTAAAACATAAAATTCACTTATAGGATTGCGTGTTTTTCTTAGCTTTTTCTTGAGTTGTGAGGTTACGTTCTTCATTTTCTTCTTCCTTTCACACTCCACCATCATAGTTGGTGTATTTTACTATTTCTGAGTGTGTCAGGATCCATTATTATCATACTCAATTTTCTGGGTTGATATTTCATCTAACTTAATTCACAAAAATCATTTTTCTTCACTTTTCCAAATTTCATAAGAATTAGCATCGGTCTAGATATTGTCATTGGTTTACATCTCGATCGGCATTGTAAGTTTACCTAACCATTGTTTGTTTCCATCTCTTTTTGGTCATTCTACCAAAAATAGCATTCATCACATCTTCTATTCTTTTTAAGTTCTCAGGACATCATCATACCCCCAAAATTTTAAAATCACAATCAAATACATTCTTTATTTCATTTTCATCAAGGCTTTTCCTCATTTGCAAAACTATTGATTTCCTATTGTAATCAGTAGTGATTTTCATCACCTTATAACTTTCATCGGTTAACTTAACCATTTTCAGTTCCTTTGTTATGATTTTTAATTAGAACACCGACCCGTTTCACCTCCCGGAATCTAGCCTTTTCCATTTCTATTATTTTCTGTGTCATTTAAAGTACAATTTACTAGGTCTATGCTAATTCACATGGTTTTGACTCACAAGCCAAGCCAATGCCCTTGTGTTTCATGCTATCCTTCATCCGCTTCCACCTATCCCATCACCACCTTCTATCTTGTCACCTATGGATCCAACTCAACCCATCACCATTAGTACTGGTGATGAGGAGTTCACAAGACTCCTTTACCAAAAATCTGTTACCCTACAATATTATCTCACCCAATCATCCACCCGAGACTCCTTGAGATGATTGGTATATGAATGCTTTCTATCACTCCTTCCCTCACTTCCACATCTTTACCACTAGTTGGTGCATTACCTTCATCCACCTTACCACATGTGGTGTCTCAACTAGACCCCACATCCGCTATAACTGTTGCACCTACGACATCTATCACACCCATGGTGTTAACCATCCCTTCACTAGCCACCCTTAGCATAGCCTCATCTACACATGTCACCTCATATAACCATTACATCACAACCACCCATGGTGTCAAAACCCACACCCCATTCCAAAACCTCGTCCTTTCCATCCCACAGTCTCTACCCCCAATTACTACAAGATTTGTTACGACTACCCCACCTATTTACACACATCACCAACAACCCCCAATCTCATCTATCACTTATTCGGATATCTTCCGCCCACATCTATCCCCCCTTTTCATAGTTCTCATACTTGGCACCCCCATATACTAGGATGCCATCCACATCATACATCCATCATCAACCTCCTTTTACTGTAGGGGGCACCCATTCCTCACAACCCACCAATGACCTCATTAAGATGATGATGGAAAATATGCAAACATTAGAAGCATCAGTTTCTGGCTCTCGTAACTCCTTAACTTATGACAAAATATGTAATGAGCCTATTCATCCATCTATCCCATTCACCCATACCCTGTACATTGGGAAATGCCCCAGGTTCAATCATTTCAACAGTAAATAATACCCACAACAACATTTGTGGTCATTCAAACATGGGTGCTATCTAATTTCCCATGATGATGCTTTACTCCTACAGACATTCCCCATGTCCTTGACATGACCCGCCTTAGATTGGTATAGTGGTTTACCTAGACATTCCATTTACTCATTTAACCAAGTGGCTCAAGCATTCTTGGACCATTTCTCAATCAATGTCATCAAAAAATTCACCATGACTGACCTATACTCAAACCGATAATACAACGACAAATCTATCGCATTTCATTTCTCACTATCAAATCCTTATCAACCAATTAACATTCCAGTTACCTCAAGCTGAGCTTATAGATTTGTTCACTAGAGCTTGTGCCAAACACATCTCACCAACTACAGGTAAAACCTTCCATACCTTCGACAAAGAATTTACTATGGTGTGAAAATTGAAATTTATGCATTTCAAGAGAAGAAAATTCAATTGTGAAACAAAAATTTGAGTTTAAATCAAATGATGCTTCTTCGTCTTCAAAGCCCCAAAACAATTATTCAAAATCCAAAGGATCTGCCAATGGTAGTTCTCAAAGCTAGTCCATCTCATCCATCTAACCAAGCCAAACCTTCCTCCAATATTTCTCCCATTCAAACTTTTTAGTTCTAATGGGAACAATGAAAGTACACTCCAATTGGAGAGCCCTATTCTTCAATCTTGGAAAAGCTTCTTAAGGATGGAGCCATTGCACTTCCACCCATAAAACCTCATACTAGTTTTGATCCCGCTTGTCCTATGCCTGCATGGTATAAGGAACATGACTATTGTAATTATCATCACGTCAAAGGCCATAGCGATGGTAATTGCATAACCTTCAAGAACATTGTCCAAGAAATGTTAGATAATGGAGATCTCATCCTGACAACCCGAACGCACCGAAAATCAAAACTTTCATATATTTAAGAATATGTTTCCTAATCATACACCATCATCTAATCAACATGGTGAATCTTTAACCAATGACAACAATGTCCATAAAGTCCACGTTATTTTCAATATCATATCAATCATTCCTCAATTTCCACTTATTTCATCTATCGAGGAAATTTATAGCACGAGCTCCTCTACCCACAGAGGAGCCTACCTCATCTAATCCTTCACCCACAGAGGATTCCCCTTCATCTCCTCTTCACCCATGGAGGGTTCCTCTACCAATGTCTTTCAACCATCTACCTTGTAACCTACCAAACAATCAATGGTATTAACTCTCCTACCCATAGGAGAATCATCATCACTTTCTTCTCCACCAAAATAAGAATATACCTCACCCCATATACCATCGCTCTTACCCACTGGGATCCTTTAAATGCACCACTACCTATTGGGGACAATTCCCCATTAGCATTCCAGGATCCCATTGATCTTCTCTTGGCTATTTTACCCACAGAGTCTGAGGCTAACCAATTCCCTATCTCATGGACATATTTTACAGGGATTGCCACTAAACCAACTACATCTCCTCTTACAGAGTGTCATTTTCACAATCCAACCATCTCTTGGATTACGTTGATAATTCCATGCTTTGGGGATGTCTTCGGCTCCCCTTTTCAACCCAAATGCAAATGTCACCTATAATACCTCCACAATCTATCCAAAGGTATTTCTAAGTGACCAAATCAACCCTAACCATGCCTATTGAAATAACTTCTTCTTCGTCACCTTTACCTACATCCAAACCTTTACCCATAACCAAACCCATTCCTCTACCTAAGAACTTACCTGCACCTACATCTCCTCCCACATCTAGACCTATCACTACCTGGGTGTCATGCCAACATCAAGCCTTGTCCATCCACCCATCAAATTGGACTTATCCACATCTTCCCAAGCCCGCATAAAAACCATTCCTCCACCTAAAAGGAAGACCCAACCTTCTAGGACACATACACCAGTTTCACCCACTACACCTTTGTCACCTTTTCCCTTTCCATCTATCCTCGAACCTCACCCCTATACCATGGAAATTATATTGTTAGTGCTCCATTAGTAAATTATAATTACGTGAAGTAATTATAATGTTATTTTATGTTAGTAAATATGTTAGTAATTTGTTATATAGTTGTTAAATAAAACAACTTATAACAAATATGAGTGTGTGAGTTTGGACAACTCACGTAGATTGGTTGGAGAGTTATACCCCTTCTTCTATTATTTAGGAAGTCTATTTCCTATATATATGGATGTATCCCAGATGGAATATCAATACAAAGAATATTACCTTACCACACCTTCATATCACTATGGCTAACCCATCTCTTCTCATAAGAGCTTCCCATCTGCATCAATACCAACCACCTACCCAATGCAAATCAAAAGCACAAAGGTCCACATCTTCATCACGATCCTTTATTACACCCAATCGATACCAACCTTCACCGTCACCTTTCACCCGCCACTTCCTACCACCTATACCCCAAGTACCATATACCATAACCCCATCACTACCTATGTGACTTTCTATTCCACCTCGGCCCATACCTCTTCCACCACAATCATCTCTTCACTAAAACCTTACTCACTTCCCCCTTTATCACCATGGTCTTACCCGCCCTCTTAGCCACCATTTATTTTCCCCTCGCATCACATATTCCCACCTCACCTTTGACCTAAGAAGGTTTAATCCGAGGATAAGAACCCACTACCCTCCAACAAAGTTAGTTAAACTAAAACACCTTCCATTACTAGTTCATCTCTACAAAACCTTCTTCCCAAGCAACCATCCCTAAGATGGTACCACCTACCAAACTATCTTCTAGATCAAACCTATTCCACCTCCTATAACACCTCTTCCACTAGAATCATCTCTACATCTTTACCCAAAACTCCCCTCACTTCCTCACCGTAAATATTTTAGGGTCCCATGCCAACATTTTAGCCAAACTCTTGATACCTTGGTCATCACATTACCACTAGTGTGTGTGACCTTACGACTTCTTAACCCAAACCAAATGGTTTGATGAAACTAAAATTTGTGCCTACCTTCTCATCGTGTGCTCTTTAGGACATGATGTAAAATGTCAAGTTAAGGCTCTCAAAATCTCTCTCTCCAATTATGCCCCAAACATTCTAAAGTAAATTTTGACGTTGATGATCTTATAAATGAGGACTTTATTCCACCTTCACCAATCACCACACGTCCTCGTCCACTACCTATTCAGCCCTATCTCCATCTCCACAACCTTTTTATCCACCTCCAACATTCGAGATCAACATGGTCCATATTAAAGAGTTAGCCAAACCACCGCCTAAATTCCAGTGTGCCCTACTCATTTCATAAGGTTCTTACCCCACATTAGGTTTTTTCCACCATGACATTATACTACTCATGACATACATTCTCCATCCACCTCTTTCCCTTAGATTAACATGATCCAAGTTGCCACTCGCACCCAAAAAGACAAAGGAAAAGCAAAAGCAACCAGCCCATCCACTAATCTTGTGCCTAACATACCATCTACACCCACACCCAAAATTACCATTCAAGGACCCACATACCCTATTTATAACAAAATATTCACCCATCCCCGGAATGATAAAATAATTACACCAATCCTCCTCTAAAACCTTTTTTATACAATCTTGTCCAAACCTCTAGTCTCATTAACAAGCCCTCATGGAGGTTTTATGAATCCATCGAGGTTTTACCTAACTACCCCACACCTTCTTGTGAAATAGAAACATCCATAATCACCCATCATCACGGGCCTCTTTACCAAATCATCTCCTTCTTCTACCCCTTCTCCCACTCATCAAGTGTGCCACCCTCATCTCTTTTGATGAGTTTTATCATACCTTTACAATCAAATGACCCCGATCCCACTCTTTTCATCTTTGTCTACATCAATAATATTCACGCTTCGATGCATTATGATCAATAGTGGTGCCAACATCAACATTATCTCCTTCCACTTTCAACATACAATCAAATGCACATCCATTCAAATTTCATTTCATAATAACCTGGAATGATGAATTCCACAAAGCCTATTTTTGGTCTTCTTGAATTAGTGTTGAAGTGTTGGAGCTTGAACGGTTAAGTTTGGAGACTTCTCAAGCATTTTGCATTCGCTTGAAATGTGACGTTGGGAAGATGAAATTCGCTTTCTTGTTGCAATGTTGCTATTAACATGAAATGTCATTAACGATAGTTTTTTTCCAAAGTTGGGGAGATGAAAGATCGTGACTTTCAAACTTCTAGGGTCGGCTTTTGGACTTCTTAAGAAGATTTTAATCCTATAAATAGAGGTGTTAGGGTATCTTGAAGATATCTTGAGTGTTCAAGAGGTCTTGAGTCTTAGAGATCAAGAGGTGATCAAGAGCGATCAAGGTTATGCAATTGGGTGTCAATTGTGGGTTAGATGTGGTTTAGCATCTTTGGAATTCTATTGTGAGTTCATAACTAAGAGAAGAATGTGAGAGTTGTTTTACTCTTGTTGATAATAAAATCTGAGCAAGTTCTTAGTGGACGTAGCCCACATTGGGTGAACCACGTTAAATCTTGTCTTGTCTTCTTTTGTGCATTATTCATTTATGTTGTTATATTTCGCATGTATAATTCTCGCTATATAGTTTCCTATTGTTGTGATTTGAGGAATTGTTTCACATATTTGTTCTCTAATTCCTAACAATTGGTATCGATATTTGACTGAACACTAAAGTTTAGGAGTGGGAAAATGAGGGCAGATCAAGGGTTGAGAATTTCAATGGGAAAAACTTTGGTTTGTAGAAGATGTAAATGGAGGATTACTTATATCAGAAGGACCTCCATGTTCCTTTGGCTGGAAAAGCAAAGAAACCTACAACCATGTCGATGAGGATTGGGAGTTTCTGGATAGAAATGCGCTCGAGGAAATTCATTTATGCCTTGCATCTTCGGTTTCTTTCAACATATTACAGGAGAAGACCACATAAGGTCTCATGAGTGCATTGGGGAAGTTATATGAAAAACCCTCTACCTCTAATAAAATATTTTTAATGAAAAAGTTATTTAATATGAAGATGTCTAAGAATGGTTCTATTTTGATCATTTGAATGAATTTAATACGGTTGTGAGTATGTTAAACTCAGTAAAAATTGACTTTGATGATGAGGTCAGGGATTTGTTGATTTTGTGCTCCTTTCCAAATAGTTGGGACAACTTGGTTATGGTTGTAAGTAATTCAGTCTCTAATAACTCAAAGCTGAAGTTTGAGGATGTAATAGGTGTGATCTAATCGAGGAAATGTGAAGGAAGAACATCAAGATTCTTACTACTGGAAATGCTTTGATGGTGGAGAGAAGATGGAGATAAAAGAACAGAGGGAAAGGTAACCGTGGGAAGTCGAATGATCACGGAAGGTTAAAGTCCAAGAGTAAGTTCGAATGTTGGCACTGTGGAAAGGCTGGTCATGCTAAGAAAGATTGCTAGGCTCTTCAGGAAGAACAAGAAGGAGGAAACTAAAGAGGTAAATTTGGCAGCAGGTGATGTTTGTCAAGATGCCTTAATTATTTCTTTAGATAATATTGTTGAATCTTGGGTGTTAGATTCAGGGCTTTTTCCATGCCACCCCACATAGACATTACTTTATTGATTTTGTTCAAGGTGATTTTGGACATGTATATCTTGGTGATGATGAACCAAGCAAATAGTAGGGAAAGGTTGTTTTAAGGTAAAAATGCAGAATGGGAACACATGGCTACTTAAGGATGTCAGGCATGTGCCTAAGTTGAGGTGGAACTTGATATCAGCGGGACAGCTAGGTAGTGATGGTCAGTGTACAGTTAGTTTTATAGTAGATTCTTGGAAGGTTACCAAGGGAGCTCTTGTGGTTGCAAGAGGTAAGAAAACTGGTACTTTGTATTTAACCAGTGGTGCTGATTATTGTAATTTAGTTGCTACAAATGGAGATGCAACTTTTGGCACCAAATACTTGGTCATATGAGTCATAAGGGCATGTAGATTATAAAGGACAAGCTACCCAAATTAAAGGAGTTAGATTTGGATTTCTGTGAGGACTGTGTTTATGGGAAACAGAAGCGGGTGAGATTCCTCAAGGTTAGACCTACAAGGAAAGAGGATAAGCTGGAGTTAGTGCATAAAGATGTATGGGGGCCAGCTAAGGTAAACTCTATTAGTGGTTCATGTTATTACGTCACTTTCATTGATGATGCAACTAGAAATTTTTGGGTATATTGCATTAGAAAGAAATCTGATGTGTTTAAAACTTTCAAAAGATGGAAATCCTTGGTTGAGAATGAAACAGGTCTCAAGTTGAAATGTCTTAGGTTAGATAATGAAGGGGAATATTGCAGCAATGAATTTCTTGATTACTATTCAGTAAATGGGATCCATAGGCAAAGAATGGTTCCAAATACTCCACAGGAAAATGGAGTGTCAGAGAGAATGAATAGGACAATCATGGAGTGTGCTAGGTGCATGAGGTTACATGCGGGGCTGCCACTCATGTTTTGGGTGAAGTGGTAAGCACAATTGTTTATCTAATTAACAGAGGACCCTCTATGGCCTTGGATGGAGGTATACCTAAGGAGGCTTGGTCTGGTAAGAAAATTGATTACTCATTTCTTAGAGTATTTAGATGTGAGGTATTTGTTCACATTGATAAAGATGATAGGACCAAGTTAGAGGCTAAGTCTAAGAAATGCACCTTTGATGGATATGGTGAAGATGATTTTGGTTTCTGTGTTTGGAGTCTTAAAGACAATAAAATATTTTGGTCTAGAGATAATGTCTTTAATGAAAAAATCATGTATAAAGATCAGTTGCAGGAACAAAAAGAGGAATCAAAGAAAGAATACACAGTGTTAGAGGACATTGCGGATAGCAAGGTGTCCAAGGGGTTGGTTCAGGTACAACATGTTTCGGCATAGCCAGTTCAAGTACCTACTCATCAAGAACCCCAAACTCCTGAGGTGAGAAGGTCTTCTAGGGTAAGAAGGGAACCTGAACAATTTACTCCATCTTTAAATTATTTATTGCTCACTGATAGTTGAGAGCCAGATTTCTTTGAGGAAGCAGTGCAGGTGGATGCCAGGAAGAAGTGGGAGCAGGCCATGGATGAAGAGCATAGATCTCTTATGGAAAACTAGATTTGGGATTTGGAGGAGCTACCTGAGGGTAAGAGAGCATTGCAAAACAAGTGGGCGTATAGAATCAAAGAGGAAGATGGAGGCAATAAATGATACAAGGCCCAATTGGTGGTCAAAGGATTTGCACAAGAAGAAAGGTATAGAATTTGATGAAATTTTTTCTCTTGTTGTTAAAATGACTTCTATTAGGACTTGTTCTTGGTTTAGTTGCAGTAGAAGACCTGCACTTAGAACAGTTGGATGTGAATACTACATTCCTTCATGGTGAGTTGGAGGAGGAATTGTACATGCAGCAGCCACAGGGTTATGAGGTCAAAGGGAAGGAGAGGTTAGTGTGTAAATTGAAGAAGAGCTTGTATGGCCTGAAACAAGCTCCATGGCAGTGGTACATGAAGTTTGATAGTTTTATGCAGGAGCAGGGTTACTCCAGGTGTCACTCAGACCATTGTGTGTACATCAAGAAGTTTCTTGATGGTAGTTATATTATTTTGTGCCTGTATGTAGATGATATGCTTGTTGCAGGGAAGAACATGTAGGAAATAAAGGTACTCAAGAAGCAACTAGGTGACTCCTTTGCTATGAAGGATTTGGGGGCAGCAAAACAAATCCTTGGTATGAGAATAACTTAGAAACATGAAGGAGAGGAAGCTAGTATTATCTTAAGAAGAGTACATAAAGAAGGTCTTGGAGAGGTTTAGTATGTAGGATGCTAAACCGATTAGTACTCCTTTGGCAGGTCACTTTAAATTATCAAAGGAGTAGAGTCCTAAGACTAGGAGGATAGAATCTAGATGTCTAGGGTATCGTACTCATCAGTAGTTGGTATCTTGATGTATGCTATGGTATGCACTAGGCCTGACATTTCCCATGTAGTGGGAGCAATGAGTAGGTTTATGAGTGATCCAGGTAGAGAGCACTGACAGGCAGTAAAGTGGATCCTTTGGTATTTGAGAGGGACCATGAGAGAAACATTTTGTTTCAGTGGATCAGACACTACATTATGTGGATATGTAGATTCGGACATGGTAGGATATTTGGACAGCAAGAGGAGCACGACAAGTTATGTATTTATGGTTGGTGATACAACGTGAGTTAGATTTCATGGTTACAAAAGGTTGTGGCTTTGTCAACCATAGAGGCTAAGTATGTTACTGCCACAGAGGCAAACAAGGAGATGATTTGGATACAAGCAGTTGCTTGATGAGTTGGGTCATAAACAAGAAGATGGGAGACTACACAATGATAGTCAGAGTGCTATTCATTTGGCAAAGAACTTCGCTTTCCACTCTAGGATGAAGCACATTCAGCTGAGATATCATTTCATTAGGATAGCTTTGGAAGAAGATAAGTTGAAGATGGAAAAGATTCATACCAGTCAGAATCTTGTGGATATGATGACCAAGGTGGTCACAAGGGAGAAGTTGAAGTTGTGTTCAACTTTGATTGGCCTTCATGGTTGATAATGAAGGGTTAAGAACTTTGCTCAGTGGAAACAATCTCCAAGTGGGAGATTGTTGGGGTGTGGAGCCTATTTTTGGTCTTCTTGAATCAGTGTTGAAGTGTTGGAGTTCAAACGGTTAAGTTTGGAGACTTCGGAGAATTCTGTAGTCGTTTGTTATGACATTGTTGTGCGTATCATTGTGTCGTTGTTGTGATGTTCAAATTGTCATAATGTCGGACAATTTTTCTAGCCGTGGGAATTTGAAAGATCGCGCCTTTCAAACTTCTAGGGTCAACTTTAGGACTTCTTAAGAGGATTTTAATCCTATAAATAGAGGTGTTATGGTATCTTGAAGATATCTTGAGTGTTCAAGAGGTCTTGAGTCTTAGAGATCAAGAGGTGATCAAGAGTGATCAAAGTTATACAATTGGGTGTCAATTGTGGTTTAGCATCTTTGAAATTCTATTGTGAGTTCATAACTGAGAGAAGACTGTGAGAGTTGTTTTACTCTTATTGATAATAAAATCTAAGAAAGTTTTTGGCGACGTAGCCCACAATGGGTGAACCATGTTAAATCTTCTCTTGCCTTCTTTTGTGCATTATTCATTTATGTTGTTATATTTCTACAAGTATAATTCTGCTATATAGTTTCCTACTGCTATGGTTTGAGGAATTGTTTCCGCATATTTGTTCTCTAATTCCTGAAAATTATGATGCGCTCCTTCAATGACGCCATCACTTCCACCCTTGACACCATTATTCTTCATGTTTGTGTAGGCCCCCGTACTGTGCCGGAATTATTCTACATTTTAGAAGGGGAATTCCAGTATAACTTGTTTCTTAGCCGACCTTGGATCTCGTGTCATGGGTTGTGTTCCTTCAAATTTACATCATTATGTAAAATTTAAAAATGAAGGACATAATTATACCATCCCAGCTGACCCTTCACCATTTAAAACTTGCAACATGTTGTACTAACCTAATGATGTCCTCATACTAGTTAAGGCATCTACCACTTCCGCCACTTCTCCTTCACCCACAACCCCATCCACCAATGTTTCCGCTACCTCACCTGTGCCTACCTCTTCTATTCCTACTATTACCATGGCCTCTGTAGCCAACCCATCCACTAACCCATCTAGTTCCCAACCAACTCATCCTTCTTCTTCCCAATCATCTAGTACTTCATCTATTTTGGCTACACACATATCCACTACCAATCCCTTAGAAGGTGTTTTTCAATGCCTCACTCTAGGGGAATACCGCTTGTATAACATAAACACATTCCTTACTCCACAAGAGTATGGTAACCTATAACAACATCCTCATTATGACCATCGCATAGGTGAGGTATTCCCTTACGGTCCTCCCCACCTTCGCACCAACTTAACATATGGGGGACTTGACACTTCCACCTATTCACCCAAGCCCCCTTCCCAAACATGACCATTTTCATCTAATCTCTAATCTCTCACCAACCACCACTTTTCCCACACTTTCCTTCACCGATGTGCATGGAAAGGATTTGGCTTTGGGTTCTATGAACAAGGTCATCATACTTTGTCATCTTGTGTACCACACATAAACACAAAGACCACAATGGTATTGGATTTTCCAACCATCTTCCAAGAAGGCCTACATTGACCTCATTGAGGATGAAAACCTTCTCCACCCCATTCACCAACGTCACCACCTTCACCCATGGAGTCTATAGATCCCGAATCTATTCCTCCTAACCTTTTTTTTTCATGAACACCATTTCCCGGGACCTCTGACTTATCAACGCAATGGCGAGGCTCCCTCTTCTCTTCCCTTCCTATATCCTAACATGATCGATGATGATACACCATCCATTAATGTCATTCAATGTCAGGACGATGAGTCTATCCTCACCTACCTTAGTGTGGAAGATTCTTATATTCACCGATCATTTCCTTCTGAGACGTAAACCATGTTAAATGAGTCTACCATCAAAATCAATATTAACACTCAAGATGACCCACACATTCTAAATATTGGTCAATCTTTAGATGTTGCTGAACAGAAGCTTTCACTTCTTTCCTCTAGGATTATAACAACGCTTTTCTTGGTCCTATGTTGATATGCCCGGTATTGACCCAAACATTGTGGTCCACAATATCATAACTATTCCTAAAGCCAAACCCATAAAATAGAAGCTACGAAAAATGCATCCTCGCATTTTCCTTGTCAAAGAAGAACTTTAGCACCTTCTCTTAGTTTCCTTCATCCTACCCATTGATTATCCCCAATGGATCTCTAACATCATTCCTGTCACAAAAGTAATAGGAGGACTCCACATTTGCATGGATTTCCATGACCTAAACTTAGCTTTCCCCAAAGATGACTTTCCTCTACCTAGTATTGACCAACTAGTTGATCTTACCACTAGTCATGAGATGTTATCACTCATGGATGGTTTCTCGGTTATAACCAAATATTACTCACCCTAGAAGATCAACACAAAAACCACCTTCATCACTCCTTGGGGAACCTTTTTCTATCATGATCATGCCCTTTGGCCTTAAAAATGTTGGTGCTACATATCAATGGGTTATGACTTATATCTTCCATGACATCATGCATCATATATTGAAGATTACGTAGATGACCTTCTTGCCAAATCAAAACATCGGGCCAACACCTTATAGTCCTGAAGGTCATTTTTGACCATCTCATCAAATATTGTGTTCACCTTCAACCAAAGAAGTGTGTCTTTTTGTTCTCTCAGAAATCTCCTTGGTTTTATCATTTCTTTGTGTGGCATAGAAGTCGATCCCACTAAAATCAAGGCTATTCTCAAAATTCCTCCACCTACTAACCTTTTCCAACTTCATAGTTTGCAAGGTAAGTTGCAATCTATTTGTCATTTTATTTCACAACTTTCTGACCACTACCACCCATTTCATCATCTCCTCAAAAAGGATGTCTCTTTCAAATGGGATAATGAATGCCACAAAGCCTTTGAGGCCTTAAAATAGTACCTTCTCCAACCACCTTGTACTCATTCCTCCTAAGGATAACCAACCATTTTACCTTTACATTTCTGCTACGGATCATTCCTTGGGGCCATGCTTGCCCATCGTGATGATCAACACCGGGAGAAAGTGGTTTATTACATAATTTGTACCCTTTTGGACTATGAAACCAGATACACCCATGCCAAAAAACTTTCTTAGCCTTAGTTTTTGTTGCCACTAAACTTCATCATTACCTACTCAATCACAAAACCTTTTTCATCACCAATACTAACCCCTTACATTACATGTATGCCAAGCCCTACCAACATCAACGTGTTACATGTTGGCTAATGCTTCTCACAGACCTCGACCTTGAATTCATCCATCAAAAATCTATCAAAGGTCAAACTATCACTGACCAACTTGCAGATGCCCCTCTCTCGAAATCAATCCTCTAACTTTGATTTCCTAGATGAATCCATTACTACCCTCTCTTTGGATGATACCATTTACCAAATGACCTTATTCTTTGATGGTTCCAAATGTCAGCATGGGGGTGGTGTGCAATGTTATCCTCATTCCTCTTGATGGTGAACCTATGCCACTATCTTTCAAACTAGATTTTGATTGTACTAACAATATCACCAATATGAAGCACTCGTATTAGGTCTCCAAACCACCATCACCTTAGATGTTAAATTGATTAATATCTTTGGTGACTCTCAACTAGTGGTAAATCAAGTTAATGGTATATACCAATGTCATAATGAAAATACTTCAAAAGTATAAACATCATGTAGACATACTTTTGACTACCTTTGACCATTATGAACTTCAAACCACTCCACGTTCCACTAAAAATTTGTGGATACCATGGCCTTGCCTTGCTTCTCAGATTCCCACCTCACCTTCCGACTCAAAATATTTTGTCACAATACAAAGGCTGCAATCACCTTCCTATCTATTTTGAGATGTCAACCTCATCAACCATTACACCTGACCCACGTGACCTTTGGTATAAGTAGTTTACATACTACCTTTCCCTGTCAATTCTACCTCCCAACCTTACTCATAATGGGAAACGTGCCTTTCTCAAAAGTGTCTCTCACTATGTCATCATGGGTGGCCTTCTTTATAAATGTGGCTTTGATGGTATCCTCTTACGATGCCTTACAAGTTCTAAATTCCCTACACCATCAAGGAGGTTCACGATGGAATTTGTGGAGGTCATTTCAATGGCTTAGTTGTCACCAAATGCATCCTTCTCCTAGGCTATTATTGGCCCACCCTCAACCATGATTGTTGTGACTATGTCAAACATTGTGTGAAATGCCAACAACATGCTAATCTTCATCACACACCTAGTCATGCCTTATAGGTCACACGAGATCTTTGGCCTTTCTCTCAATGGGGTTTGATCTTGTTGAGAGATCAATCCTCATTCTTCACAATGCCATCAATGGATTATTACCACAACTAATACTACACTAAATGGGTAGAAGCCATCCCCTCATCTCTACAAAAGCCAAGAAAATTTGTGAATTCATCAACCATCACATTATTTGTCACTTTGGTGTCCCTCACCGCCTCATCACTGATAATGGAAAAATAATTCAAAAAAAAACCCTACTGGAAACTTTTTGTGATGCCTTCGGCATTCAACTTAGTTTTTCTTCACCTTACTACCCACAAACAAATGGCCAAGCTGAATCAACCAACAAAACCTTGAACAAAATTCTTATGAAGGTGGTTGATGATACGGAAAGGATTGGCACACACATTCCTTTTTCTTTATGGGCTTACCATACTAGTATTCATACCTCAACTATGGCCACACCTTTTCTCTTGGTCTACGGTATAGAGGTTGTCCTACCTCTCAAATCCAGATTCCATCTCTTCATATTTCACTCAAAGAGATGCTTAATGATGATGACTTTCTCCAGACCGTTTGGCACAACTTGAGTTATTAGACAAATGTCATCTTAATGCTCTTGATCATCTCCAAATCTACCAAAAATGTATCAAATGTGCCTACGAAAAATGTGTCCATGAATGAACCTTCCAGGTCGGTGACCTCATCCTAAAGGAAAATCAACATGTAACCAAAGAGGAGAAAAGTAAACGGGGAAAATTCACTCCTAATTGGCTTGGACCTTATATCGTTACTCATACCTATGGATCAGGTGCTTATCATTTGTCTTCACTCAAAGGTAAACCCAAACTGAGCCCTCAATGCCTTACATCTTAGACCCTTTCTACTATTGAATTAAGTCCTATATCACCTCTTTTCTATTAAACACTCATCCTTGAGCACCGTTCACCTTCCATTTTACCTATCTTAAGGATCAACGACTAAACCAGGATCATGTGATTACCCATCACTTTTTCAGCCCTATCTTCAATATGAGTACCATGGCCCTACTCATGGCATGATTCTCATGGATACTTTTCATCTTTTTCAAGATGGAATCCCATGGTCATTCATAACGTAAATTCTCTCTTCCATAGTTAGCCTCTGTGTGCTATAGTTTTTTCTTCAAACCAGAGCCTATTTTTCTCTATAGTCTTGTCCATGACTTAAAAGTCCAAAAGCAAAGAAATTTCAAAAATAAAATGGGATTCAACTCCTTGAGTCAAACTTCTAGCAAAAAAAGATGATTCCCTCAAAAGGACATCTATTCTCTCTATCTCGCTGCTATAAATAGATGCTCCCTCAAGGACAACTATACAAAGCTAGCCATATTGTACTTAGTCTCTCATCAAAAGAGGACTATTCTTGTAAAATAAAATAAAATATTCAGAAGCTTCCCACATCGATCAACTTCACGAAGACCTCAAGGAGATAATATACTCATCCCACATAGACTTCCCGCATCGATCAGTCTATCAAAACAACAAAAAAAAAAGAAGAAAAAATGATAACTTTTTTGTCATGGACTTGCCTATTTTGATCTTAGGTCTCTTGCCAAGTAGGCATGTTGTCTTACACTAGGTGACGCTAAACACCAACCATTTTCACCTCATTTCCTTTTCACCCTAATTTCCTACCTTCTCAAGGGACTTTCCGAAAAAATGACATTTCATGATCATGTGACTTTCTTCACCCTTAGCATAGTCAATCATGCAACACCTTTAGGGTCTTACGTTCATAAGCCAATCTTTGGTATGGTAGACTCATTATGGTTCTTATCAATTAGGTGGCTCTTTTTTTCACCTCTTACCATTCACCTTCTTCATTACTTATTGATTACCCTATACAGACTAGACCATCGATACCTACATTTTAGGGATTCCCCTTTCACCAACATCAATCATGCCTAAAATGACCTAAACCCAACCCTACCTAAAATGACCTAAACCCAACCAAGCCTAAATGACCTAGACTCAATCATGCCTAAAACCTACCCACCCATTCCGCTACCTCATCTTATTTTCCCTAGCTTATGGGAGAACTACATCGGCCTGAGGCCCCTTTTCATCGGGGCTATGTAGTAGGAAACACTCTGAGGGCATGGGGCCCTTGGAGGTTAGCTCGACCACTCTCTACCCTAACCAATTTCCACCCCCATTTTTCTATTCACATTCTACCTTAGTTAGTTTCCATCTTATACACTACTTGGAAATTAAACAAAAATAAAATATACAAACATATATATCTACCTATTTCTTACATCATCATATCATACATTAATCATTTCACATTTCCATGATATCAAATATTTTGAAAATCTACACCATCACATACATATACATCATCATTTATTTCCCATGTTACCAATAACTTGGAAATTAAATCAACACCAACAAACCTTAACTCCACCATGCCTAACTCACCTAGACTCAACCATGCCTATACCTAACTCAACCATGCCTAACTACCTAACTCAACCATGCCTAACTGACCTAACTCAACCATGCCTACTAAACTCAACCATTAACTCAACCATGCCTATCCAACCATGCCTAATACCTAGACTCCACCATGCCTAACCACCTAACTCAACCATGCCTACATGACCTCACTCAACATGCCTAATTTACCTAGTTTCCATCCATACACAAAACCTAATTCACATAAAATCAAAATAACAATAATAAAAAACATCATCATATCCATAAAAATCATCATCATCTATAACAATGAAAGTTTGTATATCAATACAAATGTACACCAATACAAATACATACAAGTATCTCAAAATATCTCAGATACATCCTCACCATCTTCGCACACATGTGGCGGTATAAGATCAAAATCTCAAAAAACTCTCATATACATCCTCACTATCATCGGCACACAGGCTGATATATATCAAAAAAGATGACTAAAAATCATATCAGTGACTAATCATCACTCCATCTGATATCCATGCATGTCTCATCTATCTCTCCTCCTCCTCACCTCTATCCCAATGACCTCCTAACATCTCTCCACCTAGATCATAGGGTCTCGGTCTCTAATCTCCACTCTGGCCCATAACTGGTCTAGCCTCCGTGAACTCATCACCTCACCCTCACCCTATCTCTGGGCTCGCCCCCCTCTGTGCTCTCTGAACTATGAGTGTGGGATCTAGTCCTCTCACTCACTGCATGTTGTATGTACTTAGCATAGAGGGGACATCTATCCATGTGGTTGCATCGATGGTCCTGTAATACCATGCCTCATTCAGGAATCCTAAACCTCACCATCGACACCATTCTAAGGTGGTGCCATGGGTCTCACAAAACCTATGAGCTCTTCTCTACTAGGCTAGCCTGGCCTCATACCTGTACCTGTGCTCCTCCTCCTCCTCCTACATACTGGGACCCTATCCTATCATCACATGTTGCTGTAGTGTATGGACCTTATCCCCGAGCCTCGTGGTGGTGCATGCATGCTAAACTTGGGCCTGTAGGGCCACAACCTAGCTGTGTAGTGGCCAACTGGCCTCTAAAACCTACTACCTATGCATCCTATAAGGTGGAAACCTATCCCCATCTCCATCTCCACCCTATGTGGGTGCACTGTATCCTCCCTGTGTAACTTGGGCCTGTGTAGTGCCAACACTGAGCCTAAAAATGGAAACTGTGCCTCTCGACCCTATGAGTTTCCCTATAAAATTATAATCTATGTCCTAAGGGTGGCCACTAACCCCTGCAAGGTATCCCTCTACACTATGATGGTGGCTAAGTCTAGGCTTCCCTAGCCTCAGGGGTGCCACTCATAGTCAGTGCCACCCACCACTACCTATATCTATCGGTGACCCCAACATCATCAATCCACCTATCTACCACCTACTCCTCCCCCTATCAAGACACACTCGGTCATGGTGGAGACATAGGTCTCTCCACATCATCTCTCCTATACTGAGGGAAGGGTGGCACATCCTATGGTAACCCAAACTATCATCTGACCCCTGTCTATAGGTATCATCTCATGCTCACCGACATGACGATGCCCCTATATATCCACCTATGAGCAAATTGTAACTCCTCTAACTCCTCCGCCATGTCCTTGTATGAGGGATAGCCAACATAGGGCCTCCAAACAATATCCACACCAAACAATCCCTCTAACACCCACCTATAATATGAAACATCATGCATGGCCCTAGCCACCCTATGCTCCCCACCAACTGGTACCCACCATCTATATCCAACTCTAACCAAGCCACCCCAAACCAATCAAGTCAGGAAAACCAACTAGACATACACATACAATGTGCTCATATGCCCAACAATGTAAAAGAAAAGTGCAACACAAACTAAACCACCAACCTCCCATAGGCCCATAGCTCCCTATACAACTGCACACTAGAATGTCGGTGCCCATGCAAAATAGATCCACTCCTCCACCATATCCTAGGAGCACTCCCATCAATGCTCATGGGAATCTACCACCCTCAAGCATCTGGTAGGGTGAAACAACATACCACCTCCATCATCAAAACAACCAACCTCATCTCCTGAGGATGGGCTGCATACATCTCTCCATAGCTAAGGCTCATGTGCTATGGTACCTCAACTCACCCATCACCTCCCCAAACACAACCACTATAGGCTCCATGAGAGCCTCTGAAGAAATATAATACACTCACTCACCCACAATCGGTAGCCACATGATCCTATATACATCCTCTAGGGTGACAATAATCTCACCCATCGGTAAATGAAAAGTGTTGGTCACTAAATCCCATCTATCGATGAGTGTGACCATCAAACTAGGATCTCATGCTACACACCTATAGCATCGATCCCAATCAATCCAACATCAGTCATGTGCTCCCACTCCTCTCATAGTCACACTCGACCACATATCTACCAACAATGGTGGTACTCTTGTCTCACATACATACGTAGCTGGTCCCTAGCCTGCATCCAACAAAACACAACATTGTTAAGACCTCACTACCTCCAATTACGTCTTAACCCCAACACCATACCCAATCACACCAATCCTACTTACCCCATTTACCTAATTCACATACCAACCTCCTACCCTTTACACTCATGACTCATTACCTTCACATTATTTCACCTACTCACCTAACCCATCTAGCCAACAACCATATGTTACCCTTACCCCTCTACAACCACATTACTTGCCCCTTTTTGACCTCTTTTTCCTTTTGAAGCATAACCCTTCTTACCCCAGTCCCTCTTTCACCCTAACTAGCACCGGTCTCTTGACCATCACCGATTCTCCTTGACCGACATCGTTCCATTAACCGTGTTGGTCACCTTAGTCTTGACCGATGTCAGCTACAGATGACATGACCGACGTCCAAACTCTTGACCGACGACCACGGGTCTCTCTATCACGACCCCCAAAACCAAAACCCCTCCTCTATTTCTTAAAAATTGACAAAACCAACCTACAATCCTAATTAATCCCAAACACTTACACCCCACATTTATTTCTCCCCCTACTTAGCCTATATTTGACCTCCTCCCCCGATTTCATCTATTTTTCACCCATATTTCAAAATTAACATTCCACCCAAAAATTTTCATTCATAAAAAAACACAATTGGAGAAAAAAAAAACAAGCTAGAAAATGCCGCCTACCTCATCTCATGATGGCATCTACGTGGTGGCATGTCTAGCCACTACACCAATGGTCCACCCGACCCCTCTCCCACCTCTACCATACCAAAATCTACCTCAACCTCTCCACCAATCACACATCTCCAACTACTACTAGTGGACCCATCTACCTAGCTCCTCTCAACACTTAGTCACCTCCACCTCATCTGGTATACAATAGCTTGTCTTTTTCCTCCCTAAAAATGCACAAGTCACTCAGCTCTTTCCATTTTCTCAAAGTCAACAACAATAATGATTCCATAAAATATGAAATTTTAACTTTATAACCCTAACCCGCCATGACCGACGTCGGTCATACAAAACCGATGTCGGTTACCTTATAACCGACATCGGTCATTTTCCAATACCATTTCCTCCACATTTTTTTCCTATTTTGACCTAACCTCATTACTACCACATACCTTTTTTTCCAAGTACCAACACCCATTATACCCTACCCACAAGCCTAAACTACCCATACAATTCCTTAATTGTGTTTAAGGATTTGTTATTTTACCTATACCTTGGCCTTACCCATGCCACAACCTATTTACCTAGACCTAACCTACTTTTTGTGACCATTGAACTTGTGTACTCATTATACCTTGCGATGTTGTTACCTATGTTGTTTTAGCCTAACAACCATACCTTTCCTATTTCCATGTCATTTATCCCACCAAACCCATGGTGTACTGGATCATACCTAAACATTCCTACACCTAACCTACATTGTGTTTCTAGACCATATCCTATACCCTAGATACCTAAATCACTTCAACCTTGTTTGGATAAACCTATCAACCTTGGATGATGTAGAGTTTGCAAGCTCTTCAACCTGTACCATGTTGTAGTCTATACGTGTGTGTGTTTGATTTCATTACCATTACCCATTTGACCCATTACCTATTACCCATTACCCATTTGACCATTACCCATTACCCAATTTGACCCTGGCCTATTACTTATTACCCGAGTTGACCATTACCCTTTCCCCAAAGTACCCATACTCTTCCCCACCTACCTTAACTTACACCAACTACACATTTATCAAACCACTCACCGACTCCATATAACACCTCATCAGTTCTGGTTTGAGGGGGATCACCTTCACCCACACTTGGGGAAACCCCACTCTCACCCATACATGGGGCAATCACTTCCTATTTTTTCAATGTCGCTTATCAATACAAGCTACAGCAAAAAAAGGGGAAAATGTAGACACCAAAATTAGGTCATACTACCCTTATAACCCGTTAATTAAATTAACCATACCTTACCTATTCATATCCCATAGTGCACATGATTAATTAAATTAATTACTTTAATTAATTTAATTAACATCCTCACTTGACCACCTCACCCAACCAACTCACCTAGCCACCTCACCCCATGACCCACTCAAACCCCATTAATGACCTAAGACCAAGTCTAAGCCTATCCTAACCAACTAGGACTTAGTCTAAACCTAGACTTAACTCCTATTAACAAACCTAAGAGGAATCTTACTCATTCTTCCATGATCTATCACTCGAGACTCGAATGAAGATTGAAGACCACACCAAAAATAACAACAATTAAGCTATTTTTGGCCAACCTAGATATTCCCACCTTAACCGACGCCGGTTATACCTCAACCGACGTCGGTCCCCTAACCATCACCTAGGTTAGGTTAAATACATTTCCAAAATCCTTTGTTGAGGTTGGTCATTCGATTCAGGATCTCATATGAATAGAGACTTGGAGCACTTGGATTTTCTGAAGCACTCTAGGAAAAGGAAAACACACGGAACACTACCAACAACCATTGACATCCATCATCTTCTTCACGATCACAAATACAAATAGAGAAGCATGGAGGTTCAAACTGCCATGGCACAACACAACTTCTCTTCTCTCTCGGATCTCTGCCATCACCATCCTCATCACCTGCACTCTCCAGACCCATTCTTCAGTAAGTACCTAATATCTCTTCATTTATCTCTATTTTCTTTCAGTAAGATTTATTATTCATCTCAGTAATTTATTCTTCTATACATCCGTACACCTCCCTTCCTCCCACCAACTTATCACCCTACCATACCTAGACCTTCCACCTATCTTCCCCTATCCTAATCATCTCTTGAACCTTTTAGACCATTCCACGACCTCACCCCCACCATTTCCAACCTCTTGTAATCACAGAGAGTCTGAAGACCATTTCTAAGAGATTTTTATTAATTGCCCCTACCGATGCCAATTAGCCAACCGACGTCGGTCATCTTGCAAACTACGCATCGGTCACATAATCAACATGATTCGGTTACTATGTGTGTCTAAACATACCTCAAACCAACGAGCTCATACCCATTCCCTAACAACCCAAAATCACTCCTAATATTTACCAGATCTTACCCAGAGCCTGTACTGACTTACAACCCAATACCAACCCATCATCCTAACCTTTTTGACCTCAATCACCTTTTATCTGACCTTTCTTATTTGTTTTGTATGAGATACCTAAATCATTCAATTCCAATAAGATTTTTATTTCATGTTTATTTTGGATAGCATTAATATTGTTATTTAAAAAGTGGATTGACAACTTGTTCAGGAAGCATCACACTTCCTGGATCTAGCTTCTGCTAGGCAGTCCACTTGTTTTTTATTTAACTCTATCTAGTGGTATTGTTTTGCATTTTATAGGTAGTTCCTCCTAGCCAAAAGGGAGTATTCACAATGCCAATTATGCACGAGCAATAACCACCAAGTTGTAAGCTTGATGAAATGAGAGATGGCCAAGGGGTCAAATCTTCTGCTCAAGAAACTATGCAAGGCCAAGAACAAGGAGAAGTGAAGAATATGTTGTGCCAAGTATGGGCTACGCTAAGGACACAAGCAAAATCATCTATGCCCATTTTCGAGCACAATGGACCTTAAGGAATTATATGGATGGGAGCTGATGGATCCAAATATGGCCACTACATGTGCAAGGAAACAACTATCCTAGTCTATGCAGACCCATATGGATGAACCATATTTTGATGTATGCGAGGAGTCTTGTGTCTCAAGAAGAGTAAAGAAGGCACCACATAGCAGGCACATGACAATAAAGTCCACTCTTATGTCTGATGAGTAGGTCAACAATTCCTTAGTTAAGGTATTTGGTGAGGTGGCATGGAGAAATATTGATAAGGCCACCACCATTAGAGCGTTGATGGAGGATAAAAAGATAAAATTACAAAAATAGAGCACTTAAAGGAAGAGAAGGAACAAGAATGGACAAAGAATGAGGCCTTCATTAGCATGGCAGAGGATATTGGTGATTACATTCTGAAAGCAAGGCCTCATCTAGAACCAAAGGTACCTAAGAAGTTTCCTTCTGCTATGCATTATGTGTGCACTTTGGTTGATTTGGTGCTAGAAGATGGACCACTTAGAATGCCCGCACCAAAATATGTTGAACAAGAAGTAGAGAGAGCAAGGGCCTCTATGATAAAAAAAAATTCAACGTATGAGGCGCTGCTCCGAATTTAAAGGATGAGCTAAAGAAAGTAGACCAAGCTCTAAACTTATGTGCGGGACCGGAGGCGGTGATAAGGACCAGAACACCGGTTGAAGATAATGGAGTTTTGGAAGCACCGAAAGATGAGACATTAGGATGCATAGAAATATTGGCACTAGTAAAACAAAAGCACGAAGCCCTTGCAACAAATCAAGATCTATATAAGGAGAGGATAGATGAGCTTGGGAATCTCATAGCACAAAAGATAGATCTCATGCAAGGAATGATGTCAGGTATGGCCAATGTTGTCTGGGTACTATAGAATGAGAAATAAAAGATCACTTAGGACGGACTAGATGTTATAGCCACAAACATTCTAGAAAAGAAAAGGAAAACTATAGATGACTGACAGACACTGGAGGTAGAAATCAAACTTAAATATCCAAATTTAATCCTCCTAGTTGAAGAAGAGGGAGCTACAGAGTGAAGATTCATTCTTTTGTTTAGTGATTCTTTAATTATTTCAATTTTTATTATTTATTGTTGGGGACATTGGAAGGAATTCCCATTACCGGGATGATAATGTACTTTAGTGTGGGGTAATGTTGAGTAGATATAATATTTTTCTAAGGAGAAGACACACAAAGAATGTGCACGTGGGAACAAGGTGCATTTGAAGGCACGAAATGATAGGAAAGGAAACACGTGCTAGAATAGTTTGGTTCGGACTTAGCCATTTTTATGGATACAGGCTATTTTTGGAGATAGTGTGCAGAGCACACATCGGGATGGAGACTTGTGTGACATGAAAATGGTATTTTGGGAATGAGCAGCTGATAAGCGCCATGCATGGTTGTAGTTAATAATAGGATTACTTCTTCCAGTTAACTATAGGACATCTATTATTAGTGCACTTGCATGTGTGCATGTTATTGTAAAGGTGCATGGCTATTATCAGCATGCGACCTATTTTGAGAAGTGCGTAAATGGTGAAGGGAAATTCCCCACCCCTATAAATATGTATTGAACTATGTAGTTTATTTTGTGTCAATTATTTTAGAGTTATCTTTGTTGGATCGATCGATGCGCGCATGACTTATGGTGATACGTTATAATGTAAGGAGCTTACGGCTAGATAATGGTGTTAGACATAACTGAAATTGGTTCATGTATGGTTAATATTATTACAATTATTGTTTAATTCATGATTCTCTAATATCTAGATTTGGATTATGCACTGTGGAATGTTTATGTTTAATTATGGATCTCACTATGTCTTATCTTCATCACACTAACATCCTGCACAAACAAATCTAAAGAGGGGCATGGTACCTTTGCACGCTTTGGGTGAGCACTCAGCTCAGGCTAGGTGATGTGTCAGCACACCTGGGTTTTACACAGTAGATTCTAGGCTACATCAATATGAGATGCATTGGAAAATGGTAGGTGCTTAAACCGTATATGATCCTTCATGATACATTATTATATTGATGTGATAAATACTCATAAGATATAAAAATAAACAATTTCTTACAAATTTTTATTTGTATATATACAAATATTTCAATTTTAAATATCGAATATGATTTTCCTATGAAAATTTTATTTGGCTTTGTGTGTGTGTGTGTGTGTGTGTGTGTATATATTTTAGATCTTATAGTTTATTTAGTGCATCGTTTTTATACTAAATTAAATTTTGTGTACCCAATTTTTTTGAGAAACTAATTGCGAATTTTAAATTCCAATAGATCCAATTTCCTATATAATTTGGAAACAAATATTTTAAATGATTTGGTACCATGTTAGCATTGGTCCAATAAGAGAATAATATTAATTAATATCAAATTGTTTCTCAAGATTCTAATTATTCATGTGCAAATATTCTTATCAATAATAATTACTAAATTATAAACATTAAAATAATCGTATACCACATTGACAAGAGAATTTAAGGTGGGAAAAACTTACAGGTAAAAACCGCACCCAATAAAAAATAAACTTATTTATTATTTGAGGAATAGTATAAAACTACCCAATATTATACAAGTCTTCACTTCTCACAATCAAGTCCCATTAGACTTGATGTCTCAAAGGATGCAATATATACTAATATATTTTTCTCTTATTATCAATATTGAAATGAGACTATCCTATTAAATAGGGTGGGTGATGTGGTTCCACCATGATGGTTGTACTACTTCACTCTTTGTATCAATTCATGAGAATTAAATAAAAAATCCACATCAATGTTGGAGTGAACCTAACATGTATAGTGTGTAACACAAATTATATTATGAATGTAAATATGTGGTGGCCCACCAAAGGTGCCCCACTAAAAATACACTCCAACACTCTTCTTTAGATTGAACACTTGTGAAATATAAAGAGGATAATAAAAAAATAAAATTCATTCAAAATTACATCAACATCATTTTATTGAAGGTTTTCCAGTGGAGAGGAGTAATTCATTTTAAGTATGGATTCTAATTCTATATCTTCATGATCAACATAAAATTCAACGCACATCATATCACTTCTCTCAAGATAAATATCTTTGTTTTCTTGCAATATAATTCTTCAAAAATCTCTATCTTAGGATCAAATGAAGTCATGGATGATGACTCAATTTTCTTTCTCTCTTCATTATTTTAAACAATATGAGCTTGAAAGGTACTAAGATTTTCCTAACGAATGTATCCATCGAAGCGAATCAATGTACCACTCAGAACAAATACTATAAAGTGTGTATGATATTTACAAATTGATTGCAATATATTATTTTTCTCTTTCTTGTTCGAGTGTCTCAATTTGCTCAAAATTTCTCTCCATATCCTCAACAAATTGTAATACTTTACGATTGAGGCGGGATCTAAAATCCATTATATTATTCTTACAATTATTTGTATGTAATCTTTTCTCTCGGGCCATCATATCCTCATCCCTAAATTGATAAATTCATCAATGGGAAAACAAAGGAAGGGAAATGTTCTTAGATTTTCACCAATCTATGAATAATCCAAAATATCACCTTCAATAGATATCTCTTCTCGAAAATATGGTATCATTACTTACCTCATCCAAGGATTGATATTCAAGATACTCGATATCTCATGTGTCTACAACATTATATACCGTTCGAATAAGTTTGAAGAAAAGGTATGGTGTTTATCTACTCGTCTAGGTCTAACCTATACCTACTTTTATGACCTAGCTAGGAAAATCATGGTGGTTAAGAATATGATGAGACAAATATGACTTGATGAGCATTGGAGAAGTTGAGAGAGGTTGACCTAGAGTTGTGGGAAAAGTTTCAGATATGTATGATGAGAATATTACATGTTATGATGTTTTTTAGTCCTATTAAGCTCAAACAGTGAGTTTCCCACTCGATATGAGAATTTTTATGTTAGTTAGCACATGAAAAGTTTTCATGGGGACATGATCCATTTAGGGATGTTTTTGTATAGATATAATAAGGTTTTAGAGTTGGAATGAGATTAAATAATTCCCGAGCTTTATGAACAATCACTAAGAAGCTAAGGAGGTCAAAACCCCTACCTAAACCCTAGTTCATGAGAAATGGAGGAAAACTTGATAATGTGAGATACAAATGCATTGGATCATCAAATGTGATGATTATATGATAGAAAGGAATCTCCTATATTTTAGATGGTGGTGGTTTGGAGTCTTGATAGTAGGTGGAGCCCACTCAGATTTGCTTGTTTTCAAGAAAGTTTGATTTTCTCTCAGGTTTTCCATTTGACCTATGATATAAAATGGTGTAATGAGTATATGAGAAGTTACGCTAGATGGTTGAGATGATTTCAAATCTTGATGAATCCATTTGGATGTCTACATAGGTCCAAAAGTGAAGACTAGTTTTATGCCTAATAGGTTGTTTTAGTAGTCATGGTGAAAGGAGGTTCTTGGGTATATGTGTCCTAAGTTGAAATGTATAATGACTATGGAGGTGTTTTACACATCAAATATGACATGATGCATTATTTTTTTGAGGTCTACAAGTCATATTTTTCATAAAGGGTGAGGTCACAAGTGGACCTACTTAATAGGTTTTAAGGAAAATGAAGGTAACTTGATGAAATTGGTTTGAAAGACTAATATCTTGTCTTGAATCATGATTCCTAGCTATTAGAGAGCGATGAGGGGTTCAATTTTATCCCGTTCCATGCATTGAGAAGTCTTGAAAGTTTTAACATTGGTGTGAGAAGGTCAAGTTTCCAAGAAAGGTTTCTGGGAAACATATTTATCTAGAAGGATAGAGAATGGTTGCATCCCATAGTTGAGGTGTTATGGTGAAGCTTGGTCTTCATCTTTGAACATTGCTCTACTAGAGATTCTCAAATAAGTAGGAAACAATCCTACTTAGTGGTGTCATGGAGAAAATGGATGATGCAGAGGTTCCTGAGCCTTTGAAAGGTGTTGATAGGATGTCCTTGATATATATGGAGTTGTTGAAGTCTTGAAGATGATGGAGTGTGCCCTTAGAGTCCCTATGGCACTTGGTGCGATGAAACTAGTCATGTAGGCCTAGTTGTGCATATTGTGAGTCTTAATCTAATGTTGACCTATATGGTCCTTTCATGGGAATTTTAAAGAGTGTGTAGGTGTATTGTCTTATTTGTATGATTGACCTTAATTTTTGTGGCTCACCTAGAGGTGTTTAGGATTTGAGTTAGGTGTATAAAGTGAATGTATTTACTCATTTGATCTCACTGGAGTGGATATAAGTGTGTGCAAGCTAGAGGGGAGTGTCAAAGGGGTATGAGGACATCAGACAAATTTTAAATAAGGTATGAAGGATTGAGAAGAGTAGAGGAGCAAGTTTTCAAGGTCATTAGACCTAATCAAGAAGATAAGGTGAAAGTTAGAGTGAAGAAGGAGAAAGTGTGTTTGAGAAGGGTTTTGAGTGAGAGGGTCTGAAATTTTGATCACGATTTTTGTAGGAACAACAATGCTTAAGTTTTCTTCATTATCATGTGGTTTATTGGGTGCTTGATCACCTTAGGGGGTGGTATCCTCCTTGTATAGTGGGTTTTATACTAAATAGGGGTGGGTTCTCCTTGTGAAGTGGGTGCTTCACTAAAGAAATATTATGTGATGTTTATTATTCACATAATTACTTTGTTTTTAGTAATATAAGTAGAGGTTCAATGGGTTTTCTTCCATTTAAGGTTTCTCACATATATTTAGTGTTCTTGTGTACTCTCTTATTTTTTTGTATGGTTTCTCATGCTTAATATGCTCACATTGATTAATGTATGATGAATGGATGCTTTGAATGATGTATACAACTTAAGAAAACTAAAGTAAAAGTTTGTAAAGATTGATTCACCCCCTTCTTAGTCATTGTGCTTCCAACACCATTTTCTTCAAATCAACAAGGATTATTGTAATGATAAAATTATAAGAAAATATCTCTTCTTTTTTCTTGTTCAATCTATTGTAGGGTTTAAGCCAAATGGTGTACATCTTCACTAAGCTGATTTCTATACCTTCATAATAATCTTTCAAAAAGTATGTCTATTTATAATCATCTATAACATGAATTCCTTAAAAGGAAAGATCATTTTTATCTTCTCATCGCTATGAATTCCTTATGTGCTTGGGTGAGTTCTCGCTTTAGGTTGAGTGATGTGTCAGTGTGCCTTGGGCTGTTGGTGGTAAAATATAGGCTACATTTTGGTTCCATTGCCAGGACCTCTTTTTCATTTGTCTGGCAGGATGTTGCATGATGAAGACGTACTGGTTGACCTTGGCCAGTATTGAAGAGTGGTTAGATGATCTAGAAGAAGAGTATGCTCATGCAGATTCATCATTAGACCTAAGTTTAATGCATGTGCATGGGTTGAACAAAATTTTTAGGATGTATTATGCGATACTTTCTTTTCCATATTTCCTATAGAGTTATACAAGTGGTTGGTTGCTTACGTATCAAAGAGGAATTGGATGTTTCATACGATTGTCTAGACACATGAAGAATTCTAGGCCTTGTATGATGCAAATCTGATTTGACAAAGGCGTTATGGGTCATTAGTTTTTGGTGTTCGAATAGATATATTTTGGAGTACAAAGTTTATACTAACTCTTGTCAAGAGGTTGCTTTGAGTTCCGCTTCTTGCACGAGACCAAAGGATCATATTTTCATTGTATCCCTTTGGTGATTAAAATATTGATCGTAACCCTGGATTCGGAACAAAAACCTATGGATAGCTAAACCCCACCATACGCGGGGGTAGGAGCATGTGTGGTGAAAGATGGTGAACTGAGAAATAGAAAGGAAAAGAGAAGAAAGGTGGTTTAAGTTTAATGAGGCACACAAGAGGGATTTAGAGAAGCAACATAAATTTGTAGAAAAAATGGTGTTGTGGAGAGAGATGGATCGTGAAGGATTTGGATCTCACATAGAGGACCATGATCAAGAGCATCTAGAACTCCCCCATTTGGGAAATCATGGTAGAGAACCCTCTTCAACCTCATATGAGAGCGCATCAGTAGAGACGATATGGAACATGGGTGTGCATTTTATTCCTCCTAGTAACCTATCCATTACACTTGGTTTTCCAAACTCTACAACAATAAGTAATCAACAAACTAGTGTGGGGAGTAGAGTAGCAAGAGGCAAAGTTAGTTTACCATCAAGTTTGGGAGTAAATCAGGTAGCATATTCATCAATGGTAGATCAAGCATATTCTACATTATTTGGAGGAGGTATAATTTCTGGCGCGTCTTCAACATAGAACGGATGCGTGCAGAATGTTGGAATCACACTGGAAGTAGTATAACTTTGTAGACTGTGGGAGTTCAATTCAGCATAACTATTTGAAAACAAGGCATTGCATCCTTTAGTTCAATTCTTACTACATGAGGAGGATCGGTGGCTTAGGATTTGGTGGTTTTAGGGGGCGGAGGAAACACATGAGGTAATCTAGGTTTTGGATCTCGTGATCATGGTCCGCACCATCCCCGAGAATATTTATATGGAGATGTCTCTTCATCTCCTAGAATATAGAGGGATAGAAGATGTATTTGAACATGTGCATATGTGTGAAATACTATGGTGTGCAAAGGGGATTACAGCTCAAGAGCGCAAGGAAATCCAATTCGTAACTACATTACAGGGGCACATGCATAGTTGGTACAAAAAAATGATCTTGACCAAACTAGTGTAGATTATACCGTGCTACAGGATGCTTTCATGAAAGAGTTTTATATTCCTAAATCTGATCGAAGAGCATCGGTGTCTTTGAAAGACATTAAGGAGGACACTACTAAGAGTGTTCAGTAATATGATGCATGGTTCATGACCCTTTTGTCCAAGTTATCTTATGACATACATTGAGCCAACATGCTCAGTGGTTCGTTAGAGGACTGATCATGCCTTTTAGAAGATCACTTTCACATAAGACTTACACAGATCCACACAAGGAACTTGAAGCAGCTCTGTGTGCGACGTGTAAGGAGTGTAGACATAGGAGTGACCCCATTCTTGGAAGCTCATATTACATAAATGGAAAAATAGTTACATAAGTTATCAACTAATTCAACGCATGAGGCACACAAAGGGATTTGGTGCACAGATTATGAAGTAGAAGGGAATACTAATGATAGTTTTCCATGTAAATCAATGCACTCTTTGTTGCTAGACTATGAGATTTGTCACTTAGACCACAGTTCAATTCGGTGCCCATTGTTACAACACCTGATAAGAAATAACATGTCCTTCTTGTAAGATTTACAAGTATACTACTCATGATACTGAAAATTGTAGGTTAATTATTTAGATTCATGATGACATTGATATTGGTGTACGACAGATCGGCGTTGTAAATAACTCTAAGGAGAAAGGT
This sequence comes from Taxus wallichiana var. yunnanensis, assembly GCA_018340775.1. Classification (NCBI taxonomy): domain Eukaryota; kingdom Viridiplantae; phylum Streptophyta; class Pinopsida; order Cupressales; family Taxaceae; genus Taxus; species Taxus wallichiana. The sequence continues at coordinate 542,955,128 of CM031241.1, read as the reverse complement.
GATCATCATGACCATGATCAAAATGAAGGGTGCTCAGAAGGAGGCCATGGTAGAGGATGAGGATACCATGGAGGATTTAGAGGCCAAGGTCACAGCGGTGGAAGGATTGATTTTCCATGTGGAACATGCTATACGTGGATCCCCTAATCACTATAGGAGCGAATGCCCTTAGAACATTATTTTTTCTTTTTGTGGAAAGAATCACAACTATGAAGAATGCCCGGACTTGTATGAACACTTGAGTAAGAAGCACAAGTAGGAAAAGGGCACGAGAATGGTTAGAGTACAATGTGCCGTAGAAGATTAGTGGATGTTGAAGTTAGCGTTGGATCTTGAGTTGGTACCTGTGAAAATTACTACACATCTTTGAGGCTACATGCGCCAAGGAATTTCCAAAGAAGAATATTGTTATTATAAAGGAGGAGGTACTACATACAAAGTATCTAGACCCTACACATCAAAAGGAGGTTTATCAAGAAACCATGGAGGTGATTAGGAATTTACAGGGTGAGATACAATGTTTGAAAGAAAAATCATGGAATTTAGAACAAAAGAAGGCAGTTGAGCTCCATCAGATAGATGTTGATGATCTAAAGGAGGTTTTCAAGATTCTATGACAATAGAACATCATTCCTTTTTCGGAGAATGGTTAAATGGAAACACCCCATGCACTAGAATAGAGCATAGAAGATATATTTTGCATGCTAACCTTCCTCCTCATAGTTTGGATTATGATAAGGAGATCACATTGAATGTTATTATTGATGGATGGATCTTGAGTAATATTTTGATTGATACAGCGAGAAGTGAATGTACTCACTTTGGATGTGTGGATTTAGATGGGGAGACCACCATTACAACCATCTTCAAATGTGTTGTTTATGGCAAACATGACTAAATCCACACCCATTGGGGTTTTGAAGGATGTCACTATTACTATTCAAGGGGTCAAGTTTATTAGGGATTTTGAGGTTTTGGCGCTTGCAGAAGAAGACAGTTTTCCAACACTACTTGGGAACCCTTGGTGTTATGTAAATAATGCTGATTTTCATTTGAATAAAGGTTACATAAGTTTTTAGAAAAATTAAGAGTGATTCATCATTCCTTTGATAGATGGAAAATATTCACATTATGTAGAGCCCTTAAGTGAAGAAGATTTAAATAGAATTTATGTGCACACCATTTGAGATCCAGGAAGTTCTTAAGCCATCAAAGGAAGGATTTCTCCAGTGGGATGATGCATATTCCATGAGTGATACTACAAGTGTTGCATGTGAAAACTAGGCACATGGCACTTATGAAATGGTTGGGCCCGAAGTGAGAAGTGCAACTGCACTTATAAGCGAGTCGCGTTGTGTAAGGTGCTTGGGTAGTAGTGCAGTCGAGGTACACCGTGAATGAAATCTTGAGGTATTCTGTACGTTATGGAAGTACAGTGGATAGATCAAGTGGAATGAAGAAACACACTAGTTTATAATTTGTGTGGGACGATAGCGCACTAGTGGATGGTACATAGAGATAATCATTGGAATGACAGGAAGTGAGAATTTCCTTCTTTTCTATATTTATTCGAGTTATGCATCTACTCGAGATCTATGAATTTCATGGTAAATATCATATTCAACACCACGTTCAACAAAGTGTGAGAGACTCTGGAAAGAGGGTAGGAAGATTTACCACCTTCGTTGTGGGTGCACAAGATATACTTCACCTTACAAGGCTACACCCACGTATGGTATATCTATGCCGAGTTAAATAGAGAAACAGGAATTAGAAGAAATTGATTGCAGGTATGATTCAGACCTTTGACTATTTTCCCACTCAACCTCTTATGAATGAGGCATTACAAGTTATGAAGCACTTGACTATGGGAGATAGTGCAAGTCTTTGAGAAACTTATTCAAGAGTTACTAGGAGAATCGGGCGTAGAGGCTCGCTTGAAGAAGAAGAGATAGATGTAGAAAACTTGGGTGTACTGCCTAGAAAAAGTAAAGGGTAAGAGGGTCTACATTATTAATGATGAAGAAGTGGAAAATATGGATGTTGAGCATACAGAGGGTACGCACGAGGTCTTAGACAGTGTAGATGAGAAGGCGCGTGCCTACCATGAGCCTATGAAAACTAAGAAGGTCAAAATTGGGACAGATGTTGAACCAAAGGAGGCCATCATTGGAGATTATTGGTCTGACTCTGAGGTTGCTAAGATAATTGAGTTGTTGTGTGAATTCTAGGATATGTTTCCTAGAGGCTACCATGAATTAAAAGGGTTTCATGAATCTTTGGGAGAGATGACAATCAATCTAAAGGAAGGTGCATGCCCAATTAGGAATAGGCCTTACAAGATGAACCCTAACCTAAACTTCAAGGTGAAAGAACAAATTGATAAAATGCTAAATTGGAATCATTGAGCCTATCGAGGAGTCATAGTGGGTTAGCCCTATGGTGATCGATGTCAAAAATATGGAATAATCATGATTTGTGTGGACTACATGGAGTTTAATGTTGCATGTGTGATTGATCCCTTTCCCACACCTTATCTTGAAGAAATATAGGAAGGCGTTATAGGGAAATAAATCTACTCCTTCACTGATGGATTTTCTTGATATCATCAGGTAAGGATATCAAAATAGGATCAAGAGAAAAAAACTTTCACCATTGAATGGGGAAGTTTTGCATACACGATTATGCCCTTTGGATTGAAGAATGTACCTACAGTATTTTTGTGCATTGTTGTTCAAGCATTCCAAGATTTATTCATAAATTATTGCGAGGTTTACTTGGATGATTGGACAATGTATGGGCTAGTGAAGGATCACTGTGATGATTTGAGATTGATGTTTGAGAGGTGCAGGAAGTTGAACATCTCTTTAAACATTAAGAAGTGTGTGTTTACTACACCCTTTGGGAATTTTCTAGGACACATCATCTATAAAGAAGGCTTGTTAGTGGATCCTGCTAAGGTTGCTGTTATTTTGGGCTTAGAGGAACCTACTAGCCAAAGTGAGGTACGATTATTCTTGGGGCACATAGGATATTACAGGAAGTTTATTTAGGGTTACACCAAGATCTCCGCACCCTTGGAAGAATTATTAAAAGGAAAAGGAAATTTCTATTGGGGTGACACGTAAAATCATGTGTTTGAGATATTGAAGGAAAGGCTTACTACGGCGCCCATTATGCATTTTCCTTCATGGAATCTACCTTTTCATGTACATGTGGACGCCTCTGACATGGCCATTGGTGCAATCTTAGCCCAATCTAGAGATGGTATTGTAGATCATCCTATTTGTTTCTGCAAGCGAAGTTGACTCTAACATAATAGAATTATATGACTATAGAGCACGAGGCTTTTTCCATGATCTATGCAGTGCATAAATTTTGGCGTAAAGATTTCTTACTGGAAACACCTTTTATCTTCTATACAAATCACATGACATTAAAATACATAGTGAACAAACCCATTTTACAGGGGAACATAAGCCATTGGGTTCTGCTATTTCATGAATTTGACTTTACAGTTGTGGTGAAGCTAGGAAAGAGTAATTCTAATCTAGACCATTTATCTAGGATTAATAATGGATAGGATGCGCAGAGCATTGAGGATACAATGCTGGATAGAAAAATATTTAGATTCAACCACGTGCCGTTGGACTTGGAAGATATTGTTGTCTTTTTGTGAATAGGTGTGGCACCCGAGGGTATGAAGCATATAGATAAGAAACAACTTGTTATTCACATCACGCCCTACATGTTGATCGGTGGTGACTTATATAAATTAGTCTGGGATGAAGTTTTGCATCGATGTGTACTTGAGAATGAGCAGAAGTAATTATGGAGGAGGATCATGAAGGTATTGCAGGTGGGCATTATGTAGGGGATGCCGCGAAGGATTCTATTATCCGGTCTATGGTGGGAAATGTTATAAAAAGATTGCGAAAAATATTGTAAGGCATGTAACCATTGTCGGCACCTTAGAAATCATGGCCATATCTATGAAATGCATTTGAGGCCTACTACTAGCACGTAACCTTTTAAAAAATGGGAAATTGACTTTTTGGGTCCTATTTCCCACCCACGCATGCAGGATTGGATCGCGCTATATTATAACTTGTACAAATTATCTTACAAGATGGGTAGAAGTGGCACCTACAAAGGATTGCACAACAGCTATGGCAGCAAGGTTTCTATGTGAAAATATTATCAATGGGTACGGGTGTCCACCGAGTTTGACAAGTGATAGGGGTAATCATTTTCTTAATGAGACCATCAAGATACTATTGGATGAATTTATGGTTGCACACCATAAAACAAAACCCTATCATCCTCAGGAAAATGGAATTGTTGAGGCCTTCAACAAGATATTGAGCCATACCTTGACTAAAATTGTGATGTTGAAAGGAAAGAATGGGATGATAAAGTCTCTATTGTACTTTGGGCATACAAGACAACCTATAAGAGGTTGAATAAAGAAACACCCTTTTAGTTGGCATTTGGTGCAAAGGATATTCTACCCGTGGAATTCATGTTACCTTCTCTGAGTATTACACGAATAGGAGGTTTGGTGAATGAGAAAGAACTTGAAGAACGTATTTAAAAACTGATGCACTGGATGAAAGGCGTCTTTATAGAAATATGGAGTTAGAGCAAGAAAAGTTCAAGAAGAAGGCATGGCATGATAGGCACATTAAGGATAAGAAGCTCAAAGTTGGACAAGATGGTTCTTCTTTATGACTCAAATATTTTGTGCCACCCTAGAAAACTTAAGGTGCATTGGTTGGGACCGTATATTATTACCCGGGAGACCATGTTCCACCCATGCACTTCAGTTAGTTAGAGGCCCCGGATGGAACACGGTCTCTCGGTTACTTCAACGAGAGTAGGTTAAAGCCCTACTATAAATAATTCTTCTTGGTGTTTGTAATAAGGTAGTATTGCCACTTAGATTATATTTTCTTAATGCATTCCATTTATATGTATTTCCTTTCATTGTTGCAATGCTTTGTAAATTTATTTAAGTGTTTTGTGTAATAAGTGAGCTTGCAGGCTAGAAGTTGATTAACATCTAAGTGTTTTCATGCGTCAAGGACCATGGATACCCTTAGTGTGGGGTGGAGTATATACATGATATATGGAATAAGTTTGAATGTCATCTAAAGATGGGTATGTATAAATAAATTTTTGTGCAGGTGCTTGAAGTAAAGGTAAAGTTCGAGAAAATTTACTCATGAATGAAGATCACATATGGATAGATGGATACATAGCGTAACACGAGGTAGGTTGCAGGAGTGAAAACTACTTAGTAAAAGGCGCGATGACGAGGTACTTCAAAGCATGAGGGTGCATGAAAGGAGGTCTGTGGATGAGAAGTAGAAGGCGTGCCATAATGTTATGACTGTGGCGTGGAAATAAGTAGCGTGAAGAATTGAAGAAATGAAAAATCAATCTTTGAGCAATGAATGCAGCTTTTTCAAACAATTATATAAGGACATGTTGCAAAATCATTTCTACATATCCATACAAGAGCATTCGAGTGAGTTGAAGTCAAAGCATGCTAGCAAGAGAGTTGTGAAGTGCGAGAGATTTGTGAACCAATCATATTCTTATATTTATGCACGGGATTGTGTGACACTCCATTAGAGAGGGTTTTTGAGTGACATAAAGGTGCACATGAAGGAGAAATCAAGTTGCAGTGTTTGGATTTGAGCAAGGGCACGCGGAGTTGGACTTGTAGAGCTTGAAGAAGGTAAAAGATCACACCTTTATAGTTATTATGGCACCAAAAAGAGCACTTGGAGTGGTGACAAGGGGGAAGAAGCAAAAGGAGGTTGAAATCGAAGTCGAGGATGTCCCTGAAAGCCATTTTTTAGAAATGTAGTACCCATAAGGGGTTTATATGGGTCACTATTGGGAATCACACATTTTCCAGTGCAAGGTGAGTGATTGTAATCACAAAATGACAAATAACAAGAATGAAACACTTGGGCATGTAGAGATACTTACGCTAATAGAAGTAAAGCATGTTGCACTTGAAGCTACCCGAGTCCCACATAAGGAAAGAATAAAATAAATTGGGAAAATCATTGTGGAAAGGATGGATGTAATGGAGGGAATGGTCTTGAGCATGGATAATGTTCTCAGGGTCTTATAGAATGAAGGTGAAAAGATGACTCTTGATGAAATGGAATCCATAGTTGTAGACATTCTAGATAAGACAAATAAAGCGCTAAGTGATTGGAATGCGTTGGAGGCAGAGATTAAGGTTGAATATCCAGAGTTGATCCTGTTGGTAGAAGAGTAGAGCATTGGTTATTTTCACATTCTTTATGTGTAGTAATTCATTTATTCTTTCATTTATTCATTATTCTTTGTTCTTGGAGAGATCAAATCAGTTTCCCATTTTTGGGGACGACAATGAAATTAGTGTGGGGTAATGTTGAGATGATGAAATAAAACTTAAGTATGAAAGTGTAGAAGGATTGGGTGCGCAAACACATGGAATGCGGGAGCACACAGGGAGTATAGAAAAATAGGGCATGCCTAGAATAGTTTAAAATTAGGACTTAGCCATTTTGCATATCAGGGCTAATTTTGGACATGGAGTGAAGAGCATGTTTTGTCAAAGACTTGGAGAATACACAAAGGCTATTTTGGGACTAGTATAAGATCGAGCACCATGTAGAGTTTTGGAGCTAATAATAGGATTATACTATAGTTGTATTATTAGGTAATCTATTATTAGTGAGCTTGCATGATTTTGTATTCTCATGTAAGGGCACATGGATATTATTAGCATGTAGCCTATTTTTGAAGGTGTATGGGCGGTGAAGGGAAAGTTCCCATGCCTATAATATGTATTGATTTGCAAGGTTTAGGGATTGGATGTTTTGTAGAGTTATGTTGCTTGTTTGTATGCGTGCATGACTCATGGTGACATTGTTATGGATGTATGAAGCTTCTGTGTTTTACATTATTTAATATAATGGATCTTTGTGGTTGGATATTGATTGTAGACACATACTGTTACTAGTTCATGTATGATAAAGTTAATCTTGGTTCTTGTTTAAGTGTTCGTGCATATGGTTTAGATCCGATTTGGTTTATGTGTTTAAGTATAATTGATTATCTGTTATGGATCTGAAATATACATTCAATCATGCTAACATCTTGAACCATCTTCTCTAAAAGGGACCTCGTGCCCTTGTGCATTTCGAGTGAGTGTTCGGTTCTGTTAAGTGATGCACCAGCGCACCTTGGGCTGTTGGTGGTAAAATCTAGGCTACATTACTTGATGTTGGAAACAAATATGGGAAGTAGTTCAATTTCCCAGTGGATTCACTAAAAATTATTGGAAATATTTTATGTACTTTATATTTTCATTTTGGCCCTATGGAGGTGGTATTAAATCTATAACAGCTTAGGGAAGATAACCTATTGATAGGGTTATGTTCCTCAAAATTTTAGAGGAATAATTACCTTGTATGATGGTTTTAATTTTTAATTTTTGGTGATTTTAATTGGAAAACACAAAAGAGACAAAAATGGGAAGGAGGAAAAGAGAAGAAAGGAGAACCCTTTGGAAAACTAGACAAAAATATCTTCTCATATGACACTAGGTAAACAAAAGGTGAGAACCCTCTCACTCTCACACATGAAGGAGAAAAAAATTAAATATGTGAATAATAAGAACCAGAAGCACAAAGTCTTCACAACTCAAAATTAAATAGATATGACACAAATTCCACATACTTGGACATTCAACACAGTCGAATATCGGGAATCACATTCAAAATGAGAAACTAAGTGTTAATGAAATTATTTGATTATAATATAGAAAATCGAGTTTTAATATTGAAGTGTATTAAAACCATAGGAAAATATAAACACATGAGTATCACATTTAAGTATTCATGATAACCAAAAACAATATGTACATCAAGTGTAACAAACTTTCTTTAGAGTTTGTAGAGAAAAGGGAGAACCGAACCCCTATGATTGAAATGCCACTCCTATTTATACTTTTATCCTATAACCACATTATAACCACCTTCTTGGTAAGAATATAACTTTTACCTTTTTCACTTTCACTTAAGTTATAACTTAAAGTGACTTTATATTTGAGTCACTTAAGTTTTACAAAAACGCACTTTTTTGCCAACACAAAAATAGAAATGTCACTTAAGTGATAGAAAACACTTTTCCCAATAGAGAAATAGAAAGTCACTCAAATGAAGAAGAGAATTAGAATAATGAGTTCCAGCCATGGAGGTTCCTTGTTTGATTCACTCAAGCACTTTCACCTTAACCACTTGTAACTTGAATCCCGAATAATCTCGGATACATTCTTCTCCTTGGGATGAGAGTTTTGCTTTAAAAATGTATCCATGATTATGAAGCATCCAAAATCATCAACACACATGAGGAATAATTTGTGTTGTTGTATTGAAATGGATAATCCCTCTGCTTGATACAATCTACTATGGTGGAGCCTTTCTTTGATATGAGTCCACTTTCCACTAGCCACCGTTGTTTTGATTTCACTAAATTTCATATGATCAACATTTCCATCATAAAATGGAAAACGATCATGAATAAACTTAAAAAATAGTGGTTCCATGGTGAAAATGATGTGGACAAATTTTCGGCAAAATTCAATGAGTAGAACTCAAACTATGAGAAAAACAAGCTCTTAAAATGAAGGAAAAAACAACACTTGAGAAATGATTCTCAAGAAACCTATATACAATATTTTATTTTCTGAAACTTGCACAAGATCAATCTTTTCTTAAAGAGATTTCCAATGATTTAAACAACACTCAAATCATAGTTCGATCAGAAATTTATAGTTAACAAAATACCAATTCCAGAATTCCATCTCATGAGTGGAATTTTGAGAGGTTTAGAACTCCTTCAAGACCCACAGTAGCCTTTTCGAGCACCTTGAGAACAAATTAGGCCTTGGGAGACATTTTGACATGTTTTGGGAGCACATTAACTACCTATGTGCACTTTTGGAGTACTTTTGGAACAAGGTTTATGACTTGTGTGACCTTTAAACATGTTTTTGGAACAAAAAGGTTCTTAAGCACATTTTGGACATGATTTAGGTACTTGAAAAGTGCATGGGCAATCTTCTAAGGAATTTTAGGAACCATTTAGGTGTATATGCAACCTTGGAAGAGGTTTGGGAATAAAAGTGCCTATATTGGAACCATTTAAGTGCATGGGAGGCCTCATGATAAGTTTGTTGGTGCTCAATTTGATCTCACCCCGTTTTCTCTAGAAATTCTTCTATCTCAGGGCTCATTGTATTTTATATTTCCCTGAATGGATGCGTAAAAGTTTTATATTTACCAAGGTGTTATTGTAAATCCTTCTCTATGGTCGTGGATTGCTGTCGAGACATGAATTATTTGCAAATTCTTTGTCCTTGAAGAAAGATTCAATTCTAGGCACAAATGGTGAAGTTCCCCTACATCTTACTATTCAACGGCCATGTTTTCCTTGTCAAAATTTATCTCAGGATCTTTAGCTACATGGTCTCTTTTGATTGGATGAGGCATGTCGTCTATTTTATAACTTGTAACTTTTTTTATGTTTGCAAAAAGATCAATTTGGCCCGGCCCGGCCCCGTTGAGTTCTAATTGGCGATCCAATTTATAAAGGCGAGCGAATTTCTCTTTTTGCTCCAAAGGTGTAACGTATTCATTTTTAATTGTTAGGGCCCAAGTGGGTCTTTTTGGTGAAATTTTCCACTTTGTTCACATTTGTAAAAAATACCAAATTGGCCCCATGGCCCCGATAGTCTCTGATTGGCTATTCAATAGATATGAACCGACAAGAAAAAGTCTTACTTTGACCCCAAAGAAGGACATGTGGCGCTTTTTCAAGCTACATGAGCGGGAAGCGGGTCAGCGGAACATTTTTAAGTTTTTGCCTCTTTATATGAGGGAGAAAAGTCATGAAATAACCTGTAACTCTGTTGGGGCCCACATTAAAAGTTAGAAGCGGAAAGGTGGGTTGTCGGTGCACTTTGAAGTTTTCTGGCTCAACATCTAAAAGTCAAAGCGGGAGGTGGGTCACTAAAGGTTTTTGAATATTTTTGCCTTTTTGTGAAAAGGAGAAAAGTATAAAAATGAAGCGTGACTCTGTTGGGGCCCACATCAAAAGATAAAAGTGGGAAGCGGGTCGCCAAGGAAAATTGGAAAGTTTGCCTTTTTGTAAAAGGGGTAAAATTGCAGAAATGAGCCGTGACTCCATCAAAGGCCCAGATTAAGCCACGTGTCGAGCCCGTATTTCAAAGGTGAAGGGCCAGGGGAAAATGTGAAGATTACACATTTTCTCCAAAAGTTATAAAACAAAAAAGACACCCTCAGGCCCATTTCGCTCTAATCTTCCACGTGGACGACTCTAATTTAAAGTTTTGAAAGGGTAGAATCAACGGTTATGGCACGATGCATCTGGTTTTTCCACCATTAATGTTCCATGACTTTAGGGGATGCAAATACGCATCGTCTTTCATGGTGAATCTGAATGATTTCTTGTCGTTTCTATCAGCAAAGTGTAATTGAAGTGTTGTGGAGCTCGAATTTGTGAATTTGAGGAAGTGCAAGAGTTGATATTTTGAAACAGAGTTACTTAGGCACCTGTAGAAAATGAATTGCCAGATCCAGCAGAGCAAATTGCAGAGGAAAGAATGAGGAGAAGGAAGCTATAGGCACAAAGGATGAAAAATGTGTTGCTAGAGGAGATGACTGGATGCCCTAGTTAAAACAATGATGGAAATATCTGAAATGATTCACCTTTTGAACACCTGGCAAATTTTTGTTGTAAATCTGTTAAACATCACTTTTTGGAAATCATGATCAAATATGTAACAAACAAAGGTTCCTCGAATATTCTTTATTTGGGGGAAGATTTAATGTAAATGAGTGCTATAAAGGGCATGAGTTAGTCATGCAAAAGGTCGAGGGGTTGAATTCTTATGAGAAAATTTGAGAAATCCCATCTTCCGAGAGACCATCTAAGAAACCTATTAATCTCTTGTGTTTTAGATTTGATCGCATCAAGATGGTTGTGAGTGTACAACCATTGACAAAATCTAAGGTTGTTTAAGAAAGTTTCCCGATGATAAATCTAATATGTAGTGGCCACTTCCTTTGACACCTTTTGATACGATCTTGATCTTGATTGTTGATTTCATTATGGATGTCATTATAGCTTAGATTTAGTATGATGTTAAATATTTGATCGTGGATTATTGTCGATCTTGATTTAGTTATGATGCATGATGATTATTAGAGACACCTCATATGTGGATGATGATATACTATTTGACATGGATATATTTTGAATGTTGTTCGGATATGTGATTTTGGATATTGGGAGTAGACCAAGAAAATGGACATTATATGATGATGATATAGTTGTTGATATAATTTGTAAGTGATATTGTTAACATCCCGCATGCCCCGCTTAGCCCCCCGCATGCCCCGCTTTTTTTTTTCCTTTTCCCCTCTTTTCTTGGCCTTTTTCTCTTGATGTGAATGAAAACCGCCGCCACTGCAGGGCAGGTCTCGTGGCCACCCCACTGAAGCGGCGGTCGGTCTGTACCGCCTGCTTTCGGGCGGCGGTCCTTTACGCATTTTCCAGAAAGCTCTTTTAACACGACTCACGTAAATTCAACGTTTTACCAGCTTTCTTTCACCGCCATAAGCTTGCATTTATGATTATGGTTCCCTGGAATAGTGTTTTGCCATTGTTTATAGTTTAAGAGTTCTATTTGGCTTTTACCTTGGGTAAATGCAAATGCTATAAATAGTTGGCTTGTGCTCAAGCAAATGGCCCCTCAAAATTTGCCTCTGATTTCTCTTTGCAATAGATTTAGTTTTCCTTTTGCTTAGAATGCTTAGTTTCTTTCATTGCATGCTTAGTTAGCATTGTTTTACTGTTGGTAAGCCACATATCCATCTTGTGCTGAAGCTTGTTTGTTATTTCATCCAATCCATTGGAGTAGAATAGCTTAGGAAGCCATTAAAGTTGCAGGTTTTGCTCCTCAAACAGGATAGTTTCAGGTTCTGGATGCTTTATGTTGCATGACTCGCAATAAATCCCACTAGGAATTGCATAAGCCAAGCTCTGTACTCTTGCGCTATCCCTCTCCTACTCGCATTGTATTGATCGGTGTGTTACGAGCTGCCTTTATCCCAATATCTACTTGTATTGATGCTAGCATTACACGCTTTTATGGATCCACGTGAACACGAAGGAACGAGGAGATCACACTGAGGGGACAAGATCACACACACCATCGGATTCGCCACTGTTTTGCAGAATCCAGGTTCTAGCTTTCAAAGTTCTAGTTAGAATCATATCAAATAGAGTAGTTAATTGCTTTATTTCAGTTAATTCTACTCTCGATATTGCCAGGGAAGCTGTGGGGATTGATAGTTTATGAGAAACTATGATTCACTCCTCACTTCTGAGGTAGGATCGAGAATCTTGCAAATAGATTAGATAAGCTATTTTATTGTTTAGAATAGATCTACAAATTACACAGACAAATAGCTACACTCGGTTATTTTGTTTGTTTTAAATTATTATTTTAGTTGTCATTTCTAGATATTTTAAATAGCTGCTTTCTTAAATTCGTAAAGCTCATCAGAAAACACAAAAAAATAGAGAAGTTATATATGCTATAGATATACTTCACATAGTTAAATTTTATTTTACTGTAGTTCTCTTTACTTTGTTGCTTTTGTATGACAATCACGGGACCTAGAGAGCCCAGGGAATACGTATTCGAGCCAATCGTGCCTCAGCCCAATCTCATCACAGCGATAACTGATATAGATCAAAATCTTAGGATTCAAGTCTTCCGAACAATGGTAAGCTTGCAACAAATCAATTCCCAATTGAACGGACTAAACATAGAAGATGACCAAGCACACACGTTTTGGTCAATCAATCAACGAACTACAGATTACCTAGGTAACATTCATATGATTGTAGAAGGGTTCGAAAGAGAACAAACCTTTGGTTGTGATCCTTTGGTCCCATGACCAGATGCACGGAGACACTCTTCTAGATATAGATACCGGCCTAAGAATCCGGGTTGCACGAACACTGTAGATATTATGAGAAAATCACACAGATTATTGATCCTAAATATAGAAGTTTGAAAAGCATACGATTCTTGGATATTAGGGATTAGGACTTGATTTCACGCATGACCATAACGGGTCCACAACAACTAAGAATCTACGGTTGTGACCCACAAATCCCATGACCCAACGAATCCATAGGAGAATTAGACATAGACAACGGCCTCGCACACTAGTATTCCGGTCTACCCCACTTCCACCTATCATCATCGAACAATTATCCTTGCTTGACACAATGCACTAACTAGAGCTAGGGAATTCTAGGACTAGGCGAGAATCGTCCATAGAATTGACTATATTTACCATCCACCATATGACCTTATCCGGAGAAATACATACGAAACTATCCGGGTCATTTTCCACGTATTCCACAACCTATAGATCGAATCACGCGAGCTCGATATTGATTGGAGCCTTGAGCGATCATCCTTGCGATCGATCTATCACCGATTCAAGTTAGGAGGGCCTTCTTTGCCTTAGACTCACAAATTCCGCTAGTGCGTATTGAAGACATTAGATTGCCTAACTAGTTTGTCTGCATCTCACACATATTCCATACCCACCGGCTGTCTCGGCACGACCTCGGGAGGTCGGGTGCGAGGAAGAGTTGCTTGTAGATTCCCACGCTCGCATGTCACTTTTCCATCATACAAAATTGGTGAACCCAACCGTGAACTTTTCTACTTTCTAAAAAATTGTTCACTTTTTACCTCATTAGCCTTCAGTCATATTGGTTACGTGTTCTTCCAGTTAGTATACCTTTCATCTTCTTCCACCTCAGTATACTTTTTCACCTCATTGGCACCCATCACTTCTCTCCTTCCCATTATTCTGGGTATTCATATACCCCGAATATGTCGGGATTCGATGCATATGGCGACCCCTCTTGGGTCTTGAGGCATACTACGCCCAAAAAATAGAAAATCATCACCCTCACTCTCGGTATGGGGTGACAACTACTCAACTAACCAGTTGTCAACACAAACTCCGAGAATCAGATATAACTCATCATTTCAAACTGAGGAGTTAGATCAGCTCGCTCAAACACAACAAATGAGCCTTGAGCTCGAATAACATGACGTTCACCGGAGAATCTGGTTCATCTCCTCAGTATCTTTGCTTAGACCACAAATTAGTAGACAATCGGACTCATACCAAAGTTTAGATGATAAATATTCGGTATATTATGCCAGGAATGAACAACAACGTTCTCGAAGTATGTACCCACCCATAGGAGGTTTACAAACACAACCCGAGGTCTCTTTTCAAGAAAATACCTCTATGCCACTACATATAGGAAATACTCTCGGAGAAACTTGGCAAGATAGTGATCAGTTCATAGCGGGATATCACATGCCTATACAAAACCATGGTATACAACAAATCGCCACTACGGCAAAACACTGTGACTTCACCAAATGAAGTCATTTCAACTCTAATAGAAAAGGTTAGAGGGTTAGAACTTGCTCAAGCAAATCACCATTCTCAATTCATGCAAGCAGGAAGTTCCAATCCTCCACACCATCCTAGCCAAGTAGATCTCCTCACAGGAGTAGGCACGTTAGGCATGACTCCTCAGTATTCACAACAAATGCCAACTAGACCCACCATCTCTAACACTTGTTCCTCCCGGTCTAGTACAAAACAATCCATTCATGGACAGTACCCATCATACTTAAACATGTACTCCAAATCACCACAAGGGGATATGTTCTCCTCTCCCGGCATGTTTTCTCAAACACAGGGGCTTCCTTATGCCCCTACCAACGCATACGCTACGCCGTACCATATCAACAACCCATTCCACCACCGCTCCCTCAACAGGCACCATCTATGGTCGAAACATATGCGATAGGGACTTACTCAGAATATTTGAAAGAGCCCTTGGATTTCACCATACGAAGCGTCATGCTTCTAAGACCTCTCCCTGATTTTCCCAAATACAAAGGCGAGGGAGATCCAAATGCACATATCAAAGCTTACGCTACTGGCCATTCGAGAACTACTCCCATGGGATGGGGTTGTTGCTAAAATATTCCCAAAAACCTTGGAAGGCATCGCTCTCGATTGGTATTATAGAATACCTGAGGCTTCCATACATTCATTCAAACAACTCGTGTCAGAGTTCATCAAGGCCTTCGACATGAACAAATTATTAAGAACAGGAATCAGGGAGTTCTTACACATCAAACAAGAACACAACGAATCTGTCACCCATTTCATCAAAGGTGGCGTACGGTTCTTTATTCTTGGCAAGTGCTCCAAACATGGATCAAATGGAACTATGTGATTTATTCCTTCATTCTCTTAGCGAGAGAAGTGAAGGAAGAAGTCCAAAAGTTCCCATTAAGAACTTACGATGAAGTACTTGAGAGCGCTCTTTGAATAGATCAAGCGGCAATTGATAGTGGTCGCAAAACATATGGAGCAAATGGGAGGTTAATCGCCCCCAACCAGAACACTACAACTTATCCTACTACCACGAACGTCAATCAAGGACCTAAAATCCTTAACAAAAATCGGGGTGTAACAACAGATGGAGTAACCGACCAGCCTAAAAAGGTAAATGTTGTCAATACTCCATCACAAATAAACAACCAACGAAATAACAACTTTACCCCGACAATCAATACAGTGGATTTTAACCATCCACAACAACAACAACAACAAAAAATCCCATACAGGGTCCAAGCCAAAATTCAACTAGGTACCAAAACCAGAATTCAAACCAAAAACAACAAACGCAAAATTTTAATAGACAACGGTTTGATCAAAATTTTGGGCCTGATACACATCAAACCAACAAACTAGGAATTACAATCCTAATTCGTATTGTGGTTTCCACAAAATTCGGGGCCATGACACTAGAACGTGCCGTGACTACAATAAATTCATGCAACGCTTGCCAGATGAACAAAAACAACTTTTCATGGATATGTTCTTGGCAGATCCTACGTCACCAACGTCAAATACCTTTTCAGGGCGGTTTCCCCTCAAAACGCACCCCTGAAGATCTTTAATGATCCACTCCCAAATCACGATAACAACAGGCTAAATCTAACTAGGACGAACAAGGGTGTAATGACAGGAAACAATGATCATGAAGCCTCGACCTCGCTAAATCCATTAGTTGCGCCACAACTAGGAAGTCAGCCACGACCTAAGGTAGTCGGTTTAGTGGAGTTAGACACTGAGCTACCCATCGAAGCTATAACAAGGACGCAAGAGTATTTCTCTCGGCCAAGTCCAAGCCACTGCCCGAGAGGCGGATGACATCCAACAAATCGTAGTAAAACCTGTGGGTGCCTATGATTTGATTAACGACCTAACAAAAACCTTCTCACACATTTCATTCTTAGACTTACTAAAGAACTCTCCTACCCACAGGGCTGCTCTTTTAGAAGCATTAGGTTTAGGTCATCTAATTAACATCACTCCACCACCTGAAACACAGGTAAATCATGTGGACTTTGATGTTCATCCTCCAGGGCAGGCAGATAGGGATGTCGAATTCATATTCGAGATAAACAAAATGCCAACAGAGATCTTTGAGATCACGCACCGAGGTGATCCAACCTTACATTTGCAAGTATGGGTTTATAACAACTATGTAAAGCGTGCAATGGTTGATGATGGGGCGGTTAACATAGTCCCCTTCTCTTTCCTCCAAAAGCTAGGGTATGGAGAAACCAATTGTTCCACAACTCGAAATACACTAAGGGGCTATGATAGTCTTAAAGCCACCTCGGTTGGAACTATAATATTACCGGTCACCTTAGGACCCAAAACCATCTTGACTGAGTTTTATATTATAGATCGGAAACTAACTATAATATGATCCTCGGCCGACCATGGATACACCGCATGAAGGCAATCCCTTCTACACTATTTCAAGAAGTAAGGTTTTTACATTTAGGAAAGGTATTCGTGGCCAAAGGTGATCCAAAACCATTTGATGTACACCTAGCTGACTTAAAGAAAAGACCAGGCGTACACTCGGAGTTTGAACTCCCAACAAACCAACTTAATAAACCTACCGATGCAAAAAACAAAAAGAAAAGTTGGTACCTACGACGGATCTTGAAACTATGAGCCTAGCCAAAGCAAACTGACCCCCAAGATGAGGCTAACACTGTAGAAACAGTATCATTAGGAACTACTGCAAAATCGTTGAATTGCTAGAAAATGATCTACCAATATTCTTACCATTCGATTCAGTAGGCATAGGATATTCCCTAGGCATTGGCTCTCTTCCAGCAGAGGATCTCTGTATGGTGGAAGTAGAATATGCAAACACAACAGATATCCCACCATCCATATTCCCAGTCAAATATTGGACACTCCATTTTGATGGAGCTAGATGTCGTTACGGAGCGGGGGCAGGTATAATCTTTACTTCCCCTGAAGGAAAAGTCTTACCTTTTGCCTTTAAACTAAATTTTGAGTGCACAAACAATGGCGCTGAGTACGAAGCCCTCCTCCTTGGCCTCATCTTAGCTAAGAGAATTGGTGTTGATAACATCAGAGTCTTAGGAGACTCACAATTAGTAGCAAACCAAGTCTCTGAGGTATATGAAACCAAAGCCGAGCACTTACAACTTTACAAAAAAGTTGTATTAGATTTAAGCAAGGAGTTTGACTTCATATCAATTGAAGCAATCCCGAGAGAAAAATCTTCTCACCGATTCAATAGCAACTTCAGCATCACGTTTTACTCCAAGCAATGAGTTAGAGGATACCCGTTTCATGGTATCCCTTCGTGATGAACCATTGATAAAAACAATGACAAATTCTCTTTTAAACGGAAATGAATCTACTATCCTAGACCATGTTGATAGTGATATGGCCACTTTGGATTACTTAAACGCCTATGCGGCACTACATCTCTCCTATCATATGATAGATTTGTCCTTAATCCCACATTCGTCTTCCTACTTCGGAAATCCCATGATGGATCTTCCCTCACAAATGGAACCTAGCATATGCACAGTAGAAAATGGGGATGATTTGGATTTACCTCCAGCGCCACCTGAGTTTGAAGAGGGTAACGCCTCTTTGATCGAAGAAACAATTGATATTAACATCGGAATGGAAGATGAACCAAGGATATTGAAACTAGGGTCCTCGTTAACCCAGAGAAGAAGTAGAAATACACACTCGGATCCTCAAAGAACATCAGAAGGCATTTGCATTTAATTATAAGGAAATGACAGGAGTTGCACCCCACATCGCGGTGCACAACCTCGTCACTAAATCTGATGCAAAGCCAGTTAAACAAAAATCGAGACCCATGAAACCCAAGGTAGCTCTCATGGTAAAAGAGGAGGTAATAAAACTCCTCCAAGTAGGATTCATCAAGCCAGTCGATTACTCCCAATGGGTATCTAACATCGTTCCCATTCTCAAGAAGAATGGAAAGATACGCATCTGCATAGATTTCTGAGACATCAACAAAGCATGTCCTAAAGATGACTTCCCGTTGCCATCCATTGATGTCATTGTTGATGCAACAACTGGGTTTGAACTTTTGTCTCTCATGGATGGATTCTCGGGATACAATCAAATTAAAATATCTGAACAAGATCAAGCTAAAACCACATTTATAACTCCTTGGGGAACTTATTGCTATGTTGTCATGCCATTTGGTCTCAAGAATGCTGGTGCTACATACCAGTGAGCTATGACATATATATTTCATGATTTAATTCATAAAATCATGGAATCCTACGTAGATGACTTGTTGGCTAAGGCCAAGAAGCGTTGTGACCATCCGGAAGTACTCCACATCATTCTCTCACGTCTGATAGAATACGGAGTCACGCTAAATCCAGAAAAATGCATCTTTGGTGTAACAGGAGGGAAGCTCCTAGGTTACATCATATCGTCACGAGGGATAGATGTTGACCCAACCAAAATTCGGGCTGTCCTCGAAATGGTTCCACCTTCGGATGAATCTGGAATCAGGTCATTTCTCGGAAAGTTGGGTGCAATCCGAAGATTCATCCCGGACTTAAGTTTCGCCATTCATCCAATCAACAATTTACTCAAGAAAGACTATAGCATTGATTGGACTGAAGATTGCAATAAAGCTTTTGATGCAGTTAAGCGTTTCTTGTTATCACCACCTACGCTAATGCCACCTAAGCTAGATCACCCGTTAATTTTATACTCACGAGCTACCATGTCTCATTGCTTTGCATGTTGGCTCAAGAAGATGATGACAAGAGAGAACGCGTGATTTATTTCATTAGCTGAACGTTGCTCGACTATGAAACATGTTATACACAAGCAGAATGAGAATGCCTCGCCATAGTCTTTGCAACCAAACGCCTAAGACATTATATGCTAAATCAAGAAACAAGGGTCATGGTAAAAACGGACCATTTACGAACTTTCCTCACACAAGGGTCCTTATCTAAGAAGGTTGGACGTTTTATAACCTTAATGGGAGAATTCAATTAACATTTGTAAATCGAAGTCGGTTAAAGGACAAATCATCATGCGGATTGGTTAGTGATAACCCATTAGATGGAGGTGATCTAGTAGATTTAGATTTTCCAGATGAGTGCGTATACTACATCAAACCCGACCCTCTATCTCTGAGTGTCCCTGGTACACTGATATCATTAATTATATCATGGACCATACGTATCCAGAAGGAGCTACACCACAACAAAGAAGGCGGTTACGTATTATCGTAGCTAAATACATCATTATAGAGCAAGTGCTCTATCGGAAAGCGTTCGATGGAATGCTCCTAAGATGTGTCGACACGAGAAGAATCCAAGAAGATTCTCCATGAATCCCATAGTGGAATGTGTGGAGGCCACTTCGGTGGTCATGCCACCACTCGTAAAATACATCGAATGGGCTATTTCTGGCCTACTCTAGAACACGACGCAGTAGAGTTCGTACGCAGGTGTCATAAGTGCCAAGAATTCTCCCATGAGATCCATATGCCGGCACAAGCTCTGCAACCAATCGCTACTCCATGGCCCTTTTCTACATGGGGCCTAGATTTAATAGGGAAATTCTCTCCCTCGTCCACAGATGGCCATAATTTTATAATCACGGCCACCGAATATTTTACCAAATGGGTAGAGGCTATGCCTCTTACTCTGCTTATACACAGTTACTGTAATTCGCCAGTTCATTTTGAACCAAATCATTTGCAGGTATACGGTATCCATGAATCATTATCTCCGATAATGGAACTTCTTTAAAAATGAAGAGGTTCACGAACTGAACTATGCAATAAATTTAAAATAAGCCATCATACGGCTTCCTTGTATTACCCTCGAAGCCAACGGACAGTGAGCGACAAATAAAACACTAAAAGCCATTCTCCTTAAAACGGTGAAAGAAAACAAATGAGATTGGCACTTGAAGTTATATCCGGCCTTATGGGCCCACCAACCTCAATAAGAACACCAGCGGGAGCAACTCCTTTCTCACTAGTATTCGGGGGAGCGGTTCTCCCACTCGAGGTTGAAATACCCGGTCTCCGCATTTCATTACAAGGATTACGGATGAAGATGCTTACGAGAGAAGCACGTCTTTCCCAACTAGAAAGCCTAGATGAAGCTAGGTTAGATCTTTGAAACAGCGGCATAGAGTCTATGCTTTGACCGGATGTGCCGGCAATATAACAGAAAGTCTATGAGCGTGACATATATGAAGGTGATCTAGTTCTAAGACTAGGCAGGGGATCGACAAGAAGACCGGAAGGAAGGAAATTCCGGCCTAAATGGTTGGGCCCATACCGAGTCATGAAGGACTATGGAAATGGTGCATACCTCTTATGTATGCTAGAAGGTGAGGAATTTGGTGAAACAGTCAATTCCCTACACCTCAAGCGGTTCTACGCGTGCAGCTAGCACTACTTATATATATATCTACATTGCATCTTCATATAGATTAGGATCATATTGTCCACTTGTTTCATACACAAATGGTGATCAAGGAATCTATTCTCAAAGCAATTCATTACAAACTCATGATGTTGTTGGCATAAACACTTTAATCATACTTCTCCATTTTCATGATATCATCAAATTATCTCGGAATCATTTTATCAAATAAAGCTAGACATGACAAAGTCTTAACGGTAACCATACCAAGATCTGCAAGTTTATTCTCACTTTTGGTTTCTTCTTAGGGTAGGTGTCTTGCCTATGGTCTGTTCTAGAAGCTTCATGGTGTCACATCTATCCCATATGTATATCTCTTTGGAAATAAACACATACTGACATTTTACTCAAATAAACAAGTCAAACATTGATCAAACAGAAAATTTTAATTTTACACATTTCCTTGCCCCACCAACCTTTGGTGATGAGCTTGCATCTCTTACTAGTGACGTAGGGTTGGGAAAGGATGGAAATGCCCTTACTCACCTATGCTTTGCCCGGTGATAAACCCACGCTTCTTACTAGTAGCATGGGGCAAAGTGTAGGGGGTCCTCTTGACAAATAAATGCAAAAGGTCATACACAAACAATTCAAACTTTGAAACTTTGAGTCAAAAACAAATGAATCAGATGTTCAAAATCCCAAGAGAGTTAAAATCCTAAAAACCCAGATTTTGTCTACTATGTGGCCATCTACGGGTCTAAGTCTGGATAAACCGCAAAGCAAGTTGCATCCAAAACTATGAAGTCACTCGAGTGGAGTGGACTTGTGGTGTCCTAATTTGGTTCCGCCAAAGCTTTGTCATCTTCCATCACTATCATTTCACTACACCTCATAACTTGCGCCCTTCCCAACTCTTGGTGATAAGCCCTCGCATCTTACTAGTTGCGTGGAGTTGGGGGTAGGGGCAGGTTTATCTGTTCATCATACTGGTTTATTTTCATCACTTTGCCAAAACAAACATGAAGTATCCAAAATTGCTTACAGAAACTAAGATTCAAAATCACATTATATCTACATCATCATATATCAGCATCATGAAACACAAAAGGAAAGTAAAACACTTGCATCATTTGTTCACCATTGCATATATTCTAAAAGAAACATATAAACATACATCATAGCATACATGAGGAAACTGGAAATAGAAAGAAAGCCATGAATGCCAAGATTTTGATCGAATGAATAATACATATATATAAATGATCAACGTTTATATACAATGTCATCATGCACTAAGCATGGTCAAAACACTCAAAGAGCCCGGGATATACAAAAGAATATATAGTACAAAATCTACGAGAGCCAAGTGGCTTCTCAATCCCTACGAGACCCCTCTGAAGGTGCACGCCCACGCCTAGGACTCCGGCTACGCCGGCGCTCTGAATGCACGGAGGGCTCAGGATCCGAGGGCAGCCACAGTCTCACCACGAGAATGGCTCCTCATCAAGCGCTCAGCCATCCTGTACCCCGCTAACTCTGTGCGAAGGGTCGATACCATCCTGGCCACATGCCAGACTGGAGCGAAGACATCGGTATGTCTGCTGCTTCTTGAAGGCTCCCCAGCGTCCACGGACAGCTCTGCGCGGGTCCTCTCCATGGGGATCATCAGGGTATCAGTGCATACCCTGCGAATCAAGTCCCGCCACTCATCGGCGGTCTCTGCAAACCAAGGAGAAAAATTAGAAACCAAATAGGAGATTAGAAATCCAAGATAAAACACAAGGAGAGATAGCAACTAAAATGATCTTAAATTAAACAAACACTAGAAGGGAGAGAGGGTAACTTACTCGGATCACCAGGCCTCCAAGATGGATCTATGGGATCAGCGCCCGCCACGGATGCTGCTGCTGACTGAGGGGCTGCTCTTATGGCTGGAGCAACGTAACGCCCCACAACAGACTCATCCTCCCCATGGCCCTAGGAGAGTGGCTCCTCTGAAACCAGAGTCACCCTCTCTGCACTCTGCTCGGCCCTCTCCACCTGCATGATATCCTGGGTGTCGTGCCACTCAGGATCACTGTCCTCGGTCTCCTCCTCTGTCTCTCCCCCTGTAAACTCCTCAGACTCGGAGTCTACCTCAATGGGGTCATCACTGCTATGGGCAGGACCCGCGGAAATCTGAAGCAAAGGTGCCTGAGGCGCACCGGCTCTCCCTCTGGCACGTACTATCCTCCTGGCTGCAATAGGAATGCACCAGGAGTAACCACTGTCCAACCCGGCCTCTAGGCCCCCTCGCTCTCGGGTGATCGTATCTTTGGCGCCCTTGGGGAAGCATACCCATGTATGGTAAGCCAAACTGCTGAGGAACACGGCCAAAGGGGTGCATCTCCACTCGCCCCACTCTATCAATAAGCTGCCCTGTGGTGGAGCAGGAGATCAAGGTAAGAGCCTCCTCGCCCCATATGCCTGCCATAGTCTGGTATGGTGTGGCCTCCATGTCGGCAGTAGTCAGGGAGGCAACTGGCTGATGAGGTGCTCTAAGCACCGACATGTCTGTCCATCTGGCTGCCCTCACAGCTCCAGGATCTGCCACCTCCACACCCCTGCCATAAGGGATGAAATGCTCATAGACCCAACTCATGACTAGGGTCGGGTGGCTCAAGGACTGCCCTATAAACGGACCACCCTGTATAAGTCATGGTAGGTGGTCCCAAGAATATCTGCTCCCCAGGCATATATCCGACCATGCCCCTCTATCTATGCAATAATGGGGGACCAGCAGTATAATAATGTATCTCCTCCCTTGTCCCCGATCAGTCTCGAGGCAAGGATCCCCATGATGGCCTGGCGAAGTAAGGGGATGGGCAAAGAAGGAATGGATCGAACTCTAACCCCCTTCTTCGACCCCGTGGAGATGACTGCATCTCCCATATATGTGGCCCACTGTGCAATCTGTGCCCGTGAACTGCTTGTCTCTAGGGTGAGTCGTCTCCCGATGATCGGGACCCCCAGAATATGATAGACGTCCTCGATGTAATAGTCCACTCACCGCGGACCCACAGCGATCGGAAGGTGTTCGATCTGCATCCCGATATGAGAACAAATCACAAAGGATGTGACTAGATGGTGTAACGTGGGGCACGCGTGAAATGCGTAGTATCCCAGCCCGCTGAAGAGTGTCCTCCTCATCTGTGAGAGGGCATCTAGTACCCACAGGGAGCCATCACACTCCCTCTCTCGACTCCACCGGATATACTCCTCTCTCGCCTGCATACACCCAAAAACACACAAAACAGAGCAAGTTAGCATCCAAGTAATACTGGAAAAATCATGAAAACACGTAGAAATGCTAAAAATACAAACACAATCTCAAATAGATGTTCCTTTTGCATTCTATGCAAAACCGCCACCCTGAGCAGGGAGGCGGTTTTGTAACCACCGCCTTAAGGGCGGCGGTCGTGTAACCACCCACCCTGAACAGGGTGGCGGTCATGTAACCACCACCCTAGGCAGGGCGGCGGTCGTGGTCCGAAAACCCACGCGGGTTTTAAATTTAAAAGGCCTAAAAAGTGCAAAAAATGACCATTTTACCTAAAAACAAAGCCTACCCAGTAGGCGCCCCCCTAGGTGGACCTTTTAACACTAACATTTTCAAAAATTACCCCCCCATGACAAAGTATTTAGCATTTCAAATTTAAGGGGGTAAAAGGATAAACTGAAGAAAACTAACTTGTGATCTCACGGGTCGATGTTCCACGTGGAGGCATGATCGCTATGTCGTCACGGACGTTTTGACTCTACTCACGCAAGAAACCGTCACCGTGGGTCCCAGAGCTCAAAATCAATCAAATCGACTCACACAAATGAATAGGAAAATGGGCCCACTTTCATATATATAGCACCCTGGTTCGTTTTAAATGACTTTTTCACAGGTTTGGAGCGCCGACGGAGGTAAGTTCCTATCCCCACACAAATGGTACGTTCTCATTTCCCTATTATTTTAGCGTTTATTTTTCAAACTATTGTGTCTATCTGCACTTGAGTTCTCTTTTCATTTTGCAGGTAGCGGGAATCTTGGACGGCGTCATTTCAACACACGGATGTATCAGGTATAACTTCTAACTTCCCATTTCGGGACCGCCATACTCGGACCCACCATTTTACGCCTCTTCATGGCTAAAATGCTTCTCTGAAGGGGCAATATGTACGTACCCAAAATTGTAAGGTCTTGTCTTTGCCCGAACAACGTGACACGTGCCCCAATGATGATACTGAGTCTCCTCGCAGGTGTTCGGGATCCGGAAAAAGCTCTCCAGTGTGTGTTAACATCCCGCATGCCCCGCTTAGCCCCGCGTGCTTTATTTTTCCTTTTCCCCTCTTTTCTTGGCCTTTTTCTCTTGATGTGAAACCGCCACTTGCCACCTGCACGGGTGGCGGTCTCGTGACCGCCGCCCTAAACAGGGCGGCGGTCCTGTAACCGCCGCCCTGCTCAGGGCGGCGGTCCTTTACGTGTTTTCCAGAAAGCTCTTTTAACATGACTCACGTAAATTCAACGTTTTACCAGCTTTCTTTCACCACCATAAGCTTGCATTTATGATTCTGGTTCCCTGGAATAGTGTTTTGCCATTGTTTATAGTTTAAGAGTTCTATTTGGCTTTTACCTTGGGTAAATGCAAATGCTATAAATAGTTGGCTTGTGCTCAAGCAAATGGCCCCTCAAAATTTGCCTCTGATTTCTCTTTGCAATAGATTTAGTTTTCCTTTTGCTTAGAATGCTTAGTTTCTTTCATTGCATGCTTAGTTAGCATTGTTTTACTGTTGGTAAGCCACATATCCATCTTGTGCAAGCACTGTTGTTATTTCATCCAATCCATTGGAGTAGAATAGCTTAGGAAGCCATTAAAGTTGCAGGTTTTTCTCCTCAAACAGGATAGTTTCAGGTTCTGGATGCTTTATGTTGCATGACTCATGATAGATCCCATTAGGAATTGCATAAGCCAAGCTCTACTCTTTGCGCTATCCCTCTCCTACTCGCATTGTATTGATCGGTGTTACAGCTGCCTTTATCCCAATATCTACTTTTATGTTGATGCTAGCATTACACACTTTTACGGATCCACGTGAACACGAAGGAACGAGGAGATCACACTGAGGGGACAAGATCACACACACCATCGGATTCGCCACTGTTCTGCGAAATCCAGGTTCTAGCTTTCAAAGTTCTAGTTAGAATCATATCAAATAGAGTAGTTAATTGCTTTATTTCAATTAATTCTATTCTCGATATTGCCAGGGAAGCTGTGGGGATTGATAGTTTCTGAGAAACTATGATTCACTCCTCACTTCTGAGGTAGGATCGAGAATCTTGCAAATAGATTAGATAAGCTATTTTATTGTTTAGAATAGATCTACAAATTACACAGACAAATAGCTACACTCGGTTATTTTGTTTGTTTTAAATTATTATTTTAGTTGTCATTTCTAGATATTTTAAATAGCTTGCTTTCTTAAATTCGTAAAGCTCATCAGAAAACACAAAAAAAGAGAAGTTATATATGCTATAGATATACTTCACATAGTTAAATTTTATTTTACTGTAGTTCTCTTTACTTTGTTGCTTTTGTATGACAATCACGGGACCTAGAGAGCCCAGGGAATACGTATTCGAGCCAATCGTGCCTCAGCCCAATCTCATCACAGCGATAACTGATATAGATCAAAATCTTAGGATTCAAGTCTTCCGAACAACGGTAAGCTTGCAACAAATCAATTCCCAGTTGAGCGGACTAAACATAGAAGACGACCAAGCACACACGTTTTGGTCGAATCAACCGAACTACAGATTACCCTAGGTAACATTCATATGACTGTAGAAGGGTTCGAAAGAGAACAAACCTTTGGTTGTGATCCTTTGGTCCCACAGCCAGATGCAGGAGACACTCTTCTAGATATAGATACCGGCCTAAGAATCCAGGTTGCACGAACACTGTAGATATTATGAGAAAATCACACGATTATTGATCCTAAATATAGAAGTTTGAGAAAGCATACGATTCTTGGATATTAGGGATTAGGACTTGATTTCACGCATGACATGACCATAACGGGTCCACAACAACTAAGAATCTACGGTTGTGACCCACAAATCCACAGCCCAACAATCCATAGGAGAATTAGACATAGACAACCGCCTACGCACACTAGTATTCCGGTCTACCCCACTTCCACCTATCATCATCGAAATTATCCTTGCTTTAGACACAACAGCTAACAGAGCTAGGGAATTCTAGGACTAGGCCAGAGAATCATCCATAGAATTGACTATATTTACCATCCACCATATGACCCTGTCCGGAGAAATACACGAAACTATCCCGGGTCATTTTCCACGTATTCCACAACCTATAGATCGAATCACGCCAGAGCTCGATATTGATTGGAGCCTTCGAGCAGTCATCCTTGCCGACCGATCTATCACACCAGTTCAAGTTAGGAGGGCCTTCTTTGCCTTAGACTCACAAATTCCGCTAGTGCGTATTGAAGACATTAGATTGCCTAACTAGTTTGTCTGCATCTCACACATATTCCATACCCACCAGTTGTCTCGGCACGACCTCGGGAGGTCGGGTGCGAGGAGTAAGTCAGATTTTGGAGTATGAAACACTCCACCTCCTTGGAAATTTGAAATTGTCATTGGGGGCTGTTTTTGAGGCTCAGGGACATGTAAAACTTGTCCCATGCCTCTTAATTTTATTTACCAACCATACCTATGGTTGGAAGGCTAAATTTAGACTTTTAAAATGCATTTTTATTAATCATGTTGCATGTTTTAATTGCACTTTCTTCATGTTTTAAATTTACAGTCCTTTGGGGTGTGGGATTTTTGGAGTGTGCAAGTAATTTGTCATATTTTCACCCACCTCTTTATTGTGCTTTGGAGAATGAAATTTGACTTTTTGTTGGAATTGAGAATGTGTGATGTGGCATCCTACATGGATCCACATCATCCTCTTCTATTCCCTCTTCTATAAAATTGAAACTCTTTGCTTGTTTTAGGTTGTTAAATCTTTTTGCATGCTTCCTTGGGGTGAATTTTCTTGTGCTTGGAGCTCTTACTTTTAGAAGGAGTTTGAAATAATTTGCATGCTTGTTGTTTGTTGTTTTGGGACTGTATTTTGGCATTGAAGCTTGCTGTTTGGAAACAAAAGCTACCTTGAAGAGGTTGGAGCTTAGCTCTTCTCTTATGTTGTTATTTCTTGTTGTGTTTGTGTGAATGGTGTATGTTTTGTTTATTTGTTGGTTGTTTGGGTAGACTGCCATAGGAATGGTGTAGGAGAAGGCTATGGAAAATTCATGTGGCGGGGTATAAGGGAATGCCAAAGGTGTATCATAATTCTTGTGGAGGGAGTTTGGGTTTGGGATCCACCCATGGAAAAGAAATAGCTTGCATTTCTTAATTTTTGGGGGGCATAAGGAGGGATTTTGGGGGCATAAGGATATGTGTGACGAATTATTTTGGCAGTTTGTTATAGGTGGATGCCCGATTCCCATTGGGAGGCATAAGTAGATTCCCTCATAGACCTTGATCCTTTGGCTTGCATGATAAAGCCTGAGTTCTATTTTGAATGTTTTCAAATGTAGTTGTAAACTGCTGTCTTGTGTTGAACTATGTTTTAATTTGATTATGCATGTTGAAAGAATGTTGTGTGTTGTGGAAGCCTATTGTTTCCATGGGTTGATATCCATTTCTTATTGCATTGTGGTTGGGGCTCGGGGCCAATGATGAAGGATGGCTTCTCCTTTCATTGGATGTCTTGGTTGGGTGGAGAGCGTTGCCTTTCCCCCACTTTTGTTGTGATCAATTGGAAGAAAAAGGAAACTTGCATGTTGTTGTTCTGAGCAGAAGAAGACAGTTTTTGCTAGTCCCTTGTGAAATATATTTTATTATAACCTTTCCCACTTTGATGTGGATGAAATTGTAATGTAATTTGTGAAGAAAAGATGTTTTCATTTGAATACGGAAGTGTAATTTGAATTGTAAAAGAGATATACTTTGTTTTGGATTTTGAAAGAAAGACATGAAATTTGTAAAGTGAAATGAAAAGAGACAGACTCTATTTTGCTTTGAAAGAATGTGAAAGATATTTATACTGCTTTGTTATTAGAAAATAAAGAAATGTATTTGATATGTTGTATTTGAAAATATATATATGAAAGGAGTTGTAAAAGATTCATTGAATTAATAGAAGGTGTCTTACCTTGTTCGTAAATGGCATTATTATATCTAAATTCTCGTATTTGAAATTCCCTAGTTGGAAAATGGAAAAAGGAAATGTGTATGAAGGAATTTGCATTACATCGTATACTTTTGAAAATGTGACAAAATTGGAAATCAGACTTTATAATTTAGCAATTAAATGGTTTGATTAAATCACTTAAATGTAATAGACTAGAATACAATTGAAATTCCCATATATGGAAGATGAAATTGATATCCAGATCCTTTAGGAAATTGATCTCTGTCTTAAATTTAAAATTGGCAAATAATTTAATTAAAATGCACACTTGGAACCTGTACATAATAATCAACATTGAAACATTAAAATTTAGCATGATATGATATCAATGAACTCATTTTGACAAAAAAACACTTAAGAAAATAATTTAAAATATTGCAAAATTGGACCCAAGCCTTTCACGCTTAATTTGTAGTCTGCTTCACAAATGTTGGAAAAATGAAAATTGGAAATCAAAAAGTAAAATTACCTTCCTAAACATCCTAAATCCTTCTTAGAACAATCCTCCATGTCTGATTGGCATGTTGAGTGAAGGACAAGATCAAATTGAACAAAATTGATAAGTTAAAATTTACCAGTTTGCTTTTAAAAAGCCTACAAAACATTTTTTAAGTTGACCCCTTAAAATTTATCAAAATTTAAAATTAATGTTTCCTATGCAAATAGGTCATCGAGAGCTTTCCTTGTTTGCCCAAACCGAGCTTTCTAACAAAATATATGGCTCAAGTTTTCCTTTCTTGGCGGGAAAATTTGGGATAATTTTCCCTCAGCATGTGCCCTGAAATTTTCCCTTTGAAAACTTAGAAAAAAATTGATTTTTTTTTAAAATTTCCCACCGCCCCACCGGCCCATAGCCAATCGTAGGTCACATGTGGCACGGTGGAGGGGTGGAACCTCACGACTTTATCTTGTTTTTTTGAAATTTTGTTTTTGGGAAATTTTTGGAGTTTACCTCTGCGGCCCACACTCCCACCCTCGCCCTGGTGATACCTTTCCGCGGATGCGTGGACCCGCACGTGCCATTTACCCCTTTTCCCTCCCTTTGGAAAATTTCGCCAACTACCCCCACCGCCCGCCCATCCCTCTCTTTCTCCCCGCTTCAACTTGTTGACCGTCACATGTCCTCGGCGGACCCACAGCACGTGGGAACTAATTGGTCTTTCTCCCTCTTCAAAGTGAATTTCTCCAACTTCCTCCACCATCCTCCCTTCCCTCATCTTCTCCTCGCCGACACGTGCCCCTTTTGGGAAAATTTGACCCCTAAGGCCCTTTCGACACATAACTGAGTTTTACAAGGAGTTAGGAGGACTTCTTTATATCATTGGAAAGGTGAGGAAATTTCCTATCCAATGGGAATGATTTAAAGAAATTTTGAATGTGTTAAGTGTGAGAAAATAGAGTTGAAACTCTAATCCTCATAGAGAGTGGGTAT
The DNA here is from genome assembly GCA_018340775.1 of Taxus wallichiana var. yunnanensis. Lineage (NCBI taxonomy): Eukaryota > Viridiplantae > Streptophyta > Pinopsida > Cupressales > Taxaceae > Taxus > Taxus wallichiana. The sequence continues at coordinate 542,924,386 of CM031241.1, read as the reverse complement.
GGTGATAATTTACCCCTAAACCTAATTAAAACTTCTAACCCTAAGTTTTGAACCTCAGACTCTCTAATAATTACTAATAAAATAAAAGTATGTTCTATTAGATTAAACTTGTTCCGAACTTGTTAGTGACAATCTGTTGTCTTACAACCTAGTTGTTGGAAACTTCTAATAAAAAAAATTATTCCATAATTTTCCTGACTAATCCTAGGCTGTTTCTTGGGTCTCAAGTGGGTTGTTTTAGCGAGCATCACACTTGATATTAGAGTAGTGGTTCAAAAGCTTGTACCATTAGGCACACTAGAAAACTTGGGACATGAAACTTAAACCTAGCACACTTTTAAATCTAGAAAACAACTTAGTTTAGAAATTGTAATATTTTAGTAAACATGGAAGTTGAATAAGACTTAGAAAAAATGAACTAACTCTCGCCTTGGTCTCAGGCAGGAGGCACATATGAAATGAGGGGGATGTTATCATAGACCTAGACTTACCACCACCAGATCAAGGTGTAGCAGCCATCCTACCCCATATTTTATAGACTCTCTAGGATGTTAATGTCGCTTTACGCGGAGGATTAGGAGTACATGCAGCCAACCATGACAAGGTGCCCCTTCCAATGAGGGTCAAGTATCTCCTCAACCTCAAAGTGAGGAGCATAGAGGATAAAAATCCCATGCGGAGTCATCTGCAGAGTAGAGTCACCACTAAGGGGACAGGGTGACGAAGTTTCAAATCATAGAGAGAGGTCTCGAAGCCCCAGACTTAGGGATGAGTGTGCAGAGAGAGACCTAGAGGTCATGACCATAGTAGCTGCAGATCACATCAAGGAGATCCTCGAAGCTTTGCCATCAAATTACTCAAGTCACATGGGTGGATTTTAGGCATAGGCCTAGCTAGTGAGCTTAAGCAGCTTGCTTCAAGATTTTTCCTTGTTCTAGCAACACCAAAGCTCGTGTTGCGATCGATCTACTAAGGGATGGAGCAGGAGTATGGTGGAGGACAGAGGAGCAGAAGCTCCATATAGATTCCAAGATAAAGTGACCTAGAGCTATTTGAGGAGTAGATATTTGTCACGAGGTTCATACAGTAGAGGATTGATGAGTTCCATGACCTCCGACAGAATCTCTTTTAGTAGTAGAGTATGAGAGTAGGTTTTTGGACCTACTCTAGTATGTTGAGTATATGCAGGATGAGCAGGTGCGTATTCACAGGTTCATCTAGGGCCTAAATCTAGACATTGGAGGTGCAATGTGGATCCATTGTCCACAAACATTAGCTGAGGCCATTGAGAAGGCCTATATAGCAGAGGAGACTCGGGGGAAGACCCAAATGTACTAGAGACCGATTCTCGAAGCCGCATACAAATGATGCAGGACAATAGATCAAGGGGTTCAAGACTCTTCCGCATGGTGGCCGGGTTCTGTGACAATCATCATTTAGACCCCAGCAGAGCAGAGCAGTCCCACCCACCTCATAGACTCTACAAAGAGAAGATGCACAGAGAGGTCGAGTATGGGGCCTACTCCTAAGGGTCACATCAGACACAGGTGGACCTAGAGCTCAATCAAGGGATCTCGTCAAGAGAGACCTTAGTAGACCATAGCTAGATCATCAAGATCCATGCCACAGACTTCCAGGGCACCTACTAGAGGTGCTACTCATTGGGGAGGATTAGGAGGATGTTTTGGTTATGGAGTTACTGGAAAATTTTGGAGAGAGATCGCCCACGTAACCCTAATAACAAGGGTAGGACACAGATCTCATAGTCAACTATTGGTGACATGGGACACAAACATAGATTTATGCAAAGAGTTGAGAACTACCAGGAAGAGCATCAGAGCACAGTCATTGAGACTATAGGTAGCATTGGTGGTATTCCTACCTCTATATTGTTTGATTCTGGTTCTTCTGATTCTTTCATTACACCATCTTTAGTAAACCAATGTAGTTTGGTGGCAATCAGCAGGTCATAGTTGGGATGTTGAGATGGCTTCTGGAGCCAAGATCTCTGTAGACTCCTTAGTTAAGGAGTGTGTAGTGGATTTGGGACCTTTCACCACTACCTTAGATCTCCGTATCCTTCCTTTGGGCTCATATGGAGTCATTTTGGGTATGGATTGGTTATCTGCACATAGGGCCAGGATGGATTGTTATCACAATATTTTATCTTGTGTAGATGATTTAGGAGTTGAGTCGGTGATTTCAGGGGCAAGAGACCCGTTTCCATTCGTACCATCTCCGCTATGCAGCTTAAGTGGTGTGTGTGATGAGGTTGTCAAATGTATGCTATTATAGTCAGTGACCGATCAGAGGATGGGTCTAGTGGACCATTGCTAGATGATCATCCCATTTTGAGAGAGTTTGCAGATGTCTTTCCAGGGGAGCTACTGGGGTTACCACCCCCACGTGAGATTGATTTTCATATAGATCTAGTTCCTGGAGCAGAGCCTATCTCACGAGCACCTTATCAGATGACCACCCCAGAGCTCTGTGAGCTCAAGTTGTAGCTTGAGGGCCTTTTGGAGAAAGGCCTTATCCATCCTAGTGTATCCCCTTAGGGTGCACCGGTGATCTTTGTGAAGAAGAAGGATGGATCCTTGTAGTTGTGTATCTGACACGCCACCGAACAAGGTAATGATCAAGAATCATTATCTCCTTCCTCACATTGATGACTTGTTTGATTAAGAAGGGAGCCCCAGCTTTTCTCTAAGATTGATCTTAAGTCGTGCTACCATCACTGAGAATTTCAGAGGTAGATATTCATAAGACCGCCTTCCGTACGAGATATGGCCACTATGAGTTCACAGTGGTGCCTTTTGGTTTGACTAATACCCCCACAATGTTTATGAGTTTGATGAATGGGGTAGTCAGACCTTCTTAGATCACTTCGTGCTCATCTTCCTTGATGACATTTTAATTTACTCACGTACGCATGAGGAGCATGAGGCACACCTTCGCCAGGTTCTTTAGTGTCTTCGTGAGCAGAAGCTTTATGGGAACTTGGAGAAGTGTGCATTCTTTTAGATAGAGGTACAATATTTGGGTCATATCATTTCTAGGAAAGATATCACAGTCAATCCTTCCAAGATTAGAGCCATTATGGATTGGCCATCACCCACTACAGTGATCGAGGTGCGCAGCTTCATGGGATTAGCATGATACTACATGAGATTTGTTCAGGACTTTTCTTAGATTGCACACCCTATCACTTCCCTTTAGATGAAAGGGAAGAAGTTTATTTGGTCAAATAGATGCGAGAAGGCCTTCAGAAATTGAAGGAGTGCCTCACTATAGCACCTATTCTTGCAGTGATGGATCCATAGGGTGAGTTTTTGTTTACACGATGCTTCTTAGCAGGCTTGGAGGTGTGTTGATGCGGGAGGGCAGAGTAGTGGCTTTTGAGTCTCACAAACTCAAGGATTACAAGCTTAATTATCTGACTCATGATCTTAAGCTTGTAGTTTTACACGCCTTAGTTCGATGGAGGCACTTTCTTCTTGTTCAGAGATTCACACTCAAGATAGATTATTTTAGTCTTTATCACCTCTTCACGTAGCCCAATCTCAACGCTTGTCAGTGGCGTTGGATGGAATTACTTTGTGAGTATGATATGGAGATAGAGCATGTGAAGGGGAAGGATAATGTGGTAGCAGATGCTCTCAGCAGATGGAGACATGTGGCTATGGCCACCTCAGTGAGCATAGATTTATGGAGAAGGATTCTTCAGCAGCTTCCTCTCGACAAATTCTACATCACAATTTGAGAAGAGATTTAGTCTCGGAGACCCCTTGAGGGGAAGTTTGATGGTTTCTCATTAGAGGCGGATGGTCTTCTCAGAAGATAGAGGCCGGATATATGTTCCCGAGATGGAGGCTTGAGGCAAGACATCTTGGCAAAGGCACATCAGTGTGCACCCTATTCAGCCCATCCCGGGGTGAAGAAGATGCACGCCACCTTGAGATAGTTGTATCATTGGAGAGGACTTCGTCGAAACATGGCCCACTCCTATCATGATGTTTAGAGTGCCAAAGAGTTAAGGCTAAGCATCGCATCCACCGGCCTTCTTTATCCCCATGTTATACCGAATGGAAGTGGGACACCATTTCCATGGATTTCATTGTTGGGATACCAATGTTGAGATATCACCATGATGCCATCATGATCATGGTTGATAAATTGAAAAAAGTGGCTCACTTTTCTTTGGTGAAGACAACTTATACAAACTAGAGAAATAGCACAACTATATTTAGATGAGATTGTTAGGTTGCATGGGATTCTCATGGAAGATCATTTATGACCGTGATCCTTTTTACACTTCCCATTTCTCGGACTACCATACGAGTAGTATGTCCTCGGACGAGGATCAACTTCAGACAATATATCACCCCGAGAAAGATGGACAAACCGAGAGGGTGAATCGGATCTTAGAGGACATGCTCGTGGATGTATGTGATGGATCAGCAATCTAAATGGGAGGAGTACCTGTACTTAGTGGGAGTTTTCCTACAATAATAGTTTTCAGAGTTCTATATACATGGCTCCTTTTTAGGATTTGTATGGTAGAGAGTGTAGGACACCTATTAGCTGGGACAGGTTAGAGGACAAGGTATCTCTTGGACCAACTCTTCTACAGGACATGGAGTAGCAGGTGGTGTTGATTAGGAAAAGATTGCAAGAGGCACATGACAGACAGAAGAAGTATATAGATCAACATAGGATCGATTGTAGTTTTGATGTGGGTATGAAGGTGATCCTTTGTGTCAGGCCACACAAGAGCCCTATCCGTTATGGAAAAGGTTCTAAGTTAGCTCCTAGATTTGTGGGTCCTTTCAAATCTTGGAGTGTATCGCCCTTTGGCCTACCGTCTAAAGATTGCCACCTAGCTTGTCTCGCATACATGATGTTTTTCATGTTTAAGTTCTCGGAGATGTATTGCAGATCCTTTTCATGTGCTGGATTGGACATCATTGCAGGTGCAGGATCAGGGGTAGGTGATGGTGGAGCCCATTCGCATCCTAGATCGCAGGACCCTGGGCCTTCGAGGTAGAGAGGTTGATCAGGTTTGGGTGCAGTGGGACAGATATGATGAAACTCATAGCTACATAGAAGATACTACCTTATTACAAGTTCAATTTCCACATTTGTTCCAGTGAATTCTAGGAGGAAGTCAATTCTAAGGGGAGGGGGATGTAGTGCCCACTTCCCTTTGACACCTTTTGATACTGATCTTGATACTGTTGATTTCATTATGGATGTCATTATAGCTTAGATTTAGTATGATGTTAAATATTTGATCATGGATTATTGTCGATCTTGATTTAGTTATGATGCATGATGATTATTAGAGACACCTCATATGTGGATGATGATATACTATTTGATATGGATATATTTTGAATGTTGTTCGGACATGTGATTTTGGATATTGGGAGTAGACCTAGAAAATGGACATTATATGATGATGATATAGTTGTTGATATAAGTTGTAAGTGATATTGTTGATTACCTTGATGTTGTTGTGATTCATATGTATAGATGATTTTGTGATTATATTTATATCATGTTGGATGTTCTAATATGGCCACGAGGCCGAAGGAGGTATTTGTGTTTTAGAGGTTAAAATATCACAACAAACATCGGGGATTGGAGACCAACCACATTGGAATTCTAGATGAATTCAACAAGGTCACCATGGCAACATATTTTGTGTATGTGTGTGTTGTTTTGTTAGGGATTCCCATGGGGAGATTACCTTTAAATGTGACCAAGGGGTTATGTGTATTTTATTAATGTGGTTCCTTTTTATTATTGTTTGTATGTATTTTATTAGTGATGTGTCCCTTTCTTTTATTTAATTAAATTGTGATAGATTAATGGGAGAAAACATATGGTTAAAAGTTAATTAGTTAAATTAGGACATAAAAAATAAATTATAGAGGTTGTTGGATTTTGTATTAAATATATAAGAGATGTGTAAGTATGTGTAAGAGTTGTGTAAGTCAAATTTTGGAGTATGAAACACTCCACCTCCTTGGAAATTTGAAATTGTCATTGGGGGCTGTTTTTGGAGGCTTGTGGGACAAATAAAACTTGTCCCATGCCTCTTAATTTTATTTACCAACCATACCTATGGTTGGAAGGCTAAATTTAGACTTTTATAATGCATTTTTATTAATCAAGTTGCATGTTTTAATTTCACTTTCTCCATGTTTTAAATTTGCACTCCTTTGGGGTGTGGGCTTTTTGGAGTGTGCAAGTAATTTGTCATATTTTCACCCACCTCTTAATTGTGCTTTGGAGAATGAAGTTTGACTTTTGTGTTGGAATTGAGGATGTGTGATGTGACATCCTACATGGATCCACCTCATCCTCTTCTCTCTTACCTCTTCTATAAAATTAAAACTCTTTGCTTGTTTTGGGTTGTTGAATCATTTTGCATGCTTCCTTGGGGTGAATTTTCTTGTGCTTGGAGCTCTTACTTTTAGAAGGAGTTTGGAAAAATTTGCATGTTTGTTGGTTGTTTTTTGGGACTGTATTTTGGCATTGAAGCTTGCTTTTTGGAAACAAAAGCTACCATGGAGAGGTAGGAGCTTAGCTCTTCTCTTATGTTGTTATTTCTTGTTGTGTTTGTGTGAATGGTGTATGTTTTGTTTATTTGTTGGTTGTTTGGGTAGACTTCCATAGGAATGGTGTAGGAAAAGGCTATGGGGAATTCATGTGGGGGCATAAGGGAATGCCAGTGGCATTAGAATTCTTGTGGAGGGAGTTTGGGTTTGGGATCCACCATGGAAAAGAAATAGCTTGCATTTCTTACTTTGTGGGGGCATAAGGAAATCATGGGGGGGCATAAGGAGGGATTGTGGGGGCATAAGGATATGTGTGATGAATTATTTTGGTGGTTTGTTACAGGTGGATGCCCAATTCCCATTGGGAGGCATAAGTAGCTTCCCCCATAGTCCTTGCTCCTTTGGCTTGCATGATAAAGCCTGAGTTCTATTTTGAATGTTTTCAAATGTAGTTGTAAACTGTTGTCTTGTGTTGAACTATGTTTTAATTTGAATATGCATGTTGAAAGAATGTTGTGTGTTGTGGAAGCCTGTTGTTTCCATGGGTTGATATCCATTTCTTATTGCATTGTGGTTGGGGCTCGAGGGCCAATGATGAAGGATGGCTTCTCCTTTCATTGGATGTCTTGGTTGGGTGGAGAGCGTTGCCTTTCCCCCACTTTTGTTGTGATCAATTGGAAGAAAAAGGAAACTTGCATGTTGCTTTTCTGGAGTAGAAGAAGACAGTTTTGACAGTCCCTTGTGAAATATATTTTATTGTAACCTTTCCCACTTTGATGTGGATGAAATTGTAATGTATTTTGTGAAGAAAAGATGTTTGTATTTGGATATGGAAGCTGTAATTTGAATTGTGAAAGAGATATACTTTGTTTTGGGTTTTGAAAGAAAGACATGAAATTTGTAAAGTGAAATGAAAAGAGACAGACTCTGTTTTTCTTTGAAATAATGTGAAATATATTTATACTCTATTTTGTTATTAGAAAAGAAAGAAATGTATTTGATATGTTGTATTTGAAAAATATATATGAAAGGAGTTGTAAAAGATTCATTGAATTAATGGAAGTTGTCTTACCTTGTTCAGAATGGCATTGTTATATCTAAATTCATGTATTTGAAATTCCCTAGTTGGAAAATGGAAAAAGGAAATGCGTATGAAGGAATTGCATTATTGTATACTTTTGAAAATGTGACAAAATTGGAAACCAAACTTTATAATTTAGCCATTAAATGGTTTGATTAAATCACTCAAATGTAATAGACTAGAATAGAATTGAAATTCCCATATATGGAAGATGAAATTGATATCCAGATCCTTTAGGAAATTGATCTCTGTCTTAAATTTAAAACTAGCAAATAATTTAATTAAAATGCACAGTTGGAACCTGCAAATAATAATCAACTTTGAAACCTTAAAATTTAGCATGATATGATATCAATGAACTCATTTGACAAAGAAACACTTAAGGAAATAATTTAAAACATTGCAAAATCGGACCCAAACCTTTCACAATTAATTTGCATCTCTTTCTGTCAAATGTTGGAAAAATGCAAATTGGAAATCAAACAAGTAAATTACCTTCCTAAACATCCTAAATCCTTCTTACAACAATCCTCCATGTTTGATTGGCATGCTTTGAGTGAAGGACAAGATCAAATTGAACAAAATTGATAAGTTAAAATTTACCAGTCCGCTTTTAAAAAAGCCTAAGAACATTTTTTTAAAATTGACCCCTTAAAATTTATCAAAATTTAAAATTAATGTTTCCTGTGCAAATAGGTCATCGATATATTTCCAGAAAGTCCTCGTTTGCCCAAAACTGAGCTTTCTAGCAAAAGATATAGCTCCTTGAAGTTTTCCTTCCTTGGCAGGAAAATTTGGGAAAATTTTCCATGGTGGGCCCGTGACCTAAAATTTTCCCATTGAAAACTTAGAAAAAAATTGAATTTTTTTAAAAAATTTCCCCACTGCCCCGTAGCCAATCAAAGGCTACCACATGGCACGGTGGAGGGGTGGAACCCTCATGGACTTTATCTTGTTTTTTTGAAATTTTGTTTTTGGGAAATTTTTGGAGTTTACCTCCGCAGCCCCGCACTCCCACCCTCACCCTGGTGAGACCTTTCCACGGACACACGGACCCACGCTCACCATTTATCCCTTTTCCCTTGCTTTGGCAAATTTCTCCAACTAGCCCCGCCCATCCCTCTCTTTCTCCCCGCTTTGGCTTGTTGAGCGCCACGTGTCCCTAGCGGACCCATAGGTGCGTGGGTGCTAATTGGTTTTTCTCCCCCTTCGGTGAATTTCTCCAACTTTCTCCGCCGCCCACCCTTCCCTCATCTTCTCCCCACTCGACACGTGTCCCTTTTGGGAAAATTTGACCCCTAAGGCCCGTCGGCCCATAACTGAGTTTTACAAGGAGTTAGGAGGACTTCTTTATATCATTGGAAAGGTGAGAAAATTTCCTATCCAATGGAAATGATTTAGGGAAATTTTGAATGCATTAAGTGTGATAAAATCAAGTTTAAACTCTGAGTCTGTTAAAGAGTGTGTATGGTGATAATTTACCCCCGAACCTAATTGAAAGTTCTAACCCTAATTTTTGAACCTCAGACCTCTAATAATTACTAATAAAAGAAAAGTGTGTTCTAGTATATTAAACTTGTTTTGAAACTCGTTAGTGACAAATCGTTGTCTCGCAACTTGGTTATTGGACACTTCTAATAAAAAAAATTATTCCATAAATTTCATGACTAATCCTAGGTTGTTTCTTGGGTCTCAAGTGGGTTGTTTTAGCGGGCATCACATAATAGATCTCGAATTAATTTGTGTTGATATTGGGCAAAATTGTGAATACTTTTATTTCAGAATGTTTTCAAATGGTTTCGATGTTCTTGTTGCAATCTTATGTTAAAATACCTCCGAAATCACACATGATCTCATCCCTGTGATAGTTTAGTGGAATTCACAATTTCATTATGAGAAGAGTCTTCATCCTGTAATGAGATAAACAATTTAAAATAACTTTACTATCATTTCATTGATAAAGATTGTCTCAGTAAGCCTTCGAGTGTATCTCGGACATGAGGAACCATGGGTCTTTAATGTTTAATTGAGTCTTTAGCTCAAGCCTTCGTCTTGGATTCTCAAAGATTGTGTGAAACCATGTAAATGGGGCCTCCATTGATGCACACCTTCCGTCAAGGAATATTTTAGCTATTCTCAAGCATTTTGTCATTTATTTTTCCAATTGTTGTAAAGGTTCTCAAAGATCTAGCAAAATCAAGTTTATCCCGCTTAATCTCCCACCAAAATTATTCAAAAACAATGAATCCTACCCGAACTACCCTGTTTGCCCCGTATGTCCACAAATGAATAAATTATATTGCCAAAATATGCAAATGCAATCAGACTCCATAATGTCTCTAGTAACCTTAACCTTGTTTAGAAATATCACCATTCTTTAGAAGTGACAACTCATGAGAGTAAAATTGTGGTGCATTGATAATATTTTCTCAAGGTTTCCTTTCAAATTTGTGGAAAGAATGATATCTTCATTCTCTTTCACCAACAGAGGTTAAAAATGGGTCCTCTCACCCTGGTTGAAAGGCACAACCTAAAGTAGTGAGGATAGATCAAATCCTTTTGAAGGTGCTATCCATTTCTCCAACGCCCGAGTGACAAAGAGCCAGCTAAATCTCCTCCCAAGCTACAAAACAAATCATAATATGATCTGTCTATCTCTAAGTGTCTTGCTAAATCTGTGATGATGCTTGGCTTCCAAGGGAGAATCAATTTGGATACCAACGAGTTTAGGGAACAAAATTTCCTAAGATGACGTTTTGGAACAAAAGTAGCCTAGTGATTCTTGAAAAGTGCAAGGAAGGACCCGAGAAAGTGTGTAATCCAAAAAGTGTGTGGTATGGGTTTTTATTACATTTCAAGAATTGAAACAAGGTGAGATACACTTATGTATGTAAAATGAAACTCTACATAAGTAAAAGGCAAGTCAAAAGGCACAAATCAAGATGAACAAATTGATAAAGGTATACATCAAGATCATCATAGAGCAAGTCTACAAATGTGGGATTTTAGATTTGCAGAAACATGAGATAGAAATGCATAGCATTTTTTAAAATGAACATAAAAATTTCCATGATAACAGTGTCTCTAATTATTTCCATTAATTGCATCCCATTAGTTGAGATGCCTAATATCGAGCTCTTGGATTCTTCAAGAAGTGTATCTTTACCATTAGAGATATTATTTCATCGAGAGATTAGATCTAGCTACATCAAATCCAATAGAAATTCAAGTTAATTTCATCAGATCCTCCTTCCTTAACGTAAATTTGGGAAACTTTTCCATTTTTCATGCTTTATAAGCTTGGTATGAAGTCTTTGGTTGCTTGGTGTAAATATCTGTGGTGGAATTATGATATTACTTTTGAAAACTATTCCCCTTGATTGTGTTACTAAATAATAAGTCATTTTTCTTGGAAATCTCATTGCTCTCTTGAGCTTGAAACTCTTTCCTAAAATGTTATGTCAACACCTCAATAGATTATGGGAGTATAATGTCGAGCCTAAGGTTGTTCATTTCCTTTGGAACTTGGTTCACCAAATTTTATGCATGGAGATCAACTTATTCATATTATAATTCCAAACCCCAAATGTCTTTCTTTTACTCATCCGAAATTTTCAACCACATTTTTTGGACTTGTCCTCATGCTAGATATGTTGAGATATGTTTTTCATTGGATCCATGGGTTCATTTTTGGATTTCCACTCTAAGCCCATTAATTGAGGAGTGAATTTGTTTGGGGATTATTTTGATTGACATGTATGCATAGATTTCCTATGGAATTCTTTTTAGAGCTATAATTTTATTTGAACTTTAGAAAGTTAGAAACTTCACTCTTTTTAATAATGGTTCTATCTTATAGCATTTTATAGGTAATGAAAAATAATTATATAATATATTTTATTTTTCTTTATATCTAAGATCAAGCTATAAAGGATACTCTTCCATTTATGCACTTGTATTGAGCTTGTAAATCATTGGGGAGTGTTTTTGTACTACGGGAAAAGTTCCATGCCCATTTTTTTATGTTGGGTTATCTTCCCCACTTCTAGGGGTAGGTAGAATTTCTCCCATAACTAGGCCTCTTCATCTTTCTCGTAGGTATTCTCTACCCGTCATCCTCGATAGAGGGATTAGAACTTTTAACCTTGCAAAACCTGCCATTAAACATTTTTATGGACTTTATTGGCTCACAAAGGTGTTATGATGGTTGGGTTTATTTCCACTCAAATGGATAATCATGGTGCCTCTCGTTCTCTACAAAAAAATCGCAAGCTAAGGACAAGTGGGTTCCCAAATCCTCCTTCAAAAAGCCTTCTACTTAGAGTACACTTCCTCCAAAAGATGATCCCCCATTTCCTATTTGCATCACCATTTCATATACATAATTTTCACATTACTTATGTTTTAATAGGTTGTTCGATTAATACCAACATGTAATTAAGCTATACAAATAGCCGAATTAAAGGTTAAGAGTTCCCTAGGCAATAATTGGAGTGGACGCCCTTCTCACAATTTCAATTAATTTTTTCCCATTAAGTAAATAAATAAAAGTTGTTTGCATTCTTGTATTTTAAAATTTTCTTCAAGATCATAATAAATCACAAATTTAGAGAAACTACTATACATAGAAATTAAAATTATCCTATAAAATTATCATAGAAAGGAAAGAAATATTTCACATATGTAGAGAAATAATCGCAAGAGATGCTCAAAATGCAAAAATACAATTTTTATACAAGGTTGCTTGCAAGTTTGATTTAGCAATATCAAGTAGGTGGTCGACTCAAACCTCAAAAAACACCAATTTTTCGTAAAGCGATAAAGATGCTTTTGTAGCTCACTTGATTTTTTGAAGAGTGGTATTTGGACTAGGCCTACCAATTCCTCCATAAAAAATAATAGACATTTCCTCCAAAAAGGAATATAATTAAATAGTTTTTCCTTTAATTATACTCATGTCTACTGGCTACACTAGTGACATTATCAAAAATTATAAGAACCTTTTCCTATAAAAATTCACACTGTATAATCTAGAACTACATTGGCTTATATTTATTTTTACTTGCAAAAATATTAGAGTACCTTTTTTTACGAATCTATACCCCATCGGGCAGGCCCGAGCGTGAGGAGTAATCGACCGCAGTCCCTACGTCTGCTATGGAAGTAGTTCGACCAACATCCCTAAGTGTGCGCCAACCGTACGAAGGCGGTATGAAACAAAGGCTCTAGTTGTACGAAGGCAATATGAAACTTGTGCACTTGGTGGTCCCTTCTTCATGCCAAGATAAAGTTTACCGAGACTAAGAGACCGAGCTTAAAATGTTAAAATGTAATTTTATATATATATAAGCTCTAAACCTTTGACTATTGACACCCCAAGTAATTACGCCGAAAGGTGTGTTCTCTGTGAGAAAACGGGAGGGGCTCTGACACGGACGAAGACAACAATGGCCGAGATCGTTTGGTCGACGATGTACGGACAATCGCGAGCCACACACCGGGGATGTCATAGAAATAGGAGAGCGCGCTGTCCGGATACGACCGCTTTTATTAAAGTTTTATTTGCCCCTTTACATTTTGACATCCGGTTCGGTATTTTCTGCCCACACCGGCACGTAAGGAGAAGTCCGTGAAGAAAATCACGATCCCACTACTGCGACAGTTTTAGTTAACCAACTTTTTGGATCTCGCTACTCGACTGTGTCACCTTGGATCTCGAGCCTCAAGCCGAACGCTTACTATCGTGAAGTGGTCTGGGAATTTGAAAATTGAAATCTGAAATGGTAGCTCCATACCGAGTATTTTCTTCCAAGAATCTTTCAATCTCTACCATAGACCTCAATCTCTTTCCACATGGTGAAATATAGTAGACATCAGCAAACCTACAGGCGCCCTCTCCTCTAAGGGTCAATAAGCGCTCCCATCCTTTTGGAGGACAAGGTATGTTGGGCTTGTCAATTACCCAGAGGCGACTCATATCTGGGGAGAGGTCGGCCGGATCGTCGCAGGAAACACGGGGACGCCAGGCAGAAGCCCTACTACAAACCCAGGGGTCTTCAAGAGCGCTCTGCCGGATAGCTTCATATTTCTCCTTGCTTGGAATTTTTCTCCATTTGAAGCATTTTACACAATTTGGACGGCATACGTCCCAACCGTGGCGACACCTTTCTCTTTGAACCCGATCCAGCGTTTTAGGGGACGCTATTGATGTTGTCCCTTTACTGGGATGCCATTGATGTTGTCCCTTTCGCATAAATAGTCACTCTCTCTTCGCGCCTAAAGCATGCATGCCATTCTCTCGAACCAACAAAATAAAAAGTACAGACTCAAAGAAACCAGCAAATTATACATCTAACAAACCATTAGGCGAGTCCCGATACCATAACTAAAAACATATTTAAATGTCTCACACCATTATTGCAGCATACGTAAGACATGGGTGTCCTCACAAGGCAGTCACACTGCTTTCACCATATGCAACAAACAGTCTTCAACCCAATCGCTTACATTTGCCAACATACTCCCACTGTGCAAAAATCGGAGCTTTGGAACAGGGCATGGACATCCATCAAAGCATAAAGGATAGAGGAATTTTATCAGATGTGGTTGCAAATGTTCTGGTAGACATGTATGTAAAATGTGGAACCATAGACAAGGCATGTGAACCGCTCAATGTAATGCCTCAAAAATGTGGTGTCGTGGACAAGAATGATTGCAGGATATGACCAAAATGGATTTGTTGAAAATGCGTTATAATTACTTCAAACATTCATGCAATTGCAATTGCGGATGTAAAGCATTCCACAACCTTTGTCAGCATCCTCCCTGCCTCGTGCCAAAATGGGAGCTTTGGAGCAGGTATGGACATCCATCAAAACATAATGGATAGAGGAATTTTGATGATGTAGTTCAATCCCGGTAGACATGTATGCAAAATGTGAAAGCATACACAAGGCATATGAACTGTTTGATAAAATGCCTCAAAGAAATGTGGGCTCATGGAATGCCATGATTGCACAGGATATGCACAATATGAATTTGTTGAAAATGCACATGAACTGTTTGATAGAATACCTCGAAGAGATGTGATCTCAAGGAGTGCCATGATACCAGCAGTGTTCTATGTTACATGTTAAAGGGTTGCTGGAGTTTCTTTATGGTGATATTTCTGCTAGGACAGGCTGGAAATTAGGTTTCAAAGAATTCATGCACTTGGAGAATTTGTAAGTTCGTAAGGTACAGATCTTGAAAAATTTGATCATATATTTATGTATCTAGGACAATCCTGGAGACTATTTTTCATCTTATTTTAGATGTCCTACCGACTCAGGTGGCTGCAAATCCATGTAAGCTGGGAAATCTAAGATATATTCTTTGTTTTCTCTTATTTATTTTTTCTGCCTTCTTGGGTGGTTTAGGATTTGTACACCTTCCTATCTTGCTGGTATTTCATATGTATATTCTTCCCAGGGTGTATTAGAAGAAGTCCATCTTGCATTATTTCTATGACGGTCATGTGAGTTTGTTATGACATATATATGAATTTGTTCTGATTTATATCATTATAAGAGTTTCATATTTTAGATGTCTTAACTTTTGAGGGTGTTTTAAAAATTGTCTATCTTCCAGCTTTTCGGGGCGTTTTATTAGCTGTCCATCTTCCAGCTTTTCAGGGTGTTTTAGTAGTTGTCCATCTCCCAGTTTGGTTATGGAGGTGATGAAAACATGTTCTGATTTATATCATCGTTTATATCTGTTGCATTGATATATGTCAATGAACGTTTCACTCTATGATCTTATATATATAGTGGTGTTCTATTGCACTTTATTAGCCCTATTATCTTAATAATTTCCAAGTGTTGTTTTCAATTACTATATTTCTTTGAAATGGAGAAGGTTTAAGTTTATCTTGATAGTGTTTTGAGAACTTGACCTTGATAAAAATTTCTGATTTATGTTTTCATTCACATTGTAATGACAGAGCTGGGAGAAGACTCAGAGATTGTTACAACCCGTGACAAGGGTAGATGCCAACTAGTTTCAAGGTTAGGACGGTGCCTCTTGATGGCAACAATGAAGCGATCGAGGAATTCTTGATCCTCGACTTTGGAGAGTCAAGCAATTGGTCGTGTTGCTCTGTTGACTCGGTAAGGATTAATTGGTTTCGATGAAAATCATTGAAGATACAAAGTGAAACCAAATTCCCAAGAAATAAAATTTACAGACAAACATAAGAATGTTTCTCATCCTTTTAATTTGTACAAGCACATTATTACCAAAAGAGAACATTTCAAATAGCACTATGTTGCTTTGACAGGCTCTATGGATTATCTTATTGAGAGCATATGGAAGAATAACAGGAGATTTTACCCTGCAAGAAAGGGTAGATGTTCAAACAGGCATTAAATTGATATTAAAGTTGTGCTTAGCCGATGGATTTGATATGTTTCCAACTTTATTAGTAACAGATGGTTCTTGTATGATTGATCAACGAATGGGCATTCATGGACACCCTCTTGAAATTCAGGTACTTATATTAGTGCAAGGTTTCTGAAACTCTATTATTGCGGCACTTTTCTATTCAGTGTTTGGGACTTCATGTTATAGTGATCCTTAAAGTGGAGCAACGTCCTTTCTTTCTGCATGTGCTTTTTAATTTGATGTTATTTACAATAATACTCGAAATATGGAAGAAATTGTTTGTCTATCTCTCTCAACCCTTTTCTCCTTGATGAGAAGTTTCATGGTCATTCTGGACTTTTTGTATTAAATCATGATTTTTTTTTAATATGTACCCTTTCCTTTATTTCTTTCACCATGTTTAATATTGGTTTCAATTCCAAGCTTAATATATTTGTTGTTTTAGACACCTTAGTTTAAGGTGAATTTTAGTTTGTCAAAAGTGAGCAGGTCCTATTTTGTTTCCAATATCCAAACTGACATCATTCACTTTTTAGCTGACCGTGAGCATGAAGAATATTGTATGGGAGAAATTGTTTGTCACTCTCTCAACCTTTTTCTACTTGATGAGAAATTTCATGGTCATTCTGGACTTTTTGTAAAACCATTTTTTCTAATATGCACTGTTGTGTTTATTTCTTTCACCATGATGTTTATTGGTTTCAATTCCAAGCTTAATATGTTTGTTGTTTTAGACACCTTAGATTCAGGTGAATTTGAGTTTGTTAGAAGTGACTGGTCCTATTTTGTTTCCAATGTACAAACTGACATCATTCACTTTTTTGTTGATCGTGAGCATGGAGAGTATTGCCATTGATTAAGATTTCAATTTTACTTTTTTCCATTGAAGACAATTAAATAGTAATTGAAGCATAGCATTATCATCGCATCACTATTTGGGTTCACTTTTTTGAGTCCCACCGACCTTGTTTGATCAATTCTTGGATATTATTAGAATTTATTTCCTCCTTTCTTCCCTTCATTCGCACTTTGCCTCCCTTTCTAGCACACGGCCACCAACCCTCCCTTCACCCCCTCTAGCCCTCCCCCATCCCTCTGTTCTCCATCCCTCCCCCCTCCTCCTTTCCCTCTCTGCCTCTGCCACTTCCTCTCGTGTTACTTTCTTCGCTCCTCCTTTCTTTCTTACTCTCTCGCAAATAGTATACATAAGCAAGAGTTCGAAAGTAAATAGAAGGTCCTTTATTACTTTCTTTCCTAAATGGATAGCGCTACAGTGGAAAACCTTGAAGATGGTGCCTTTTCCATATAGAATATATAGCAGAAGCCAAATTGGATTTAAGAGTCATCAAATAAAAATTAATATAGAGCTTGCTCATATTGATCTGATGTGGGATCCGAGATAAACAGTTAAATATTACATCATTCACAATTTAACACTTATATTCATTGAATCTTTTCATTCAAATTCTGCTTGTTATAGGACAACACTATACTATATATTTATGAACCATACTTAAATCGGAGTCTCAAAATACTTGAGTCAAATAGGAGGAATTTACACAATACATACATGCATTATTTCAAGTTTCGATAATCTTATAAAGACTGGTATGTTGGCATGTAAGGTCAATAGAAATTATGGTTTTCACCCAATTCATTGCTCATACACATACATGGACACATGCTTTTTAAATATATATATATATATATATATATATATATATATATATATATATATATATATATATATATATATATTACATATATTACATGATGTCATGCACAATGTTAATACTTACCTACATTTTAATTCATTCATTTCATTCTCAGTCTATTCATCATAGATAACACTAAATCATATTCATGATCGCTATGTAAATATCAGAAACAACAAACCTAAATAGGGGGATTTGCACACTGTATTTAATCAAGTTTCAATAGTCAACCTGCATTCACAACCTACCGGATTGGTGATGCAGTTGATTTGTTTAGAGCTTACATGGATGAGGGTATGGCTAGGTTGGTTTCTTTTTCTTTAAACCCCACATTCTTCTCCTTTAATGGGGTCATTTATGATCATTCAATAGTAAAGGAAATGGGGTCACCTTTATCACCAGTGTTGGCTATTCTCTTCACAGAGCATTTTGGGGAGCGGGCTCTATACTCCATTCCTTTGAAACCTAAATGGTGCGAGATGTTTGTTGATGACACCAACCTTCATTGGGAGCATGGTAGGGACAATCTCAAGGACTTACACTCCTACATTAGTAGTTCGGTGGATGGTATCAAATTGATTAAGGAGATTGAGAAGGGGAGCTTACTCGTTTTGGAGTCCTATTCTCCCATAACATCAATGGCTTTCTAGTTTGTCAGGGGCACAAGAAAGATTCCCACACCTCTACTCCACTTGCATGCATATACTCACCATCAACCATCTCAAAAAGTAGGTGCATTGTTTAAAAAGAATGGCTATAGAGGGAAGCAAGTGGCAAGGGCTATCAAACAAGCTAGAGAGGTGCCTGACAGACTTTGTAAGGAGATTTAATGGTCTGGTGTCGATACTGCCATATATTGAAGGTATTTCCAATAAGATTTTATAATCTTGAGATGCAACAACATAAAAAGCACTTTTATTCTCAAAACCAAATCAAGAATGATATTAAATCAATTTGAATATAACTTGCAACCCAAAGGTGAGGATCTTCGTCTAATTTGGCAACTCGAAAATCTATCTTACTCAATAGAGGCATAAAGTAAGAAGACATCAATTATTCGTATTTGTGTAAATGCGCTTATGAGCGATATAAGTCGTTCTTCTTGTTACGACAATGTCATGCCCAATGAAAATCGATTGTTTTAGTTATATTTGTTCAAGTGACACAACCGTGGGCATTTTTGTTTTGCAATCCTTGATTACAAGATCTACTAAACTCACAAAGAAAAACAAACATTTACTGAACTCCCACAATAGTGCTCCATCATTTGCCTACTGCTTACACGGCAGGTACTACTGCTGCAATGTAGCCCTTGTTTAATCTTGCCCCCCTTTGAAGAAAAATCCCGCTGACATGTTTTGCTTGTGCACCAAACTTCTTCTTTGCTTTCTTTTCTATTTTTGAATGAGTAAGAAATCTGGACTATTTTTGAGCATTTAGAGATCGGGTATTTCCTAAAAACATGGTACATGGTTATATTTGGATGGAATCCCACTTGGGCATCGAAGATAATGCTAGTCAAACTCTATTACGTAATGGCCCTCAAAACTTGCGGTAGTCAGATCGTTTGGAATTTGGTATAATTATTAATAAACTTGTTATAGAAATATGGCCACTATAGCTGGTGCTTCTCGAAAAGCATCAATACCTTACAAGGGGTAGCTCATTTTCTCTCGTGTGCAAGGTGTGATCCATACGTCTTAATATCCTTCCTCTTATTTGAGACCAATTGAAAGATTGGTAGGACACTTCCTACCCATTAATTGAAATTTAGTTGTTACTCAACTCCATCCCCCCTCTCTCTCTATATATATATGAAATAATGTTTCATTCCTCAGTAGATTTAGAGTGCCATGTATATGATAGCCTTAAGTAGTGTCCATTACCAAGAAACCCGTGGTAGTATCAGCACAATGTTTGAAGGTTGTATTTACCAATGGTGCATAGCCGGAAACAACACTAGATAAGAGTAGCTCTTATGACTGGCATTTGCCAATAGTAATAGCCTTTACAACAGATATACATTAAGATTAATTACTTACTCATATTTACTTACACCAAAAGACACTATCACCATCTCATACCCATTATACTTCTTCATATCCTTCCCGTTAATTGAGATTAATTTAAAGACATTAGACTCGTCCCATATCCCTTATAAATCCCTATATATACTCTACATTCAAAAAAATTTAGGACCACTCCGATCGCCATGCTTATATTCTAAGTTTAAGAGGGTACTTCACAGCTTACCAAATATGATCGATTTTTACAAATTTATCCTATTTTTACAAATGTACACCTGAGTTGGCCTAATGGTGAAGAACATGTGCTCTTTAAATTGAGGTCACAAGTTCAAATCCTGCAAGGGGTAGGGTATGTACGCCTCATTTGTAGCAAAGTTAGTTGCCTCCCGCATGTGAGTACGAGGTAGTCCCATATGCTCAAAACCGCTTGTAGACCCAAAAACAGTGCCCGACATCGTGGATCAGAAAAACCTATTATTGTTGTTTATCACCGATCAAATTCCTAAAATTTAGGGTTTTGGTAGATTAAAATTCGTAAAAGAAAAAACCCAGTCTTGCGGTTTGTAAACAATAATATTTTTACCAAATCTGTTTCCCAAAAAGCCAAAAAATGCGGCTAGAAATAATAGAAAACCCACCGAATCTATTCAGAACTGATGTTGTTATATTTATAATAGCCCGTTGGTATTAATTAAAGGAAAAACAAAATGTTGCAATTTATAATTATTGAAATTACTATATTTTTTTATTGAAATTTATTGTATTTTTCCTATGGACCGTTTTTTTCCCATATTTTGTGTCCACCGTTTAATACTCTCCGTATGAAAGTTGCTACTATGGGGTACTTCAACATCCCATTGATCTGCTTTGGATATGTGTAGACTTAAAACATAATTTCATTCTTTCTAGATATGCACCTATTCTTATTCCTCTTCTTCGAAACATCGTTGTATTCTGGATACTTATCTAATACAACAACAAGAAACATGTTCCTTTCATATAAAGCTTGTTGTTTAAGTAGCTAGCATTTACCATTTACTTTTGTGTCCTTATTTTATGTTTCTCACGACATCTTTTTCTTTCTTTCGCTCCAAATTGCATAACAGGTTATTTTGCAATAACGATTTCTTTCCTTCTTACGAAATCGGAAACCTAGCTAGCAAAAAAAAAACATGAAATGCTTTAGTAGATTTGAATATCCATAGCTTGTGTTTGCACTCCAAAATAAATGATTGCTTTCCAAAAAAAAAAAAAAAAAAACAGATTTAAAAATAAAAAACAGGGGTTAAAAAAATAATTTGGTTTGCCTACTTCTACTTGTCAAATTTAAAAGAGTATATGAAGTATTGTAATTTCTTTCTTTTACTTGATTCGCTGATTTCTTTTTCTCATGCAATCAACCTTTTCTTTATTTGAATCGTGATCAAGTTAGACTGTTTATGAAGTTATTATTTTGTTATGAATGTTTCTTCAAGCATCCTATTCACTTTCAATGTGCTAAGATTGAATTTATAAGGTGTTTTATGGCTCGGACATGAAATTTTATTTGTTGTTATTTCCATGTGCGAAATGAGGGAAAAAACTCGAACTCCACTCTTCAAATTGATGGCATATTGATAAGTTTCTATTATGTTCATAAACCAAAGGGTTTTATTGCCATCTCAGCTACAACTATTTGATATTTGATGGCACATTTCAACTCCCAAACAAAATAGTAACAAACTTGTTGCAATTACATACTCTGACAAGTTGACAAATCATTTATTTTGTAGTTACACATTTTATTATAGAAAACTTGATGTTTATATGATGCATTCGCCAGTATGAAGTTCATTACATAACCCATTACCTTAAACATTGCAAATTATATTTGTCCCTATTGTTCAGGTGGTATAAGAGCTCCTGAAACATTAAAGTTTTGAAGCTTAAATGAAACGAATGAGTGGGCAAGATGAATGCTTCAACAATGTAGAGTGTCTAATTTCATAACAAAGTGTCGACAAATACAAGTACAACTTATTGTCTATTTGTTGTGCCATTTTATATATTCCCCTGAAGTTGTTTTTTGGTACAAAAGTTCATTATATAATGTTGATGATTAGAGATTAATATCTTCCATTATAATAATTCCATTATGAATCCATAATAATTGTTATCTTGTTCTACATCGTTGTAAGCTGTGTCGGTTTTTTTGTGCTTGTCCAAATAATTTCTGCCCTATCGTCTCTCACTATATATATACACAACATTTCCATGTCTTGAACACATGTTTCTAAGTGTTGCATACAATCAATTTATTTATCAGTAAAAGGAAATAGAGAATCTGTAACATGACGATCAACGGAATCTCCATTGAAGCTAAGATCTTAACCTTGATGCTGGCGCTTGTGACATTCATATACTTGTTATCCAAATGCTTTATGCCGGACAAATTTCATTGTTGCGAAGGAATCCTGGGCCTGATCAAAATATTCCATTTCTCATGCCTGCACAACACTCACTCTTCCCTTTTACCCGAAAATGGCATGACCGGTTCATGCATCCAAGAATTCAACCAACAGCTCATCGTGTGCGGGGTCGTCCCTCGTCCTCTCGCTTTTTTCGCTCCCTTAATTTTCAAATCTGCATCCCATCCTCTTCGGCGTTTTCATCGTACACTCCACGTTTATTGCTAGTTATCTAATTTACCTAAAACTTAATCTCCCTTAACTATGCATACCAATCAATAACCTTTTTTAGTGTAATCATCTATTTTTTAAAATACTTATTTGATTAACATACATTGGGCTCCATTAAAAAAATATTTCTATGCTCCATGGGAAAATTGTTTCCCATGTGATATCTCGACTATACGAAAAGGTTAATTATTATGTTATTTCAAAACATTTGAAATAAATAATATGTTTACGTTTATGTAAGAAACAATGGCCATGCAAATAATTGCACAAGTCATTCTCGATACCTCCACACATGGTGAGAACATTTAAAAGTTAATAACTATTATTGAACTATATGCAAGTCGAAGATAATATTTACTATATTTCTCAATGGGTCCCAAAGATATTTTTTAATTGTACTTATGATTTTTAAAGTCTAAAGTATATGACAAATGAGGTGTAATTCAGCTTTCACATCTCCCTCAACAAACACAAACTGCCCTAGTCATAATTGAGGGTAAATTTTGAATGCACGTTGGATTTCATTCCAGCTCAGCTCAGTCCCTAACAACTTGTTACAAAGTATTTATTACCATAGCACATGAGTTGCTTACGCTGCAGAGGATAATGTTATTAAGTTTGTTAGAGGTGTAATTTGTTCTGAAATGTATTCTATGATCTATGATATGTCACCTGCCTTTCAATCCAACTACATCCATGGATATTTTTATTACATACCAAAACATGCCACAGTCAAACATCTTGATGTTCTGGAAGAGGTAAGGAAGACTGCTGATAAGGATTTTACTCGAAGAAAACTTTTGTAAGAGGATTGGGTCTTGATATCACTGAAGAGACAGTCACATCGGTCTTTTCTCAGCATGGAGAGATTGAAGCTGTGAGTGTTATATTAACAGGATGACTGGTATGAATAAGGGATATGCATTTGTTACGTATCCCCATATTGATTGTGCTATATAGGAATTAAAAATCCCAACAAAATCATTAGCAACAACAACGACTGCTCCAATAACTTCAACAATTACAGGCACTGGTTCAGCTCATGCAAGCACCCATCCCATGCCACGTCCATGCAACGTATTCTTCAGCCCATTCAGCCTATGCTGCAGCCCATTCAGTCCATACAACAACTTATTCAGCGTCGAAAGCAGTTGCAGAAGCTGGTGAATAGGTGAAGCAGATGGGTAAAAATAGACTCTGCCGGAGAATGTTGAATTGGAATACTAATATATTTAGCGTTTTATAATATACTAATGCTTACACTTGTCATTATTTTGAATTGGAAAAACTGTTTGAGATTAATTAAACATTTGATCAATCCCAACACAATTAGTCGGCATATACTTTGTGCCATCTTCCCGGAATCAGCAGCCAGAATTTCCACTATAGTTACATGATCTCTCAACCTTATCTATTTCTATGCGTTTAAAGTGAAATGCAGATATTTTCAGCCGCCATTTCCCATCAAAAGTAAATGCAGGTAAATTGTTAATCAATTAAATATTTAAAAAGTTGAAACCTTCACAAATTCTTTTGGTAAGTCACACAAAAATTGGAGATTATGTTCGAATAGGGAGTCATAAATATATATCAGCGATGAACCATTGGAATTTGACACATTCAACCAGGGAATCTTCAAATCTTCAAATTATTCATTTGCTACGTAAATATTGGAGATTATGTTCAATAGGGAGTCATAAATATATATCAGCGATGAACCATTAAATTTGATATTATTTCAAAAATATTTGAAATAAATAATACGTTTACGTTTACGTTTTAAGAAAACAATAGCCATGCAAATAATTACACGAGCCATTCTCGATACCTCCACATGTGGTGAGAACATTTAAAAGTTAATAACTATTATTGAACTATATGCAAGTCGAAGATAATATTTACTTTATTATGGGTCCCAAAGATATTTTTAAATTGTACTTATGATTTTAAAGTGTAAAGTATATGACAAATGAGGTGTAATTCAGCTTTCACATCTCCCTCAACAAACACAAACTGCCCTAGTCATAATTGTGGGTAAACTTTGAATGCACGTTGGATACCTTTTCATTATCTCATACAAATTTTTTGTTGAAGTATTGTAGTATACTTAATGAGTATGTTACCTTTTTAAGAGTGTAATGTTGTTTTTGGCAACATGGTACTTATTGTGTCTAGGGTCTATGTGGGTCTATGGTGTCTGTGATAACGACTGAATGAGCCACTTCCAATTAGGTCTAACTAACCAACAAGTTATGATGCCTTTACAACTTGAGGGCATAAAGAGCATTGAAAATTATGCACTTCATAATTAGGTTAGAAAGTGAAAATTGACTTTGGTTCATCCCATTTTTAGATTTTATTCCTAATAGAGTGCGTGAGGACAAAAATACAGGCTCAACTTTGTGCTTTTAAATAAATTTATTAATATTGAAATAGAAGCTATATTGTTTCTATTCTTGTTGTTTGAATTGACCATCAGAATAATAACAAAATTACTTTATCATGGGATGTGTGAACATGAGCATATCATAATGAGAAGTTATGTTGGGGAATACTCATTGTGCACATATATTATATTATGTATGTGCATTTAGTATGGACTTATGCTTATTGATAACTATATGTATATATTATTGGCTCTTGCATGAGGTCATTTTAAGGAGAATTTTGAATTTTAGGGGACAAGAAAATTGTCTTTTTAAGTGTAATTATTTTTGTTAATGGATGAATTTAGTAATAAGATTATATAATGCTTAGAATTTTGGAAGATTAGAAATTATTACAATGTGAGTTTGTAATAAGGACAATATTTAATGTTGTGTAAATATAGAGATAGTTATTAGTGGGAAACATGTCTAAATAAAATAAATTGAATCTAGAAAGTTTGAAATATGCATCTTATTTGCTGAAATTTGTACAAGTATGGAAATGGCAATTATTTTTACAACAACATAAAATATATGCAATGCAATCTTCAATTTCTAATGTAATATCCTGAAAACTTAGGATTAGAAATTTCATTTACAAGTCCCTTTTAAACAAAAGTATAATCATTACGTATAAAAAATCTACTCTCTTTTATTGACATAGTATGGAAAGTGTCGCATTTCTATGAAAGAAACATTCACAACTTTGCTTAGCCAATTAGTTTCCTTTTTAACAAATAAAGCGTTCTCATCATTTATGAGAGATTCCTCAAAATCCCAAGTTACATTCATAAAGCTAATCATGTCATTTAACATTCATCATAATACCATAATCCCAAGATCACTTCATTCTTGAAAAATAGGACATAATAGAAATTCCACGAACCCCATATACCGAAATATTGGGTCATAATAGTCCTACTTTAAAATTTTTAACCAATTCCCTTCTCACTACATAACCTTCAAATACCACTTAAGCATGATATGATTGTATCTTTGCCGAAAGCAAAAAACAACAAAAGAACGAATAACATCTATCCATTTGTAATTTACTCTCTCAACTTTTTTCACAGAGAGTCTAACATCACAATCCACAAAAGATAACATTCAAATTAGTCTTACCATACAAGAGATCCTTCTTTTCCTCTCTTACCCTAAGGCTCGTGGACATGTAATTCATAGTACCTTATGCACATCTTACAAACCAAGATCCCAACAAGTTAGAGTTCATACAATTATCAAAATAAGTTCTAATCACAAGTGTAACACTATACAAAACATGCCACACATCATCACCATCACCATCATCTTATTTAAGTAAAGAAAGGAGATCCATTTTATGGTAAGACAAATACTCATATATAATTATCATTAGAGATGAAACAAAGCTAATTCAAAACCCGTTACCAAAAATTAAAGAACACAATATTGCTCTCCACTTTCCTTGTTAAATTTCCTTTCATATTATAACGATGATCCCAAGGTATTTTGTCATCATTACTCATTACATAAGATTGGGAGTACAAACAATCTCAAGAATACCAAAAATAGAGGTCATCCAACACAATGGAGAGAATTTTATAGCTAAACAAGTACCTAAACATCTAGATAACAGAGTTTCCCTTTTTCATCGTGAAGATACAACCAACATACAATTTAGCAAGGGATAGTAATACTTAGAGATGAGCTGAGTTATCCTTCATAGTAATATTTTTGTACCTACTTCACATTTGAGTACAAAATCTATAATGAGTTATCTCACTACATTCACACAAGCATTATACAATCTTAACAACCCTTGCATCATATTCCATTCCAAAACAGATGAAGGAGATGTAGAAACTAGTCACCTAGTGACTAAGACTCCAAATGCAAAATATAGTCCAAAACCTCTATTTTGCCTCCTTAATCTTTCAAGGAATGAAAATACTACCATGAGTCATAAAAATTTGACACCATTGCAATGAATCACATGTCATAATCACTTCTACATTATAATGTAATTTCTATAATGACACAAATTTTTTCAAACGTTATTGAAATATATTCACCACATTCCTATGCACAACACGACTATGACAAGAAAATGTTTTTACTAATGCCCTTCAAATAAAAATTTCTCTCACATAGATATCACATATAATATAGAAAAATAAGATTCTTCCCCTAAGGGATCATGCTCCCATCATACTACAACAAAAAAGTTGTCAATACAATCCTCTTAATGAAAAGAAGAAATAATATCAAGATTTATATTATCCCCAACAAAAATCTTCCCATTATCTACTTTTCTCGTAAGTAAAACCACTATAGCCCATCTAGTCATAGGATTGAGGTGAAGGTATTTATAATAAGTATTGCAGCCCACTTTATTTAACATAGAAACCAAGTACTTATGAATTGAACAACATGCAAAATCCATTACACACATTTCTAAGAATCATCGCGCATTCCATCACAAAGACTTAAGGCCCACACTTTTATGCAAATAGAAATATATACATATCAAGAGGTCATCATTTCAAGAAACATTAAGAAAACACCAACAACCACTATGAGAGAACTTAATAATTCCTTACCAATGAAACACATTTTCATGTTACTATCTCCAAGAAGAGAAAATACAATTCTACGAGTCCTTCCTTATCAAATCAAAGTAAACATGGTTTATTACTATATGAAATATGATTTTCCAAGGCTTGCTACCTAGTATCTAAGATAGATAATTCTCAATACTCATGTCCTTCTCCTAAGGTGTAGAGAGTGTGTAACAACTCAAAACATTTCCCAAAATATTCAAACTTAATATGGAGAATTACATAATAACATAGCTCACTATCAATGTGATAACTTGAATACATTACTCACCCATATCATTATAGTTCAAAAATAAGAAAAATCATAGTTAATCATTTATTGAACTAGTAAATGTTACAACAAACAAGTTTCACATATAATTTCCCTACTTACTTTCTCTACTTCAGAAGGATACCAACAAAATAGTCTTCATACAAACAACAATTCACTTTCTCATTTCACATCTTGGTTCTTTTCTTCATAGATTGAAATAAAGGAGGTTCAAAATTTAACATCATATCCATAAAACCTTGTTATAGAAAATAATGAAACCATATCATAATAGTATAGGAATGCACAAAGTTATTATGCAAACTTTATTACACATTATATTCCATATAACCCTTTAATAACAGAGATCATAATTATATAACTCAAAATTTAGTCACAATACAACTAGGCTACCTTTATATCATCACCATGGATAGTAAGTATGTTACCAAAATTAGTAATAATATACCACAAATAGTACACAAAGTTTTCATTAAGTACTTGGGCCCATGGCCTTCAACTTTTGCAAATGGAATTTACCCTCAAAACAAGAACTTATATAGCAGTAGCATTCAACTACCCTCAATAAAAATACCCCAACATTTTTTTCCTAGAAATGTGTCTCGAGTTCCTTTACATGGAATATCATACCCAACTATTACCAATAAGGACTTTCGCAATACAAAATAATATGCCACACCCAAAGGGTGTGTCATTTTGAGCCTTTCATTGGAGTAGATTGCAAATATTGGCCCTACCCTCCCCATCCATTAACACGAATCTCGAGGAAGATCGTGTACACGCGTGTTTTTGTGTATCTTCACAATAATACATTACAAATAAGGATTCAAACATTCAATCAAACACACACACAACTGGATATCTCAAACCCAAAATCATATGTTCCATCTATTGGAAAAATAAATAAAATCTACAAAGAGGAGTACATCTAAGGCAAGTAGAGCTTAGATCATCAATTTGTTTACTAGCAACAAACCAAAAACACAACCATAACCTAAAACTAGTGTAGCCCATGGAGTTGAAATGCATGGGGAGCATTCTAATTTGCATAGCGGTGGAAGTGTTACTTAACATGCCAAACCACCATAATAATATCACATTCAATAATAACATCTCAAATTTCTTGGAAACAGAAAGGAGAGAAACCCCCATACATTTATCTTCTTATTTCCTTCCACTTACTTGTATCACAATATTATTTTCCAAAAAACCGAGCTTTTCCAATACCAAATAAATGTAAGCTTTATTATGCTTATGAAAGGGTTTAATATCCCCATTAGCGATTCTAAAACTATCCATATTAATGTTAATGGTGAAACCATATGCCATCTTTTATTCAAATTAATTCCTTTCCATATCCATTCTCTACAAAATTCTCCAACTACCAACCCCAAGACCCTTCAAGAAAAATGGATTGGAATGCAAAGTGGTGGTAACATAAAGCTTCCATAGCTCAATTCAATTAGTTGAGCTCAAAAGGAAAATGATGGCCTTGGGTTCATTAACTCCCAATTTCAAAATTAAAAATATCAATTATTAATAACAGAATTAAAGGTGGCCATACTATGTATGCCACAAAGGTAATAAAATAAATGCCAAGCCACATAATTAAACTAGAATATTCTAACATGCTTATGGTTTAAAAAGGGTAAGATTCTCTACCAAGGAGCTAAAATTATCTCCTACAAGACAATACTATTAACACTTGGTGGGGTTGAGTTTCCCCTAGGCCTAAACATAACTTTGTTGTTATCTTATCGCACAACAACATGCTTAAAAATGTTTTTTTATCCTGGTCCTATGACCACCTTGTGAGAAAAATGAGAGTGTGTCAACTTTGAATATTTTTAAGACAATCAAGAACACGGTACCACATGGATCACATTACAAAATAAACACAATAGTAATTGGTACAAACATAAATGCCAATATGAGAGAGAGAGAGAGAGAGATGAGAGATATTTTCCTTGTTTTTCATGAGAGTTGTAGCTCTGTGCAGGCTATCTATTTTCATCGTGCCTCGTTCATTATATTTGTTTTCCATTTATCATTCACCTGCCAAATAAATGGGCATCAGGTGATATGATGAATTTAAATCAAAACAAACTAATAATATAAATTTATGAGCCCCAAAAATGGCCCATTATATACAAAATATGGCATTGCTTTTTCCTTGCATGAATGACATACAAGTAGATCTAAGTGTAATTTGTGAACTTGTGGTTTATTTATAATGAAATAGAGGGTACATATCATGGCTATTTATTTACAATTTATCGTTATCTATTTGTTAGCTATTTCTAATGATTATTGGAAAAAATATGTCAATTTGTACATATGCATTCCATACTAAGCTATAAAGGGTTCTAGCATGAAGAGTACCCATTTAGACAAATTATGGAGAAGATTCAGAGATCTGGAGTTCCATACCATACTAGCTCCAGAAATATAACATTAAAGTTCCATTCCCACTTCCACTCATAGGTGAAGGATTATTTCCAGTGGCTTGTTGTGTCGGTGTGTTCCGTTGCACACCTATTTTTGTTGGTCGTGTTGTATTGGCACACATCATGTCAAATCTCTACGCTTTTTGAAGATGGGTGTTAAGTTGTATTTTCTTCGATGTTGGTTTTTATGATTATAGGATGTATGAGAGGATATTACTCAAAGTCTCTTTCCCCTTATCTCTTTTGACCTCTTTGTCATTATTGCTTTCAATTAAAACTTGTTATGTATTATTTGACTCAATTGTGTGAGTAGGCGTAGTGGGTTGGATCAGGATACCATCGACATTATACTACCCTTCCTCATCCTTGATTTTATATCATCTCTTGGCACATTGCTACCTACTTCTTGGATCTCCTTGTCATTGTTTTCTTCAATTTCTAGGGTTGAATCATGTAGAAATAATAGCTCCTTCTCCCCTCCTTGTACCTCTTCTCTTAAAATCACATCCTCCTAAGGGCACGCTCATCTAGGGAATCCATGGCTTGACCCCGATATCTTCCTATCATTCCTATTTCCTGCGCCCACACTACAAAGTGCTTATCCTTCTATTAGGAAAGTTTCTATTCCCATATAATGCATCATTTTCTTTATCTTCAATGGAATTTTATTAAGGTATGATCCCCATGGCTCCCTAAATAATTTTAACCCTACTTATTCTAAGAAAGAGAACATGGAAACCGAATACTCAATGATATAACTTTAAAGTGTTCCCTTCCACCAATATTCTACCGCATGTGTCCAGTGTTATGTCATATCTCACAAGTATCCTCGTGTGTTTAGAAGTCCATGGATTTTTTCATCCCAAATTTTAGATATTTCCTAGGTATCTTAGGCAACTAACCATGCATGCATATGTATCGAAAATTTGTAGAAAAACATCTCATATATCACATCATAAAGGTTGGCTTGAACTCATGCTCATACTTGAACAATTTACATGGCTCGATGTCATTCAACGCATGTGTCTTAAACAAAGTGTGTTTGTTGGGGTTAGACCATACATGTTGTACTAATATAAATGATATCTAAGCATATAAGCAATGAACATGGAAATAAAACCAGAAGAAACAATACACAAGATATAACGTGGTTCACCCAAATCAGGCTACGTCCACCAAGAAACAACCAATATATTATTCCAGAGGATATAAAATTGAATATCTGTAATCTTCCACACCTCACATGATGTACAATACTTTTCCTTTTACAAGCTTCTTTGATCTCTCCAAGAATTCTTTCTTACAATTCATTCAATCTTCTTAATTATATCCTCTAACCCTAGTTTTCTAGCTTATATAAGCATATATAAACTTAAGGAACTTTAGCTATGCAATTATAACCCTTAGATCACCTTTTGATCAAAGGTTAGATCTAATCCTAAATTTTAAATAAAAACATTTCACGCATAGGTAACCGATGTCGGTCTGTCTCAATCGATGCTGGTCATCCGACCAATGACGGCATTCTTGTGTAAACCTGCAACTTGTAAATAAGCTATTTGTGAAGCAATTCAGCTCCACATCTCAACAATCTCCCACTTGGAGATAAAATTTTACACTGTAACATATAGATCCATCCTTGGATCCTCTTCCTTGGCTTTGTTTCTCTCTCTTCAAGTCTCAAGCTATCTTTCTCTTAAGCTCACTAATGTCCCGCATACCGGATCCTACAATAAGCATATCATCCACATACACTAACAAAATAATATAGCTCCCATTTTTAAGCTTCCAAAAATAAATGCAATGGTCATATTCACATCTCATATAACCATGCTCATGCATAAAACTATCAAACCTCATATACCATTGCCTTGGAGCTTGTTTGAGCCCATATAAGCTCTTTTTCAACCTACACACAAATTTCTCCTTACCCCTGACTTCATACCCAAATGGCTATTGCATATAGATCTCTTCCTCCAAATCAATGTGAAGGAAAGATGTCTTAACATCAAGCTATTCTAAATGTAAATATTCTACTGCAACTAAACTTAGAACAGTATGAATGGAAGTCATCTTAACTACAGGAGAAAATATCTCACCAAATTCAATACCACTTTTTGTGCAAATCCTTTTACCACAAGCCTTGTTTTGTATCTTTTGTCCACCCTCTTCCTCCTTGATCCTATAAACCCATTTTTTCTATAATGATCTCTTACATGTTGGCAACTTGACTAAATCCCATGTTTGATTCTTTTCCAAGGAGTCCATCTCCTCATTCATGTCATGCTCCCACTCCACGTGGGTATCCTGCTGCATTGCTTCTTCAAAACTCTCGGGTTCACCACTATTAGTCAATAATAAATAAAATAATGAAGGAGTAAATATTTCTGGAGGTTTACTTACCCTTTGGGACCTTCTCACAAAAATATGGGGTGCCTAGGGCTCAATTTGTTCTTGTTGCATATTTGTATTAGTTTCGACGGTGACCGACGTTGGTCACCTATAGGCAATGTCGGTTCACCCAACCGATGTCATTCTGATCTTACCAACACCGGTTACCTTGATCGACACCAGCTGTAGTATTGTATTGACACGTGTACTGTGTGTGATTGTTTTAAATTCAAAATGCATTGTCTTCAAAAAAACTTTTCACTCGGTTCATTCTTGGGTATCAAAACCTAATCCATAAACATTCTCTTTTCATTCCAATCAATGACATGAATCCTAACAATCTTTAAATCTTCTAAATCCTAAAAATGGAATCTGAAATCACCAGAACCATAACCAATGAAAGTGCATCTCTTGGATTTAGCATCCAACTTATTCCTATTTTCTTTATCAACATGCACAAAATATTCTGAACCAAATACTCTAAGAAAAGAAATATCTACCTCTTTTCTAGTCCAAGCTTCTTCTGGTATTCCACCATCAATGCACTTGAAGGCCCACGGTTGATTAAATATACCACCATATCTACTGCTTTTGCCCAAAATTGCAAAGGTAAACCAACATGTATCCTCATGCTTCTTGCACGTTCCATGATATTTCTGTTCATTCTTTCAGCCACTCCATTCTCATGTGGAGTTCTAGGAACCATTCTTTCTTTGTGTATTCCATTCACTAAACAATAATCATTGAAAACCTTGCTTCAATACTCACCACCATTGTCAGATCTAAAGCACTTTAACTTTAAATTTGTTTCATTTTCCACAAGGGCTTTCCATATTTTAAAAGTCTCAAAAACATCAAATTTACTGGATAATACAATAAACCCGTACCTTTTTTGTGGCATCACTAATGAAAGTCACATAGTATTGGGATCCTCCATGAGAAGCTACCCGGGATGGTCCCCACACATATGAGTGCACAAACTCCAATTTCTTCTTCTTCTTTGTTGACCCAACTTTAAGAAATATCACTTTCTTTTCCTTTCCAAATATGCAATGCTCATAGAAATCAAGATCTACATCTTTTAAATATGATAACTTACCCTTAGCCTTTAAGATCTGCATTCTCTTTTTACTCACATGTCCTAGCCAATTATGGCACATGCTTACATCTGAATCAAGTAGATAAAGAAGAAAAGGAATCAATAATGCAACTAGACAAATACAATGTTCTTACCTTCTTTCCTCTTAGAATAACAAGATCTCCCTTGGAAAATTCCAAGAATCGGTTGTGAATGTAACCATGCAACCATCTTCACCTAGTCATCATACGAAATTATATTTCTCTTTAGCCTTGGTACATGCCTCACATCTTTCAATATACATGTATTTACATTTTGAAATTTAAGATGAACTTCACCTTTACCAGTAATCATGCATGGTTCATCATCTCCTAAATAAACATGCCCAAAATTACCCTAGACATAATTTATGAAATAACCCTTATTAGGGGTAACATGAAAAGAAGTTCACGAATCTAAATCCCATGATTCTATTTTACCATCTAAGGAGGTAATAAGGGCATCTTGTATTACCTCGAAGATGCAACATTTGTCTCGTTACCTTTCTCTCGGTACATTCTCTTTGTTTTCCTTGAACCAACAATCCTTCTTTACATGTCCTTTATTTCCATAATTCCAAAGCAGGTTATTCCTCTACCTCTGGATTTAGATATGTCATTCTTTGAATTTGATCTCCCATTATTATGCTCTCATATTTCTCCTTTTTTCTCCCCATGCTTTCTACATTCAAAACATTTCTAGATGATGACTTTGATGTACTTTTCCTGTGTATTTCTTCATTCAGGATTATACCAATCACATCATCAAACTTCAAAATATTAGTAGTAGATGTTGTATTACTAACAACCATTATCGAATTATCCCAACTATCTAGCAAAGAACACAAGAATAACAATGCTTTCACTTCATCCTCAAAATGGATATTAACCGATTTTAATTTATTTACAATAAAACGTAAATCATTCAAATGATTAGACATAGTTCCACCTTATAGCATTTTAGAATTAAATAATTTCTTCATCAAATAAACCTTATTCGATGCACTTGTTTTTTCATATAAATTAGCTAAAGCTTTCATAAAATCTACCGTGGTTACTACTTCTATTATATTCGAAGCTACGATGTCATAGAATCGGTCTTATAGATCCCATAGCCTTTACACAAAAATCTTCCATTCCTCATCATCATCTTTTTAGGCCTTACCTTCTCATCCAATGGTAATTATAAATCTCTTTGATACAGATAATCCTCCACTTGCATCTTCCATAATTGATAATTACGACCGTCAAACTTCTCCACTTTGTATTTATTATATTCTTCCATTGTTGTGCTCCCACTCAATCAGAAATCCCTCTGTGAGTAAATCTATCAACACACAAAACCCTCAAACAAATCTCTGATACCAGTTGTTGGGGTTAGACCATACAGGTTGTACATATATAAATTAGATCTAAGCATACAAGAAATAAACACGGAAATAAAACCAAAAGAAACAATACACAAGATATAACATGGTTCACCCAGTGTGGGCTATGTCCACCAAGAAACAACCAATATATTATTCCAGAGGATATACAATTGAAGATCTGTAATCTTCCACACCTCACACAATGTACAATACTTTTCCTCTTACAAGCTTCTCTAAGCTCTCTCCAAGAATTATTTCTTATAATTCATTCAATCTTCTTAATTTTATCCTCTAACCCTAGTTTTCTAGCTTATATAAGCATATACAAACTTAGGGCACTTTAGCTATGTAATTACAACCCTTAGATCACCTTTTAATCAAAGGTTAGATCTAATCCTGCATTCTAAATAAAAACATTTCACGCACAGGTAATCGATGCCGGTTACCCCAACCAACGCCAGTTTGTCTCAACCGATGTCGGTTGGTTTGCTAGGTGATCGATTTCGGTCACCGACCGACGCCGCCATTCTTGTGTAAACCTGCAAGTTGTAAATACGCTATTTGTGAAGCAATTCATCTCCACATCTCAATAGTGTAGCCAAGCCTTTATGTTCTCTTGTGTTAATTGAAGCATCTTCTATCCACTTCATCCTTGAATTTTTATGAAGGTCTTGACAATGTAACCAAAATGTTCACTCTAGTCTACTCTACCTATGTACTCATGCACATGCGAATATGTTAACCTACACGCATAATTTTATATTCACCCATCTCGTTGGCCTATCACACCACATTATGGTCTAGGGTATGCTCACCTAAAGTGTGAACAATTTTCGGTCCCATCAAGGTCGGCAAGATTAAATTAGATATGATAGCGAGTAACTAGTCTGAGAGCATGAATGAATATCAAAGTCAATTACTAACCAAGCTAAATAGTTTTCATATATTAATCAGCGATAGTCCAATTACAATCATAATATTTTAGTGTCCTTCATACTCAACCATCAAAAATTCATGAAATACAAGGTCCTTCCTTCTAAATCTCAAACTACCTACCTCTATGTATACTAATACTTGTGTATCTATATATTTGTTTACAATGTTTCCTTGTGGGTATTTATAATGGTGGGGAATTTCCCTTCATTGGTCTTCCAAGAGCTAATAATAACATGTGAGTTAAAACGTAAGTATAACTATTACATTTAAGCGGTGGATAAAAATATTCACCCATTGCCTCTCCTCTCTTTCCGCATGGTAACACTTGCGAAGAATTGGTACTTATCCTTACTCTAGTTATATTTTTAACCAATCTCTTCATCGGCTCCATCACAAGTGATTCAACCGTAACTTGAGGTTTATCTTTGGACTCATGTTTATCTTTATTCTCTTCCACCCTTCTTTTGTATGTTCCTCCATCTCTTTCAATCTGATCATGTACACACGAGTTGGCCTAATGGTTAAGAATATGTGCTCTTGAAATAGAGGTCACAAGTTCAAATCTTGCAGGGGGTAGGGTATGTATGCCTTGTTTGTAGCAAAGTTAGTTGCCTCTCGCATGTGAGTATGAGGTAGTCCCATATGCTATAAGCCATTTGTAGACCCAAAACAGGCGCCCACATCGTGGACTGTAAAAAATTATTATTATTATTTTTGTTATTTTTATTATTATCCTTTCTTGGTGCAACATTTATTCCCTTTCCTTCATGCTTTCCCCTTATCTTGCCTCGTGTGCCCACTCATTTTCTTTGTGTGCGCTTCCCTCCTTTTCTACCATGTACATCCTTTCAAAAAAATTTGCGTCCCTTTAAAGAATTGTGGAACATGAATTAAGAATGTTTAGCCTCGCAAGTTCTTAATGAATGAAGAATACAAAATCATGGGCCCAACAAGGTAAAAGACAACTATACGTGTTACATATCTTCATTTTGTTATTCCATATTATCTTTGATTTACGATAAACTATTTTTTTTTTTAAATCAATAAAATCCATCCAATGAATATTTGTGAAAATGAAGTGCACATTTAGCTCACTGAAGTGCCATACCTATATGGCTGGAAATTAGTTTATTTATTTGTATCCTATAAGGGTGAAATTTTAAAATCACATATTTCCTAAAGGAATGTGTATAATGAAAACCGTGTCATTTACCCTATAATGATTTAAGGTATAAATGTATTCTTTATCAAATCATTTGATACGTTAATGTTTCTTTTTTTTAGGTTTGCACCAAGCATATAAGACCTGTGTGTAAACTTGCAAAGAAATAAGAGGGAAGCATACAAGAGTTTTAGAAGTTTGCCATTGGGTGCACTTGTTCACACACGTATGGTTCAAACCCCATTTTTGGCAAACCAAACTAGTTATAATATATGCCAAATTTGGCTCTTTACTTGATACTATTATTGTCTTTAGAATTCTCTAACTTCATTTTATTGTATGAAATGATACTATCTCGATTGTGGTTTTCATCTTTTCACACCATTGAACTTGGTGATCAATCTCGATACGTTCATACTTCGGAGGAAATATGTAGTAGATAATTAGTGATCACCTTCACTTAAGCAATTACGAGTATCTCTAGGCCTTGCACTCAACAAGACTTGATCCTTGGTGGGCTTATTCAAACCCAATCAACTTCACCAATAGATGTATTTAATAGTTATGTATTTTACACATATTACATAACTATATCAAATGATATAGATTTATATGATATCAATTAGAAACCTCTAATCCCCTATATAAGATATATTTAGGACATCTTATATGTCTCTATAAGTATTTTTTTACGACAAAGGCGTTCCCCTATGGGAAAGGCCTTTGCGGACATTCACACCACTACGTTAAATTTGACGTGCAAAATGACAGTTACGACAACATTTGTGACGTTTTGTTGTGTTTAGTTGTTTTGTTGTTTTTCCCTAAATTAGTTGCATGCAGAATGGTTGTCAAAATTCGAGGGAAGAACTCCAACTGCATGAAGAACTCCAGTTGCATGATTTATAGGGTTGTATAGGGCTGCGAATGGGCTTTGGACCGCCGCTAGAGCATCGTTGTTATTTCGTTCAAAGCCTTTAAGGCTTGCATGTTGGTTACTCTATAGAGGATTTGAAAGATCATTGTAAAATTTGGACTATATTTAACCTATAAAACCATTATATCCATCGAAAAACTAGAGTTTATTTTTGGTTTTCTGTGAAAATTTTATTTCCATTGATTTTGTTTTGTACGATTTAGGTGTTATATCATTTTTTTTTTTTTAAAAATACGAAATATCGGGGGTATTTTCGTTCCGGGAAAAACAAGGCTTCATTCGATTGTTTGTAGGGTAAATTTGAGTCTCCTCTGGATTTTGGCGTCCTATCTTGAAATGCAATAGTGCTTTTATTTTTATTTTTGTTGAGAGATTTGGGTTTTCTCTCAATTTTTTTAATGTTGTAGCTCTCGAATATTCAATGTTGGAAAAATTTAGAAGTAATTTTCTCGGCTTTATATGGTTTTCTTGCTATACATTACCTTACCCGCAAATATCTGCTTAAATGTACCCGATTTCATTTTACAGCGATTCATTTATAAGAAAATGTGATGGTGGAAGGAGTTTCCATTTTTAAAACAAATAATGGTGGATTTCTTTGGCCCTGTGTTTTTCTACCCAGACTTTATGAATAATTTCCCCAAGCTTTACTCTTCTTATTTGTTTGGGATGTTTCAAGCTTTTCTAGTAGTATATTTTGTTGTTATTGCTTTTGTAGAGCTATTTGTTGCCACTATAGCTTTGATCTCCATATAATTTAACGTTTTGACATTTCGTTCTTATATAAGGGAGAGGAGCCAATAGTGGAGCATGGACCAAGAATGGTGAGGGTATTTGTGAAGTGAGTGACTAGTACATGTACATTTGAAAAAAGTAGCTAATAAAATGTGTCACATCAAATCACATCAAAAAATCACCCAATCACATGATGCCACATAAGTGGAAAAAAATGCATGACATAATGCCCTACTAATGGTCCACCCTTTTTTTCTTTTGTATGAAAAACTACTTGATTTAAATCCATTTAAAAACCACTTTTCATAAAATAAAAATGCTCAAAAAAAAAATTAAATTAAGAAAAAAAAAACCTTTTAAAGGGTTTTTTTTTTTCTTTCAAAATTTGATGTATTTAAATGTGTGTTGTACACCCCTCAACTTGGGTGCACAACTACACTGCTCCTCTCCTTAGTATGCATCGAACCTCGTTATCATGAATTTGGCCTCTACCATTGTTTTCAAGTTTCATAACCCTTGTATAAGTAATCACACGATTTGATTGTAAATTTCTTTTGGATTTAGTTGTTTGTTGTATCTATGTGCTATTTTTGGTTAATAATATCCGTGAAAAACCTACTCCGCAAAACACAACCACTCGTGATATAAGAACTTTTAAATGAAGTGGTTCATCTATATTTCTACACTTACAAAATCAGTCACACCCCTTATCAACATCAACTACAAAAGAAATAACTATCCATCTAAAACAAATTACATATACCGTTACTAGTATATGTTATTACTAGTCTATAGAATTATTATAAAGGGATATCTATAGAATATATTATTTAAGATGTCTATATAATATCTTAATCTATATAGGGATTTTTTAATAAATTATTAATTAAAGATATTTGTTGTATTTAACTATATATGATTAACCTATAATAGGTTATGTAGCTATCTTAGTTATTAATTTTTGTTAAATACATGATATATATAATTTATCTTAAAGATATTTCAGGATGTATATATTGATGTATTATCAGACAATATTAGAGTTTCAAGTGAGGGATGGCTTGGAAATTTATGAAGTGATATTATAAATCTAGGAGTTTTTAAAATTAAATATAGTAGTATGAATTTAAGAGGTTATGTTGAGTAAGTTTCTTAAGTATAATTTTAAGTATAATAGCCCATTTTTTCTGAGGTTTCTCATGGTCGTAGATATTATTGAGTAAACATTATTACTTGTATACACTATTTGATGTTGCATTCAATTTATTTTTACATAAATCCTATATTTAATGTCGTTTTTCTTATGCCTTGAGAAACATGTGGCAGATGAAGTGCACGGGAAGGATAAAAACTCTAATTTCTTTTGCAAAAACTTTGATTAACGTGTAAAATGACAAGAACAATATTTTTAATGAACAACATTTTAAATTCCTATTTTAATTAAATTCTAACAGAAAAGGGGTATCGCCAATATATAGTAACCTTATTTTGTTCTCAAAAGTGCAAAATAAGGTTTGAAAAATCTAGATTTTTACCTTGAATTTTGTCTTAAAAGTAAATTAAATCAAAATTAGTTCTAATAATTTTAGCATAGATAAGTTGTAGATACTAAATGGAACTCTACAACATTTGAAGATTAGGTTGAAAACAAAATTTATGACACAAAAACTTTGGACTATTTTATTGGCATGGAAAGGGCGCCACAGAAGATAGGTGACAATGACAATGTTTTTACATTTCGACGAGAAAGTGTAAGAAACAATTTTTATCATTTTGTAGAGTGTGCAAGATGATTTGCTATTGCACATTGGAAACCAGAAAGTCCTAGTGAAGTCTAAAGATTACTAAAATTGATGCATTAAGGTACAAGGATTTCTAAAATAATAAAACTAATTCTTGAATTAATGAAAACTCCTATGAAGGGGATGGAAAATTAATTTAATTTTATTTCTATTTAATTAAAAATATTAAATCTCAATTAGATGGGTGTAATTGTGATTTGATTCAAGATAAATTGCTATATTTTATCATTCAAATCAACATTCATGAAAGGTTAAGGAAATTTGTTTCTATCCCGAAATCTAAATATCAAACTAAACAAGATATTCCCAACTTATCTACATTTAGTGCTCTCCTGATTCAAGAAGAGAAAGTTATGACAAAATTTGATTCAAAGGAGAAGGCCACTCGCGCACTTCTCACTTTAAAAACTAATTATAAATTTTCTAACTTTTATAAGAATCATAAATTCAAATAAAATTTTAAACTCCTAATAAAGATAATAAACAAATGAATAATTGCCTAAAAGTTAGTTTTGATGGAAACCGCCATAATTGTGGAAAATTTGGTCCTAAAAAGAAGATTGTAGGAAAAAAAAATCAAATTTCATAAATTAGAAAGGAAACAAAACTAATCAAAATAAATGTAACAATCAAAAGAATAATCAAAACCCTAATTTTATTGCATAATATGTTGCATTAGTTCTTTGGAAAAGGAAATGAATGTATTCTAGATAGTAGTTCTTCTAGGTATATGACCATATGACCTATAGGTCAAATATTATTTTGATATCAAAGAATGTAACAATCAAATTTATCTAGGTGATCATTCTATTCTTGATGTTCAAAGTCAAGGTAAAGCTAAAATGTTCAATGGTTATATAAATGATGTTCTATATGTGCCTAAATTAAAGATGAATTTATTATCATGTTCTCAACTAACTCAAAATAACTATAGCATCATTTTACTTAAAGATAAATGGTACATTAAAAATGAATTAGATATTATCATTACGAAGGTATTCAAACTAATGGGTTATACTTCTTTAAAGGTTTGCATCCGATTCATGTCTTACTTCTCAAAACAGAATGATTTACAACTATGGAATGAAAGATTAGGAAATATTAATTTTAGGAGCATGTATGATATGTCTCATCTTAACCTATTTGTTGGACTACCTCCTATCTCTCATGCTCATGAAACTTGTGAAGGGTGCTTATGTGGTAAGCAATCTGCAAACCCTTCAATATCCAAAGCATAATGAAAACTCCTATGAACCTCTTGAAATCATTCACAATTATGTTAGAGGACCTTTAGTGACCAGGGGATAATTTTTAAAATTTCCCTAAACATCCCTAAATGGTGTCAGTGTAGAAGATCATCTCGAGAGCTTTCCAACGACTGTGAGAATGCGACAAACGGACATCAGGAGCTCTAGATATGTTCAGTCAAAGTTCAGACAACGGGAAAGTCAACTCTGGTCAATTGGTCAATATTGGACCAAATCGCACTGTGACACGTGGCTTGCCATCGCTTGTCGAATTCACTCGATTTGCCTATCGGGAGATGACAAGTGGACTACATGATGACCGAGTTAATTAATTTCGATACCCCATGGTATGGGTCGAATTTTTATTTACTTGGTAAGTCCACTATGCCACGTATATATATATATATATATATATATATATATATATATATATATTAATGTTCATACATTAGTATTAAACCCCACATAAACTGCCAAATGCTATGCTAAGCACGTGGAAGGGAGGAGGTGAAGCGGTTGTTGGGGCTTAAAGCCATGCGTGGTAAGATCCACGTGGAGAATGGGAGAAATAAGGTTTATTAAAACCTTCCCTAAGTCAAAGGCCGCCAAATGTGGGATGAATACCCACTTTAACATATAAAAACTGCCCCCTTCACCCTAAGCCGCTCAAATTGGGATTTTATCCCATTAAAAATGCAAATCGGCTAAAATGGGTATTAATCCCATCTCATATGCTAATATGCCAAATGGGAATTTCTATCCCAAATTACATGGTACGGGTTTAGGCTAATATTAGCCTAAGATAATATGTAATTGCATTTTTCAAGGGCCCTAAAATTGTATAAATAGGGTACCTAGTTCATTGTAGGGACACACACCCCAAGCTTATTATTTGTTAAGCTTATTGTGGAGACACATTAGTCCAACAAGCTTATTATTTGTTAAGCTTTTTGTGAGATGTGTCAACAAATATTGTTTATTGGCCTATTATTTTAGGCAATAGTAGATGAAATATTTGTGATTGGGAGTAAATTATAAACTACCCAATAGGCCCATTGAGCCACACCAATTACTTGCAAATCCTGGATTGTCGACCGGAGTGCTAGCGTCGCATTGATAGCGTCGGGAAGGCCGATCGAAGCCGAAGGAGATTGTGCATCAGGAAGGTGAAGAACAATTCGACTGATCATCGAAAGTTTTCAAGAACCGGGTGTACTTGATAGGCAAGTAAAAATCCATTAGGTTTTCTTGTGAAAGTACTATTGTAACTTACAAGTTTGGACTAGTGGAACGGTTTGATAAGAACCTGGAGACGTAGGCAATTTCCGAACTCCGTAATCAATCTGTGTGCAATTGCATTATTGTATTGCATCATTTTAAATTGATTACTTAAAAGGAGTAAATGATCGGAAAATAATTAAAGCCTATAAGGGTCCGAGATCAAGTAGTAATAACTTGATTATTTTCGGATCATTTAGAAGCACCTTATTTAAATGGTTCATTGTATGTAATTACTTTCATTTATGATTA
The DNA here is from genome assembly GCA_018340775.1 of Taxus wallichiana var. yunnanensis. Lineage (NCBI taxonomy): Eukaryota > Viridiplantae > Streptophyta > Pinopsida > Cupressales > Taxaceae > Taxus > Taxus wallichiana. Next base: position 542,880,931 of record CM031241.1, on the reverse strand, counting down.
TTTTCATATGATTGTTTCATTTTTATTAAAAACAAATATGATGTTTTATCTAAATTTAAAGAATTTAAAGCTTTAGTTGAAAATAGTTCTAGTCATAAAATTAAAGTCTTAGGATAAAAAATATAGGTGAATACATTAGTAAATAGTTTGATTCTTTTTGTGTCAAATTTGGAATTCAAGGGAAACTTACCACTCCCTATTCTCCTCAATAGAATAGTATAGTAGAAAGGAAAAACAACATCATTCTTGAAATGTATAGAACCATAGTTCACTCAACCCAAGTCCTTAAATTTCTATGGACTGAAGTTATGAATACCGCAGCTTCACATTTTTAATAGAGACCCCGCTAAATTCCTATTCTAAACAACACCTTTAGAAAAGTGGACTAAAAAGAAACCTAATGTATCTCATTTGAAAACTTTTGGTAGCTTATCCCCAATCTTCATTCCTAAAGCTAAAAGGAAGAAGTTAGATCAAACGTCTTATCCTTATATTTTTGTAGGCTATGAAAGTAAAACAAAATTTCTAAGGATCTATCATCCTACTAAATGAAAATCTTTTAAAAACAAAAACGTTAAAATCCTTGAAAAACCTTTTTGTTTTCCTTCCTCTATTTCTCTTGTTTATAATGAATCTAATGAGTTAGAAAATGATGACCTTGATTAATATAATGATCAAATTGATTGTAACAAGGATAATGAAATTTAAAATGAGTATACTCATGTGTCTTTTATAATTAAACGACCTAAATGGGCTCAATTTATTCTCCAAAACACTAATCCTAATAATATTTGTAAGATGACTAGAATTAATCATACTTATCATGCCTTAATGACTATGTATGAACTTAAACCCCAATATTTTGAAGAGACATGCCATGAAGAAAGATGGATAGAAGCCATGAAATCTGAGTACAATGCCTTAATTAAAAATCAAACTTGGATCTTGTCCCTCCTCTGGAAAACATAGTATTTTTGGTTCTTGGTGGCTTTAAAAATCAAATATAATGTTGATAAGTTTAAAATTCAAGTTAGTAGCTCGCAGGATTACTCAAAACCCAAAGATTAACTATGTAGAAACATTTTCCCTATTAAAGAAATGAGCATTGTTAGGATTCTCATTGCCTTAGTTGCTCAATATGGTTGGGAAATTCACCATATGGATGTTAATCATGCCTTCTTGAATAGTGATTTAAAAGAGGAAATCTACATGACCCAACCTAAAGGTTTTGAGGAACTTGGAAATGATTTTTTTTTTGTAAACTAAAAAAATATCTACATTGCTTCAAACATGCTCCTAGAACTTGGTATGCGAAAATAAATAGTTTTTTCAAAGATATTTGTTTTACTAATTACTCTTCTAATAAGGATATCTTTGTTAAAGTTGAAAATAATTCGATTATTCTTATTGTATTCAATGTTATGATCTACTTAGTACTAGAAATTATAATAGTTTAATTTTAAAAATTAAAGCTAAATTGAAATAGTACTTTGAAATGACTAATTTAAGATTATTACATCATTTTTAGGCATGATTATTTTTCAAGATAAACATTTTATTGTTGTATCTCAGTCACAATATGTTACTAATTTACTTAAAATATTTAATATGGTGGATTGTAAACTTTTTCTATTCCTATTGAAGTTGGTTGTAAACTTGATCCTAAACATGCATGTAAGAAAGCTAACCCTACTCTTTATAGGAAACTTGTAGGTAGCTTAATCTATCTAATTATCACTAGACTTGATATTACATATGCAGTAGGTATTGCTTCCAGATTCATGTAGGAACCATATTAGGATCATTGGAAGTTATAAAAAGAATATTAAAATATATTAAAGGAATAATTAATTTTGGTTTACATTACACTTCTTTTGATAATATTTTTATATGGATATTGTGATTATGACCATGCTAGTGATGTAATAGATAGAAAATATATGATTGGATATGTTTTTAAGTTTTGTACATGTGTCATTACTTGGAGTAGCAAGAAAGCAACCAACAATCTCCATCTCTTCTACTAAGGCAAAATATAGAAGTGCAATGGAAGAAGTAAAAGAAGTCATGTGGCTAAAGGAATCTGTTGGAAGAAATTATCATAAAATTTAAACTAAGTACTCATCTCTTGTGTGATATCCATAGTTGTATTTCTCTCACAAATAATCTAGTTCATCGCCAGAGAAAAAAGTATATAGATATTCATATGCATTTCATTTGATAGAAGGTTCTATGTGGTGATATAGATCTCTAGTTTTTTCCTAATAAAGATAAAGTTACTGATCTATTCATAAATCCGTTGTGTGTCGTAAATCTATGCAAGTTCCGTGCAATGTTTTCCTTTCATAGTTTCCATTGAGGTTTATTATGGATGACAATGCCACCTCCTAACAAATAGCCATATGTTTTATTTTGCACCTCTATACTTCTCCATAAAACCATTACAAAGACCTTTATGAACTAAGTAAAATTATCTATCTAAAGTTTATTGTGTAGTCCAGTAACAAAACATCATTTTGTAAAGGAGGTTCTTACTTTATAAAAGGATCATAAGGTTCTTATATAGAATTTCCACATGAGAAACTCTAAGATGTAGTCTCACAAATCATGTTTAGCATAAATCATCACTTTTGATTTATAGATTCCAAATCCTTTTATACAAATAGATAAATTTAGCATGATGAAGGTGTATGAATCCTTCAAAAGTAATATGATAACCTAAAGTCCTTATTGTGTTTAATATTAAGGGGTGTTGGATTAATAATCTTAAGTGGGTTTTAACCCCTTAATATGTTCCTAAAATATTATATTTAATTATAATATTAAATATAACTATAAACTTTAGTTTATAGTTAATAAATAAAAATATGAATATATTTTTATTTATTAAATATAAAATAACATTTATATTAATTGATTTAAAATCAATTAAAAGTGAAAGGGTGTTTTTCAAGAAGTCACACCCGGTCATTCTAATTTAAATATGGCACATGGGGCCTTGGAAAGAATGTGTGGTGAGAGAGAGGAGGTGAGGTGAAAAGGTAGGAAATTTACTTTGATCAGTAAATGACACTTCTCATTAATGGAATCCTATGTGTTTGCGGGTTTTTCATCTCATAAGAGTTTTTCCCACATTAAATATTGTGTAGTGTTCTTACTTTGTTTTATTTAATTTTACAATGCTAAGTTTAATTAAATCTATTTATTTATCTTGAGTCTCTCATAGTAGTGACCATGAGTAATCTTCTCCACAAGTAGATCATGACACCAATGTTATAGATGACCTAGATGTTGGCGATGATGTTAGTGTTTCTAATGCATATATAAATGATTTGTTTTCTACTTAGAAATTGATTGATGGTGTCCCTTATGTTTCTAATAATGAAGAGGAAGTAATGTACCATACTTACAACCATGATGATGATATGCATGATGTTTCTTATTCCAATGAATTAGATGACAATGATTGTGTTTCTACTCCTCTTGAATGCAAAAATAATGAGCTTTATTATAGCATTTACAATTTACTTACACATGATAACCATTGCAATTCTATTGTTCCTTTTGAATGTAAAAGGAATGATGTTTCTTGTACAAGTATTTTCATTTCTCATGACTGTAATTTTTTGATATGGATCATGTTATGGATGATGCACCTTGTGTTTCTATTTCTCCTCCTACAAGCAAGTGTGATGTTTTTACTAGTACTTATTCTCTTCCAATTGTAGATATTAATGTGCATAGTGATATTGTTAGAAAAAATGAGCATGATGATTTTCATTTAATGGCAAATAGAACACATGTTGATATCTCTCATAGTGTGATTGTATTGCCTATTGTTGATGTTGATATCACTTTAGAGAATAATAATGAGGTCAATCCCATTCAACCCACACAATCCTCAGATGATTCATCATTCAATAGTCTTCCTAGGCTTGACAATTTTCATGTGGATACTATAAATGGTAGGGTGAAACCTTTGAATGAACCATAAGTTCTTATGTTATACCTCCTCAAGAGGTTATTTCTCTCATACATGTGGTAGGTGAGTTACAAAGAAAGGTCCACACATTGACTTTAGAAAGCAATTCCTATTATACTAGTGTTAATTCTAATTATTCCTAAAAATACTATTCCGTGTCACATAGTTCAGATACCATTCCCTAGAATTTTTGTAATGTTTTCATTTACATTGTTTCATGGTACTTGGATCCATACATACATCTTAAGCATTATACAACAATCATGGCTCATTATGACAATGATAGGGTACTTCTTAAGGTTTTCTCTAAGAGTCTTATTGGTGATTCTCTCTCTTGGTTTACTCATCTCCCTAGTGGCTCTTTAAGTAATTTTTTAGAACTTGAGGATGCATTCTTAGCTCACTTTAGTTGTAATAGAGGTCATAGGGCTACATATGAGTGTTTTCCTTCTTTACATCAAGATGAAATTGAATTTGTCTCTAGTTATATCTTATGCTTTAAGGAAAACATGCACTTTATTTTATATCAACCTAGTAATTTAGAGATGTAATTCATATTTTGTCAGGGAATTATATAGTCCCTCAAATAAAAATTACATTATGACACTTGTGATTCATTATTATCCTAGCTCACGTGTTATCGATTTCAAATAAGATATCATGATAGCACATAAGCCTAAGACTTTAGATGTGAATGTTACAACCCCTTCTATTGCACATGATTATGATAGTCAAGTAAATATTTTACATCATGGTAATAATTTTTATCATCCTAATCCTAATCAACGAGTACAACAACCATCTCCTCCTAAGTGGAATCCCATATATTTTGATAAGGCTCATGATAGGACACATGACATCTTACTTACATTACTTAACAAGAGGTTGATTTTGTTACCCTCTAATGATAATACCCCGCTTCATAGGATTGAATGTGAGAAGGGTCATATGTTTTGTAACTTCCATCACATTAATGGACATCATGACAATGATTTTTATGCATTAGATCATAAGCTTAAGATATTAGAGGACAAAGGTATCATCTCTTATGATACATGAGATGTAGATAGATCTACTTCACCTAGTACATAAAAATTCTTGCACTTATGTTACACGTGATGAAAATGTTTCTACTTCTAGTCATATTTCTCACACCGACACAATTCCTACACATGAGTAATCTAGAACTGTCTACAAGTGGATTAGCAAGGAGCGAGTTTTTATCACAAAAGTTGCACACATGATTTTTTCAAACCCTTTGGTTAAATCCGTTGTTCATCCCATAAAGTTGAATCTTTGTGTATAGTTTCTCTAGTACACCATTTAGTCCCATACATAACTAATACATCCTAAAAAATGATTCATTATATCATGTAATGTATTCAATCCCACTTTACGCTTGTAACCTTCACACTTAGTCCCTTATGAGCATATCCAAGGATCGAACTTACTTCATTCAAGTATGAATAGGTTTCCTCACTTCATATCCACATGGGGGTTAGGGTATGATCATGAGTTCCTACTATTCATATACTATTCTTAACATACCATCATCAAATTGTGTCAATTGTATCTATCAACTACAATTAAATTTCATACATCATCACAACATATAAAATATCATAAATCAATAAAATAAATATACACCTTATTGTACACAAAAATACAACTAACACATAGATTGACAACATAAATCAGCTATCTATGATCCATCAAATTTGTACAACCAATGTAAGATAAGATAAACACAATGCAATGGAATTATGAATTCAAAATCTCAAATATATATCACACAAAATGTTATAATTTTTTTTTTTGTAGAGTGTAGTTATTCATACACATAGTATTAATCCTCATCCCTATCAATATTTATATCTACTATATCTCATGCGCGAGAGGCTCCTCCTGATCTCGGTGTCCCGTGAATCATGTCCTAGCATGATAGTACAACAATTTCTCTTGCAATGTCATATTATTCGCTATCACCTGGGCATATTGTGCTTGTGACCATACCAGCTTGCCAATAAAATCTCTCATAACTCACCACTAGGTTGGCTTATGAGAAAAATTGATAACAAGAACAACTTTAACAAAATTGGGTCATTTTGGGCATTGGGAATGAAGGCTCCAATGGTGAAATATAACTTATCCGAATGATTTCAGAGGAAAACAATAATCAAAGGAAATCTCATGGAAGCATATAAATGATAGACACATCGTTTTTGTTACAAAACTAAAATATTGTCTATGATAATCCATAACACAACTACCCCTTCTAATCAAGAATGAAATAGGCCCAAAAATGAAACTTCAAGACAAATTATCTCCCGATAATGGTTGTAATCTCAACATGTTATTTGGAGTTAAAATGATACATGTTTTGACCCCAAAACACTCCTTCATGCTCCCGAGGTGGAAAAATCACTCCCAAGATCCAAATTTAGACTTGGCAGTGACATCAGCAGACTTAAAATTGGCATGAGCATGATTTTGAGCCTCATATGTCCACCAAGGTGAAAAGGGGACAAGGGGGACACCAAAGTGCACTCCTCCATTTGTTTTTAATTTATGCCACTTAAAAATGTTGACTTGGGGTGTTAGGATGGATGTGTGAAGTGTTTTAAGTTGCAAAAACCAAATTTTTCATTATGGAGACCCCCTTAGGTACATTTTGGAGTATCATATATCCTCTTGGCTGAAAATGGGATAAGGGGGACATAAAATATGCCATTTTTATTGTATAAATCCTCGTAACTCACCCCTCATCACTTTTGCACCCAAGTCTTCCAAATTTGTACTCTAACGTGTTCCCCTCTCATGACCTCAAACCCATGACACATTTTAAAGAATCAGTTATCCCCAAGGTGCAATAGGTTCAAAGGGAACAAGGGGAACATAATTTTCCCCCATATAACTACTCGTCCAGCTTAAGCCTCTAAATACATTAGAATTCACCATTTAACCCCCATAGGTCATTTTCGATCTCCTGCATCTCATCCTTATTTAACCACCGGTTACCACCTATCACAATTTGGTAAAAATTACACTTTGATGTCCCCCTTTTCCTACTTTCACAAATGAAACTCAAGTTCAATCGCACTCTAACCCTAGTCAAGCTCTATGGTCAAGACTTGAGTTAAAACTTGCAAGAAAAATGACTAAATCCCTCACCTCACATACATAGTCATTTTCAAACTTTCATATTGATGTTTTTTTCCTCCCAAACCTCCATTTATGTACATTTATTATACCATATTTTTGCAGACATAAAACTCCCAAAACTGAAAAAATGCTCATATCTCGAAAATGGTGCACCTAGTTTCCATCAAACTTTGTTAGTTCATTCCTCTCAAAAACACCTTCAAGATTGTTATAAGAGAATTTCCATTAAATATATTTACAATTTACAGTAGAAAGTTGAAATTTATATCCCAGGAAGTTTCCTTTTCAAACATACAGAGTTCTAGCAAAAGAAAAACCTAAAAAACTAGAACAGAAGGTTTTGAAACAAAACCCAAAATTTTGAGACCAATTTCATTGTAACCCAACATCCAAAAGACAAATTTCTAAAAATAATAAGGGTACAAGGATCCACATGTCAAAATTTATTAATTTTTTGAAAATAGTGAATTTTCAACAACCGTGCACACTAAACAAGAAAAAACCATCAAAAAGTGAAAATTGGGAAAACTTACTAAAAATGGCCATCCTAGTCAAGACCTGCTAAAAATAGTAAGTCTTGCAATCAAGCTCAGATCACTTGTATCAATTCACATTCTTCCTATCTCATGCCTTTTTCAACAATTGCAAGGCTAGAAAGTTGTCTCATGGTTCAAACAAGAGAGAATGCCCTCACAGGCTCCCAAAACATCAATCTCAAGGTTAATTTTGTATGACACACTTTGATGCAAGAAGTTGGATGATTCAAATCATCCTAATTATCACAAAAGGAATCATCATGGTTGATTCATTCTAGCGCTTCCATGGAGGTGAATTTTGAGGTTCAAAGGAGTCATCATGTTCAAGGTGATGCATACCATGAGAGGAAAGAAATATCAAACAGGGTATGTAAAGTGAGCCCTAATTCCAAATCATCTCCTCATAATCTGAATGACAACATGTTCATTGAGTGTGATGGTGAATGTGGAGTTTCCCTTTCTCATTTGTAGAAAAATACATTTTCAACAAGGAATGAGTGAACAAGAAGGTACTTGGGTCTCCTGAGGTTGATTTCATCCAAGGAGATGAAGTCTTTGTCACAAAGGTGAAATGTGAAGTTCGAGGAGTAAGGTGATGATCATCATATCCTTAATTTGACCTTGTGTTTAAATCTCTTTCCAAGAGAAGGAACATCATGTGAATCACATCATGTCAAGGAATAATTTAAGATGAACTAGTCAGGATACCGAGGTACCCATGACCATCATGTTTGTAGGATCAAGAAGTCATCATAGGTCCATGTAGTGCATTATCTCACAATAATGTTTATAAACACTCACTTATTAATTTTTAGTGTGCTTACATCTCACAGAAGAAGGAGATTGTACCAAAAAAATTTAGTCAAATAAGAGGTTTGAGGAAAATATTTTCACTTGAGTAGTAATTCTTATATTTGAAAAACACCCTATTTCAATGAGGAGAATATGAGCAGGAAGGTATCCGAGCATCCTAAAGTTGATTCCATTCAAGGATAATTTTCGATCCAGAAAGGGAAAGGGGATGAATTCCATGTGGAGTACCATGTTTGTAAGAATGGTAAATCATCTCAATTTCACATGTTTCAATTCACTTAAAATATTTCTCAAACACTCATTCAACACCTTGAAGTATGTTCGCACCTCACAGGAGGAAGCATATGCACTCATAGTATTTAAACTCAATGGATGGTCATATCAAAATAATTTCATTTAGGGAAAAATCCTTCTATCTCGCTTGAGATGAAGATTTATTTCATGAGCAACAAACAAACATGAAAAGGTTTAAGTATCTTGGAGTTGATTTTTGGTCATGAGGGTGAATTTTGAAGGCTAAGAGGAGTAAGGTAGTGAACTCCATATCCTAACTCCTACCTTTTACTCATAAAATATCATCATGTTCTCATCTTAGTGCGCTTCTCATAAAAGTGTATTTGAGCACTTATTTGATGCCCTGAAATGTTTCCATATCTCACAAAAGAAGGATATTGTAATCATAGTTCTCAAGTAGGGATAATTTTAGTGGTGAATATTCATAGTATGGTGAATATTTCATTTTTGAAAATTTTGAAAAGGTGAATTTTCTAAGCACAATGTCGGTGACTCCGCTCACCTAAAAATTATAGTTTAATTTGTTTTAGGGGTCGGCTTTACCTACCCTTGAAACTACCCCCTATATAATCCTAGATTATTCACCAAGTAGAACACTACTAGATCACTCATACCACCTAGGGGCATATGTATTATCAAGTACAATAAATGCGTGACAGGAGGGCAGAGGCTACAGATGCGTGACAAGAGGGCGGAGGCTGCAGACGAGTGACATAGAGTTTGTTGATGCATGACATGGAGAGTTTTTTTACGTCGACAGGAGTGTGGAGGAAGTAGATGCATGACAAAGAGTTTGTTGACACGCGACATAGATATTTTGTTGTCGCGCGACCAAAGGGTAGAGGCTGCAGACACATGACAGAATATTTGTTGTCACGTGTCAACAAGGTGGTTGATGCGCGTCAATGAACTTGTTGATGCATGTCATTGAGCCTTCTGCGACGCGTGTTAACCACCTTGTTGACGTGCATCAACAAGGGTGTTATCGTTGATGTGCATCAACCACCTTGTTGATGCGTGACAACAAATTTCATGTCACATGTCTGTAGCCTTCTGTCACACCTCTTAAAAATCAGGTGAAAATTTTGTTGCCGGACCCCCAAAAAAATTCACCTTCCCGCAAAACCGGTTCCGAGGATATTTGCTAGGTATTTTCCACCTCTAATTTCTAAGAGGTATCTTAAAATGAACCTTGTTCTCAAGTCAAGAAATTCTTCATCAACATAGGATTTTTCTTCATTAGATCGATCAATCCTCCTTTTCTCTCTCTCCTCTTTCTTCTCTCTTCATGTTCTAATTCTTCATTAAGAATGTACTTTTTCACTATTTTGTCTTATTCACTTAAGTGGCCTTCAACTTAACATTGTAAGAGTCCTTTTCCATTAATAAGGAAAAGACTCACTTTTATTCCCTAGGAATATGGAAGGTAACAAGTGATGAGGAAAAGTGAATATCCATATGAGGGGAGGTGAAAAGACATTTTGTAATGCTATAATTGGAATGGATTCTATTCCAAAGGGTTGGAAATTTTTATTGTTGTATCTTATTGAGCTTTTATAACCACTAATGAAAGAAATAAAGCTAGATTTTCTTTTTTTTTTTTTTTTTATGTTCCTCCATACACTCTAATTTAACTTTGCAAGAATTTTGATATTGTACAACTAAGAAGGAACCGTGTGTCCTTGATTAATGGATCTGTGGAACTTTGTGTCTCTAGTTTATAAGTCTTGTTTTTGCTTTCATTTTTATGTTATTTTAATTGAATGTAGACCTAATTTGGCTAATGTATGTGAATTATGTAAGTCTACTCACAACCTTAACCCTCTTCTCCATATTTCTCTTACTCCACTTTATCTCCCTTCACAACAAATTCCTCCATTGTACACTGCAAAAACTCTTTACCATAGGTTTAGTGGAGTATTCCTATGTGATCCCCAACCTAACGGCCACCCCATAGTTTTAGGTAGTTTACATTCAATAATGGGATCCTTAACATACCCAAGAAGGAGGGGCTTAGCCCTATGACCATTGCTAAAACCAATAATCTATACTACAAAAATTATTTCACCGAAACATCTCTCATATGATATCTTGTATCCGTAGGTAACACTTCTACCTACTCTCCAACCAATGATAATATCAAAATATGATACACCTCCTCTATGGTGACCATTATCTCCATTTTTGGGATCCTGAATGCACATGTGTTGGCATTCCACCGCTCACACAAAGTTATCATCATGTGCATATTTAGGAGAACATTCCCCAATCGTGTTATATGACATAGCCTTTGCTCTATCCAAAGTGGGTCCCAATCATCATCATCCATTCCTAAGGTAAATAGGGTATCCATGTACCTACCACTGTGAAACTATCTTGGGTGCACATCTCTTTGCAAACACATATCAACACAAAAACATTTATTAGTACCTTTTCATGCTACATATCTCTCCTATACTTATAAAACACACGCCAAATATAATCACTTATCAACAACTCCGACATGGGTTCAAACTATATTATTTTGTTCAAACCCATATAGTTTTAGGTCATAAATATTTGGTTTCATTCGGTTTTGACCCAAGTACAAAACCATATCATTTGATCCATTTTCATCTTTTCTACAAAATATGTCAAAAATCAAAATTTTGCAAAAATAATAATAAATAGTCTATTTCTTACAAGTAAATTGCTGCATTAAATGTACTCACCAATTCATCTATCATCTAATTCATTATGACCTCTATCACCCTCTCAAACCAAGATAAAATCATGTAGCTATCCCTCAACATCCTTCTAGTCTCAAAGCACAATTTTCAATTACTTGATTACAAATGAAAAGTAACTTTTTAACTTTTCTATTTAGTATATAGTGAATTTTTTTGGTAACAAACTATGCCTCTCACTTTGGAAAAAGTCTTGCTCTCCAATAATACCTCTATCACCATATGGTCCATATCTTGGGGCTTGATAATCTATTTTACAAGTCATTTTTGGCATTTTCTTTGTGGTTTTTAGTACTCCCATGCCACATTATCATTAAGCTATACCACACACACTATGAAATCATGTGCACACATTATTGTATTTATATTGTATATCCTCTATACACATTTCCATTCTCTATCTTATCAACTTTATCTCAATATTACAAGTGTTATACACTCGAATCAACAAATCCTACTCCTCGATGCATGTTACATCTATACACAATATATTAGTTATATTATTTTGACTCAAGTGGCATGGTTCCTCTATATCCCTTTTTCCAAAAGAGGGTAAAATATAGAGTTGACCAGATAGGTTCATCCACATATTACATCTATAAAATTGATAATCAAATCTCTAGTTGGTTAGCCACACAATACCATCCCGCATTAGCTACAATTCTTAAAACAAAACTATATGTAAAGTAGCTATGCAAGTCCAAGTTTATTCTCTCATGTCATAAAATTCCAATCTAATCTCATGATCTAATAAATCACCATTCAATCATATAAATACATCATATATCAAATAAAAACTAGTTACAAACACCATAATGCTACTACACTTTATGAGCAAAGGGGGTAACATCAAACAAACTCAAACATACACGTGAATAGAAATTCCAAAGTTTCTAATTTTAAACCCATGCATTATACGATGGGGGAATGAGACGTCATTTCTTAATGCCTTTACATTGGTTTTGTAATAAAAATGTGATCTAAAACTGTCTCCAGCGGTGTGGTCTCATTTTTTATAAGCGTTATAGTGACACTCTTCCTTTGGTGTTGGACACCCAATTCTCACATTTACAATGCACAAACACAATATATGGGGAATTTTATCACCCCAACCCTACACATACACCAATTATAAACCTCCATGTCTCTAATAAACGTTTTTCACATATTCATGAAATATCCATTAATACTTATGAAAATATTTCCCCTTATCTCCATGTGAATCAATTGTTATCTCACGGGATTCACCATGCATGATTACGATCTCTTAGACAATCCTATTTGTTCTTGCTTCAACAATTTTCAATTATGTTTCTTCATTTCCTTTATAGTAGTAAATTTCATTCACTATCACAAAAGAAGGAAAATTTAGACACTAAAGTTTGCACAAATTCATTATTACATCATGTTTTTATTAGAATTGTATGTACATGAATTTAAGACCTTGAAATTATATATTAGTGGCATAGCCTACTCTCCTCGATATTTTAATTGATTATTTTGATCTCTTTTGGTAATTATTTTACTCTAATTTTTTTATTTTAGTTAATGTCATAGAGGCCTTTGTATATTTTCTTTTTCTAACTTTCTTCACATCCGGGCGATCCAAAACCATACATTAGGACTAGGGTCATACCTACGGTCAAAACCTTGTATACATTATTCGGCCCTCTTAGTTTTTACTTAAGTTTGGTTTATGGGTTTCTTCATTTATTTTTATGAGCTTTGATATGTTTGCGTTAGCCTTTCCCACTACTAAGGTTCAAAAATCAAGAAAATAAACTCATAAATATATAAGGTCTAATATAGGCATTTTCTATCTAGCAATCATATATCTATCTACCACATACTAAACTAAAGGAATGAGAAATATTGTTTCATACCGCATAAAAACATATGAGGGAATAATTCGGATTGCTTTCATCAACACACAAGTGTTTGAATGGTATGGAGTATCTTATCCCACTATTAGTACGGAAACACAAGGGTGGTGCTTTATGAAAAGGGATAGTTTCATACACAATAGCACAAAGCACTAGGAAATATACATGGAGTTTAAAATATAGTGTAGCGCTCGGTGATTCACATACGGGGTGACCGCCGAGGTCAATCTAACTCAAGCATTTGCATTTATTTTTCATCTAATGTGATTGAGTGTTTTCGGGTAGCTAGGGTTATTTTAGAGATACAAGTACAAAATCCAAGGTTTGATGTGACATTGAATTTTCCAAAAGGTGAAAAAGAGTGACATAGAGTGACACTAAAGTTTATAAATCCCAAATCTTTATAGGTTTGAAACAATAGAAATAGGTCAATTTGTACTCTACGGTTCACCGTACTATATGGTTTTGTTCAAGCAATCTAGTAGTATAGAAGAAGATTTCCTAATTCCTAAACTCTATTATTGTTCCAAATTACCCATATGTAGTCAAAAATCTATGCACTTGGGTACATTTCTAGGTCCTAAAAGCATTCTCACATTTACATGATTCCTTGTAAGAAAACTACTAATTGAAAACTCCTTTTTATCCTTTTACTTGGTCTTCGCACTTTTATTGGCTTTATACATCCCACACTCTTTCCAAAATTTGATAGTTTTATCCTTCTATGGCCTCGGAAACTAGCACCCGGTGAGGACACTAGTGTTAGGTGCTCATGTCCTCTTGGGTGCTCATATCCCTCTTTACCTTTTTCTTACCCTTTTGGACCCCTTTCACTTCTTAATTACTTTTTACTACCTTGGGTTAGCCTTTCAATTGTCAATTACGAAATTCAAACAAGGGAATCATATAAATACACATTTATGTTTTCAAAATAAGGGACCAAACGCTAAGCATTATTGTTATCACCTAAGCTTTCATTCAAAGGAAAAAAATCACTTCTAAGGAATTCATCTAGCACATCCATTCAAGGGCAATGGCTGCATACACAACATAGAAAGGGTAAGTTCATTCTATTCCATCCACATATACTATACATCTTCTACATTCTAGATCTACTCTATGATTTTTTCAACTTGCACAAGGGCATCCGAGGGCATCATTACGAACATAAGTACAAATAAATACATGGATCATGAGTTGTAATGCAATGCTAGATCATAATTTAACTCTTCAGGTGGCCATCGGGCTAGTATGACTCCCCATTCTACATTTTCATTTTTAGGTTTAATGTGGTTTGTGGGTATGTGTAGGTGAACTTATTTCTTGCAGGTTACAGGAACATTTGTAGATTAGCAAATGAATCCAAAGTGAAAAACATAGACCAACAAAAAATATTATCCCACACAGAAAATATCACATCCTAAACACCTACATAGATACTAGCGTCCCGTATCCATACACTAGCACATGGGCACTCTTGTCCTCCCATGGGAGCTCCTTTCTCACACAGCCCAGATCCTAGAACCTCCACTTTACAATGATGATGCTATTTACATTACATTCTAGTATTCCATCTACCCAAATCACTTCTTATTCACTCTAGAATTAGCTAAGTCCCTCTATCTCTCCCTCTTGCTTAGGGTTTCATATTGCACATGCTTTATTACTTACGTCTTATTGTATATTAGCATTTGTACATCATTTATAGCAATATTTACTCTACAATTAGATTTAATTCCATTTATATTAAATCACCAAAGTGACACAATATAAAGCTCATATGAATCATCTAATTGATTCCCTCTACTCAAACCCTACCTTTCATTTCTTACATGTCTTTCTTAGTGATTGATATGCTTATATGTATGTAGATATGATCTGAAACATCATTCTACACATGATCCAATATTTAGTTTCTATATTATTAACCATCCATTTAATTAATTTTAATTAGATTTGATATAGTTCTCTACAACTTTATGTTCCTCAGAAACGACTTTAATGTGCTTCACTATAATATATTAGGTCTCAAAATTTGTAAACCCCTCTCTAATAAAAAAAAAAGAAAACTAACCATGGGTGAAGTCCCTATAAATACTTTATTGTTTGGGTTGAATTACAATCCATACACTATCTACATTGACACTACTCAAAAGAGGCCTCAAACCACATAAAATTCTCCACCTAGAGATGTGATATATGTATGGATGCAAATATATTTTATAACTTGATCACTTGATAGTGTTTTATAATGACTTTATCACTTAGTTATTGACTTGGATTTAATGGTCTTTGGCTTGGGAATCTTGACTCTAGAACCTAGTTTGGAGTGTTTCATTATTGTCTGGGTTTGATCCTAATGTTTTTTGTTAATATAGGAAATCGAGAGATTTATTTTAATTTTGAGTTACTTAATTTAGAATGCTTGGTAATTTTTAGATGAGTAAATGAGTGTGTTTGAATTGCTTATATAAGGTTTTTAAGGTAAAAATATTATATTAAGGCTTTCCTATGAGGAAAATAATGACCCGTGAAAGATATCAAATTGATAAAATGACCTTTGGAAGTCCATGGACTAAACCATCTAGTGGTTTGGTACCTATTTGTGGTTGGTTTGGGTTGGGAATGTGGTGTTGTAAATCTATGTGCAAGTTAATTTTGACCGATAGACTACTTTGGATTGATGTAATCATTTTTCTTGAGCGACTAAATACTAAGATTAGGAGAAAATTTCTTGTAATAGGATACATAGTAATTAGGATTAGAATAGGTGCAAAAGTCATGATGTAGGGGTTAAGCTAATGTAGACACAAAATCATACACTTTGATGCATTTCTAGGTTGGAACCACATACTACTATTTATATGATTCCTAAGTGAGAAAACTAGTAATTGACATCTATATTTGGCCTCTTTTCTATCTTTCTTGTTTTCTCCTTGGTCTTGCACACCTCACATCCCAGTATTATCTTCATTTTTATCTTTCTTAGATTTGGACACTAGTTCCCACCAAGATGCTAGCGCCTAGGCACCCTCGTCCCCTGTGGTCGCCTCGAAGTATTTTTATCTTACTCACCTCTTTTGGGCCTCTTTTATCTTTTGGGAATCTTGTTTTCTTATGGGTCGGCCTTTTAGTTGTCAATTACGAAATTCAAACAAAGGAATCATATAAATACAAAGTTATGTGACCATAATAAAGGACCAAGCTCTAAGCATCTACTATCATCACCTAAGGTTGCATCCAAAGGAATCTAAGAGCATCAAAGGAATCCATATATCTTTCATTTAAGGGACAAGGGAATACATTTTCTACATACATGCATAGGAGGGTAAGTTCATTTTTCATCCACACATCTATTTACACTATTACATCTAGTTATCACTCGCTATCAAGTACATCTTGCACAAGAGCTTCCTAGGGCATGATTTCTACACACACGCACAAGAACTACATAGAGTCTGAGATGTAGTGCAACACTTGGTCGTAAGTTCACTCAGTCGGGTGACCTTCGGGGTCCGTCTGACTCCCCATTTCACATCTTTTCTTTTCGTGATTTGATTTTTTTGGGGTTTTACTGGTCATTTTTCCCTTTGCGGGTTACAGTGAATTCTATGAACATAGTGTGACATACAAGTGATAAACAACAAAGATTAGCGACCACCTTACGACATAAGAAAAACAAAA
The DNA here is from genome assembly GCA_018340775.1 of Taxus wallichiana var. yunnanensis. NCBI lineage: Eukaryota > Viridiplantae > Streptophyta > Pinopsida > Cupressales > Taxaceae > Taxus > Taxus wallichiana. The sequence continues at coordinate 542,863,851 of CM031241.1, read as the reverse complement.
TTCTGATCATTTTTGTAGTCACAGGAACCCAACAGAGGTCTCTAGTGCCTAAGTGCCCTAGCCCCTTTCTAGGAAACCTAGTCCAGTTTGTTTCGGCAAGTTATAGAATTTTTTACGTATGGTTACAAAATTTTCCTCCTCCTGTTCACCAGTTTTTTTAGTCCATAATACTTTGGGATCAATTGCGAAAAAAACTAGGTCTTCTATTCCCTCTCTTACACTTAGGGTTTCATATTTCTTTAGCTTATTTCTTGATTCAAATCCATACTTGTGTTAATTTATCATATGTGACTCTATAATTATGGTTTAGCATAATTCTATTTTTGTTAAATCATTTGGTGAACCTATATTCAAACTCTCTTGATCCTCATTTTCTTCTTCTATCCAATCTCCTTTCATGGCTCCTAAGGTTTCTCAAATCTCTTTGCATGAATTACTTCAAATGCATCCACCTTGCAAAGTTGTTCTTCAAAAAACCCTAGACACTATGTATCTTCCTAGCAATACACCACCTTCACAAGTAAGTGCCATCTTTAACCGTCTTTCTTATGATTATATTAGTTATAATTTCAATTAATCAATTTTCAAGTCTATTTAATCTTTAAATTCTTTACTTCAAGATAAAATTCAGGCTATGGAATCCATGATTACATCTCTCACATCTGAAATCCAACATCTTAAGGCCGCTTCTCAATCCAATGCTAGTTATTCTTCTACATCTCCTCTTGCTTCTATTTCTTCTACATGTTCTCATATTAGTGCACCTTAAGTCTTACCATTACCAAAACCTCTCAATTTTTATCATAATGCTAAGCAACATGACATTATTCCTACGCTCCTTAATCACCAATTGATCAATTTTCCACCTACTCATTGTTATCCTCCTTATCAGCTTGCCAACTATCAAGGTATCCCATTTTGCAATTATCATCGAATCAATGGACATCATGAAAATGATTGTTATGCTTTAAAATGAAGAATAAAATACCTTGAGCATCAAGGATTTATTTCATTTGCTATAAAAAATGTTGCTACATGTTCATCTCCAATTGCTAAATCTCATTGGGTTCCTAAATCTGATTCATCTATGTCTCATGAGCATCATACCATTGTTACTAATGTAAGTCAAGAGCCTCCTAAGCACCTTCCTCTCAAAATCAATCTAACTCCTCCTCCACTCAAGTCATCTACAGCATTACCAAGTCAAACTAAGAAACCACCTCCCAAAATCAGTCCACCCTCTTCTCCTATCAAGTCTTCTATAGTGTTACCAATCCCAAATAAGCAACCACTCACTAAGCAAGACCAAAAACTCTAGATGGCCTCTTTTGGCTTCCACCATTCAAGGTCCCTCTCCACAGTCTACTTCAACATCCAATCACTTTCATCAAAACTACTCCTTACATTGATGGCTTGGACACATTTCAAACATTGTCATAGATCTTCATCTCTTACACACTTGGGGGACATCATAGCTTTCCCCCTTTTAACATTGATATCAAATGTCCATATTGTTTCATTCACTTGACGATCCATGCTTAATGTCTCATACTTCCTCAAAGATCAATACAAACCCTTTGATTCACAATTTTTATCTTCATAATCCTATGACACACTCTAGTTCCATGGTTCATACTCAACTGTTGAGGTTCTAAATAATAAATGAACCACACCACATGCACACTCTTTATGCTTTATGATTCATTGATCTATCTATCTAACGCACATTATTAAACCATTTCCCGATGACGTACTCTTGTTCTATGGTTCATTCTTGACTTTCAAGGGGTATTTTATAAATGAACCTCATCTCACACTCATACACATTCAATTAGGGGGCACGTTGCTCCTATCACATTCACTTTGCATTCCATTCCATTCACACTCACAACATGTTGCATATCTTGGTTGTAATTATTCTTGTTTTCTTATACTCACATGTTACACTTTTCTTACTATGTTAGATGGATATCCAGTATGTCATTATCTTTTCTATATACACACGTGTGTTCACTTTTTCTTTAGTTGTGAATGTAAATTTTTTATAGATTCTTACATGCAGAAATAATTCTTGGCACTATAACTCTTTCTAGTCTCGTCGAGGCTCTAGGGGCATCTATTTTTCTACTTTTACACATATAAGATGTTATTTTTAGTTTTATACTACTTGTTATTCTTACTAGCACATTATTCTATCAATATATACACATATTGAAATACTTTTTTATCTTTCTAACATGTTATAGGGTGCTTCATGTGCAACATTAGCTTTACAGAACTATTTGCCACCATGGTTGTATGATACTTTGCTTTCGATATTATTTTCCATTATATGCCACTATTTTGGGCTATGATTTATGTTTAGTATGTCAATTACTTGTATGCTTTATGTTGCTTCAACCCTAATTGTCTTATGCCATTGTGAGTGATGTATCATGTTTGAAACCCACTTTTGGCGCCTACTTTTTTTTCTCGCACTATTCCTTATTTACATTATCTTCTATCGCATGCTTGTCACTTTTTCTACTAACACATTTTTCTATCCACTTTATTTGCATGTTCCTTGGTTTCTACCATACACATTCCCTCCCTCTACTGGGTTTTAGTTTTAGATTAGCATTTAATCCTATCCTTTGGGCCATATCCTCCTAGCGACGTTGTATGCACCCCAAATAATGGGGGCATACACTGGGTGAATCATTAACCCCATACATCGGCACAGAGCTTCGGTATAGACACGCACATAAGTATAGGAAAAGAACAAAATTACAGTTACATAATGACCCATAATATGACTTGGGTCCTTAGTTTAGCATAAACACCAAAGCACTCGAATACGATAATAGTGCTGCAGTACTCGACCTTTCCTGTGACACCTATGACTAGGGAAAGTTATAGTTAGTTTGTCGATCAACACGCTTTTCAGCAGCTCATAGAGAATTTTATAAAGTACAGGGGACAATCCTCCAAAGAGTCGAAATGCACGTTATCTATTTTTTCTATTTACTTGGATTGAACTAGAACAACATGAAATAAATCATGATCACACATTCTGCAATGGTTTGTATATTCAGAAGCATTTATGGATGGATAATAACACTAAACCTTTCTCCCTAGCACTCTTCTTTTGTGGTGTGAGATCACCCAAAAAACTCATTCTTGGCATGAGATAGCCCAAAAACTCTCTTTCTATAGTATTTTCAAGAAATGTTTCTATTCTTTTCACTCGTCATGGATCAGGTGCACACTTTCCTTTTTACTACTTTTTCATATTTACATACTTTTACATGATTTTTACAGAGTTTTCATAACACATGACTTTGACTACTCTTTATCTCTTATTTTGTAGGTTTGTCCTTAATACGCAACAAGAAGCAATCCTTTACCAAGCTACAACAACAAGTACAACATGGTACTAAACTCATGCACTTCACACCTAGGGTCACTTCCTCTTTCTTAGCTTCCACACTTTCACTTGTCTCTTCGGCGTGCTTTCATCATCATACTCTACATGGTTATCATGTACGTATCTCTTATCTACTTTATGTTATTGAGTATTCACTCAAAAACACAAAGTGGGGGAAAATATAGATGAAAAATCACACACTTAGGTACATTTCTAGTTCCTAATCACATACTACTATTCATATGATTCCTAAGCGAGAAAACTAGTAATTGAAATCTATTTTTGGCCTCTTTTCTATATTTCTTATTTCATCCTTGGTCTTACACACCCCATAGCCCAATCTGATCTTCATTTCTTTATCTTTCTTGACTTTGGACACCATCTCCTAGCTAGGACGTCGGCACCCTCGTCCCCTCTGGGTGTCCCTGACCTCTTTGTATCTTACTCGCCTCTTTTATCATTTGATCATCTTGTTTCCTTAATTCAAAAAAAGGAATCATATAAATAAAAAGCTATGTGACCATAATAAAGGACTAATATCTAAGCATCTATTAACATCACCTAACTTTACATCCAAAGGCATCTAAGAGCATCAAAGGCATCCCTCTAGCTTCATTCAAGGGACAAGGGACTGCATTTTATACATACATGCATAGGAGGGGAAGTTCATTTTTTCATCCACACATCTATCTACATTGTTACATATAGCTATTTATCGCTATCAAGTGCATATTGAACAAGAGATTCCTAGGGAACGATTTCTACAAACATGCAAAAGAACTACATGGAATTTGAGATGTAGTGCAACACTCGGTTGTAATTTCACTCAATCAAATGACTATCCTGGGTCATCGATTCCCCATTTTGCATATTTTCTTTTTAGGATTTGATGTGTTTTGGGGTTTTGCAGTTATCTTTCTCTTTGCAGGTTACATGTGAATTATGTGGACATAGTCGACATACAAGAGATCAACAACGACGGTTAGCGACCATCTTGTGCAATAAGAAAAACTAGATTCGAGCATTTGCACATCCACAGGCACCCAACAGAGGTCTTTGGCACCTAGGTGCCCTGTCCAACTCATTCTAGAAGTTACAAAATTTACGAGTGTGGTTGTGATAGTTTCCTTCTCATGTTAACCAATTTTTAGTCCCGAACACTTCAAGATCAATTACAAAATCATCTAAGTCTTCTATTCCCTCTCTTGCACTTAGGGTTTCATATTTCTTTAGCTTATTGCTTGTGTCAAATCTATACTTTAGTGTTTATTTATCATATGTGACTCTGAATTAGGGTTTAGCATAATTCTATTTTTTTAAAATAAGCTAATATTGGCATTATAAAATGATAAATTATAGAAATTAGGTGTCTACATAAGTATGTCATTATCATTAAACGTAATGAGATCCTTAGGAGGAAAAGAATAATAAATTATAGCAATGAGAGAATCAAGTAAATGAATATATGTAGTCAAATTTATTTTTTCCTGATATTAATGATACACCTCGAGTGTCTCTTAGATTTAGAAGTGTGATGATTAGGAAGTGGGTCATTGAATATATTGAGTATAGGATCCTCATTGAATTGAGGCTTGAATTCCTTTGAAGTAGAATCAAATCCAATAATTTTAATCAATTATATGTTGAATAAAACTTACAATATTGAAGCATGTATTAGTAGAGTCACCAATACATCTATAGTAATCACAATAGGTATAATCATAGAAATAGTTAGCTTAAGGATTACTTGTATCAATATAAGTAGGTGAAAGGAGATATTTAAGATTGCATTCAATTAACTTCTTTAAGATTGCATGCGATGAGGAAAGAAATTGTGTAAATCTCCTTTTAAGATAAACTTGTAATATAAGCTTTGTAGGTTTAGATATAGCATTAACAATGTTATCCCGACCAATTTTGAAGTATATAATTTAACACGTGTATAATTGAATAGCCTAACATGATAGCTAAAATATTTTTTGAGTTAGATCATGGATCCCTAATATATAGGTACATATCACCTTTATGAGAAACTAGCACACATTAAGAGTTTTAGAGACAATCGCTTAAGGTAGGATTAAGATCCAAAAGATCCAATATTGCACCTCATGGTGTAATATCGAGAATATGGTTCAATGGGAAGTTTAATTAGGATAGGGAAAAAACTAAGGTAGATAAAAAATGTGTTCTACATGACATAAAGGAGAGTAAAAGGAAGGAAACCGCATGTCGAGAGGACAAAGAGGATGGTGGCTGAAATTTATTGACAAATATCCTAACCTATTAGTGTAAATTAAAGGATAGATTAAAACTTCAATTCTACGAGGATATTAAGGAATTATTGGAACCTAAAATTCTTGATTTTTGTCCTCAACCACCTATTCTAATGCCATCCTCGACCACCCATAGTAATGGTAGCCAATAACGTAGGGTAGGAAAAGTTGTATCTTTTCTAATTTGAGATGTATTTATGTGAGGGGAATGTCCACTTTGGAAGAGATTGGATATATGTGGGTTATCTTGTTAGTGCTTAGATATATTTAAATGGATATAAACCTTAAATATATATGTAATCATTATTAATGACCACTATTAAACATGTTAGGAAATTTAAGGGATATATAATGTTATAAATTATAGATATACATTATAAATTTCCAAATATTATAATTTATGATGTATAGAAATTATAAACATAGATCTAGATGTTTATATTGTAGATTACAATATTGTTGATCATTCAAAATATAGCACTTAGTGAAGAACATATGGAAGGTTTGCGTGGAAGAGCATAGCACATTCAAATGCGCGAGAGGATCATAAAGGAATCACGTCTTTGAAGAAGAGAGACAGATTCGGGACTTAGATGTTTTCATGATGGTGACCTATTTTTGGAGATAGCGTGGAGCACACAAACCGGTTAAAAACTTGTGCAACATGCATTGGCTATTTTTGGAGGATCAGCCACAAAGCGCTTTGCATAGATACAGGATGAGAATAAATTTACTACTGACAGTTGACTAGAAGAATTCTATTGTTAGCGCACTTGCATGTGTGGCTATTATTGTAACGGCACGTGGCTGATAATATCATGTGACTTATTTTGGGATCAGATAAGTGATGAAGCATAAGTCCCCACTCTTATAAGTATGTAATGAACTCAGAAGATAGGGTGGCATGTAAGAACTAAGTTATTGTGAGGTTATGCTGTTAAATATGATGCGCACATAGACCATGGTATTATCTATTGTAATACTCTTATGTGTATTACTGCCTTTAATATAATGGAGGTTATTAAATGAATCAAGGTGTTAATCATGGTTATAGTTTATTACTGCATGAATGTTCTCACTATGATTATTGTTTTATTCATGACACTTTAAGATCTAGATCTGAACATGCACTATAGAATGATATATTAGTTATGGATTTGAATGCTTTAAGTATTCATCATGCTAACATCCTACAACAATAACCCTAAAGAGGGGCTTGGTACCTTTACGTGCTTCGGTGAGCACTCAGTCTAGGCTGAGTGATGTGCCAATGTGCATAGGCTTTTACTGGTGAATTCTAGGTTACATCATTGGTTCCATTTCCGGGACCTCTTTTCATTGTTTTCAGGATGGTTCGTGATGAAGACATACCGGTTGACCCTAACAAGTGTTGAGGAGTGGATACATGACTTAGAAGAATAATACGCATGGAGGTTCAGCACCAAATCTGAGTTTAACACACACGTATGGGTGGAAACAGAATCTATATGATAGTTTATATGAGAGCTTCTTCACTATCTTTCTAGTAGAATTGTATGAGTGGCTGATTACTTATGCATCTAAATGGAATTAGAGGTATCGCACACTTGTCTAGATGTAGGAAGAATTTTAGACCCTTTATGATGCTTGATCTGATTTGGACTCACGCAGTGGATACGTGGTTTCATGGTGTTTTGAACAATTATATCTTGGAGTACTCAATTTCCACTTATTTATGCCCAGAGGTAGCTGAATTCCAATTTTTACAATATCCAAGGGGAACTTACCTGCAAGGCATTCCACTAGCGATCAAGATCCTGATGGTAACTTTGAATTTGGAGAGAAAACCGATGGCTAACTAAACCCCACCACATGCGGGGGAAAGAGAAGGTTTGGTGAAATATGGTAGACCTAGTGGCAGAGAGGCAAAGAGAGGAAAGGTGGCTTAAGTATAATGAGGCACGCGAGAGGGAGGTAGAGAAGCAGTGGGAGGTTGTAGAGAAAATGGTGTTGTGGAGAAAGATAGTTTAGGAAGGAGTTGAAGTTCACACAGAAGACGTGGAACCCAAGCATTAGGAACTCCCCCATTTGGGAAATCATGATAGGGAACCCTCCTCGGCCTCACGCAGAGTATGCACGCAGAGAGAGACTTGGGTCTCAAGGGCGCATCTCGAATCGGCACGACGACCTTGTCCTTGCACTTGGTTTTCCAAAGATCTAGTACAAAAACACTCAAAGAATCTAATTCAAGTAGTGGGAGAGTAGGAGTGAGTCTTATGAGAGGCACAATGATGGCAGCACAAATGGCTTTGTTGTTATATGGGAGTACCTTTTCAGGTGAATCATCTGCACAAAATTCAAGCGCACAAATTTTTGGACTCTCTTATGGGAGTATTAACGCTTCTCATATTGTCGGCGTACATTTTAGTTCTACTATTGGGATATAGGGAAGTACATTTTCTGGTCCGACTCCAGGCTATAGGTTCGGGATCGGGAGGCATAGATGGCTCTAGTTCTAGAGGATCCGGTGGTTCTGGAGGCAGAGGAAACACAGAAGTTCTGGATCAGGTGGGTAAAGTCCAAACCAACCCCAAAATATTAACATGAAGATGTATCTTCATCTTCCAGAGTATATGGTCATAGAATATGTTGTTGAACATGTACAAATGTGTGAAATAATGTGGCACACAAAAGGAATCACAACTGCTAAATGTAGGGAAAGTTAATTTGCTACTAATTTACAAGGGCGCTCACACAATTGGTACAGAAGTTTGACCCTGGTCATACTTGCATAGACTACACACTTTAAAATATGCATTCCTTAAAAAAATTTCACATCCCCGAGTTTGAATAGAAGAGTATAAGTGCACTCAAGGATATTAAGCAAGGCACCACCGAAAGTGTCGAGAGTATGATGCCCATTTTAAACCGTTGTCATCTAAGCTTTCTTATGATATTCATGCAAGACATCGTGCAAAATGGTTTATTGGAGGCCCGATTACGCCCTTTAGAAGGGTCCAATCACATAAGACATACATTGATCCATGTAAAGCACTTGAAGCAGCCTTACGCACTGAGGCAGTTGGAAGTATAGACATTGGGGTGAGCCCATTTTTAGAAGCACAAATTGCAACTATGGAAAAACAGTTGGAGAAACTATTGGAAAATTCAGCACATGAGACGCGCATAGGGATTTTGTTTATAGATCGTGAAGTGGGAGGCCATACAAAGGATAGTTATACCTCATAGAATATCGTTGCACTCACTATATTGTTAGGCCGTGAGATATGTAATTTAAACCATGATGCTAGTTGGTGCCCATTACTACAACACGTGATAAGGAAGAATGTCTCATGTTACTATAAAAATTTTAGGTCCACAACTCATGAAACGAAATATTGCCGATTGATTGGTCAAATCTTGGATGATATAGATATTGGTGTATGGCAGACACGAGTTTTAGATAACTCTAAAGGTAAGAATGAGCATCAGGATCGGGATCACAATCAGGCACGCTATGATCAAAATGAAGGGCATTTTGAAGGTGGCCGTGGCAGAGGTCAAGGATACTGTGGTGGATTCAAAGGACAAGGCCATGGTGGTGGAAGAAGTGAGTTCCCTCATGAAACATGTTATACATGTGGATATCCTAACCACTACAGGCGTGAATGTCCTCAGAATATTACATGTTATTTCTGTGGAAAGAATCATAGTTATGAGGAATTCCCAAACTTGTATGAGCATCTTAGCAAGCATCATAAACAAGAGAAAAAAGGTGCATAGATGGTTAGAATACAATGCGTTGTGGAAAATCAATGGATGCCTAAGTTGGAAGTTGAATTTGAGGCGTTACAAGTAAGGATCACTACCCACGCTAAGGCGGCACGTGCCAAAGAAGCTAGAAGAATCCTACCATCACTAAGGAGGAGGTTCTACACGCCGGTGCCCGATCCTACCCATTAGAAGGATGTTTATCAAGAAACCATAGAGGTACTCAGAATCTTCAAGGTGAGATACAGTATTTAAAAGAGCAATCATGGAAGATGGAGCAAAGGAAAGCGGTAGAGAGATGGTCCAAAATGATATGGATGACTTGAGAGAAGTGTGTAAAATGTTGCGCCAGGAAAATATCATTCCACTATTAGGGAATTGGTTAAAGGGAAACACTCCATGCACAAATATTGAAACTGGATGGCAGATCCTGCATGCGAATCTCCCCCTCATAGCCTAGATTATGACAAGGAAATCACTCTAAATGTTGTTTTGGATAGGTGGCTATTGAGTAATATATTGATTGATACAGGCACAAAAGTTAATGTTCTTACTTTATATGCATGGGTAGAAATGGGGAGACCTCCATTGCAATCATCCTCTAATGTTTTGTTCATGGATAATTGAACTAATGCCACTCCCATCGGAGTTTTGAAAGATATATCCATTACTATATAAGGAGCCAAGTTCACTAGAGATTTTGAGGTTTTAGCGCTAGCAGAGTTAGATAGCTTCCCAGCTCTATTGGGGCATCCTTGGTGTTATGCAAATAATGCTGATATTTGGTTCAACAAGGGTTATATAAGTTTTGAAAACAAGGAGGAAAGATTTATTATCCCTTTAACAGATGGAAAATTTACGCCCTATGTTGAGCCCTTAAGTGAAGAAGACCTGAATCAGATTTATGTATGCACCATCCGAGATCCAGAGGTGCTTGATCCATGTAAAGAAGGAATCCTTCAGTGGGAGGATGCATAGTCTATTAGCGATACTACAAGTGTTGCTTGTGATAATTGGGCTCATAACACTTATGAGTTGGTAGGGTGCACAATAAAGAGCATAATTCCTAAGGACAACAAACCATGTTATATCAAGAGGATAGGTCACAACTCGGTACCTTGTTACACCGGAGAAGGAGATCATATGGTATTCATGCACATCATGGAAGCATAGTGGATAGACTTGGCAAAGAGAAGGAATATACTAGCATATACCCTATGTGGGATAGCTACGTGCTGGTGGGTGGCCCACAAGGATAATATTGTAGGATGGAATGAAATTAGGATTGCTCTTACCACTAGGTTCTTCAAGAGTAGGAACCTACTCAAATATGCACTTACCATGGTAATCAACATGTTCAACACCACGTTCAGAAGTGTGAGAGACTCTAGAAAGAGGGGAAGGAAGCTTTACCACCTTCATTATGGGTGCACAAGTTTTATTCCACTTTACAAGGTTGTGTGTGTGCTTGGTATGTATATGCAGAAATTCATAGAGAGACTGGAAATTGGTAGGATTTAATTACAGGAATGACTCAGATGTTTGACTTCTTCTCTACCAATCCTCCGGTGGAAGAAGCATTAAAAGTCATAAAGCGCTTAACTATGGGAGATAGTGCCAAGGTTGAAGAACTCCTTCAGGAGTTATTGGATGAAGGAGACTCAGGAGCACATTTTGTTGAAGAAACAGAGGTTGATGCCACACTACTTTAGCATGTTTTCCTTGAGAAATAAAAAGGAAAAAATGGTCTACTTAGTGGATGACGAAGAAGTAGAAAATCTAGATGTAAACCATTCAACAGGTAGGCGTGAGGTGTTGGACAGTGCAAATAAGACCACGTGCACCTATCATGAACCTATGAAGAAAAAGAAAGTGAATATTGGATCAGATACTGAGCCTAAGGAGGCCATAATTGTAGACTATTGGTCAGATTATGAAGTGGAAAAAATCATAGAGTTACCACGGGATTATCAGGAATTACTCCCTCGGGGGTACCATGAACTTAAAGGAGTGCATGAATCATTACGGGAGATGAAGATAAATCTTAAAGAGGTTGCACGCCTAGTTAGAAAGAGACCCTACAGATGAACCCCAACTTGCGTAAAAAGGTCAAGGATGAGATTGACAAGATGCTAAAGTCTGGAATCATCAAGCCCCTGGATGAGTCAGAATGGGTTAGTCCAATGGTGATCAACATCAAGAAGGATGGTTGGATTAGGATCTATGTGGACTACATGGAGTTGAATGCTACATGTGTGACTGATCCCTTTCCTATGCCATTCACTGAGGAAATCCTAAAAGACATTGCAGGGTGCAAAATCTATTCGTTTACAAATGGGTTCTCTAGGTATCATCAGGTTAGGATTTCCCAGGAGGATCAGGAAAAGACTACGTTTACTACTAATGGGGTAGCTTCACCTATACTATGATGCCTTTTGGTATGAAAAACGCGCATGTTGTATTTTTGTGCATAGTTGTTCAAGTGTTTAAGGACTTTATTCACAACTTCTTGAAGTTTATTTAGACGATTGGATGGTGTATGGACTTGTTAAAGATCATTGTGACAATCTATGCTTAATGTTTGAAAGATGTAGATAGTTGAGTATATCTTTGAACATCAAGAAGTGCATATTTACTACACCATTTGGAATATTGTTAGGACACATCATCTACAAGGAAGGTTTGTTGGTTGATCTAGCTAAGGTCAGTAGTCATTATAGGCATGATAGAGCCTACTAGTCGAGTGAGGTGCGTAGATTTTGGGTCATCATAAAGATATTATAGGAATTTTATTAAAGGATATGCCAAGGTTGCCACACCTTTGGAGGAGTTACTGAAAGGAAAAGGTATGTTCTACTGGGGAGAACCGCAGCAACGCGCATTCGAGACATTAAAGGAGAAACTTACTACCACGCCTATTCTCGCATTTTCCTTCGTGGGACCAACCATTTCATATACATGTGGACGCATTTGGCATGACTATTGGCATGGTATTGGCTTAGCCTGGAGAAGGTATTATAGATCATCCTATCTATTTTTCTAGTAGAAATTTGACTCCTATATAACATAATTACACAACTACAAAGTGCGAAGCTTTGTCAATGATCTATGTGCTACATAAATTCAGATAGTACCTGTTGGCTAAACCATTTTTATTCTATACAGATCACATGGCATTGAAGTATTTGGTAAACAATCCCATTTTATAAGGGAACATATGCAGATGGGTACTCTTATTTCAAGAATTTGATTTCATAGTTGTGGTAAAACTAGGGAAAATTAATTCGGACTAGACCATTTATCCATAATACAATCAGGAGAAGAAGCACATGTAATTGAAGATACCATGCCAGATGCATAGTTATATAGGTTACAACAAGCACCATCGGAATTAGAGGACATTGTTGTCTTTCTACGCATAGGTATGGCACATAAAGGAATGAAATCCTTGGAAAAGAAACAACTTGTTATACGCTCGACACCATATATGTTGATTAGCGGTGACATGTACATCCGGAGGAAGGCGATGAAGTATTGTGCCATTGTGTACTGGAACATGAATACACAACTATCATGGAGGAGAAGTCATATACACGCCATTTAAATTTTGAGTCTCATGTTGGGATTGTAGGTGGCCACTATGCAGGTGACGCCACTGCATGCAAGATTCTACTCATTGGATTATGGTGGGAGACCTGTATAAAGATTGTAAGGATTATTGCAAGGCTTTTGATCACTATCAGCGTCTTGGGAAACTAGGTCAACAAGATGAAATGCCTCTAAGACCTATTACTAGTGCAAAACCATTTGAGAAATGGGCTATAGATTTTGTGGGTCTATTTCACCAGCCACGCATAGAACCGGATCACGCTATATCATTACTCTGGCTACAGACTATCTGATAAGGTGGACAGAAGAAGCACCTACAAAGGATTGCACAACAGCTACAATAGCTAGGTTTCTATGGGAAAACATTATTACAAGGTATGGATGTCCTTTAAGTTTGACCAATGATAGGGGTACATATTTTCTTAATGAGAAAATCAGAATTTTATTGGATGAATTCATGATTCCACACCATAAGATTACACCATATCATCCTCGGAAAATGGAACTGGCAAGGTGAGGCATTCAACAAAAATTTGAGCCAGACATTGACCAAAATATGTGATGTTGGAAGAAAGGATTGGGATAATAAATTATTTGTAGTACTTTGGGAATATCGAATAACATATAAAAGGTTGGACAAATCCACATTATTTCAATTAGTGTTTGCACAGTAATTCTTCCTATGGGATTTATGTTACCTTCTTTGTGTATTACACGTGCTAGAGGTGTATAGTTGATGAGCAAGCATTAGATGAATGGATTGAAAAGTTAATCAAGATGGACGAGTGACGAGCCATAACACGTTGGAGTTAAAAACAAGAAAAGGCTAGGCAGAAAGCATGGCATGACAGGCACATCAAGGATAAAAAGTTTGAGATTGGACAAATGGTGCTCCTTTATGATTCTAAGTTTTTGTGCCATCCAAGAAAACTCAAGGTACATTGGTTGGGGCCGTATGTTGTCACTCACATACTTGAAACAAGCACTTGTCAATTAGAGGCACTTGATGGAATACGGTTACCCGTGATACTTCAATGGGAGTAGGATGAAGCCCTACTATAAATAAGTCTTCTTGGTGTTTGTAATAAGGCGGTATTTCTATTTAGATTAGGTTTTCAATTCTACATTTCCTTAAAGTATTTCCCTCTTCGTCTATGTTTTGTCAATTTAGTTTAGTTGTGTTTTTGTGTAATAAGCGTGTTTATGCGCTAGAAGCTAATTACTATTTGAATAATTTCTATGCACAGAGGACTACACATACCCTTAGTGTGGGGTAGGTTATTGATATCTAGGTACAAGACTATTGAAAATAAGTACACATGAAAGGAACAAACTGCTATGGGTGTTATTCAAAGTTAGAGAATTGAAAAAGAGATTGCTTCTGGAAATAAGGACCATAGATGGAGATGAATGAAGAAACAAGTATAACGCGAGGTAAGCTATTACGCCCTTAACCTATTGCTTGTATTAGGATATGAGTAGCCAACTTGTGGCTTACCATATCATTTTATTATATCATTTATACTTTCTCATGCTTAATAGGTTGGCCTGGGTGATGGCCATAACATATGAATAGTATATATAGAGGATTGTAGGAAGTAGTTCATTATCATTTGAGCATTTGAGTCTTATTATATGGTTTGGAGGTTGCCCCTCGAAGTGGCGAAGCTATTACAATTGCATATTGAGATCATTATTCTGAAATATTGTGTTATTTGGTGTTATATTGCTGCTCATAATTTGAATTATACTAGTAATTTCATTACAAGTGGTATCAAAGCTGCGATCTGGGCCAAAATTAGGGCAAAACCCTAATTTTTTGTTTCCACAATATATTTTGAACTAGAGTGAATTGGTGGGAGATATTTTTACCAGAGTTGTGAAACATTTCAAGTAAGGTTCCCTGAAATTTTAGACTTTTTTGATTTATTTTTCACAAGTTATTACAAATTTAGGGTTTTTCATAAAATCGCTCCCTAGGGTGCAAATTATGGAATTTTTTCAAGTTCTTTACATTTTCAGAAATATTTGAAAAAAATAGTATTAGTATATTCTCTGTTTTTTCCTGTTCATCCGAATTTGTATCAAAACCCTAAACCCTAAGGTTTGATATCATGGCAGGCCTTCCACAAGAGCAAAAAAGAATCCGGTTACTCCGAGTAAAACCCCAGATAAAGATGAGATAGTGATTGAAGAGATGGATTCATAAGGGGTAAATACAGATTCCTCAACACTAGGGTTTACTTTAGTTGATCATAAGGTGAGTCAACTTGAGTATGAGCTGCGAAATGTATAGTTTGAGATGGCCTCTAAAGGAGACAGCCCAAATCAATCATCGGTTGGATGATATCATGCAACATGTAAAGGGTAAACAGTATGGCCCAAACCCATCCCATATCAACCAAGGAGGATCTTTAGTTAAAAATCATGGACAAAATAACCATGTTGGATCACTTTTCCAGCCCAATCAGAATCCAACTTATTCGCAACCACGAAACATGATGTCAAAAGTGGATATGCACAAATTTGATGGTAAATATCCCCTAAATTGGATAAATCAAATGGAGAACTTATTTGAGCTACATCAAACACCATCAAGACAAAAGGTGACATTGGCATCCCTGTATCTTGAACCAAAACAATTCATTTGGTATCGATGGTTATGTACTCAGAGGCGAATAATTGTCTCGGTGTCACTTGGATAGTTTTTACCGAGGATTTGCAACCGCACTATAGTTCCGTGTTTCAGAGAACTACTTTATTCAATTAGCAAATTTACGAAAAATAGGATCAGTCAAAGATTATGTGCATGAATTCCAAAACCTATCCTTAAGGGTGGAGAATATACCAGAAGAGAATTTGAATGACCTATTTCTTAGGGGTCTTAAGGACCACATCAAGCATGAGGTACGTATGTTTAATCCACTCAAGCTTTCTAATTCTATTATCATGGCATGTCGAGTAGAGGAAAAAGTTCTTTGTAGTAGGAGGCCACCTTTCATTAACACCAAAGACCATAGTATCTCTTCCCCTTCATTTTCTAGGCCAATTAGACTGACTCCTCACCAAATGGAAGAAAAGAGAGAAAAAGGATTATGATTTAACTATGATAGCAAATATGGACCGGGACACAAATGTGTTGAGAAGAAGTTGTTCTATATTGACAGAGGTAATGAGGATGATGAGGATGTTGAAATTATAGGAGAGGCTGAGGAACCAGTAGAAGAGGAAGTAGAGGATCACCAACCTACAATTTCTTGCCATGCATTGTTAGGTATTAGTACTCCTCAAACACTCAAGGTTATTGGATATCTCAAAAATGAAGGTGACAAAGTGTTGATTGACTTGGGAGTACTCATATCTTCATAAATAGTAAGTTAGCTGCCCGCCTCAATTGTTTTATTTACCCACCCCATAAATGCAAGTTATGATTGTGGATGGTGGGACAGTCAAGTGCATAAGAAAGTGCCATAGTATCAAGATTTCCATGGGAGACTACATGTTAGACTTGCCTATGTTTGCTATTTCTATGGGAGGGGCAGATATTGTTTTGGGTGTCCAATGGCTCACAACCTTAGGTACTATAGAGATGAATTTCCAAGAATTTTTCATGCGATTTCATTCAAATGGAAGGACAATACAATTGAATGGGATGGTAGCTAAGTCTCCACAAATTATTAGCTCTCATTAGATGCAGAAGGTTCTCAGAAAAGGAGTAGATGGATTTATAGAAAATTTATTTTCCATAGAAGTACAAAATACAGAGTCTTCAATGCCACCCGATCTTCAAAAGATTGTTGATGCTCACTCATCTATTTTTGATGTAATTCCAAAGGGACTACCACCAGTTAGGGATCATGATCATGCCATTCAGTTGATTCCAAGGAGCCAAACACCTAACATCAAACCATACAGATACCCATATTCCCATAAAAGTGAGATCGAGAAAATGGTTCAGGAAATGTTGAAGGCAAGTATCATCAGGCCTAGCCAGAGTGCCTATTCTTCCCTAGTGGTCATGGTATGTAAGAAGGATGAAACATGGAGGATGTGTCTAGATTACCGAGAACTCAACAAGTATACCATCAAATATAAGTTTCCTATTCCAGTAATTGATGATTTACTTGATGAATTGCATGGTGCTATTTATTTCACAAAATTAGATCTTCATTTGGGGTACCATCAAATTATAATAAAAGAGGAAGATGTTCAGTAAAAGCTTTCAAGACTCATGAGGGTCATTATGAGTTTTTGGTAATGTATTTTGGTCTTACAAATGTGCCTTCAACCTTTCAAAGCTTGATGAACACTTTTTTTTAGGCCATTTTAAGGAAATTTGTATTAGTTTTCTTTGATGACATATTGATTTATAGTAAGACATGGGAAGAACACTTATAACATGTATATAAAGTGTTGGAAGTTTTGGAGAAACATACTCTCTATAAAAAGCCATCTAAATGTTATTTTGGTGTACAAGAGGTAGATTACTTGGGTCACATTGTATCCCATGAAGGCGTCAAAGTTGATCCTCAAGATCAAAGCTATGGTGGAATGGCCAAGGCCCAAAACTCTAAAAATTTGTGGGTTCCTAGGACTAACAGGGTACTACAGAAGATTTGTGTGGGGATATGGTAGAATAACAACCCCACTCACTGCATTGCTAAAGAAGGATGCCTTCCATTGGACAGACTTAGCCACTAAATCCTTTGAGTAGCTAAAGGAAGCCTTGTGCAGCACCCCAGTTTTGGCTACTCCCAACTTCTCAAAAACCTTCATTGTTGAATGTGACACTTCAGGATCAAGATTGGGAGTAGTTCTAATGTAAGAAGGAAGACCAATTACATTTGAGAGTCACAAATTCAAAGGAAAAGATCTGCTCAAACTGGTCTATGAGAAATAAATGATGGCTATTC
Organism: Taxus wallichiana var. yunnanensis; assembly: GCA_018340775.1. Taxonomy (NCBI): domain Eukaryota; kingdom Viridiplantae; phylum Streptophyta; class Pinopsida; order Cupressales; family Taxaceae; genus Taxus; species Taxus wallichiana. The sequence goes on along the minus strand of CM031241.1, from coordinate 542,845,900 downwards.
TTCATGCGGTCAAGCAATGGAGGCCCTATCTCATGGGTAGACACTTCAAGGTAAAAACTAATCATGATAGTCTCAAATACTTTTTGGAGCAAAGGTTATCATCTGAGGAACAACAAAAGTGGGTAACAAAAATTTTGGGTTATGATTTTGAAATCATATACAAAAAGGGTAAAGAAAATGTAGTAGTTGATGCGTTGTCCAGAAGGGATACATCCATAGATGCCTTACTATGTGGAATGTCCATGTTGACGGCTGATTGGGTGGATGAAGCAAGATTGGAATGGGATCAAGACAAGGATACACAATCTCTAATACAGAATATCAAGCAAGGATCTATGAAATCTAACAAATTTGAGTGGAAAGGTAATGCCCTATGGTACAAGGACAGGTTATACTTGAGCAAATATTCTGAGTTGAAGCATAAGATTCTTGCAAAGCTACATGCCTCGCCTATTGGAGGACACTCGGGTTTTGAAGATGTGTCAAGGGGGATGTACAAAATTTTGTATCAGAGTGTTTAGTGTGCCAACAGAACAAAGGGGAAACAATTAAGACACTGGGTCTGTTGCAACCCTTACCAATTCCTAGCTAGAGATGGGAGGAGGTCTCCATGGATTTCATCACCGGATTGCCTTGTTCATAGGGTAAGAATGTTATTTTTGTGATTTTTGATAGGTTCATAAAATATGCCCATTTTTGTGCAATATCACATCCATTTGCAGCTAGTAAAGTCGCAACTAATTTTTTGGAGACAGTTCAAAGGCTACATGGAACCCCAAAAATAATTGTAAGTGATCATGATCCTATTTTCACAAGTAATTTTTGGACGGAATTATTTTTATGTTTGGGTACTCAGCTAGCTCATAGTTCATCTTATCATCCTCAAACTGATGAGCAAATGGAAGTGGTTAAAAAATTCTTAGAGGGGTATCTACATTGTTTTGTATCAAATAAGCAAGAAAGATGGATTAAATGGCTACCACTTGCAAAATGGTGGTATAACACATCTTTTCATACCTCTTCTCAAATGACCCCATTTTTAGCATTATATGGTTACCATCCACCTTCTATCACTTCCTCCTTGAGGGTGTAAACTAAGTTCAGAGATGTTAAGGAACACATTCAACATCAACAACAGGTTTTGGCTAGTTTGAAGGAGAATTTAACATTAGCACAAAATAGGATGAAACAACAAGCAGATCAACATCGTAGTGAAAGACATTTTGAAATTGGTGACTAGATTTTTGTATGTCTCCAACCTTACAAATAGATGTCTCTAAAGCAACAGAAAAAGGACAACAAACTTGCTCCTAAATACTATGGCCCTTATTAGGTTCTACAAAAAATTGGCAGTGTTGCTTATAAACTAGAGTTGCCTCCATCTTCACACATACACCCAATATTCCATGTTTCATGCCTGAAGAAGGTTATTGGACAGAAATTTGAAGCCCAGACAGTTACCAGAACTTGATGAGGAAGGAAGAATCATTTTGGAGCCAGAGAATATTTTGCAAACACGTACTAAGAGGCTGAGAACCAGAGACATTAAGGAATATCTGATCAAGTGGAAGAATATGAGCATAGAAGATGCCACCTGGGAGGATGAAGGTTTTCTGTAGCAACATCCAGGATTATTGAACATTGAGGACAACGTTGGTTTGAAGGGGAAGGGCATGCTACGCCCTTAACATATTGCTTGTATTAGGATATGAGTAGCCAACTTGTGGCTTACCATATCATTTTATTATATCATTTATACTTTCTCATGCTTAATAGGTCGGCTTGGTGATGGCCATAACATATGAATACTATATATAGAGGATTGTAGGTAGTATTTCATTATCATTTGAGCATTTGAGAATTTGAGTCTTATTATATGGTTTAGAGGTTGCCCCCTCGAAGTGGCGAAGCTATTACAATTGCATATTGAGATCATTATTCTGAAATATTGTGTTATTTGGTGTTATATTACTACTCATAACCTAAATTATACTAGTAATTTCATTACATAAGCAGAGGCCATGGGAACTACCAAGGGAAGGCGTAGTGGTGAGGTACTTGGGTGCATGGAGGTGCACTGAAGAGAAGTCCATGGCTAGGAGGTAGGAAGGCGCGCTAGAAGGCTATAGCTTGGGCGTGAATATGTACCTCATGGAAATAATGAAAATGGTCAATTAATGAGAGGATTTTTGGTAGGTGAGGGATAAATAAATGCAATAACTTTTTGAAAATCTCTATAAGGATGGGAAGTGAGTTCATTTTTATCATTGCAATCATGATAATTTGAAAGAGCCAAGTACGAACAAGCTGCGAGAAGAGTATTCATTTACGAAGAGTGTGAATCGAGATGTGATGAGTAGATTTGTGCATGGAGGAAGCTTATGTCCCCAGTTGTGAAAGGGTTTGAGAAAAGCAAGGCATTACAAAAGAGCTAGGGCACGTAATTTCAACTAGGGCACATTGAATCGAGCTAGGGTTTGGGTTTGCACGTTGCAGGATATAAAATCAAGTTTTGAATTGAAGCAGACTACAAGTTATAGATGGCACCAAAGAAAGCACTCGCAATAGGAGTAAAAGGGAAGAAGAAGGTCGAGGTGGAGGTTGAAATGACTCCTAAGAGTAAATTCTCATAAATGCGATGATCCGGTGGGTGTAATTGTTTTTCAGAATGGGATTCCCACATCCGGAAGAGCAAGATTAGTGACTACAACCATTTTACAACTAAAAATAAGAAGGAGTTGGATGCATTATTAAACACAAAGACGAATACGTGCACAACAGAAGACATCTCGATGTATGATGATGTTGGGAGAATTTGTTGAAGAAAATTGGAGTTTACCAAATTGTATGAGCTCCCTACTTTGGGAAATATTAACCATTATAGGGTATATGAATATTTATTCTACACGTAGTAAGGATCACAACCTTGTTGATCTCAATAGTAATAGGGTTGAAAGGCACGGGGGTAGATTTAAACAGAATTTAAATGATGAGGTTGCAATCCTAGAGACAAGGAAGGATACACCAAGGGTCCATGAAGACATGGACATTGATAAATTAAATAAGTACCCAATTATACAAGAAGTTACACACTTAGTGACAAAGCTAAATGATCAAGAAATATGGTCACAAGTAAACACAATGTGGGTACACATTGTGAAGAAGATGTCATAGGGTGGTGTCTTACAACATCTCTATCTACATCGTGGGAACTATCATTGAAGAAGCACGCGTAGGAGAGAAAATTAGTTTCGGGGCTGTTCTATTGTCTCTGGTGTTTATGGAAATCGGGGTGCCTAATGGGCCAAAGGATAAAATCTAGGAATACCCTATGGAGAACAAGTCACATGCGGAAAGATTTGGAAAGTACTTGTGTGAAGGATCAATGAGTGGACCATTCAAGTAGAGGGTGGAGAAGTGGTATGATAGGCTCCGCGTAGCGTTCGAAGAAGAATGGTGCATACCCAAGGAGTTACCTTTAGTAGTAGGGAAGGCAGTGTAGTTCATGTATACCAGCACTTTTGCATCGTATGGTTTGCCATGAAAGATGGGGCTTGGAGCCCATGGTGCAAATTACCATATGCCTTCATAACACAATATTTCTAGGCATCAGTTCACTAGTTTTCAGATGTGCACCGTATAAGCTTCAATGCGATATAAGGTAGATTGTGACTACCACACTGATGAAGAAGAGGAGCATGAAGATAGTGGTGGTTTGGAGCACATGAGGTAGGAGGTAGCCTCCAAATAAGGAAGAAGATGAGTGCACAACTACTCCACCCCAGCCATAAGAAGGAGATGATGAGGACCTAGATGTGGTATAAGGAGAGTGCCACTTCAAAAGAGTATTCAGGAGAACAAGGACCCAAGGTGCTACTCCACAATCAGTGTGCATATCACCTCGACTCTCTCCATAGAAGGAGACAACTGAGAAAATAAGAAGGAAGTTGAAGTTGAATGAGGAGGTAGAAGAGTCTGAGGAAAGCATGCCCAATTCCCTACACCTCTAGAGAATGTGGAAGAACCAAAGGATGAAGAAATGAAGGATGGAGAAGAGGGAGAAAAGGAGGCAGATGAGACAGTGATCGAGACTACTCAAGGTACGGTAGAACAAGCTCCAAATCTTGAAGCCCAAGTTCCTAAGGGGCCAAGATTGAAGAGAACAAGTGGAGAGTATGTTCCACCAGTCATGGGCTACACCGAGGACACAGTAAAATTGTCCACACTCATTTTCAAAGCACAATGACACAAAAGGAGTTATATGGCTAGGAGCTGATGGATGAAGATATGGTAACCATGTGCACAAGGAAGCAACTGTCATGGTCAATGCACACACACATGGATGAACCATACTTTGATGTATGTGAAGAGTCATGTGTATCAAGGAGGTTGAAGAAGACACCTCAGGCTAGACACATAACTAGGTAAAGCCTATTGTTATGTCTAATGAACAAGTGAGCAATGCTTTGGTGAAAGTCTTGATAGAGGTGGCATGACGAAATATGGATAAGGCTGCAACAATTAGGGTGCTAAGAGAAGAGCTCAAAACTAAGGATGTAGAAATAGCATGCCTAAAGCAAGAAAAAGACTTGGCACAAAAGAAGAATGTTATTTTCATCAGCATGACAGAGGAAGTTGGGGACAATATCATGAAAGAAAAGCCACACTTAGAGCCAAAGGTACCTAAAATGTTTCCTTCGGCAATGCATTATGTAAGTACCTTGGTAGAATTGCTGCTTGAAGATGAAACTTTATGTATGCCAAAGACCAAAGAATCCCGATCGGGAAGCGAGAGGGAAAAGGCTTCGGTGATGAGAAACATTCCATCATAGGAGGGGTTTCTTTAGAGCTTGCAGGAGGAACTAAAGAAAGTAGATCAAGCATTGAATATTTGTACAGCCCCATAAGCAGTTATATGAACCAGACCATTTTAGAAGACAATGAAGTCCTAAAGGCCATGAAAGATGAGACCTTGGGCCACACGCAATGATTGATTAGCACTTGTCAAGCGAAGCGTGAGGCCCTTATAGCAATAATACAAGAACCACACAAGGAAAGGCTTGGATGAGCTTGGGAAACTTATCGTACAAAAGATGGACTCATTAGAAGGAAGAATGACTGCCATGTCCAGCATTGTGTTGGTCTTGCAAAATGAGAAAGGAGAGATTGCAAAAGATGAGTTAGAGTCAATTGCAGTGGATATCCCAGAAAAGGCAAAAACCGTGCTCAATGATTGGCAGACTTTAGAGATCGAAATAAAAGAAGAATATCCAAAATTGATTCTCCAGGTTGAAGTTGAAGATGCTGCATGGTAAAGACATTCTTTTATTCATAAATATTATTTCTATTCTTCTATTCTTTGATTCATTTTGAGACAAACCATTACCGGGCGTGCAACGTAATTAGTGTGGGGTAATGTTGATCACCAATATCCGACACTTAGCGAAGAACATACGTAAGGTTTACGTGAAAGAGTAGAGCACATTCAAATGCACAGGAGGATCGAAAGGAATCACGCATTGAAGAAGAGAGATAGATTTAGGACTTAGCCATTTTCACGACGATGATCTATTTTTAGAGATAGCGTGCGGAGCACACAAACCGGTTAAAGACTTGTGCAACATGCATTGGCTATTTTTGGAGGATCGGCCATGAAGAACTTTACATGGATACAAGCTGAGAATAGATTTACTACGATGTGATTGACTAGAAGAAGTATATTGTTAGCGCACTTGCATGTGTGGCTATTATTGTAATGGCGTGTGTCTAATAATAGCATGTGACCTATTTTGGGATTAGCTAAGTGGCTAAGGGCAATTCCTCACCCTTATAAGTATGTAATGAAATGTGTAGTATAGGGTGGCATGTAAGAACTAAGTTATTGTGAGGTTATGCTGCCAAATATGATGCGCACATAGACTATGGTATTATCTATTGTAATAATCTTCTGTGTATTATTGTGTTTAATATAATGGAGGTTATTGACTGAATCAAGGTGTTAATCATGGTTATAGTTTATTACTGCATGAATGTTTTCACTATGATTATTATTTGATTCATGACACTTTAAGATCTAGATTTGAACATGCACTGTAAAATTATATATTAGTTATGTATTTTTATGCTTTAAGTCTTCATCATGCTAACATCCTACTATAACAACCCTAAAGAGAGGCTTGGTACCTTTGCACACTTTGGGTGAGCGCTCGGTCTAGGCTGAGTGATGTGACAACGCGCCTGGGCTTTTACCGGTGAATTCTAGGTTGTATTAAATATGTAATCAATATAAAAATTAAAGTAAATGAACATAGTGACACAAGATATAAGTGATAAAATCTTGGAAGGTAAAAAACCACTTAAAATCACTTATCTTTATTGAGAATAAACATCCTCCCACCACTCCCACTATTTCACTATTAGCTTTCTCATATAACTCGTATAAATGTTACCATCGACTGTGTAACCAATCTCTAATGAGATTTCCTTGTTATATACAAGGTGGGTGGTCATGATCCACTCTTAAAGTTGACCCTCCTTGGCATCTATCATGCTTATATTTTAAATATAAGTTATAAACCAAAAAATAAAATCTTTCATGGGTTTCTAAATACGTGGTTTCCCAATTAGTATTATAAACGCAACACTCCCCCTTATTGTTAAGTAGGAAAGATGTGAAATTTCCTTTTATACAAAATGACTTACAATCCATAAATCAAGAATATTTAAGCTAGCATGTAGAGAAAAATAATGCTTGTTCCAAATAACACATGCCAAGTCACCTTTTTATACAAAAGGAATTACAATCCCTAAACCATCCAAGTGATTTAGGATAACATTAAATAAAACATTAATTGTGTGCATTTTTTGACTTTGTGGTACAACAATGTTGCAGTACACTGTTATGTTATCCCACAAATTTTCACAGGCCACGAAATAATGCAAATGTTCCATGGATTTTATAATTTTGCAGTAAACCACTACAGTGTTATGCAGGTTTTACAGCTTCATGATGCACTACGCAATGTCCCATGGACTTACTCAAGCCAAAAAACAAAGAAAGTGGTCCATAGAGTTTAAAAAATCTATGGAACACTACTTTAATGTTCTACGGACATCAAGAATTTGCAACACAAAGAAAGTGTTCCATGGGTTTCGTAAAACCCGCGATACACTAGGAAAAAACATTTTTCAAAATTTTCTCAAGATAAAGTGATTACCTATGAATTCTTACATAAGATTATGGATTTAAAAACTCTCATATATATATTTCTTTGGCAAGGATTACAAGTAAACTTCACATACATGAAAATTTACTTAAACAACATAAAATAGTCTTAGTATCCATTTTGACACAATGAAGCCATTAAGAGATGGAATTGCACAAGAAAAACATGCAACATGCTCATTTCTTATTTCCCCCTCAAGGAAAGATCTAAAAGGCCAAAACTTGTATGATTCAGAAGTGAATATCAACGTCATTCACATGATCATAAGAACTAAAAAAATTATGCTCAATTGATTCAGAGGTGGAGATCAATGTCATCCACATGATCATAAGAGATATAATATGAAATGCCCAACATAACATGGAATTTGTAGAACTTTGTAGCACCCAAGGGCTTAGTAAAAATGTCTGCAACCTGCTCTTTAATGGAACAAAACTTGAAATCTATGTCACCATTGAGAACTTTCTCCTAGATGAAATGCATATGAATATCAATATGTTTAGTTCTTTGATGTTGGAGTGGATTGTTTTAAATAGAAATAAAAAAATCATGTAGAATTAGAGTGACTCTTTTGATGCACATATGAAGTTCTTCTAATAGTCTTTTGAGCCATATGGCTTCTTTTGTTGCTTCCTAAACACTTCTATATTATGTTTCAGTAAAAGTGATAGATATTGTTGGTTGTTTCTTTTGCTCCAAGTTATCAGACCTGCACCTAACTTGAAAACATATCCAGAAGTAGATTTTCTATCTACAATATCACCAATATGGTTAGAATAATAATAACCAGATAAATTTGCATCATCACAAGAATAATCCAAACCAAAATTGATTGTACATTTCATATATTTCTTAGAATTGGTTTTTCTATTTTCCAAGGGTCCTCATAAGGATCATGCATGAATCTAAAAATTGTAACTACATAAGATATATTAGTTCTAGTGATAGTCAAATAAATCCAACTACCAACAAGATATCTATATAAATTATGATTAAATTTATCACAAACAGTTTTGGATCTAATTTAACACCAACTTCCATAGGAATAGAGATAGGATTAGAATCAATTATGTTAAATATTTTAAGAAGGTTATAAGCATATTGTTATTGAGATGCAACAATAGATTTGTGATTTTGACAAATAATCATGCCTAAGAAGTGATTAAGAAATCAAGATCGGTCATATCAAAACGTTGTCTTAATTTCTCTTTGATTATAATAATTGTATTATTATTGAACTACTACTAATCAAGTGATCATCAACATATAAGACAATAATGATAACATGATTGTTTTCAAATTTAACAAATAAATCATTATTAGCAAAACAGTTAGAGAAACCAATCTCATGAAAGAAAATATTTATCTTAGCATACCAAGCTCTAGGAGCTTGTTTAAGACCATACAAAGATTTCTTAAATTTACACACATATATTTCTTTTTTAGGTTCTTCAAAACCTTTAGGTTGATGCATATAAATTTCTTCTTTTAAATCACCATTTAAAAATGCATTTTAACATCCATTTAGTGAATCTCCCAACCATGTTGAGCAATTATAGCTAGAAGAATTCTAACAGTGCTCATTTTGGCAACAAGAGAAAAGGTTTCAACATAATCCAAACTAGGTTTTTGAGTAAACCCTCTAGAAACTAATCTACTATTGAATTTATAAATATTATGAACACAATTATATTTTATTTTATACAGCCATCTAGAACCTACAATGCTTCCTTTAGGAGGAAGATGGACTAATTCCTAAATTTGATTGTTGATTAGAGCATTGTATTCAGATTCTATAGCTGCAATCCATCTTTCATCTAGGATAGATTCTTCAAAGGTTTAAGGTTCAACCTCATATAGATTTTGAAGGCATGATAAGAATGTTGACTATGAGTCATCTTTCTTATATTTCTAGGTTGAGAATTAGAAACCAGATTTTGAGCCCATTTAGGAATTCTAGTTTGAGACATAGATTAAGAAGACTCCCCTCAATATAAAAATCCATCATATCAACAGAAGGATGGACAACCTCTTGGAAATCAGTTTACATATTGTCTAAAGGGGGGTTATTAAAATGAAGAGATTCAAACTTAGGAAATGCAGATGAGGGAGAAGAGGAAGATTCACAAAAAGGTTTTTCTAAAATGTGAACATTCTTATTCACTACGATCACATGTTTGACTATATCATACACTCTTAGTACTTTTTCTCGATTGCCATACCCAACAAAAAATCAATAGTAGGAGGTAGGATCAAGTTTTTGACTTTTGATTTTAGGAATAAGAAGAAAATTTTGAGTCTGCCAAATATATTTAAATGAGAAATATATAGTTTTTGTTTAGTCCATACTTCATGAGATGTGGTTTAATGCAAAAATTTGGTAGGAATTCTATTTAGAATATGAATAAAAGTGTCCATATATTCAACCTAAATATATTTCAGCACCTTAGAAGCATGAATCATGGTCCTAGCCGTTTCTAGGATTGTTTTATTCTTTCTTTCAACTATGCCATTTTGTTGAGGAGAATAGGGAGTTGTCAATTCTCTTTGAATTCTACAAGACACATAGAAATCATCAAACTTTTTATTGACATATTCACCTCCATTATCATTTTTATCCTTTTAATTTTTAGATTATCCATGTTCTCAACTAAGGATTTAAATTATTGAAACTTAGACAAGATTTCAAACTTTTTCTTAATGTAATAAAATCAATTCATTATAGAAAAGTTATTAATGAAACTAATCTCATGAAAGGATCCAATAAGATAAACATATTCCAAATGGCCTCTTACATCACTAAAAATTATCTCAATCAATTGAGATTAATTATACTCACGTGTTTGTGAAATGGTTCAACATGTTGCTTACCAAGAAGAAATGTTCACAAGATCCATTATCTGATTTCATATTAGGGATACCTATAACAAGGTTAAGGTGTGTCATTTCATAAAAAATCTTTAATTTCACATGTCCTAGCCTTTCATGCCATAATTGAACATCATTACAACAACAAGAAGAAAGACAAGTTTTATCAACAAATCCTTCAAAAATGTACAAACCATTTTTATGAAAACCAATAGCAATGACTTTACCAAGATCATTCTTAACATACCATCTATCTTTTAATAACATGACTTTGAAATTTAATTTAGCAAGTTGAGAATAAGATAAAAGGTTATTCTTTAAGTTAGGAAAATTTAAACATTTTTAATAGTTCCACATGCTAACTTAACATCTCCACAACATTCAAACATAATGACATAATTATATCGGGAAGCAATATGGTTTGATGTCGATGGATATATTAGACAAAATTTGTAGCAAATGGGTCAGTTGATAAGTATAAAGGATCATTTAGTAGCCAAAGGTTTTTCACACGTAGACAACATAGACTACTTAGAGACATTCCTCCTAGTTTCTAGTTTCATTCGGTGTCACTTAGATCCCAATGTATATCTATTGCGGTGAGATGATTCATTACTTATACTTTGGTACTTTATGTTGATGACCTTTTGATCACTAGGAGTACTTCATCGCTATCTTAGCAGTGAAGACATCTCTTTAGGATAGATTCTCCATGACTAACTTGGGTCTACTACACTACTTCCTTGGTATTGAGATCATACAATCTGATTCAGGGATTTCACTTGCACAACCAAGTACTATCTCGATCTTCCAACTTGGTTTTAGGATAACTACAACCCATATTTGATTCCATTCTTATATGGAGTCAAGCTTGAGGCTGATTTTTCCACACCCTTGGTCGATGTTACTTTATATCAAAACTTGTTGGCATCCTTATTTACTTGACTCACGCTAGACCTAATATCTCCTATGTCGTTAGTATTATTTCGAGGTTCATGCAGGAACCCCATGAGCTACATTAGAAACAACTAATAGGATTTTACACTACATTCAAGGCTCACACATATATGGGATTCACTATAGGGTTGGTTCAAACATTGACTTGGTCAACTACATAGACTCAGATTGGGCTGACGATATTGAGTGTCATACTTCGTGTTAGATTTTCTCATTAGGTTTTGGTCTTATCAGTTGGTTGAGCAAGAAGAAGAATTCTATTTCTCTATCATCCATAGAGGTAGAGTACATGGGAGCTATTAACACAGCTACTAAGGCTATTTGGATTCAGGGGATTCTTTCTGAGCTTGGTATCCAGATCAGGAAGCCTACAATCATATTTTGTGATAACCAAAGCACCAACCAGATATGAAGGAATTTTTTTCCTTCATCAGAGAACCAAACGTATTGAGATTCACATGCACTTCATTCAGGAGCTCATTCTTGAACATGTCATTGATTTGATATTTTGTCAGTCTTCAGAGTAGGTTGCTAATATCTTCACCAAACCTTTCAATGAGAGAAAGTTCATTAATTTACAAGCTATTATTATGGTCCAGTCTTACATTAGCAACTTTATCATCTTTAGGGGCTTCTTTCCTGTTCTCACTTCTTCATGTATCTCTTTTGGGGGGAGTTTTTCCCACTAGGTTTTCTCCTTTTACTATATCTTATGAGAGATTGCATTATACATGGGTACCTCATTAGGCCTTGTTTCTAAGGGCCCACTTTCCTTTTTCATTTCCCACCTAAGTTGTGCTTATGAGGGGTTGCTAGTTTAGGATTTATTTTCCTTTCTTTAATTGTATTATCATACTCGAGATATTCCACCTCACATGGAGTTTCCCTACACTTATGGAATATGCTTGTTTAGGTGTAAACTTGACTACACTATTCTAGGTGTTGGTTACCACTTGACTACATTATTTTAGGTGTTGGTTACTATGTTAATATACTATTATAGTACCACTATTCTAGCTGGAGATTGCCATGATTCTAGGAGGAGGTTACACTTCACATCCTATATGTACATCTCTTTCATTATTTTATTTGATTATATTGAGTTGGAGATATTTTTGTTTTATTGAATTATCTCTCTTTTATTTTTCATAATTTGCGCCTTGTATGCTTTCTTTGTTTTGTCTTGGAACAATTCACATCTCAAATCGTTCACCTATGCTTTCTTTGAACCATTAGATTCATGACACTTCTCTATTATTTCCTCTTGAAGTACTTTGCACACTCCCTCATGTGAACTATTGGCCCCTTATACACTATCTTTTCCTTAGGGCATCACTCTTACATGCCACCCTTTTCATGCTTCCCATTTCCTCTTGGCATGCTTGCATTTTTTTTTCCACACCTTCCTTGGCAAAGCTTTCGAGATTCCTCTACACTTCCATATGTTATTATAAGCATGTACTCCTCCTTGGTCCCCATGGATCCTCTCATGAATTTACGTACTTCTTCCGCATCCTTGCATCCTTTTTTTTGAAACATTTATATCTTGCCTCAACTTTCATGCTTGCACTTCATACATCAATTCTCACATTAATCCAAGTGGTACACGTTTCCAACTCTGGGGACTTGGCAATAAAAGTGCATTTTAAAATGGAGAATAGCAGGGTGTCACCTATGATCAAATACTTATAGATAATAAAGTCTCGGCATGTTGCTCTTACATTGTACATCTTCGAGAAAACCATACCTTTCAACTCGAACTCCAAATCAGGTGTGGTTGTTCTTATTGGAATGATCATGACATCAGCTACGCTCTCGAATTGAGAAAATCTTATTTTGGTGAGATTTTGTAGGTGAAAACAAGAAAACGCAATTCGCACCATTAATATATAGCTATAAGTGACTCAACCACCTAGGCTTAATGAATCATGGCCTCTATACTTTTCTATAAGCAAGTTGACATGGGGGATGGATTTGTGAGTTCCCATGTTGTTTCTAAGCATTGAATTCATCTTGTTGGTGTTTTCAACCTTGAATCTGAGTTTCCCTCTCTTTTCCCTCTTCCTTCTCTCCCATTTTCTATGTATTGTAATGTAATGCCCATTTATAAATGTTGGACCCTCTTGGAATGCAAGGGAATTATTAGAACTAGTGCATTAGTGTTTTAAGTTGTAAGCCTCATATCTAGACCTCTGCAAGGTGATTTTTTCCTCCCTCCTCCATTATAATGGACTTTACATCTTCCCGGGAAATAAAATATGTGTTTTGTGGCTATCCTCTTCCCTAACCTGTATTTATTGCATTTTCTTTCCTCTCCTTTTCTACGGTGGTATGATATGCATGTTTTCTCTCTTTTTAGGGTTTTATTTCTATTATGCTCCATGAAAATGGAAGATTAAATGTTGTTTTGGATTGTGGAACTCTTTTTGCCCTCTCTTTCTTCATATATCTCCCATTTTCACTCATTTAAGAGTGTCTTTCCCCTCTTTTGATGTTATCACCTCTATTAGCTGAGGATTTCCCCTTTCATGCATCTCCTTCTTACTCTGGTCCTTTGTAATGTGTATCTTAGGAGTACATAGTCATTTTCCTTGCAGCGGTAGTAGTTTTAGCATTAGGAATAGGTAGATGAAGTTGGCCTTCTCTGGAGGTCTATCTCAAGCACAAGTCCCACAACTTAGAGACAATCCCATGTTTCCTCAAAGCCATAGATCTTTTTGATTTGGGTGCGAGTGCTAATTTGACCTCCAACAATTTTGGCACACCCAGTGGGAGAAATGATAAAGCTTATATTTCATTATCGCTAAATTTTGGTGTGTAACTTAGTGATTTTAACCTTTTGAGGTAATTTTCAACACATCTGGTGACTCCACTAATTAAAACAAACCCATTATCTCATTTGCATACCTTTCCCTTCATCCTTTCATCTATTTCTTCCTTCTCTTCACCCTTCCATTTAGTTTCATGTTTCTACTTCATTCATGGCTCTTCAAGGACCCCATCCATTTTCTCATTTTAGTTCTTCCCCCTCCATTTGCAGAAATGGGATGATATCCCAAAATATCTCTAATTGACTTTATTTTCTTTCATGGAAATGGTTATCAATCCCCTATTGATTACATTCAAAATATAGTCAACCACTGTGTTATTCACAATTCCAAAGAAGAAAATGTTTTCCTCAGGCTTCTAGCTCTATCATTCAGAGGAAAAAAAAATATTGGTACAAAATTTTGGCTCCACAATCAATTTCCACTTAGGATAAACTAGGAGAATAGTTGTACAACCAATTCAAGGAGAGTACATATGGAATTCTTCTCATGGAACATTTCAACACAATGCGATGGACTTCAATGGAGTATATTCTAGATTTCAACATCATATTCGTAATGACCTCGGCTTAGAATTCCTCGAGAATTAAAACTCTCACAAGGTATGACATTCTTGTTTTATTTAAGGGCTTTTGATTCTAATTTATTTGTATTAATCTAACCTATAAGAGGTAAAGACTCTTCCTCAAGAATTTAACATTACCATACAAGCTGAGAAGGTGTTCATTATGGCTGGAAAAAGGAAACCCATACCCATTGTTCCCAATCTTACATATTCTTCCAAATACTCTTTGCATAAAAATGTGATTAATCAGTAGTACCTAACTCATGTATAATCCCTAACTAGTCTTACCATGTATGATGATTGTTAAACCATTGAATAATGGTATGTCTCTAATTAGGAAAATGAAATTATGCAAAGAGAACAAAGGAGTGTAGGACATAGTGTCTTAGTTGTTTTCATTGATTTCAAGTGTCACATTGATGTCAAAGGGATTCAAGAGCTTTCAGGGAGTTAGTATGAGGTGGTATGATTAGTTGCATGGTGGTTGTAGAGGCATGATGACTAAGTGAGATTGCATGGTGTAGGGCATGGTTCAAACATGTATGGTCTAGTGTATGAGCTCCAAAGGTTGAAAAAGAGTGGTATAACATCAATCATTACCATATAGGTGTCTAAGAGGTGTTAATGAGTCTGTAAGATGGTTATCATGTCTATTTATGAGAAACATGTGTTGGTACAAGCTATTATAGGCCTAATCCTAGACCCAATTCAAGCGGAATGAGATGGTAGCAAGTGAAATTTAGAATATAAAGTTAGTAAAAGCATGTGGAAGGAATTTTGAGAGTTCATCATGGGTTTAGATGATGTATCAGGTCATAAATTAGGTGTTAAGTGTAAGTTTTAGGTTGTATTGAAGCAAGACTATGAAGACAAGGCAATTTGGCATGGGTAAGTCATGGTGTCTGGAGAGTTTTATAGGTAAGGAGTCATGGATGTGCATTAGGATATCTAAAGGAGGTTTTTGGATGTTGTGTGTCAATTTTTAGGTCCAAGTCATGAATATTCCTATAAGATATTGAGTTTTTTCCAAAATGTTTCCAAAGGTGAGTTTTTGAGCTAAAATTGACTTTCAGATGCTCATTGGAGAGTGTGTTCTTTGCATGGGCACCCAAGCTCATCGGGTATTTTATTAGGTCAGTTATGAAAATTTTCCAATACTAATGAGGTTTTTTATTTTCACGTTTGTACGAACAATCGTTAAGAAGGTAAATAGTTTTTAACCCTTTTGAAACCCTGGCTTTGGAACAACTTGAGAGATCTTGAGTATAGTGACCCAAAATTTATTTTTTGAGAAAATTTTATGATTGGAGGTTTTAGATGACTCCTCCATATTTCTCAAGGTGTGATTTATATGTTATGGTTGTATGTGGGTCCCACCCAAAAGGAAAGTTTCTAGAAATTTTCAATTTGTGAAAAAGTTTCCCATTGAACCTAATGAATAATTTATCATTTATTGAAAAATGGGAGTATTAATACATTTCCATGATGGTTTCAGGTCATGTCTGTGCATTTATAATGTAAAGTGTGCCCTATTTCGAGGGTTGGGTTTTAGGCAATTTTGGGGCAGTTTAGAGAAGTTTATGAATAGAGTCATTTTGGAGGTGCTACAAGTGTTTTTATGACTTGGTTTTAAGTTTATCATGATCCTGAATTTAGGATATTTTGAATGATATATCACACTTGAGTTTTTGTTGAGATTTGAGCAAGTTATGACCTGTTATTTGAAGGCCAATTTTGAGTGTCCTTAGTTGAGCATGGTCTCATGAGGGTTTCATTGTGTGATGATTGTTTTGAGTTGTTTTCATCATTGTGGGAGATTTTTGAGATATTACAAAAATTTCTAAGTTTTTGCATGCCTTGGTGAATTTTTTTTTGTCTTGAACATCCCTTGTCTGACGAGTTACTTGCTTTGGGGTTGTAGGGCTTGTTGTGTCCTAATGGAGGTCTAGAAGGGTCGAGGTGATCTTGGTGAGCTACATGGACATATGGGTGATATGTTTATCATTTTATTATGATGTGGAAATTATTTTACTATATTAAGGCTGACCCATGTGTTTTCTAATGAATAAAGAGGTATAAAAGCAAGTTAGAAGGTTCATTTGAGCTAGTTGTGTGAGGAGAAAAAATACGACCTAAAGGGGAACTTGTTGAGGTATGAGAGGTATTTAAGACCTGTAATAGATGGAAATTAATATGTGATGATAGCATAGATTTTGATCAACTATTACAAGCTAGGGAAAGTTTGAAATCATCCTAAAGGAAGAGGGTTTTGGAAATAAGACTTGATTGATGGTTTGAAAGAGATAAAAAGGAGAGTGAGCTTCATGGTGTCATCTTTAGTTGTAGAAAAAACAATAAGTGGTGACAAACATATTCATATGGATAAGTTTATTCTTGGTCATATTAGGGGGTGTCAGCCTCCTTATGGAGTTTTTTCCTCTCTAAATTAGGGGTTAGTGCTCATTGTAGAGTTTGTGCCCTCCTAAACTAGGGGTTAGTGCTCCTTGTGGGATTGGTGTATCACTAAATAAATCTCTTGTGGTGTATAATATTCATAGGAATCATTTTTTTTTGGTATTATAATAATATGTTCAGTGGGTTTTCTTCCCTTTGCGGTTTTCCCACTTTATATCTTGTGTTCAGTGTGTTATCTTGCTTATGTGGACGTTGTACATGATTTGATTGAAGGCTAAATGGTTGAATGAATCATGAATGATGAATGTAATGGAATGAATTTTTTTATACGATTGATTCATGCCCCCCCCCATAGTCCATTGTTTTTCTAACAAGTGGTATATGAGCAAGGTCCTTGTGAAGTAAGTTTAACCACTTTAAGGAGATCATTGAAGAACATGTATGGCAGGTAGTCTAGTTTAAAGTAAAGTAACTCCTCTAGTCATAATGAAATCATGTTTGAAACCCTTTTGGTTTGATATATGGAAATTCAATCTATGAGGTTTGCACTCCCATCTCTAAGTTTTAACCTAATATAGTTGATGAAAATATTGATGAAGATGAAAAATCTGATCTTAAAGTAGATCACCCTAAAGAAGAAGATAAAGGTGTTAAAGATGACCTAATTTCAGAACTTGAAGGTATCTCATACATGTTTGAATCTATAAAAGAAAAAGGTAGTTCTTATAGTGATTTTGAGAGTGAATATAGTAGTGTCAACTATGACACATTTCTCATGACTGTGAAAGGTTACAAGAACCAAGTTTGTGAAATTGATTTAGCTGAGAAAGATGTGGATGTGGGTCATGAAGTTCTAACCATGAAGACATGCAATGAAGAGTTCAAAGAGTACCTTATAAAACGGTCATTGGCTATGAGATAAGGATATATGCAGAGGTTGAGATTCATTGTAACTAGTTACAAGCTAAGAAGGACATGGATTTCTCAAGAGAGAATCAAGATAAAGGGACATCATTCTATCAAGAAAGTTATGAGTTCTTATTCAATGAATATTCATTGTTATTCAAGAAAAGTGAGCATAGGACTGTAGACAAGTTGAAGATGGAAAAAAATTCTTCAAATATTTGAGGTGGAGCAAATGATATGCCTATGTGGATGAAATAAGGTGTGGTATTAGAGTCCTGAAGTCATGAAGTCCAATATCAGCTATACCAAGAGTACAAGGAAAGTTGATTATTGATCGGGTATGATGGTGTCTTCATAGGTATGACAAGAGTAATTAAACATGTAATTTTTCTAAGTTTATAAGATGTATTTTCTAGTACTATCATTATTTTAAGGGGGACTCATCATGTTGTCTTGAAGAATTTGTGTGATCTCAAGAGGAGTTATTAGTCCATCTAGAGGAGCGCTTGTAATAAGGAGCATTAGATTGTTTTTAAAAGGAGTAATCATGAAGGAAGGACATTATGTTCTAAGAATGCTAGTTAACTATCAATATGCTTGAAGATATAACAGAAAAGTATATAAGTTTAAGAAGGATCTAAGTGGTTTGTAAGGTCTCTTAGGATCCATTGATGGACTTGTGAAGTCATGATCGGGGATCTAGTGATAGAGATGGTCTAAGATAGTTCATGAAGTAAGTTTAAGGGTCAAATCTGAGAAGGTAAATCACAATTATAGTTGGATACATTTATGATGTTTTAAGCCATATTGACAAGTATTGTGTATCTAGATTACACAGAGGAGCTTGCATGATGTATTGTTTAACCTTGAAGAATGAAAATTGTATACCTTAGCTTGGAGTATTATTGTGGACTTCATTCGGTATGTTTTGATGGATTCTTACAAAGTATAAAATGGTTTGAAGACTTATTATGAATAAGGACAAGTGATTATGATGGTTCAAAAGTTGCATTGAAATTAGCTCCATCCCAAATAAGGCTTGAAATGTTCTAATGTTGCAAATTTGATGAGCCATGAAGACCACTACAAAGTGGCAATTGACAGTGTGTTGTATGAAGATGATCTAGGAATTTCTATGTGAAGGTCAAACAATTAAAGGAGATATAAAGTATCTACAAGTGTCTTAAGACCTTATTATTCCTATGAAGGCTTCTAGTAAAGAACAAAGTTTCTTGTCTCCGGGGTGAATATTTGAGAAGGCTTGGGAGTACTTGTCATAGCCTCAAGATGTGTTAAGGCCTTAAAAGAGTGTGATAGACATAAAAAGGTAATAATTTTAATTTTTCTCCTCCTTAAGTGATTGAATTTCATTAGAAAGAGAATTTTTCATGTAGCAATAGGTGAAGAATGGTTGATTAAGTACCTTTTTCTCCTAGAAGTTTGAAAGTCGGTTATAATGGAATTATGAGTTTTTTCAATAAGAATGCTATGGAAAGATATGTTGACTCGGTAAACATATGTACTTTGCTGAAGTGTATATGGCTCTAAGATTGAATGAATGTAAGGATGATTCTATCTTGACTGGTTTAGACAGTGAAATTTGGGTGTGAAGAAATGGTGATGACGTTAGGTGTTCAAGAATCTAGGTGGCCCTAGTGTGCTTCATCAAACATTTGCATACAGTGTGTGAACTATCATAAGAGATCAAATACATGGAGTCTTTTAAAGGTATGTAAAAGATTGGTCTATATTTGTATAAGGTCTTATTTCTTCCTAAACAGTCAAGAAGTAAGGGAGCTATGATTAGTGTTGTAAAATCAATGAGAAGGTATTGAAGGAATAGAATGGTTTTTGACTAGTGTGAGCTTGAAGGTTGATGATGTTGAAGAATGAGATATGTATATTCCTAGGAGGAAGAGCATAAAGTGACAGGTCTTAAGGATCAAGATTGGTTTGAGGAAATCATAATTTGTCATTAAAATGATAACCACCAAGTTTGTTCAAGGTAGAGTTATAGTCATATCTAGAGAACAAAGTATATTTTGTTTTTGGTCTAGTTTGTAGATGTTTGGTAACCTAGGTGTTAATATGAAATCTTTTGTGGAGGTCAAATCTAGACAAGGTACTTTAAATAAGGTATGTTTGAGATTTAAGAAGATAGTATGACTTTTAAGTTCTCAAGTTTGTGGCTAGTGATCTTGTTTAGGTATATGATGCCTATTTGGGTTTAAATTATCATGAGTATGAAGATATGAAGATGTCTAATTTATCTCATGAATGAATTCTTAACCTATGTTTTCATCTTATGGAATTGAAATGTTATGAAGGATAATCAATGTTGAAGACTACTAAGTTGATTTAATTAAGTCATCAAGAGTAAATGAGGCATGATCTCGGGGGATTAGGTATGGTATATCTTGAAGATGTTTAGAGTCTTAAAGGACTTATATTAAATTTGGTATATATACTATGATGAATCACCAAAGTACCATTAAGCATCAAGGACTATGTTGCGAGTCGTTAGTTGACCTAGGATGAGTCAAAGTGGAGAGTTTTGATGCATTTGTGTACAAGGTATGAAAATATTCTTGGCATTGATTTTACATGTTGTGAAGTCAAATGAAGATGGTTCTAGAGTTATATTAGATTGTAAAAGCATTCATGAAGATCAAGAAGAAGCATGGTGGTGTTCTTAGCACTATAAGGTCATGGAATCAGGTCCGAGTATGTTAAGATGGGAATAAAGTTTGTGCTAAATGGATATTTTATTATTAAGGTCATGAAGTAGGACCTTGAAACTATGATGTGATTGATAGTCCCAAAGGGAGTTTTTCAGTACTATTTTTTTTGAAAAGGTATTCTAAGTTTTAGTTGATTGAAGGAAACATAATTTGGTTTCTAGAGGATAGGGGAGTTATGCATATTCATTAGCTCCTTAAGTAGGTATGAAATCAAGGTTACATGAGTGTTGGGTGTCAAGAGGATTCATTCATGTGTCTTATATTTAAGAACTAAGATAGATATTTGAGTGGAAGGATGAAAAAAATTCAAGGAGGCACATATTCAAGAAGTTATTCACATAAGTAAGTTGTATATTGTGTTTAGCATCTCGCAAATTAAGTACATTATCCAGGGGGAAAGTTATGACATGAAGGTATTCTAGGATATGAACAAATAATGTTGTGTTGATATGTTTTTTTATTTTTGTCATGAGTACTTGGTTTCTATTGTGGGTAAATCATGTTCTTGAGCATGAATAAAAAGTGTGGTGAGAGGTTCAAGTTTGAATGAAGATGGTTAATATCGAAAATGTCATCCTCTGTGAGTGTCATATCTATTTCAAATAGCTAAGATTATCATCCAAGGAGGAGGAGTGATGACCTAAGAAGGATCTAATGGATACAACAAGAATGAGGTTAGAATATGGTAAGAAGTTCTGAGTCAGTTTTTAAGGAGTGTATTAGTTTAGGGGGGGTGATGAGCATGTTCATATAGGTCCATGGATCATCGATGAAGTGTTGAAGTCAAGAGTGTGTACAAAAACCAAGAAATACCAAGTTGAGTACATTGTTGTCATTGTGCATTTTCAACTTGTCATATAGAATTTTTCATTAGATTTCAAAGGGGGGGAGTGTGCTCATAAACATTAAAATAATTCCGTAAAGAGTCTTGTAGGTGTTTACATATGTGGTTTCCATGAATGTTTCTGAAGGTGGTTGCCATCAATGAAAAGGGGGAGATTGTTGGACATAGTGTCTTATTTGTTTTCATTGATGTCAAGTGTCACATTTATGTCAAAGATAGTCAAGAGTTTTCATTGAGATAGTATGAGGTGTCATGATGAGTTGCATGGTTGTAGAGGCATGATGACTAGGTGAGATTGCATGGTTTAGGGCATGGTTCAAGCATGTATGGCATAGTGTATGAGATCTAAAGGTGGAAAAATGATGGTATAAGGTCATGCATGGTTAGAGAGGTGTCTAAGAGGTGTTAATGAGTTTGTAATATTGTTATCAGGTTTGTTTATGAGAAACATGCATTGGGACATGATATTCGGGCCTAATCCTAAACCTAGTTCAAGAATAATGAGATGGTAGAATGTGAAATGCAGAAGATAAGATTGGTACAATCATGTTGAAGGAATTTTGAGATTTCATGATAGGTTTAGATGATGTATCAGGTCATAAATCAGGTGTTAAGTACAATTTCTAGGTTATATTGAAGCAAGACTATGAAGACAAAGAAAGTCAGGCATGGGTATCTCATGTTGTCTAGAGATTTTTAGAGGTAATAAGGAATGGATGAGCATTGGGATAGATGAAGGAGGTTTTTTTATGTTGTGTGTCAAGTTTTAGGTCTAGTGATGAATATTTTGTAAGATATTGTGTTTTTACCAAAAACTAGGTTTCCAAAGGTTAGTTTTTGAGCTAAAATTTGACTTTCATATGCTCGTTGGGGAGTGTATTATTTTCATGTGCACCCAAGATCCTGTTGGTAGTTTATTAGGTAATTTATGAATATTTTCCAAGAATAATGAGGTTGTTTTATCATCACATTTTTATGAACAATTGTTAAGAAGGTAAATTACTTTTTAACCCTCTTGAAACCCTAGCTTTGGAGCGAATTGAGAGATCTTGATTATAGTGACCCATAATTGATTTTTTGAGAAAAATTTATGATTAGAGGTTATAGAGGTCTCCTCCATATTTTTCCAGGTGTGATTTAGAGGTTCTGGGTGTATGTGGGCCCCACACAAAAAGGATTTTGTTTGGAAATTTTTAGTTTTTTCAAAATTTTCCCATTGAAATGAAGGACTAATTTATCATTTATTGAATCATGGGAGTTTTAATACATGTATATGATGGTTTCCTCTCATGGTTGTTCCTTTAGGATGTAAATTGTTTCCTATTTATAATGACTGGTTTTTAGGTAGTTTGGAGCACTCTCGGAACATAGTAGTTTTAGAGGTGCTACATGTGGTTTAATGAATTGGTTTAAAATTTTCATGGTCTTGGTTTCAATATATTTCCAATGATATATCACACTTGATTTTTTTATATTTGAGGAAGTTATGACCTATTCTTTGAAGGCCAATTTTCAGGGTGTTTGGTTAAACATGATCTCATGAGGTTTTCATGGTTTGATGATTGTTCGAGTTGTTTTCATTATTTTTGGAGATTATTGAGATATTTAACAATAATTATAAGTGTGTGTCATTCCTTGGTGAAATTTTGTTGTCTTTAACATCCCTTGTATGACAAGTTGTTTGTTTTGGGGTTCTATGGCTTGTTGTGTCCTAATGGAGGTTTAGAAGGGTATAGGTGATCTTGAAACCTACATGGTCATATCGGTGACATTTTTATCATTTTTGTATTATTTGGAAACTATTTTAACTATATGAAGGCTGACCCATGTGTTTTCTAATGAAGAAATAGATATAAAAGCAAATTAGAAGGTTCATTTGAGCTAGTTGTGTGTGAGGAGAAAAAGTGCAACCTAGAGGGGAAATTGTGGAGGTATGAGAGTTATTTTTGATGTGTAAGATATGTAAATTAATATGTGATGATATTATAAAGGTTGATCAAATATGGAAAGCTAGGGAAAGAGGAAGAGGGTTTTATCAAGAAGACTTGGGTGATGGTTTGAAAGAGATAGAAAGGATAATGAGCTTCATTGTGTCATGTTTAGTTGTAGCAGCAACAAATCATTAGTGAAAAACATCTTCAGATGGATAAGTTGGTGTTTGGTCATCTAAGGGGGTTATAGCCTCCTTGTGGGGTTGGTGCCTCGCTAAACCAAGGGTTGGTTACCTACAAAACTAGGGGTTGGTGCTCCTTATGGTATTGGTGTCTCACTAAAGAAATATCTTATGATTTCTAATATTCATAGGAATCCTTTGTTTTGAATAATATAAGAAGAGGTTCCGTGGGTTTTATTCCCCTTGAGGGATTACCACTTTATATCTATTTTTCATTATGTTATCTTGTTTATTTGTATGTTGCAAATGCTTTGATTGAATGCTAAATGGTTAAATAAATTATGAATGATGAATGTAATGGAGTGACTGTTTTAAAAGGATTGATTACCCCCGTCCATTTTTCTTATAATAAGGAAGGCATATACTTCAAAGGGAAGGCAAATAGACTCATAGGATGCAATTTTGGAGGAGGCACGATTGTTTATAGAAGAAAAACAAAGTCCAATTTAGCTTGCAAAATAGTCTCCACCTTCAGAAACTCTACATGATGATATCATCGGTGGGATTGATATTCAAACAAGTGGGGAAATCAAAAGGATCAACCCATGCCCAATAAGATATTTGGATAATCTAGAACCAAGAATAGAGTTGAAACTGGTCATGCTAACTTCATACCATGAGGAAGAGCTCCAATGTGCCAAAGGTCATCTGCAATGCCTCCCAAATCCAAATAGAGAGCAACTAAAGGAGGTATACTTTATGTTTCTAGCTGATACTTTGTGCAATGGGGTGAAAATTTGGCTTCAAAATAGTTTTCACTCTTATTAAAGGCCATGATTATTGTCAAATTATTTACATGGCCACACCTTGTAAGGAGATGAAGCTACTTTTCCCATCCTATTTAAGGTTGTGTTTAGATTCTTTTCTATCTAGTTAGGGTAGGTTGGTTTATTGTAAAATAAGTGTTTGTGCATACTTTGCATGTTTCCACTTAAAACATGTATGATTTTACAATTTTACATAGTTTTTGAGCCTTTGTGCTTTCCTTGCATAGTGTTTCATGGATGATTTCAAAGTTAGTGTGGTGGTATGAATTTCGAGATTCAAGGATCAGCTAGAATGCCTAGCAAAATCAAATACGAGAGAAACTAAAATCATATTTTGGGGCGATCAAAGTGTATTATTGAGTTTTAGGATATCCTTGCAAGTCTTCTTGTTCCTTGTGCACTTGCTAGCTCCGCCCCCATATTACATGTTCCCTTATGTACCCTCATTGTATTTCTTTTTCATTCCCACATCCATAACAAGTTCAAGCGTGACTTCAATTGGGTTCATGGTTAAAAATTTTAGGTTACAAATCAATTTTGTAAGTTATTAGGATGACTCCATGCCCAATGGATGCTTCAAGGCTATTGTTCTTCATATTTAGCAAACATATATCCTTGAAAGTCACCAAACTATTATCCAAAATAGCCTCCTTGTCTATTTTGGGAAACTTATAATTATGTTCTATCTCTCCTTGCTTCTTCCCCTTTCCTTAATTTTATTTTTCACATGTTTTGTTCGCTCTCACATTCCTTCCTTTTCCCTTTGCAATACTTCTTCCCTTACAAGCATGCTTCCTCTATCCTAGACGTTGCGCCAACTCATGTGTGTATGTTGTTTTTCCTTACATCTTTGCAAGTCTCTAACATGCCTCTTGTGTGCATTTATTTTCCTCCCCAAGTCTTGGCATTTGCACACTCTCTCACACACACTCTTTTCCCCTCACGTACTTGTTTTCCTTAGCACGTCACTTTATCACACCTCCCTTTACATGCTTCCCCTTTTCCTCTTTAGATGTTTGTATGTGTAATGTTTCCTCACCTTCCCTTAG
This sequence comes from Taxus wallichiana var. yunnanensis, assembly GCA_018340775.1. Lineage (NCBI taxonomy): Eukaryota > Viridiplantae > Streptophyta > Pinopsida > Cupressales > Taxaceae > Taxus > Taxus wallichiana. The sequence continues at coordinate 542,820,561 of CM031241.1, read as the reverse complement.
CGGGCCTTCGAACCTCCTCTGCACTTCTGCATGATATTGCAATCATGCACTCCTCTCTCTCGATCCTTGTGCATCCTCTCTCACACGTATGGAATTCTTCTACATCCTTATATACTTTTGTGTAAACTTTTTCTCTTGCCCCCAACATCCATGCATGCAACTTAAACAACAATTCCTTCTCCAATCCAAGGGTAACACGTGTCCAACTTTGGGACTTGTCAATAAAAGTGCATTTTACAATGGAAATAACAGGGCTCCATATGTGATCAAATCCTTGTAGTGAATAGAAATGTGACACCGGAAAAGACCCAGTACCTACAAATCAACTCTCAAATCCCTATTACCAATATGATGTTGTCATGTGTTTGGGTGTTGCTCTTACACTGCAAATCTTCATATAACCATATCTTTCAACTCGAACTCCAAATCGGTATGGTTGGTCTTGTTGGAAGGATCATGATGTGAGCTATGCAATGGAATTGAGAATATCATATTTTTGTGAGATTTGGTAGGTAAAAATAGGAAAACATGATTCAAGCCATTGATATGCAGCTACAAGTGACTTAACCACCTAGGATTAATAAAGCATTGCCTTTTTCCTTCTTCTACAAGCAAGTTTCACGAGGGATGGATTTGACAGATTTCCCATGTTGTTTTTAGGTATTGAATGCATCTTTTGGTGGTTCCACCCTTGAATCCAAGTTTCCATATCTTTTCCCTCCTCTTTCTCTCTCATTTTCAATATTGTAATATAATGCCCATTTGTAAAGTTTGGACTCTCTTGAAATGTGAGGGAATTATTTAGAGTAGTGTATTAGTGTTTTGAGTTATAGGGTGCAAATCTAGACCTTTGCAAGGTGATTTCCTCCCTCCATTTCAATGTATTGTGCATCTTCTTGAGTAATAAAATTTATGTTTTGTGGCTATTCTCTACCCTACACTTTGTGTTTATTTAATTTTCTTTCCTCTACTTTGTTATCATGGTATGATTTGTATGTTTTCTCTCTTTGCACGAGGTTTTGTTTATGTTTTTCTCCATGGAAATGGAAGTTTGAATGTTGTTTTGGACTATGGCACTCTTTTCTTCCCTCTCCTTCTTCATTTATCTCCCATTTTCACTCATTTGAGAGTGTCTTTCCCCCAATTTATGGTGTTATCACCTCTATTAGCTTATGATTTCCCATTTCATGCATCTCCTTCTTACTCTAGTCCTTGGAATGTAGTTTATGAGTAGATATTCATTTTCCTTGAAGTAGAAGTAGTTTTAGCATTAACAATAGGTAGAGGAATTCAAACTTCTCTAGAGGTCTTTCTCAAGCTTAAGTCCCAGAACTTGGAGATAGTCCCATGTTGCCTCAAATCCCTATATCTTTCTGATTTAGGTGTGGGTGCTAATATGAGCTCCAACATATATGATAATCTCAAAGAATTTCTTTTAAGACCATAATTCTCCCCATTTCCTTGGGACCAAAAACATCTTGAATGAGTTATACATTATAGATAGAGACACGAAATACAATACATTATCAAGAAGACTTTAAATACATAGGATGAATGTTATTCCTTCAATGTTGTTTCAACAATTCAAGTTTTGCATCTAGGAAATGTTTACGACGCATAAGGATATCTTATACCATTTGACATACACTTGAAAAACCTTAATAGGAATCCCAAAATTGTGTTGAGTATGAACTTTTAGAAAATCAGCTAAAGAAACTAACTCCTTCAAATGAACCACCGATGATATAAAAATGGGTTCCAAAGACAAACTCAAACGAGCCAAGGAAATCAAAGGATCCCAAGTAGAGACCATGGAAAATTTTGGTTAAAATATTTCTACAATGAAGGTAATTTCTTTCAAAGTTGTGGCTAAGATTTTAAATATATTAGAGAACAATTCACCTATCACTCAACCTTTTAATCCTTGATGGATTTGAATTATTTAAGGTTTAACTTCCTACTAATGAATGAGCTTATAGACATATACAAGGTGAACGTATCAAAATCTCAAGAGAAATCTATTAAGGAACCAAAGAACTCCTCCTTCTTATCAATGTTTGTAAAATCCATTATAATGGAGTGAAATTTCAATAAGGTGTGTGTACACGAGTGATTTTATCCTCTTCTTGGGAACAATCATGCCATTCAATTTTAAATTATATTTCAAATACACCAACAATGGTGTTGAGTATGAGCCATTACTTTTTGGTCTCATTATTACTAAAAAGTTAGAAATTTAAAACCCTAAAGTCCTCAATACTGTAATTGGTTTCCAACCAAGTTTCTAACATATGTGAGACTAGAGCTGAGAACCTAGAACTCTATAAAAAAATGTACATGAATTGGTCAAGGATTTTGATTTCATCTCCATCAAATACACTCTTAGAGAGAAACTGAATTACAAATTCATTGGCTTTATTATTTTTACATTTTTCCTAGAATTAGATTTTCTAGAAACCAGTTTTTTCATATCCATAAGGTTGAATCCTTTGATATAGAGAACACCAAGAATGAAAATATTGGCTTCTATACAAAATAAGGATGATACCATTAATATGGTATTCACTTAGAATGGTGATGTAATTATATATTTCTTGTACATATATGATTATGTTCATTCAACACATCACAAAAGAGGCTTTCTTCTAGTTCCCTTTACTTTTATTAATTTGGTACTAAGGGTATTTCAAGTTCTTCCACCAAAAATGGAAGTTTTTGAAGTAGAATATGATCCCCTTGAGCTCCCTCTTACTCCTCCAAAGTTTGAAGAAGGAAACACATCTTTAATTTAATATATTATTATATTAACATCCAAATTGATGAAGACCCTAAGATCTTGAACTTGGGTTCTACACTCTCTCTTGAAGAAGTGGAAGAACACACTAAGATCCTTAAGTATTAGGAACATGTTTTCACCTTATCTTGTAAAGATATGTCTAGAGTGGACCTCAAGATGGTTTCCATAACCTATTAACTAATCTCGACTCTTATCCTATTAATAGAAATTGAGAGATATATAAAACCTAAGGTTTCCTTGATGGGTAAAGAGAAGTTTATGAAACTCCTCCATGAGGGATTCATTTAACCTATAGATTATTCCAATTGGTTTTCCAACATTTCCTTGGCCTTTAATAAAATGGAAAGATAAAAAAATTACATTGAATTTCGAGGTATAAATAAAGCTTACCCAAATTATTATTTTCCCTTACCCTCTAAACATGTCATCATTGATGAAACAACTACATATGAGTTGTTATCTCTTATGGATGGGTTCTTGGGTTATATCTAAATTAGGATCTCAAAGGAAGAACAAACCACGGAAACTTTCACCACTCTTTAGGGTAATATTTTCTACATAATAATGCCTTTTAGTTTGAAAATTTTTGGTGCTACCTATTAAATTATTATGACTCATAATTGTCATGACCTCATATATATGATTGTTAAGATCTATGTGGATGAACTTATGGTAAATAAAAAAATAGATGATCACCACGAACTTCTCTCAACATTCTCTCTCATCTAATTAAGTATGGTGTTACCTTAAACCACAAAAATGTATTTTTGGGTGATGGGAGGAAACATTTTGGAGTATATTATTTCTTATCTAAGAATAAATATGGATCTTACAATTATACATGCAATCCTTGAAATGAATCCACCTAAAAATGTGTTTGGCACTAGGTCATTTCTTGTATATCCCAAGGAAATCCATAAATTTGTTCTTTATCTCACCGATATTAAAATTTTCAATGAAAAAGTGATTTTCATTTGAATTTTATTCCAATATTGTGGGCCTATAGAAAATCTATCTACATGCCAACAAGGAAACCCCATTCTCCTTAGTCTTTAACTCATATTTCTTATTTATCTTAGAAGTAGAGCTATATACTCTTCACATATCCCTTTAGGGTATCCTAGATGAAGATGAGTATAGGAGCATATGACTAGTAAAATTAAAAAATAGATGTGAAGAGGCTTAGATCTAAACAACATCATCAATTATATGTATATATGATGTCTTTCCAATACAATAAAAATTTCCACAAATGCCCAATCCAAGAAGGTGACCTAATGCTAAGACTTGACATATGAATAGATAAGAAAGTTGGAAATTTTTCAAATTTTATACCTACATGGCTTGGTCCCTATCAAGTTAGTAAGGAATTTTAAAATGGAGTTTTTGTTTACACACTTTGGAAGGATTTTGGTGAGTCCTTGAACTCACTCCACCTTAAATGCTTCTATATATAAAAAAAAATCATACCCATACTTTCCTCATTGCATTTTTGCATCTCATTGTATTATTATTGTTACTTTTTTAGTTGGTACTTTTAAAATACTTATGTGATGGTAAATTTAACTATTAATACATTGGAAAAACATCTCACTCTTAAATTCTTATGACCCCATCTCACCTATTATCTTATAATATATTTCATAGATTTTATTTCTAAATAGAAGTTTAATGCTGATTTTAATAAAATGTGTAGACCTTAGTCCTTTAAAAAACCCATTTATTTCATACATTTATTTCCTACAACTTAACCTATAAGCATTTTGATGGCGAATCTTCCCTTTCATAATTTTTATAGAAAGAAAAGGCTATAACATTTTAACCCATATATTTTTATTATCCAATATTGGCTTTAGGTGATGAGCACACCCATATTACTAGTTGTGTGGGGAAAATATTGGGGGCATATGTATTTTCCCAAAAATCACAATGCAAAAACAAATAAAACTTATATGAGACAAAAAAAATAAAAAGAGAAATAAATATATGCATGTTATGTCCTTCCTAGTTTTTAGTGATGATCCCATGCCTCTTACGATGGTGTGAAGCTAGTGTAGGATGAAGATTCCCTTACTCACTTATGTCTTACCTTCCATGATCATCCATTTCTTCTTACTAGTGACAAGGGTAAGGTGTAGGGGGTCACTACACAATTTAAAAATCAATGCAATATAATTCAAAGTTCTTAAAACATAAAAGTACCATAAGATTGTTTAGAATCCCATGATCAAGGAGAGAACCATCTCTAAAACCATATTTTTCAATCAATTATCCATCTATTAATCTAATTCTATAATAATCCTATAAAATGTAATTTATCTTAACTTATTTATGAACATCCCACAAAATAAATTTGTAAGTTTCATCAAATCAGCATTATCATTTCTTACTCATATCTTACACATTCATTTATATATATTATGTCCTTCTCAACTCACGGTGATGATACCTCGCATCTCACTAGTTGTATGGAATTAAGAATGGAGAAATATTAATTTCCTCTCCTAATTTTCATTGCACAATTGTTTTCCAAAGGGCTGAGAAATATTGAATTTATATAAAAATTAGTTTTATAGTACTTATAAGTGTTATTATATCATTCACATGCATTTCATTTTGTTTTATCATTTTCACTATTTCCATAACATTCATCCATCCATCCATTATTAAACATCAAACATTCTAAACTAATCAAAATTCATGAACAAGAAAAGGAAACATTTTAAAGTTAATGAATGTTAAAGAGTTTAAAGCCAAAAAATGTGTGTGTGTGTGTGTGTTTCAATTTTAGTATATCACCATCACATTGAAGGGGAGGTGTGGTATCAAAACTTGTCTATAAGTCAAAAATACAATATATATATATATATATATCAAGTAATAAAATTCCTAGTCCTAGCATGCTTTCAAGGCCCCTATGAAGCAACAAGTTGAGGGATCCTATTATGGCTCTATGTCATTGTTTACTCTGTCAGCCTTGGAAACTCCATGTGTGAATTGATGAGAATGCCCATGAGATCCCTTAGTGTGTATGACCCTACTCTAGCTATATGTGTGTGTGTGTGTGTGTGTGTGTGTGTGTGTGTGTGTGTGTGTGTGTGTGTGTGTGTGTGTGTGTGTGTGTGTGTGTGTGTGTGTGTGTGTGTGTGTGTGTGTGTGTGTCTATATATCAAGTAATAAAAGTCCTAGGCATGCTTTCAAGGCCCCTATGAAGCAACAAGTTGAGGGATCCTATTATGGCTCCTATGTCATTGTTTACTCTGTCGGCCTTGGAAACTCCATGTGTGAATTGATGAGAATGCCCATGAGATCCCTTAGTGTGTATGACCCTACTCTAGCTATTATATATCCCTCCTCATTATAGCATAATGTGATAATATGAAACTTGTTTTCATAAATTAGAATTCTCTACCTAGAGATCCTAATTTTCTAGGTGGATTATCAGAAATTTAGTTGTACCATGCCATATTGGGAAAGATATATTAGTATGATGGCCCATGTATGTGGAAAACCCTAGATGTATAAGAAGGGAATACTACATCTTACAAGAGGGAAATGTGAATAATTCTAGAGTGGTCTACCATATGAGTTCTCTCGAACCACGAGGTGGTTCCCATGATCACAACACGCACGCGCGCATGCACACACACATATCAAGTTGAATTGACCAATGAATAGATAGATAAGTAGTAGAGTTAGAATTCGACGATGAGCTCATGGCGATGAGAGTTAGAATTCGACACAATGAACTAGTGGCAGTAGAGTTAGAATTTGACACAATGAACTAGCAATAAGTTGAGCATAATTTAGACATTACTTTACTTATCTTCAAATAAGATAAGTACATTAATATGGATTCTAAACAACAATCTAGAGCTACAAACAAACATGAACACAACTCATCACAAAACATGAGAACCAAAAATTTCAAAGGGGTACCCCAATATTTCTACAAGAAATCTTGGGGACACCAAGTTCATTATAGAAAATAACAATTAGCACATCTAACTAAAATAATTATAAATTAACCACTTAAGTAGTTAGAATATTAAATAACTCAATCTAACCAACTCAAAATCAAATAAACCTCATTTAATAAACAATGAGCTAATAATAATATATTCATTTGAATTTGAGAAAGGGAAGATAACATGGACTCACAACATATACACAATGATTGCATAATATTTTTCTCCCTTACCCATTCTATCTAAATAATAATGTCATAATATAGTGTTTTTATATCAATTTTATGGGTCAATACCACATCTTATATGTGGTCATGCTTATTGAAAAAAAAACAACTAAAAAATAAACTAAAATATCTAAAATGATATCTAATCTAAAATGTATATCACTTAGAAATGTATCCATTTGGGTAATTTAAATTCATACTTTTCCTTAATTTATCCCTCTAAAGTTACTTGAAATTTCCATTATTTCTCCTTCTATGAAATTCCTAATTTTAAGTCTCTTTAAACTTATAGTAAGCATGGTGGTTAGATATAAAGAGAATGACATTTACAATATGACAAGCTAAGGGGGTAGCATATAGGAAACATTTGGGTGATGGAATATCGAATTGAAGAGGATTGGCATATGAGTCATATCTGGAGTAGGAAGTTGTAGAAAGGAAGGGTGAGAACCTTTGGAAAAGGATTTGGCCATATGGGGAAAGGAAGATGGGTTAAGAACATTGGCATCATCTGATCTTGACTAGTCAAAAGAGTATACCCCTCTTTGAAAGGATGTGTATGGGGAGAAAGGATATTAATTTGATTTGAGAAATCCCATATCTTATAGATATAGGAGAAATGCAAATTATTATTTTTCAATTTTTAGAAAATTTGAGGATAAGATGATTGATTTGATTGATTCTAATTTTATTAGAGATTTTTGTGAGGAAACCAAATTGAGAATGGCAATTTTGTATGTCTCTATGTGGGAATCCCTAGGATTAAAATAATCACGAAAATAAGAGAACATCTAAAGGAAGTGAAATCTATCTTTGAGGGTGATTATCTTTTATTTTCTTCTAAAGGTAGTATAATAGTATCGGGAGATTCTTTTAGAGTGGTGTAAGTTATGGATCAAGGATATAATAAAGACATGATAAATGTAGATGAAGTACTCACAAAATCCAAATATTTTGATGAAAAGTGGGGAAGTTAAGAGGTTTGGTCCCCATAACCATCCGAGAGGTAATCTATTAAGGGATACCATAAGGATTATTAATCAAGGACACCTGCAACATATTAGACAAGTGAAAGAGCTATAGGGGATTTAGTTAAAACTTAAGAGTGTCTCCTTCTTCACCAATGGATGGTGATTTTGTCGAGTCAACATCAAATGTTAGAAGATTGGTGATCCCATAAAGATTGGTGGATGGGGAATGTATGAACTTGGATACTTTGGGAATCCCAGGAAACTTCCAAAGAATGTCCTAGAAAGGGATTTTATTGGAATTACGGATTAAAAATACTCGGAAAGGGTTTCATATATCTAATCTTAAATACTTGGTTAAAGGTTGATTTATGGTAAAATTTGATAATTATGAAGATAGATATTGATTCTTGGCTTAGAATGAAATAAAAATTATATGATTAAAGAAAATTATACCTCAATGTGTAAACACACTTTATCTTCATTTGAAGTTTTCATTTTGTTTCTTGTTGTGTTGGTGTTGGCATGATCCATGATGAAACCTACAACACAAAGTGTAGTCAATTCCATAGTAGAGAATTAAACTTTAACTCAAATGTAAGATGTAATATGTAAAATTTTCATTTGCATAAAGTGAAATAAAGAGATGCAAAATGTGGAAGGAATACACATGTTTGTCATATAGAGGTAGAATCTCTCATTCTTTACTTGAACTTGGAGAATCGGATTGCTTGAGCTTCCTAAAGCATTTGGGCGATTAGTCCCAAATTGTGTCGATGAGAAAAATCGGAGTGCTAGGTGCATGCAACCCAATATGAAATGGAAACTTATTCGGAGGAGAGATATAAAAAAGAAGAGAGGTATTTTTAGACACCTACAATTTTTCTTACGTAACCTTTAATGATAAGATTTCACTAAGTATCCTCTTTCTCGTCATTCCCATAATAATTAGTGCTTTTCCGCTAATTAGCTAACATTCCTCTTCATATTAATTAATTAACGAAATTTCGTTAATTAATTAGCCTTCCTATCATTAAAGATGTCATTAATGACCTTTCGTTAATTAATATCCACTTCTACTTGGTTAATTAATTATTCTTAATTAATTACACTCAGTAACTCTAAATCAATAAATTACCATTTATTGGATAAAATTCATCTCTTACATCCCACAAATCATTCTAATTTTCCTCTATTATCTTCTATAAGCTTACATCTACCTATTAATTAACCACCTTTGATTAATTAAAACATCCCCCAACTCCCATGACTTATTAATGACAAATTAAACTCTTCTAAATCAAGATTACATTTTATAAAGCAACCTTATCAATTCCTAATCTTGTTTTACCTTTATCCCACATTCATCAATTTGCTATCCTTGCCTCTTCATGCAATCTATATAAGAACCCTCCTTCTTACCTTTTCTTCGTGCACCATGCTTTGAATAGTGGAAACTATAAGCATTTTGATCTTGAGCCATTCTCCATTGTTAGAAATAGATTCTCCATCTTGCATCCTTTCACTCAAAATTGAGTAATATGGGAAGATCCAAATGGCCTTGTAGCCATTCTTGGTGATATTCCATTCTCAATCCTTGAGATCAAGAAAAATCCACTTTGATTTCTTATGATCTTTATAGGTTCATAGTTTAAGTTAGCAATCATAGAGAGTAGGAAATAACTTAGCATGTAGTTTCATTTATGCATTGAAGAAGCATTTTCTTTAATCTCTTATCTTGATGGTTCATTGTTTAATTATCATTTACTTTTGAAGCTATGTAGATATTAGTTTTAATTTGTAGCTTAGTTAATTATACAGCACATTGTCGAAACACCATGTAAAGGAAGAAAACCTATCAAAGTTATTTAGAAAATTTGATATCTTCCCCTTTGGATGTAAGAGGAAAGAAGGGATTACATATGAAGAACTTAGCTTCTTCGTTACCTTCTATAATCCCATGGACCACATCACTACAAAAGGATATATATGAACAATTTTGTAAATAAGGAAACACATTAGAAAAAATAAAAAAGTGCCACCACGCCCTTCCCATGTTCCACACAACTGAATAAAAACTAAATATAAATTTTATTGTACTAAAATGTAGATGGAGAAATGAGGTCAATGCCCCCAAGATCCTTAAAACTATAACTAAAAATAAGTGTCATGGTGAAGGGTTGAATTAATGACTTTATGACCCATAATTGATCTAAACTAAGTCAAGTGATTTTGAAACTATATCAATAAACTCTTCTTGTAGCTAGAAATATGAAATTCTTTGAGAAACTTGTTTTAACTACCCCAGAAAAACCATGTGAAAAGGTTAGAATCATTTGTACATATGGTTTTGACCAAGCTATACATTTTTAGCCTATGCATTATTTTATGAATTTTTATGTTTTATGTTATTCTAAGTACCTTTACCACTGTGTATACATGTGTCTAAGCCTATAATTTTTATGTCTATTACAGGTGTAGATTATACTTGGATGAATTCCCCTCTTTCGAGGAACATGGGATAAAGTGTTTTGTGCACATGACTCAAAATAATAGATTTATAACCATGTTCGATGAGTTTGATAATTTGTATAGAAACATATGGAAGGTTGTAGTGGTGGACATCAATGATGGGATCCGAAATACAAAGGGGATATACATGGTAGAAACTATGAAGCAAAAGAGACATAATAACAATAATATTAGTAACAACACATGTATAACAAAATAAGTGCAGAGATATATAAATGAATTTAGAGTCAATAGTATGCAAACAATGTCACACAAAAGTCATAAATCCACAAATAATGGGACACCCACGGTGTCACAAGAAAATCAAGGTCCTCGAGCCTATGAATGTGAAAAGTAATGATCATGCAAGATAGGTATAGAGCCACAAACATGGGACACCCATGGTATCACAAGAAAATCAAGGTACTCATGTCATAATTAGTGAAGCAAACAAGTAGTAACACACACAACTAGAAATCATGTATAGAAAATAAGAGTATCAAAATGTGATGAAGTAATATAAAAATTATATAGATATGAAAAATGTGAAACAAGTGGTGTTAATGTTTCAAAATACACATGTGTTATTCTTGTTAGCTCAAAAGATAACATGTACACAATATATGTAATCAAATGTAATGAGGAAGTAAAAAGGAACTATAATGAAATAATAACCCATGTATAGTGTATAATAAATGCCCCATGTATAGGAAGTATGGGTAAAGGGAATGCCAACACTGCCTATCATCGTGTACCACTTTGTGTATGTCCTACATCAAGCTCAATATATTGTGATGAGCACATGTGTAAAAGAGTAAAGAGATATGTTATCTATCAAACCAAAGTGACAAACAATATGTATAATGTAAAGTGTTAATAATGTAAGCTAAATGTATAGGTCATGGTTTTGTATTTTTGTAAATATTTGAATGTTTTTTTATTTTGTAACTATGTCAATATTTTTCTATTTTTGAATGTTTAGCTATGTACAAAGAGAGGGGTAGCACAAGACACTACCCAATGATAACCTCCTAAAGAGGAAAATAGTTGCCAAAGAAGATGGAGGCTCAGGCCTCAATTGTGTAAATAATGTGACTCAAATATAAGTGATATAATAGTAATGATGCATGCCAAATAAGGCATGAGAGAAGAACTAGGTAAAGTAGATCCATGAGTGGTGTTTTAAGTATAAGACCTATGTGAGGACTATAAGAGTTAGTACTCATAAACATACCATGTGCACTAGAAGACGTGTAAGAAAAAAATAGAGATAGCATTCACACTAAAGGACCTACTGGGTATCTTAGAGAGTGTGAGCCACTAGAGAAAATGTGTGAAATGAAAGGCCTATGTAGAGAATTGGGAGGACTAGAGTAGGAGTATTAGAGAGACTAATGTGTTATAACAAAAATTTTATTTATCAGGAGACCTAGGAGGGATAGAGTTGCTAGAGATAGTTGTGAAACTAAAGGCCTATCAAGAGACTTGGGAGGACTAGAGATACTAGAGACAATGTGTAAAACTAAATAACTATTTGTATATGCACTAGGATTAGGGATGGAAACTATAAAATAATGACTAGGTAAGCTAGGAGAAGGAGCATCAAAGGGAATACCTTTAATTGTGATAACCTGATGATTATGAATAAACTTGACACCTTAGTAAATGACCAATGGAATATCCCTAAGATCATGTATCCAAGGGATACATGAACACAATGCACAAAATCTAAGAGTAGAAGAAATGAAGAATGGAATTGGTGTAGTAAGAGAACCAACCATATTAGGTAGAGTAATACATCAATAATGAGGATCAGAATTAAATGTAAGTTTCTTTGTAGAATTCCAAGAGAATGAAGTAGCTTCAAAGAGAACATTATCCTTGTTATATAGATCAACCAAAACATTGCATGCAAGTACTTGATTAATAGAGATAGGAATGGACAAGGTACCTGAAACAAATGTGTCTTATATATCAAATTCATAAAATGTAATAATCGATGTAGGAGATGATAATATGAGTGAAAGTTCCAATCAATGTATCCAAAGGGAGATCATAACAAGGAAGTGGTGGTAATGCATGATGAGTATTGTGCACTTCTAAAGTAAATTTGTCATTGTTATGCTTATGAAGTGGATCATTGAATATTTTCAATTTTATATTATTGGTTATCTATCTTAGAAGATTTGGTAGGCTGGGCTCATCATTCAAATTTCATTGAATCAATAAGATCTTGAATAACATGATGAATTTGAGGAAATGATCGTGAGGTGAAAAATACATCTATGATAATTACAATAAGCATTAGCATCAAAATATTACTTTGAGGCTTTCTCACATCAACCTCAAATGGTGGAGGAGAGACACAATATTACACTCAAGTAATTATTTCAATACAATGTTTGGAGCACAATGAAAAACTTGTAAAATATCATCATGTGGTTATAATTGTAGCTTAGTAGGTTGAGAAATAACATTGACAGTGTCCTTAGAAGTAGCCTTAGTATCATTAGTCTTTCCTTTGAATGTAGATTTTCTTGGAAACTTGGCATTAGATGTATTAGGAGTGCTAGAAACATACTTGAGTTTATTCATATGTAACAACTTAGCTTCACGCTCTTTGAGTGTGTGACATAGATGGTCAAATGATTAAAAAAATCAAATATGATTGATTCTTGCAAAGGATAAAGCAAACTTTATGTGAAGAGATCTTGTAATTCATTATTAACCAAGATATTGTTCATCTTAGTAAGCATGGTCTTGTAACATAAGACATAATCATTTATAGGTTCATTAGATCCTTGTCACATTTTAGAAATTTGTACATAAGAAACCTTTTCCCCAATGTTGATAGATAATTGTGCCAAAAATTGATTTTCCAAAGTAGTAAAGAGTGCAAAGAGTGTGTGGGGAGATCATAAAACCATTACAATGTAAATTCCTTAAGACTTATAGGGAAGATCTTGGTAAGTAAGATGTCGTAATATTTGTAATCAATACAAACCACATGAAATAAGTTAATATGTTTTTGGGGTCATCTCTTCCATCATATATAGGAAGTTTAGGAGCAATAAAACCAAGAGGAAAAATATAATAAACCACTTTGGGTGCAAGTGGGTTATGAAGAAACTAAGTATAATCCATAGCATGAGGAGAAGCGGATGCACCTTGTTGTAATTGTAATATTTGATCTTGTAATGTATGAACAAGGGTTTCAAGATCCTATGTGCTAGATGAAGAAGTGTGTGAACCATTATGATTGCATATAGGAGATGTAGTAACAATAGTGTTTATAGGAACATCCATAGATACATTGTGCATTGAACGATTATGTACCCTCATGGATGTAGTCAACACCATAGATGTAGGAATAGTATGTCTTTATATGAGATATTGAAGCATGCTTAAGCTGATCTTGTGTAGCCTATGGAAGAATATAAATATAATTGATATTCTCTAATAAAAAACGTGTAAGATGTTGTGCCTCGTCTTGAAAGGACATGAGAATGATTTTCAGAGTTAGTATTGGAGCCTTCACCTTGGACAAGATCAATGTCAATAGTAAAAACAACATTGGAAAAGATATCAGTAGTAGAATAAGACTAAGTATTGGGAACCATGTTTGTATGATCAAAAGAAATATGATAAAATGGGATGCCCTTGTAACACCAAGTATAAGAATGTGGGGATTTGGACTTAGTTTGAATATTATAGATAATTAGAGGAAACTACACGATTATATAAGATAGAAGTATGACTACACCAAATAGTAAAGAGGTGTATCATAGATAAGCCCTAGGGAAACTAGGATTTTGAGCACAATGTTTAATTCAAGAGTTGGGTTCACCAAATGTTTATATCCTTATTAAAAATAATAGATTAATGAGTTAACTACACTAAAAGGATGTAAGGGAGATAAAGGGGTTATTCTAATAAATTAACTTCCAACACTAATTATGCAAATATCAAATAAACACATTAATTCTTGTAACTAGTGTACACAATATGTTATGAGCTCAAAACACAAGAGAATGAGTGCACTTAGTGAATTATAGATGGTTTTGGGAAGTTCCGGGTGTGTGTAACTGTGAAACTATGGGGAGATATGAACTTGTAAGTTCTTTGTCTCTGGAAATGTAGTTGGAAAGTAACATGATGCAAGACCGTATAGATCTATGGGGACCGCCTATATGGTTTTACATATATTGTATGGTTTTGACCCCACTCTAAATTATAAGTTATGAATTTCTAAGATCATCACCTACCTAGAAATTTATTTTTAGTATACCCTAGTTGTCGCTCATGTTGTCAATCCCTCTAAATATTCTAAATAAGATCACAAAACCTAGTCATGGGTAGGAGATGATGCAAGAAAAACATTAGTTGAGTTGAAGTGAAATCCTTACACCGGTTGTGTCATCACAACTCTAAAGAGGCCTCAAATCAGATGTCATTCTCCACCTAGCATGTGATATTTAAATGAATGAAACTATGATTTGGAAATTGGAACCTCTTTAACAATGTTTGGATTGATTTTGGCTCTTGTTATACTTGAAATGGGGATGTTTGAGTGCTTGCAAATGAGAGAAGATGATTCCTTGACACAGTAGAATTATTTATACTTGTATTGATTGTTTCCCTAATGATTGTGCATAATATTTTTTGATATTTAGGGATCCTTGGGTGTTTTTAATGTTATTATTTGTAATAAGAGTTCATGAGAGTTCCAAGTTAGTAAATGAGGTGAGTTGAACTTTATTATATAGGGATCCAAAGGTAAATTATCATGTAAATTACGGCCAGAGAGATTAAATAATCCAACAAAGAGTATTAAATTGGAAGATCATATGAAATATATGTCAGTTTAAAACCATACAATTCAGTCAAGACTGGATTCCAAAAGCCTACCAAAGTGGACATTTCTAGACATGCATGAAAAACACAAAAAACTAAAGGTTACGTCTTGTTAGGTGGAGTTTGTGTATGGATTTTATACATTTAATTATAATATTTTGTTACCATATCACCATGTATGAATAAAGAATTTAGACAAGAGACATCAAGATGTACTATGTGGGGATATAAAGAGTGTGTCTGTCTTAGAAAGAGTGCATTGTCAAAACTAACAGTATCAAAGGGTAAATTGCTAAATTTGAGTGTCTACAACACCAACACTATAACCAATTTTTACTGAGGCATGTGTAATTGATGTAGGGAACACTAATGCATAATAGGGACAAAGTATGTCAGATTCACACCTAAGTAGGTGTGATTAGGGAAATGTAAGTCAATTGAGTCATCTAGGTACAACTAATCACCCTTTCATTTGATTTTTCTCATGTAGGTCCCTTATAGGAAACATTAGCACACCAACATAAGAAATACTTGTGAATAGGGTATTTGTGGTCTATTTGGAGTACATCCATGCATAAGAGAGCTAAAGTATGTCGTTTTAGGCTTGAATAGGTGTGTTTAGGGAAACTTAGGTTGATTCGTGTCCCCCACATACCCAATCACAACTTTTGGTTGATTTTCTTACACTTAATGCTTAATAGGAAAAATTCAACACACCAATAACATAACAACTTGATAACAAGCCATATACTGAGACAATTTGGAGGACATTCATGTGTACTAGGGCCATATTATGTCATATCCAAGCCCAAATAGGTTTTTTTATTATTGGTAAATGATTTTGGGAGGGATCATACCCCAAAATACAAAAGAAGGTTCAACAACCAGATAAACATAGTTATATCAATGGTTATTTGACAAGTAGAGATCACACACGAGAGAAAAAAAGGCCTAAAATCTAGAATAGGAAGATAAGAATAGAAGTAGGGGACATCCTACTAGTATGGAGTAAAATAACAACATCATTGCAGCCTCACAACCACTAAAAACAAGAAAAATAGGGAACATAGTAGAAACCAGAAAATAATCATCACTTGAGCACCTTGTTGAAACACTTTTTACCTCCTCCATAACATTAAAAAGATTGAGGGAAATGAGTTGGGAGGGTCATCCATATTAATGGTGGAGATAGCATGTTTCTTCTCTTTTCCTCCCTTCCATATCCCCGAAGGAATATTATTGAGATTGTAAACATGTTTAACTTGAATTTCAATGAAATCCAGGAAGGTTTTATGCATGGATAAGTGATGATTTTGTCATTAACAATATTCATAATAAAATTTAAAGGGTGTGACAACTGGGACAAGCCCAAATAGGTTTTATTAGGACAATATTGGTTGATTTAGTGACATCTCCACATACAACCACCACTTTTGTCAATTTTTCACCAATTTTGTCCTTTATAGAAAAAATTGACAAACCAACACCATAACCACTTATAATTAGGTTATATGTGATCGTTTTGATGCACATTTGTGCAGGAGAGGTCCAAATTATGTCTGATTCAATCCCTAATAGATATGATTAGGGAAATTTTGGTTAAGTTAGTGACTCACACACACCTAACAACCCCTTTCTATTGATTTTACCCACTTATATTATTATGTACGGAAAAATCAACACACAAACACTATAACCACTTACAACAAGGGCATATCTTTATATTGATTTTGGGCACATACATACATAAGATGGAAAAATATGTCATATTGAAGCCCAAATAGGTGTGATTAAGTAAATATTAGTCAACTTACTAACTTGTGCACACCCAACTACCCCTTTCTTTCAATTTTACATGCATTTATGTCCCTTATAGGGAAATATCGACACACCAACACCATAACCACTTATCACATGAACATATACATTTTATTTTGAGAAAATTCATGTGTAATAGAACTAAACTAGGTCATATTTAGGCCAAAATATATGTGATTATGGTAATAAAAATCTATTTAGTGACCCATGCGATCCTGACACTCATTTCTGTTGATTTTTCATGCACTTATATCCATTAAATAGGAAACAATTGACACATTGACATCATAACCACTTGTGGTGGGGCAAAGCAATTAATTTGGAACACATATGTTCATAAAAAGACCAAAATTTTCATATTTAGTCCTAAATATGTGTAATTAGGACAACATAAGTAGATTAGTGTTCTATGCACAACAATAACCCCTTCTATCAATTTTATGTATACTTAAGGGCCTTATAGGAAAAGTAAACTCACCAACACCATAACCATTTGTGACCAAGGAATATGTAGTTGACTTAGGGGAAATACATGCATAAGTGAGCCAAAGCATGCCATATTTAGTCTCAAATAGATGTGATTAGGTAAATGTGGTTCAATTTAGTGATCCACACACACCTAACCACCCCTTTTGTCAATTTTACACATACTTATGTTCATTATAGGGTAAAATGGACACACCAAAACCATAACCAATTACTATCAAGGCATATACAATCAATTTGAGGCATAATTGTGTGTATGAGGACCAAACCCAACCACTTCTTTTGATCAATTTTATACACACTTAGGTCATTATAGGAAAATTGACACATCAACAAAATAAACATTTGCATTCAAGTAATATGTTATCAATTTGGGGAACATTCAAGTGTAAGAGGGCCAAATCATATTGAATTGGGTGCCCACATGCACCCAACTACCCCATTATCTTTGATTTTGTGTGTAATTAAGACTCTAATTAATTTTGGTCTAAAAGGGACCTAATTACATGCATACTCACCCACATATGTCAATGGGCATTACATCGTACATGAATTCATCCTCATATAAGATGATCTACAAACTCAACAAACATTACTCATTCATACAAATTTGATGTCCTTTCATAAACCAATACCTTATTGGATGTGAAATCCTCTTCATAATAGGCTTCCCACCATATCCTATGAAATGAGATTATTTGTGCTACTATTATCAATAATCACTTTACAATACTTACATCGAGACTTGCAAATGGTTTTGAATGGATTCTTCTTATGTGCAAAAAAATTGATATATTTTTTTGTTTTCAACATCACCCTCTTCATCATGAGGATTCTCCTCATTTGGCTCTTCTCCACAATGAGTTGACACAATGTTCTCGTAATAATATTTCTTGATATGTGCATTCACGTAATTTCTATTACTAACATCATTATGGCATGAAGGAAATCAAACATTTTATGCCTAACCTTTCCGCACCTGAAACATTTACGAATGAATTTACAAAATCTACCTCACTCATAGGATCCTCTACCACTACTATAAATTCCAGTTCCTCTTTGCATCACAACATTATGCTAAGAAGCGTTAGTCTCTCTTTTTGTGTAAAACCCCTCCATTACTACTTATTTTTCATCATACATGCATGATTTTTATTTCATTCTACTCTTTGTTTCCTTTTAGAAAAATTCTCCTCACCCTTCAATGTGCATTTATAGGATTCCTCAACATATCATAATTAGATCATACGAAGATCTTCTTGAATGGAAATGTACAATCCATTCACATATCTCGAGATCTTCTCAATGTCATCCTCAACATGAATAACTCTAATAATTAGTTTGTAAAAGTATTCAATATAATCTTGTATGCCCATCTCCTTTTATCATAATTTGTGTGGCTTCTTAAATAATCTTAACTAGTAATCGGAATGTAAAACTTATCCATCAATTGTGTAACTAGTAATTGTATCTTAGGTCTTGATCTTTACTTTAGCTCTTACCATTTTTTATCTGCATATGCTCTCACCAAATATATGCATGATATTTCAACTTTGTATAGGTGAATTTTAATTTATTTGGATATTTCACTTGGTCATACTTGAAATATAAATCTCTAAATCAATAATCCAATCAATGAGATCTTTAGGACTCAATATCTTTAAATCGGTAGGAGTTTCTAACTTCATATTACTATTTATCCTCATAATTATTTACAAGAAGTCTCACCGACTAGCTCTTCTTTTCCTAGATCACATTGAGCTCTCCTTCTATGACTTCATTATCACTCTCATCATCCATTATAACTCCTCTACATTGTACAATCTTAGTAGCCTCTAAACATTCTTGCAATCCTCTCATCAATTCCACCAAGTCTCGTAATCCTTGGCATTCTAGAAAATCTTACCGCTCTTGCAACAAAACCTCCTACAAGTGTCATTTATTTTCCTCAAAATCAAGAATAAAAACACATACCTTATACCCAATACTCTATTTGTTAGAAGACACTTTCATTGTTTTTACCCACTTACAATGGTGGAAAACAAACTATCCATACCAACTTACCAAGATAACCTTGCTCTAATACCAAATGATGCAATTGTGTTTGGGGATCCAAGAAACAGCGGCGTTAGTCTACCTAACCCATAAAACCAACATAAATAATAGATTGGCTTGTAACCTCATTGATGTAACCTAGAATTCACTGCAAATAACCCAAGGTGCACTAGTACATCACTCAACCAGAACTGAGTGCTTACCTAAAGCGCGCAAGGGTACCAGTCCCTCTTTAGAGTTTTTTTTCCAAATGTTAACATGATTGCATATGTATATATCCATATTTATAATAGATAGTAAATAATCCACAATGCATAAGCCAGATCTAGATCTAAACCATATGAAAGATTGACTAAACAATTATTATAATGAGATTTACCATGCAAGAACCATATTTAGTCACATCTAACACCAATATCCAGCCAATATGATCCATTATATTAAGTATTGTAAAACACAAAAGCTTCATACATCATAGTAATGTCATCATGAGTCATGCGCGTGAACAAAACCAGCAACATAACTCTACATAATCAGGATTGTTTAAACCGTGCAAATCAATACATATATATATAGGGATGGGGAATTTCCCTTCACCACCTATGCACCTTCCAAAAATAGGCTACATGTTAATAATAGTCATGTGCCTTTACAAGAGGATACAAAAGCATGCAAGTGCTAATAATAGATCTTCTATTAGTTAACTCCTAGAATAGATCCTATTATTAGACTAAGAATCTGCATGGTGCTCAAACTGATGCAAAACCCAAAATAGCCTTACGTGAACTGCAATTCTTCATATCTTTGCATGTTCTGCACTCCATGTCCAAAAATAGCCTTGTCTGCGAAAAGTGGTTAAGTCCTGTTTCCAATCGTGTTTAGCCATGCTCATGTTCTCTATAATTCTACGCCCTATTCCCAAAGCATCCAAACCTTATGTGCTTACATCCTTGAGCTATATTTTATTTGCTCAACATTACCCCACACTAATTGAATTGCCACCCTTGGCAATGAGTAACCAACTTATCTCTCCAAGAATAAAGAATAAGGAAT
This sequence comes from Taxus wallichiana var. yunnanensis, assembly GCA_018340775.1. Lineage (NCBI taxonomy): Eukaryota > Viridiplantae > Streptophyta > Pinopsida > Cupressales > Taxaceae > Taxus > Taxus wallichiana. The sequence continues at coordinate 542,799,824 of CM031241.1, read as the reverse complement.
AAAGGAATAACAAAGTACTTGATCAAAAAGAATGAAGTGTCACTCGGTGCTTTGATCCTCTATTGACAGATCAATTCTGGATACTCATTTTTAACCTCCACCTCCAACACACATGTCAGATCCACTCAAATCCTTTCCTATCTTAGCTAGGATGTCTATCACAATGGCATCTAATTCATCTTAATTTATTTTCTCTTTCTCATTCTGTAGAACCTTGACAACATTAGCCATGCTAGACATCATTCCCTCCATAAAATCCATCTTTTGCACAATAAGCTTCCCAAATTCATTTATCCTTTCTCTATGTGGATCTTGGGCTGTTGTGAGGGCTTCACACTTTTCTTTTACTAGAGAAAGTCTATCCGTGCGCCCGAGTGTCTCATCCTTCATCGCCTTTTGAACCTCATTATCTTCTTCAAGATTCCTTGTCCTAATTATTGCATCTGGCGCCGCACATGTTCAGAGCTTGATCAACCTTTTTAAGCTCATCCCTCAAGGCCTGTAGTAAGGATTCATAACTAGCAATATTTTTGGCAATGGTGGCCTTGGCCCTTGTTGCTTCCTCTGCAGGATCTTTTGGTGCGGAGCATACACACGGGCCCTTCATCTATGACCAGTTTTACAAGTGTGTGTATATAGTGCATTATAGAAGGAAAATTTCCTGGAACTCAATATTTCATATGTAGCATGTACCTTAAGAATATTATCACCAATCTCCTCAGCCATACCGATCAAGGCTTCTATTTTTTCCTCGGCCCTTTCCTTTTCTGATTGTGAGGCATTTTATTTATGTATCCTTATCCTTTTTTTCATCCATCAACGCCCTAATAGTTTCCACTTTATCTATGTTTCTGCACGCAACCTTTGTAGATACCTTCACCAAGGCATTGCTTACTTGTTCATTCGACATAACAATTGGCTTAATATTTATGCACCGGATTCGGTGTTTTCTTCATTCTATGCAAGACATGTGATTCTTCGCACACATCAAAATTAGGATCATCCATATGAGTCTGTATTGACCATGAAAACTACTTCCATGTGCGTGCATTTTCCATCTCCGCATCCATCAACTCCCAACCATACAAGTCCTTAGTTTCCATAGTACTCTAGAAGCGTGCACGTATGATCTTGCTGGTGTCATCCACATATCCAACCGTGGGAGTCACATAGTCTTCACCTTCTTTCTCCTCCCTTGTTCTTTTTCCATTAGGAACCTAGGTTCCACGAATCCAAAATTGGACCTTTACCCTTTTCTACTTCTATTTCTTTTAGCCCTCATCATCATTATTCATCTCCTCATCACGAGGCTCCTCTATATCCTCAGGTTGCACTTGTGTACCTAATGCACTTTCTCCGGACTCATCCTCCTCTTCATCCTTAATATTTAGCTTACACCTTCTCTTCTTCTCTAGGCTCTACTTTTTGCAAGAAAATCCAAGGTGACCCTCTTAACGGTTGTAATGACCCTATGCCCCGAACCATTGTTCTTCTGAACACCCCTTTGAATTTTTTCTCCTAAGCGGTTTGTTCTACATCTACATCCAATGCTGATGTCTCTAATACCTCCTCTTCTTGTTTTAGTGGAAGAATAGACACATGCTCACTTTCCTTCTCATCAATAGGCTACCTACGCCCCTACACTCTAAACAACCATTGTCTTCATGTAGTTCCTCTTCTTCTTCAATCAAAGGTGAGGTTGGTTCCTCATCTTCCAAGGTGCATACAATATGTTTCCCCTTGGGTGGGCTTGGAAGTTTGAACTCATTCTCCAAATACTTTCCATTTTGTAGATTAGGATTCAAATATATGTGTGTGTGTGTGTGTGTGTGTGTGTGTGTGTGTGTGTATATATATCTATATATATATATATATATTATATACAATGGCCGCACCTAACTTCCCGATAGCCAAACTTACAACCTTCATATTAATGTCATCTAATATCATTCTTTCAATGTAAGCAATCTTACCTGAATAAACATAAGACTTCCTCAATGTGTGGTAGTCACAATCCACCTTATCAGCGTTAAACACCAATCTGCACGTGTCTGAGAACCTATGTATAGATGCTTGGAAATAGTGTGTTGTGAAGGCATATGAAAACTTGCACCAAGGGCTCCATTTTCCATCCTTCATCCCAAAGCGCCCAATGCAAAAGTGTTGGTACACGCAATCTAAACTTGTTTTCCTACTACCGCCAAATATCCTTTGGTATTATCCATTCCTCCTTAAACACGGCACGTAAGCGCTCGTACCACATTTTTGCCCTTTTCTTGAAGGGTCCACTCATTGATCCATCACAAGTATACTTGGAAAATCTTTCCGCCAAGGACTTCTTTATGTTAGGAAACTACCATACATTGTCCTGTGGCCCATTGGGCACCCCAATTTTGACAAAAACCAATTATACGAGTTGTAATCTAATTTCCTCCACCACCCGCTGAAATTAGATAACAAGCATTCCTATTGTGAGTAATCAAGGTAGTTCTGAGAGTCTCGATCAATACAAAAGGAGTCAAGCCTCCAACAATTTTGGGAGGGACTTAGCCAAATCACGATGAAAAGCCAAGCCTGGGACGAGTCAACTCGAAAAGATAAAGGAGCCATGGGAGATGATGCATGTCATCCCGGCACAATTCCAAAACAAAAGGGGAATAACGAAATTCCAAACTCTTGTGGGGATTCTACATGGAGTCAATGATGAGAGGCTAGCCAAGGAAAGGATCCTCGTATTAATGTACAACGAGTCACATTGTAAACTCAAGAAAAAATAGAAGGATCCTAGAAGATGTTGCGTGTTAGCTCAGTGCACTTTCAAAAGTTGCAAGAAAAATGGAGACCACAGGTATGTGTTTGGCCTCTCCATGGAGCTCAAGCAAATGGACTCTAAGCTCAAGTAGGTTACAAAAGATTAGCAAAAGGTCAATGCCACTTGTGAAGCAATAATAAAGCCCACCTAGAAGTTTTAAATGCTCAGATATTTTAAAAGATATGGAGATGCGGTTGGAAAGTAGTTAAGGATGCATTAAATGAATACGACCTTCATTTTCTCCAAAAGTAGATCATGGGGCAGTGTGAGACAGATTTTGCAAATCTATTTCTATCACTTCATCTCATTTATTACAATTGGAAAAGTGGTTGGAGAAGTAGTTTCGGGATTGTTATTTTCTCTTCTTCTCATTCTATATATTGTAATACGGGATTCATTATAATATATATCAAGAGTTAGTCATTTTTTTCTTCTATCCCCTGTTTCTTCTCTCGATAGGGTAGGAGCATGGAGCTCAAGCCTTCTTCCTAAATATTTTTAGTGGTATTTTTCTTTCCTCCTACCTATTGATTATTGTATTGTGCACAATGTTGGAGCAATATAATATGTCATGTGATGCATTTCGTCCATCCTTTGCATGTTTTATTATCTCTAATAGCCTTTATTCATTGTCGATATACTGTGCATATCTCTAATGTTCACTATAGGTTTTGGAATTTTTACTTAATGAGTTTTAAGTGGTATTATGTGTGAATATGTCTGGCTCCGTGGTGCATTTCATCCACCATTTTCAGTGCTCACCTTTTCCCGATTAAGGCAGATGGATTCTTGATTAACTTCTTCTTTTCGGTGCATCACTTCTATTAGTTTTGTGATATGTTTCATTTTTCTTTGACCCTCATCTCAAACCATAGAAAATATCCAGCTTCTTTAAAACCTGGAGGTTACCTTAGGGTGCGCGTCCCACTAACCTAAGGTATCCAACGACTTTGACAGTTCATCCGTAAATATAATTGTCAACAGGAGTATAGCGCCAAAACTAATTTTCTCACCTTCCTGCACTTCTTCAATGATTGTCTCAACAATGGAATTTGACAAGTTGTATACAACACCTTCTTGTCATCTTATGTGCAACATGAAGCCAAGCCTTGTTGACCTGAGACCAGCACTCTTGATTGTTCAAATTTGTTAGAAGATGGGCTGCTTCCTGAATGACTGGATACTTTTGTAACTTAGGGATGTCCATCCTGTGCCCTCCTTTGGTGTACCCAAGCTCCTTCTTCATCTTTTCTATGGCCTCCTTATCAGTGAGGTTGCTACTAAGCTCAACACACGAAATCTTAAGCCATGTCAAACTTGTAATCAAAGGCTCGGTGATCCTCATTTAATGCCTAAAAAAATAGAAGAATTTCTCATGGACTATGATCATAAGCCATTGATATAGCTTTTCAGGTTTTCCAAAGGACCTTATATAACTGCACCCCTACCTTGGTAAAAACAATTTCATCATCATAGACTCATCTTTACCACTTAGTATTTCCTTTTAGTATCCTTTTTCCTATGATTGTAGTCGTTGACCTTGCAGTGACGAATGTGTGAATCCCAGTCACAACCCATGACAACCCCTTCCGGGTACTACATTTCAGAAAATATTCTCTTGTGGGTATCTTCCACTTCAATTTCAGCTTCCTTTTTCTTCTTCTCCTTGTACCAGCTCCAGGTGCTCGTTTGGGTGCCATAATAACTAAAAATGTTCTAGCTTTTTACCTCTTCCGAGCTCTATAATTTCAATCCATATTCCCTAGCTCGAAACCACGTGCCCTAGCTTCAATCCAAACCCTAGCTCTTGATTTATCCTCCCCACACACCTTTGCTTCACTCAAACTCTTTTCCAAAAGAAGCACAAGTCAATCACATGCATAAATCTGATATCACCTCCTGGTTTGTAGCTCTTCACACTTTACCACTATCTTTGCTAGCTCACTCGCAACAACTTGCTTGAAAATTTGTAATCGCAAAGGTAAAAATGGCCTCACAACCCTTCCTTATATAGATTTTTAAAAGTTATCACATTTATTGCTCCTTCACCTACCACCGATCCCAACATTAATGCATCATTCGTCAATGTTTTTGTGTTGCTCATTTCCACACCACAGTCATAACCTTCTGGCACACCTTCTACTTCTTGCCACATACCTTTTTTGTGTACCCATATGCATCAAGTACTTTGCCATTGCACCTTCTTCCAAGTAGTTTCCACAAGTGCAACCTAATGTGCATCCATTTTTCCATCTGTGGTCTTCATTTAGGAGTTTCTTTTTCTATCTACACCCTTCCAAAAAGCACCTACACAAAAGTTTCCTTATGCATACCCATCTTCAGATGACAATAAATTATATTCAACTTGGTAATGAACCCTGTATGTAAACCACCCCACACTAAGGGTATGTGTGGTCCTCTGCACATGAAAACACTTAAGTTGTAATCAACTTCTGGCACGCAAGCACGCTTTATTACACACAACACTGAACTAAATTGAAAAAGCATAACAATGATGAAGGAAACACATATAAAGGAAATGCATTAAGGAAACCTAATCTAAGTGGCAATACTACCTTATTACAAACACTAAGAAGACTTATTTATAGTAAGGCTTCAACTTACTCCCGTTGAAGTAACTGAAACCGTGTTCCATCCAAAGGCCTAAAACAGATAAGCACTGAATCAAGTATATAAGTTATAATATACGGTCCCAACCAATGCACCTTAAGCTTTCTAGGGTGGCATAAAAACTTTGAATCATACAGAAGTACCATTTTCCCAACCTCAAGCTTCTTATCCTTAATGTTCCTATCATGCCATGCCTTCTACCTAGATTTTTCTTGCTTCTGACTCCATCTTGTTATGGCGTGCCTTTCATCCAGCTGCATTAATTTGTCAATACGTTCTTCCAATGCTTGTTCATCAACCAGACCTCCTACATGCACAATACACAAAGAAGGTAACATGAATTCCATGGGAAGAACTGCACAATACACCAGTTGAAAGGGTGTTTCCTTATTCAACCTCTTGTAGGTTGTCTTGTATGCCCAAAGTACCGCAAAAACCTTATCATCCCAATCTCACCTTCCAACATCACAAATTTTTGTCAAGGTATGGCTCAATATTTTGTTAAAGGCATTAATAGTTCCATTTTCCTGAGGGTGATAAGGGGTTGTCCTATGGTGTGTAACCATAAATTCATCCAATAATATTATGATGGTCTCATTAAGGAAATGAGTACCCCTATCACTTGTTAAACTTAAAGGGCAGCCATATCTGCAAATAATATTTTCCCATAGAAACCTTGTTGTTGTAATTATAGTGTAATTCTTTATAGGTGCCACTTCTACACACCTTGTAAGATAATTTGTACAAGTTATAATATAGTGTGATCCTATCCTACGTGCATGGTGGGGTAATAGGGACCAAAACTCAATTGCCCACTTCTCAAACGGTTATGTACTAGTTATAGGTATCAAAGGCATTTCATCTCATTGCCCATGCTTTCCAAGGTGCTAACAGTGATCACATACCTTACAATATGCTTTGCAATCCTTATATAATGTTTCCCACCACATACCAGCTAGTAGAATCTTACGCGTGGTGGCATCCCCTGTATAGTGGCCACCTGTAATACTATCATGAGCCTCTGTCATAATTGTGTCTCGCTCATGCTCAAGTACACACCGACATAAAACTTCATCACGACCTAACTTATATAAGTCTCCACTGATCAACATGTAAGGTGCATCATGAAAATGGCAAGTTGTTTCTTTTCTAATGTCTTCATTCCCTCAAAGGCGCCACACCAATGTCACAACTATGTAACTAGCATGGTATCCTCAATGCTCTGCATGTCCTCTCCTGATTGAATCCTTGATAAATGGTTTGGAACATAATTGCTTTTACCTAGCTTAACCACCACTGTAAAATTGAATTCAAACAAAAAAGACGGTACCCAACGACATATGTGTCCCTGCAAAATTGACTTGTTCACCAAGTACTTCAATACCATATGGCATGTATAAAAGATGAATGGGGTAGCAAGAAAATATTGTCGGAACTTATGGGATCATAGACAAGGCCTCACGCTCTGTCGTTGTATAATTCTGTTATGTTTGAGTCAACTTTACTCAAAGAAAGCAAATAGGATGATCAACAATCCCTTCTCCAGGATGAGCTAATACGACACCAATGGCCATGCCAGAGGCATCTACATGAATGTGAAAAGGCTTAGACCATGAAGGAAAGCACAAAATAGGTGTTGTAGTAAGCCTTTCCTTCAGTGTGTCAAATGCACGTTGTTGTGCCTCACCCCAATAGAACTTTCCTTTTCCCCTGAGTAATTCTTCTAAGGGCATGACAATCTTGGCATATCCCTTTATAAAATTTTGTAATAACCCGTGTTCCCCAAGAATCCATGCACCTTGTTCGACTAGTAGGCTCTTCTAAGCCCAAAATAACAGACTACCTTAGCAGGATCCACTAACAAGCCTTCTTTATAGATGATATGTCCCAACAAAATTCCAAAGGGTGTGGCAAATATACACTTCTTAATGTTCAAGGAGATGCTCAATTGTTGGCACCTCTCAAACATCAGCCTCGATTATCACAATGATCTTTCATAAGCCCATAGACTATCCAATCATCCAAATACACCTGTAAGAACTTGTGAATAAAATCTTGGAATGCTTGTACCACTATGTGTGAAAATACTGTAGGTGCATTCTTTAATCCAAAGGGCATAACCATGTATGCAAAACTTCCCCACTTGGTGGTGAAAGTTTTCTTCTCTTGATCTTCTTTAGCTATCCTTACCTAATGATATCCAGAGAATCCATCAGTGAAGGAGTATATTTCACGCCCTACAATGCCTTCCAAGATTTCCTCAATAAATGGTGTGGGAAAGGGATTAATCACACATGTAGCATTTAACTCCTTGTAATCCACAAAAATCCTAATTCTACCATATTTCTTGATGTTGATCACCATAGGGCTCACCCATTCTGACTCCTCAATTGGCACAATAATTCCAGAAATTAACATTTTGTCAATTTCTTCTTTTACCTTGACATGCAAGTTCGGATTCATCATGTAAGGCCTCTTTTGAACTGGGCATGCACTTTCCTTCAAATTTATCTTCATCTCTCCCAATTATTCATGTATGCCTTTTAGCTCATGATAACCTCTAGGGAACAAGTCCTAAAAGTTACGTAATAGCTCAATGATCTTAGTAATCGTAGAGTTAGACAAGTAAACTCTGATAATAGCTTTATTGGGTTCAACATCCGTTCCAATGTTCACTTTATTTTTCTTCATAGGCTCATGGTAGGCATGTGCCTTCTCATCTACAATGTCCAAGACTTCGCACGTACCATCTGTGTTCTCAATGTATAGGTTCTCTACCTCTTCGTCATCAACCATGTAGATCATCTTACCCTTTTCTCTTTCTAAATAGGCACGCCCAAGTTGTTCAACATTTGATTCTTCCTCTTCAAAGTGTGCCACCAGGTATGATTCTCCTAACAACTCCTAAAGTAACTCTTCATCCTTTGCACTATCTCCCATAGTTAAACACTTCATAACCTGCAATGCCTCATTCACCTGGAGGTTTAGAAGAAAAGTAATCAAAGGTTTGAGTCATACCTTCAATAAGTTCTTACCAATTTCCAATCACCCTATTCAACTCTGCATAGACATACCATGCACTGCGTAGCCTCACAAGGTGAAATAAAACTTGTGCACCCACAAAGAAGGTGGTAAATCTTCTTGCCCCACCGTCCAGAGTCTCTCACACTTTGCTGAATGTGGTGCTGAACAGGATCATTACCATGAAATGTACATATCTGAGTAGGCACATTGCTTCTTAGAACCGAAAGCGGTAAAGTAATTGTCACTTCTCTCCACTCCAAAATATTATCCATATGAACCATCCACCAGTGTGTTGCCATCCCATGCAAAGTACATATTAACATGTTCCTTATTTCCACGTGACATTCCCATTGAGCTTCCATAGCAAGTAGAAATACTTCTAGATTATCTTCACATGTATACTTTGGTACCTGACTGCTGCCCAAATGCCTAATATTGTGTGGCTTCTTGATGTGCGCAACTACACTTCATACATTGTGCCAAACCATTTCATAAGTTTCGCGCGCCAATTATCACATGCAACACTTGTAGTATCACTCATTGACTGTGCATCATCCCACTAGATAACTCCTTCTTTTGATGGCTCAAGAACTTCTGGATCTCGAATGGTGCACATGTAAATTTTGTTCAATTATTCTTCACTTAAGGGCTCTACATAAGGCAAAGGTTTCCCATCCGCCGAGGTATGATGAAACATTCTTCTTTGTTCTCAAAGTTGATATACCCCTTATTGAAGCGCATATCAATGTTGTTTGCATAACACCATGGGTGCCCAAGTAATGCGGGAAAATTGTCTGCTTCTACAAGCGCTAAGACCTCAAAGTCCCCAGTGAACTTGGCCCCTTGTATAGTAATGGATGCATCTTTTAAAACTCTAATGGGCGTTGCCTTAGTCTGATTTTCCATGAACAACACATTGGAAGATGGTTGTAATGGAGGTCTTCCCATCTGAACCCACACATCCAAAGTGAGTACATTTACTTCTGCGCTTGTGTCAATCAAGATGTTACTCAAAATCCAACCATCAACAATAACATTTAGAGTAATCTCCTTGTCATAATCCAAACTATCCAGAGGAAGATTAACATGTAGAAGTTGTCTCTCATTCTCAATCCCAATGCGTGAAGTGTTTCCCTTCAACCAACTCCCTAACAAAGGAATAATATTCTCTTGGTGCAACATCTTGCAAACCTCTTTCAAATCATCAACATCTGTCTGATGGAGATCAACTACTTTCTTTTATTCCAACTTCCATGACTATTCCTTCAAACATTATATCTCACCCTATAAATTCCAAATTACCTCCATGGTTTCTTGATAAACCTCCTTCTGATGCATAGGGTCTAGATACTTGGCATGCAGGAATTCCTCCTTAGTAATGATAGGCTTTTGTTCTGAGCTTCCATGGTGTGTGCAACCTCATCACGTGTAGTAATATTTACAGTACCAACTCAATATCCGATGCTAACTTTGGCATCCATTGGTCTTCCACGACGTGTTGTACTCTAACCATTCCTGCGCCCCTTATTTTCCTATTTATGTTTCTTGCTTAAGTGTTCATACAAGTCCGAGCATTCTTCATAACTATGATTCTTTTCACAAAAATAACACACAATATTCTATGGACATTCGTGCCTGTAGTGATCAGAGAGATCCACATGTATAATAAGTTCCATGAGGGAAATCATTCCTTCGGTCCCTGCGACCTCGACCTCTAAATCCGCCTCTGTAACCTTGACCTCTACCACGACCGCCATCAAAATGCCCTCATTATGATCATAGTCATGATTCTCGCCCTTTTCCTTGGAATTATTTGCAACATCAGTCTATCATACGCCAATATCAATGACATCATGGATCTAATCAATCAATCTACAATCTTCAGTATCATGAGTCGAGGACCTATAAATCTTACAGTAATTGGACACATTCTTTCTTATCGCACACTGCAATAATGGGCACTGGCTTGAATTATGGTCCAAGTGACATATCTCGCAATCCAGCAACAAGGAGCACACTGATTTTCAAGGGCAACTATCCTTAGTATGCCCCTCTACTTCATAATCTGTACACCAAATTCCACTGCGCGTCTCATGTGCTGAATTAGCAGATAATTTCTCCAACTATTTTCCATTGCTGCAATTTGAGCTTCCAAGAATGGGCTCACTCCTGTGTCCACACTTCCTACTTGCGCTCGGCATTCGAGCTTCCTCAAGTGCCTCATGTGGATCTGTATAAGTTTTGTGTGAAAGCACCCTCCTAAAAGGCGTGATCAATCCTCCAACGAACCACTTTGTGCATGTTGGCTTGCGTGGATGTCATAAGATAACTTAGACATAAGAGTCTTGAACTCGAACATCATATTCCTGAATAATTTCAGTTATGCATTGCTTAATGTCTTTGAGCACACTTATGCTTTTTTGCTCAAACTCATGGATATAAAATTCCTTTAAGAAAGCATCCCACAACAATGTATAGTCCACACAAGTTTGATCAAGATTAAAATTTCTTTACCAACTATGCACAAAAACTAACTTTCCTTGTGCTCTGTAGTTGTAATCCCCTTTACACGCCATAGTATCTCACACATATGCACGTGCTCGATGCATCTTCAATGCCTCTATACTCTAGAAGATAAAGAGACATCTCCATGTAAATTTTTTGAGGTTGGTGTGGCCCTTGCCCACCAAACCTAGAACCTATATTTCCACCACCTCCAGATCCACCAAATCCTCCAGCGCCCAAGCCACCTGATCCTCTTGATCCACCCCCTCTAGTAGGTAATGGACTGGAAGATGCACTTCATCCGTGTTTCGACAACAGTTGTGCTAAACTGAATACCCACAATATGTGAAGTTACACTACTTCCATATGTGATGCAAGGTTCGCACATCTACGTTTTGTCTTAACAATGTGCCGGAAAAACATACCTCCAACAGTCCTCCAAATAAAGTAGATGATGATTGCGTCATAGATGAATAAGCTCCTTGATTAACTCCTAAAATTGATTGAAAATTAACTCTATCTATTGCAACTCTACTGCTCACACTAGCTTTTTGTTTACTGACTGTTGTAGAAACTGGAAAACCAAGTGCAAGGGATAGGTTGCTAGGTAGATTTAGATGCACGCTCGTGGCCCATGTCGTCTCTACTTTGACGTGCTCTTATATGAGGTCAAGAGGGTTCCCTACCATGCTTTCCCAAATGGGGTAGATCCGGATGCTCGGCTCCACGTATTCTACATGAGCTCAATCCTTCAGAGCCATCTCTCTCATGCAATGCCATTCCTTTTGCGATATCTCACCGCTTCTCAGAAATCCCTCTCGTGCGCTTCATTGAACTTAAGTCACTTTTATTCCCTCTGTCTTTATGTCACTAGGTCCGTCATCCTTACCAAACCTACTCCTACCTCGCGAATGGTGGGGTTTAGTTATCCACCACTTTTATTCCAAATCCGGGTTACAATCGGGATCTTGATCGTCGGTGGGATACTCGCGCAAATATGATCCTTAGGGTTCGCACAATAATTTAAACTCAACAACCTTTGGGCAAGAGTAAGTTGAAATTGCGTACTCAAGAATATATTTGTTCAAAACACCACAAAACCAAACATCCACAGAGTGCATCCAAATCAGATCTGCATCATACAAGGCCTAAAATTCTTCCTACATCTAAACAAGCTTGCGAAACCTCCAATTCCTCTTAGACGCATAAGCAAGCAACCACTTGTAGAAATTTATAGGAAAGATAACAAAGAACGTCTCATACAATGTGTCATACATATTCTACTCAACCCACATGCGTGCATTAAAATTAGGTCCAGTGTTGAATCTGCGAGCATACTCTTCTTCCAGATCTACTAACCACTCCTCAATACTGCCAAGGTCAATCAATATGTCTTCATCATGCAACATCCTGAAAAACAATTGAGAAAGAGGTCCTAGCAACATAACCAATGATGTAGCCTAGAATTCACTGCAAATAACCCAAGGCGCGGGCACATCACTCAGCCTGAATTGAGCGCTCACCCAAAGTGCGCAAGGGTACCAGGTCCCTCTTTAGAGTTGTTTGTCCATAATGTTAGCATGATTGCATATGTATATATCCAAATTTATAACAGATAGTAAATAATCCACAATACAAAAGTCGATCAAGATCTAAACCATATGAAAGATTGACTAAACAATGATTATAATGAGATTTACCATGCAAGAACCATATTCAATCACATCTAATACCAATATCCACCAATGTGATCCATTATATTAAGTCTTCGCAAAATGTTAAGCTTCATACATCATAGTAATGTCATCATGACTCATGCGCATGCGAACAAAACTAACATCATGACTCTATAATAATCAGGACTGTTCAAACCGTGCAAATCAATACATATATATAGGGATGGGGACTTGCCCTTCATCGCCTATGCACCTTCCAAAAATAGGCTACATGCTAATAATAGCCATGTGCCTTTACAAGAGGATACAAAAGCATGCAAGTGTTAATAATAGATCTTCTATTAGTTAACTCCTAGAATAAATCATATTATTAGACTAAGAATCTGCATGGCGCTCGACCGATGCAAAACCCAAAATAACCTGACGTGAACTACAAGTCTTCATATCTTTGTGTGCTCCGCACTCCATGTCCAAAAATAGCCTTGACCTACGAAAAGTGGCTAAGTCCTGTTTCGACTATTTCTGGGCGTGCTCATGTTTTGCTATAATTCTGTGCTTTCCCGTGCACTCTATTCCTACGCGCCCAAACCTTCCGCGCTTACATCTTTGAGCTATATTTTATCTCGCTCAACACTCATGCATGAAAATAAAATGAAACAATAATTCCTTTATTGATTTAGATGAGGAAATGATGAATTACACCATATAATTTGGTCACATAGACTATAACGAAATGTAGTTGTATAGCAAACTCAAATGACATGCATTACAAATTTTTTTAGAACTTTCTTGAGTATATGGATATATTATCCACCTATTTATAGTAATGTTCTTATCTAACTTTCTTGCAAGTATTAAATGTATGATACATCCTCAATTCCCCATAAGACCTCACTAAGACATTAAATTATCTCAATGACCATGCAAAACAATAATTTTTTTGATAGTTAAAATTGACTCCTCAACCCAACGACCATACCATCTTAGAATCCCATCGATTACAATCCCTACATTTTCATATGTGTGATACCCACAAAGTTTACTAACATTTGTGTTCTAAGACCATGTGTGGAGATCACACATCGCAGTCTAAGTCACAACAGCTTCTCGTAGACAAAATCTACACAAAAGAGTTCATATGCAATGGTGTGCAAGATCTTCCTTAACACATTGTTGTGTGCTAACACTCCCGCATAAGACGTTGAAAGCTTTGCACACACACACACACACACACACACACACACACACACACACACACACACACACACACACACACACACACACACACACACACACACACACACACACACACACACTTTGTTCTTCAAACTAACTTTGTGTAAGATTGCACATAGTTCTCAATTTTTCGGTCATTAACCACTTAACATTCCAAAACATGCCCATCAAAAAGGATTGTGTGGAGGTACATTTATCCATGTACAAAAATTGTATAAAATAACATTACAAACTTATTAACTTATTACATTAATATTACAAATACTTCTTCTTACACTATATCTTTTTATTAATACAAAATTGTTTGTAAACCTAAATACTCTAAAACATTTAAGAATAAACAAAATTATTAAAACACATTTTAGTTAAGGAAATAATTTTTAAAAAAAAAAGATCTAACTAAATTTGAAAAGACCTTTGACATTTAGTGATGTTTACATAATACTCATTGGGAATGTTGGATTCCCTTTTGGTAAGACTAATTAGGAGGTCAAAATTGAAGAAAGTTGAGCAATAAACTTCCACAAACTTACAAAGGAAAGTCACTAATTTCACCCTTTTAATGTAAAAACAAACGAAGAATAAAAGGTCATAGTACGAATTAAATTCTTATTAAAACCAAAACTTTCTAAAGCTCCTAGATAAAAACAAATGTTTTTTTAGATAAGACAAGGATTGGTTGGGAAGGTTGATGGAGTGGAAATTAAAGGTTTGGTTTATTCTTAGATTTAGAATTCCGAATATACAATTTGAAAGAGACTTATAAAGCGGTGGATTATATTTTTTCCTTAATAAATATTTAGAAATGTGTTCCACAAGTTCTTTTATTATATGATTATTAAAAATATACATAAAATAATTTATGAGATTGTTTTGAAATATATTTAAAAGTATATTTAATGTAAATTGTGAATGATGGTATAAAAGGTGTTATCTAACTATATATTAAAGTATATATTTTTGAGATAGTAAGTAATAGGGATGAGATCAAAATCTTGCTTGCGTAAATTTGGGGTAATAGAATCCCTTAGTTGTTTGTAGTTGTACAAACTTCCCATTTAAACAAAATAAATCTCATAAAAATTAATAATTGATATAATTCTATTTTTATTTATGTTTGGGATTAGTGTTTAATTTCATTTTTTTGTTATTTATTGATTGGTAAACATTTTCCTCTAAATTCACTTCCATGCTTTTTGGTATTTCATGAAATTTTTACTTGGGTAATTTCACTTTCTTAAATTAAAACATAAACATCTTTAACCCAAATTTAAGTGGGTTTTGAGTTCATCTTATCTTTTTTTTTTTTTTTTTTTTGTATTTGGAGGCCCTTTTTAGTATTTCATAGAATTTGTATCATGATGGTATTTCCATAACTTTTTTGGTATTTCATGAAATTTTACGTGGGTAACTTCACTTTATTAAATTAAAACATAAACATCTTTAAGTCAAATTTAAGTAGGTCTTGAGTCCAACCTTATCTTTTTGTGTATTTAGAGGCCCTCTTTAGTATTTCATGGAATTTGTATCATGAACTCGGGAGAATTTGCATATGGTAGTTTCAAAAAATTTATCCAAAGATAACCGTCTTATGTCAAATTCACATGGCTCTCTAATCACCTCATCCTCTATCAATTTTATGTGGGGTTTTGTGGAGTTTGTATCTAGTAACTTCAATTTTTTATTGAAAGATAAACCTCTTATGTCAAAATATGTCAAATTCACGTGAGTCTCAAATCCAACTTTATCACTTTTTGTATTCATCCTCTGTCACTTTTTTCATGGGTAATTTCACTTTATTAAACTAAAACATAAACATCTTTAAGTTAAGTCTAAGTAGGTCTTGAGTCCAACCTCATCTTTTTGTGCATTTAAAGGCCCTCTTTAGTATTTCATAGAATTTGTATCATGATGGTATTTCCATAACTATTTTAGTATTTCATGAAATTTTTACTTGGGGTAACTTCACTTTATTAAATTAAAACATAAACATCTTTAAGCCAAATTTAAGTGGGTCTTGAGTCCAACCTTATATTTTTTCTCTGTATTTGAGACCCTCTTTAGTATTTCATGGAATCTACATCATGAAGTGGGATGAATTGACTAGTAGAATTTGCATATGGTAGTTTCAATTTTTTTAATCCCAAGATAACTATCTTATGTCAAATTCACATTGTATTCATCCAACCTTATCACTTTTTGTATTCATCCTCTGTCAATTTTGAGTGGGAATTCATAAACCGAGATGTAAAACTCACATGGGTCTCCAATCCAACCTTATCTCTTCTCGTATTCATCTAATTGAAATATAAACATTTTATGTAAAATTCACATGAGTCTCTAATCCAACCTTATCTCTTTTTATATTCATGTATACCACTTTTTGTGTCACTTAAACTCAATATCATTTCAAATATCTAAGTCTACAAATCTTCTCCTACTTATTACCAAAAGATTAAGAAATATCCATTATATGTCATACACACCACTTAAATTACAATCTAGGTTTATTAACCATACATTTGGAGGGAGAGAAAGTCCAAGTACGAATAAGTCCCTTAGCAGAAGCTAATAATGTCACAGTCTTCTTCCCCTTACAGTGTGGGGTCATAGATAGTGGTAAAAAGCAATACAACCAACACACATGGTCAAGACTTTGTTAGAAAGCAGCGATTAATAAGTATGAACATACCTATTCATATAAAGCACAAAATTTATGTTTTTATATCCATGAAAATCTCATGTTCATCATCACCCATGCCTATGCCCATGCATGCATCATGGGCCGTCTTTTTGGCCTTTTTATATTTATTTTTTCGGCCACCTTTTTCCAAGAAAAAAACTACCCTTTTCCCTGTGTCATATTTCATTATTAGAATTTGCAGTCTAGGCTTTTTATGGTTTTTTTTTTTTTTTTTTTTTTTAATTTTTGTTTTTGAGGGAGAATAATTACTTTTTGTTATGTATAATAATTATTTTTGTTTTTATTAAAAGCAAGGAACTGTCTTTGCTTCCATCCATTCAATGCTCTTTTGGGTGCTGCTGCGTTGTTTGCGTTTGTGTTGTGGAATCCTATACAGACTAAACAAGCCAGGCCTGTGTTGTTTTTGTGTATATATTGCATCAGCATACATACACACAAAATACATATTCGCAGTGAATGAGCAGCAGCAGTATAAAAGGCCTTTTTTTTTTTAATCTCAAGGCGGCTCCTCTTATCTCCATCTGTAACTGACAGTTAGTTCACTGGAGATATATATATACACATTGTGTATATGCCCACTTCTAGTTTGCCTGCCTGAAGATTTGGACACACTGGAGTCTGCAGTTTTTAATTGGGTAAGTGCCATGAAACCCAATTACTGGTTGAATTAAATGGTCACTCATTTCTTGTATTGGGTGAGTGCTAGGAAGCCCAATTCTTGGTTGAATTCTATGACTGCTAAGTTTAGCAATGGAAAGTCTTGTAGATTTCTATTGGGCTTCTGTGGAAGTTTTTTTCAAATATGGCATTTGTTTTTATTGCAGTCTCTCCTTACCCACCAAGAATCCATTTTTATGTCATTTGGGTAATACCCCGCTTGATGTGTATATGTCTTCAAGCTTCCAAATTGATTCGTAAATCTCCCTCAAAAAAAGACACAAAAATCAAATCTTTGTTATAGTCAGAAAAGAAAATATCAGGCCTTTGGAATCTATAGTTTACATTTGCATTTCTTTCAGATTCAAGCTCTGTGCATGCGCAGATTGATAGTAGTTTCAGGCTTTATATGCATGTGGAGTGAGATTGTACGGAAAGCCTGCATGCAATCTTTCTTTCTATCTGAGTTTTAGGATTTGGTTATGTTATTTCCTTTCAGGCCTTAATGATTTATAATTGCTCTGCATGTAACAAATGGGCTTAAATCACATACTAATGAGTAATTCATGAATTATGGTCTTAAACCCAAAACCTTGTATGAAATGCCTTTGTTTTGTTCAAGGGGTTTTGATAGTGGTTTTTGACGGCTTTGTGTCCATTGTTGCATGTAGCTGTCATGTCCAATCCAGTTAAGAAGAAGACAGTTTGGAAGGATAGGAGAGATAGAAGAATTTCGTATCCTTTGTATTGATCTAAACATATGCCAGTCTGGTTTGAGGCTAACGTAGGACAGTATGAGAATGCCTTGTTCCCAGACCCTTCTCAATTGCTGCAATGCAAGGCTCAGTAATTCAGGGAAAGCAAAGAACGAGAAGACTGATGATGATCGCCAATTTCCCAAAGATTGCAAGGCTCTGACTCGTGTCCGGAAAGTTAGAATTGTTTGCAATGATCCAGATGCTACAGATGTATCGAGTGATGAAGAGGCAAAACCAGAAACAGATATCTTCAAGAGATTAGTTTATGAAATTGATGTTCCAGCTGGTTTGGCTGCATTCTCTCCTAACAGTGATGAAGATGAAGATGAAGATGGAAATGATGACGGTTTCAATTGTGAAAAGACTGTTGTGAATTCTGAGGTAAGTCCCTACAAGACCAAGCCTAAGACTGCAAAATTTTTATCTACATCATATGAATTGGCACACAAATTCAATCCCAAGAAGAGAAGCGGACGCTTGTCTTCTAAAAGAGCTGCCAAGAAGAAGGATAGGTTTACAAAGTCTAAGAGCTATGTTTTGAGGTCCTTATCCTTTAATAACTCTGAGCAAAGCTGTAAGTACAGGGGAGTAAGGTAGAGAAGATGGGGTAAATGGGCTGCAGAGATTAGAGATCAGTCAAAAGGCGTGAGGCTATGGCTTGGAACTTTTGATACTGCAGAAGAAGCTGCACAAGCTTATGATAAAGCAGCCAGAAGGATTAAGGGTCCATCAGCCGCTACTAATTTTTCTGGTAAAAGATTTGGAATTGCAGATGTGGACCACCCAGTTTCCGAAATACCTACACGGTCAGTGAAGAAAGACATCTGTAAGATAACAAACAGGGAGTCATGTGGAGTGGAAACGAGATCCAAGTGCACAGATGGAAAGGAGTTTGAAAAAAGCTATAATTTGGCTTTAGACAAGTATAGAGAAGATAATGATGTTCATTCTTCATCTTCAGAATTTCTTTCTTGCATATCTCAGGATTCAGAAAATTGTTGGATTGCATCACCGTCATCTGTGTTGGAAGTGTCAACATCTAATTTATTGGATGGTCCAGAATTTGAAAAAGAGTTTGAAAGCATTTTTTCTTCCTCTGCATTGCAGAAATTTGGTAAAGCCTGTGGTGCCCAAGAGACTGATTTCAGTGGCAGGTGTGAGAGTAATGATTTTCCGATTTCAAAGCAATCAGATATAACTGAGCCCTTTATGAGATCAGAAGTTAGCAACATCTTACCGATCAATCCTCCTCCCACTGTTGAATTGATGGATTGTCAGAATGTGCAGCAACAACTTAATTCAGGAACGCAAGAGAATTCACTTTTTTCTCTTATGGATCTTCTTGTGCAGTCTGATTCTCCCACCAATGGAGAACAGGGTTTTGAGAATGTCCACTCATGCACATTTGGAAATGATTATTTCATGGAGGAATTTGGTCAGATGTTTGATATGGGTGGATGTAGCAATGCAAATGATTTAGCCACCTTTCCTGATGCTGTAGATTTGCTGAATGCTGAAAATGACATTCCCAGCTTCAATTTTGACCTTGATCTTGAAGCTCTAGCATGGATAGATCAATGTGTAGTGTAGTTGAAATTAGTGTTAAATCTAAGTGGCGTGTAGACACTGATATGATCCTTGTTTTGGTGGCTTGCTTATTTTTCTAGATATATGAGTTAGCATGTATAGGGGCAGGGTTTTGGTAGTTTTTGAGAGAGATTTTATTAGTCGGTGAGAAGAGTCCTTTATCAGTCATTTGGGTTTTCTCTTATGCTTTTGAGCCTTCCAAGTGGCTGGGATTTTTTCTGTGTGTGCACCCTTCTGCACCTATATAGGATATCAAATGTAATTAATTGAGTTATGGAGGCCAAGGTCTTCATGAGGCCTATTTTTGAAATAGGCAGGGACCGGTTACTCCATTCTTTGAATCTTTATTCATGATTTAATATGGTGATGGGATTGGAATTTGTACGGTGGAAAAGAATAATGAGCTACGAGAATTTCTACAGTTACCTAGCTGATAATGCTGGAAAATGAAGTTGCCATCTCTTATAATTGTCCAGTTCTCTGTTTTCTTGGGAAGCTGTTCTTTTATTTTGTTTACTAATTGTTTTTTACCCTGCATAATCTTTTAATGCCTGGATTGGTGTGTTTGAAATAAACGATAACTACACAACGTGTTTCATTTCCATATGGCTATCACATGGATTCCTCATCTGCTACTGATTTTAACTTGAAGTTTTAAGTCATTGGACCTAGATGGATGGTCTATTTGTTCTTTATTGGAAATTGTTGTAATGGAGTTTTTACTTGAAGTGAGAAGAATCAATACAAATTTCAGTATAAATAGCTTTGACAGGTAAAGGGTCTATCTTGAATCTCTGTATATTGTGAAGGGTAAACAATATTGTAACATAGTTCTCTTTTGTTGCTTTCGACTGTATGATGAAAGAGAAGGACAGAGTTGACCAGGGTGATAAGTTGTGGCACCAATTCTTTATTGTGGGTTGTGTTTTGCATGACAAAAGCTTCCAAGGCAGTAGAGTTTAGAGCATATATGTTAAAAAAGACACATCTTTCGTGACAACTTCCACATCACAGATGTTATTGCATCTATGCTAAAACAAGAAAAGCCCATCTATCACAAGAAGGCTTCAGCAAACTTTGTAGTCATACTTGCACCATCGGTACCAACAGATGGATTCTATCAGACGTTGAATCAGCTAGAAAAACGTTCTTGCCTTGTACACAGAGGCGAGACCACTATTTGACTTTACTGCTAACTCGGCTGGGGCAATTCCTTCTATGATCTGGCATATTCCTTAGGTCACTGTTTTTACTTCACCAGTGCATGTAAGCTTACATTTGAAGTGTTGTACTAAGCAATTGTAATATGTGTGGATTGCCAGTTGGTCTTTGTAGGACATCCATTAGGCCTCTTGCAACCTTATATGCCCTTATACACCATGGAAAGCTATAATAATGTGACCATACTCTTAGCATTGCGTGTTTTAGTATATATGAAAGTAGGAGACTTTTAAACAGCTTAAAACTTGGTTAGTCATTATACTATGTTGTGCGGAGTTAGAAGACTTTGAAACAGCTTAGTGCATTGATAGGCTTTTATTTTTGCCATTCTATGCTATGTTCCTAAATTAGTATCATTTTAGAAGAGTGGATTGGCAACTGCAGTATACTTGCAGCTTTCTTGAGATTTTGCATTTGTTTGATTCCTGATCAAAATTATTGTCATGAAACTAAAATCACACACATGCTGTGCCCTCTTAAGGTAGTATCCACAGTTAAAAGATGTACTGGCATTTGATCTTTCACGAGTATGAGAAAACATTGTTGCTCTCCTGAAATATAAAAAGAAGCCATCAAATCATTAAAATGAAATGGTACTTTTTCTTTCTGGATATCCAGTTTGTGGCACATGAATTGGCCTCTAAAGATCTTTTTCCTAACATAGTTACAAATAGAGAGAAGCCAAATACTAGGTCTGAAGCCTGAGTACCGAACTTCAACTCTATTATCCAGAAGAAAGGAATGAGAAAAACAAGAATTAGCCTTTTAAAGGTTAGTCTGCAAGTGTGCAATTGTGTGCCCAATGCCTCTGCTATGGGCATTTTTCCCATTAAACCATTTATGATATAATGTGGTCTTTAAGCATTAGTCAAGCATGGATTAAATTACAGCAGGGCACAAGTCCATGTTATTTGAAAGATTGAGGAGAATTCAACAGGAATCAATGCTGCTGTACAAGAAATAAATCTAGAACCTCTTTCTTGTGTTAAGGTGTATAAGGTGAAAAACAGAAAAGAAACTATAAATTTTGAAGATGTTATATTTACTTCATTAGATGACTTTGATATATGATGTTATTTTTCAGTTTGAGTTTTAAGGTATAACAAATGGTTTCAGGTCATTTGAATTCAGGAATTGCAGTTGTCTGTGGCAATATGTTTGCTTCATATTTTTAGAGACAAGGATATTTATAAAACGGTGATATGCCTTCTGTGCAGACAATGGGGACTATAGAAGGACCTTTCTTTTCTGTTATGGATTTAGAATTTCGATAATGATTCTACTACAAGTTGTTTAGTGCAGCTTAAAATATTTTTCTTTATTCAATGGTCTTGCTGTCAATTTGCAGTTTTCTGGAATAGAAATATTTTTTTGATGTTCCATGAAGTCTTTTATGGAAAAGAACTTTCCTTTGTGTTGTACTTGGGGTGATAGCTTCCCAGGCTACAAACAAATTTGAAGAAATCTATTTAGATAAAATAGGGACTTAGCAGTGAATTTCAGGGCGCAGACACCATCCCTATATTAGACTATCTAAGTTCAAAGCAAGGCATTGGAGACTTGTACTAGCTGCCCACTTTCCCAGAAATGGATTTAGAGCATAATACATAGAATGCTGCCATACATAAGAACTTGAACTGATCTAGTATGTCATTAAACCTGCTTTGTCGCCTTTTTTCTTGATGAAAATTGTTCATGATATTGATAAACTGGTGTTAGATATGTCTTCAAGGAGGATCTTGGATTAGTGGAGGTTAGTATGATACAATTAAAGTTAATCAATAGCAAATACCTTTGATAAAAGTTCTAGGGAAATGGCTAAATACAAAGCCTTGATAAAAGTCTTGAAGTTAGCTTGGCATTATGGATGTAACAGTATTATAAAACGAATTCAATGTTGATTGATGAAGTGATTTTTGGGCATATGAAAGCAATGACAGAGGAACAGATTTGGCTATAAAATCTCATTTCTAAAGCAAAGAAGAAGTTGGGTAGTATTTTGGGATGAAATAGAGGTATATTACTTTCAAAAATATATATATATATTACGAACTGTTCACAAAAAAGCCGCAGGCAACAAGGTATCAATGCCCAAAAGTTGCCAAAGGCCTAAGAAAGTGAAAAGTGTGAAGTTCTACGTGTCTGATTTAAAAGAAAATTAAGCAACTAGAGTTCGTGAATGTGTGATTACTTATACTTTTTCCTTTGTATGCAGCATGTGTGCCTTCACTACACCCTGTAGACAGATCACAAGATACACATGTTTACACAAAACACAAATCCTCGGAAATAGGAACATATACAAAACAAAGACAAAAATTACATTGGTACTTAACCATCCACTAGGGACGAAACCGTAGTACACTATGGACCACCTTACTAAGTGATTCTGTCCTAAGGGAAAATTCACAAAAAAAAATTAGTATTCTCATATCCCTAGTGACAGTTGTAGACTGTTGTAAATATTTGGAGAATATAGGGGGTATGACTATTTCATTCCTTCTTTATTGCATCACTCATATATATTTTTTTATATATAGGGTATGGGGGCATATGCCTTCTTCTCCTTTACATCATTCAACATTTGCATAATCAGACTTAGCGATTACGGCACGCCACATAACGAGAGCACGGGCCATCTACTCCCTTTCGACTTTGTGTTACTACAACATTGGGCATCGATCTGTCTCCAATGGTGTGGTCCGTGGGGTTGGAAGTTATTGAAGTGTTTAGATACTTTGTAGGTTGTTCTTCCTTCCTTCTCTCTTTGTGTGGAAGATATCAGGGTGGCTAGATACTTTATACACTATTCTTCCTTCATTGCATGGTTCTATGGGACAAATGTCCTATGGTACCTCTTCTTGGTGTTGGGTCATGCACATTTGACTCCTCTCCTATTTCAAATTCTCTTTCGCCAAAATTGGGGGCTAATTACTCCTAATCCTTTGGCATCACAACACAAATTAGAATTTGTAAGTGCAACAAGAATGAGAGCTCCTCCATCTGCAAAGTGAAAACGTGTATTCCTTATATGCTTTGTATCTCTTTACTTTAAGTATGCACAATTTCAATTTTTCAAAGATACATATGCTTTTTACATTTGAGTTATGGTTCATTTTCTTTTATGGGCATTGACTACACTCTATGTTGTAGGTTTTTATTATGGAATGTGCCAACACCAATGCAAGGAACGAGTATCAAACAAACAAAGAGTCTCGTACACTTAGGTATGTTTTTTCATTAAATATGTAATTTTTTATTCCACACTTAGAGGGGGAAATGTAGACACTCAAATTTGGTAGTTTATCCTTTGGAAATGACAAGGTTGGATTTGTTCCTATGCTAAGACAAATGCTCATGTTCTAAGCTACATTTACATATCTTCTCTCTCATATGACTAATTTCTACACACGACTATGTCATTATTCATACAACATTAATTATCCAAAGCAATAATCTATCCTTGGGCATATTTCCCAAAATTTGACTCTTTTATCACTAGGTCCTTGTATGGGAGTGTACAATTCAAGGTCAAATTGTACCATGGTTTGGGACGACCTATTGACATAAATGGGTAGAGGTGTTCAACAAGGAGCCACTTCACACCACATTGTGCATATAATACACATGGAATGATAACTCAAAAATAAAGAAACATGCATCGACATAAAGATCAAATGAACACAATTTTGGGATAGTAACACAACTTTATGAATATCTTATTAAGATAAACAATAGCATCAAACCAAACATCAACAATTCAATTATTTACACAACATATGAATATGGTATACACTTCATGTACTACTACTCAATTCTTGAAGTACTCTTAAATAGAGATATTTTTACACCTTATCATGGCTATTTTACCATCATCTTGATTTGGTGAGCCTTAAGCTCACATCTAAACCTATCTTAAGCATTTTGAGTTATCCCCAAAACTTGAACTTCTTACCTAAGGAAATTGGCTCTATTTGTATAGTCATTCATGCCATGTCCTAAGACTCACAATTCTATAGAATTCAAATGAAGGGTTAAAGGACTCAATAACTACCCCAAACATGACCAATCAGCCTTCTCCAAAACTTGTGCCTTCAAACATTCAAGTGATCCAAGAGTATGGCTCTAACATGATTGTGTGGACAATGCTACACACTAGACGATTGTGTGACATATCATACATTATGTATAGGACCGCACACTCAACAAAACCCACGACTCACCGAACTCATTGATAAGTTGATTCTTCAATGCACAACCCCAAAAATACTCCAAAAATGCAAACATCACTAACTCCAATTGTTCAACTGCTTTAATTGATACATGATTTCATGTGAACCCGAATGCTTCTACATCATACATCTTGGGTATTTTTGGAAACTTGAGATCGTACTCAAGGAATCGGATACCACACTATGTGGCATCCCCAACACTTGGCCAAGTTGATTCTTTGGTCTTCTTACCTTTCCACTTGACCAAATACTTGATGTACTTGTCTTCTTGATCCTAGTGTCTATTATACCTTGTACTTCATCATGGTTATTCTCAAGAATCTATTTCTTCTAATCTACTCCGACATCCTCTTAATTAGGTTCATATTCTCCTTCATGTATTGTGTGTTATGGATACAAATCCATCACAATAAAGATATTATAGATATCAATGCCTTTATGTAACTCTATCTCGAAGCATTCTAAGAAACTTTTGACGGTTCTGCATGGCCCTATCTTACTCCAATTAAGCTTATTATATGTTCCTTTCACAATTCTTTCCTTTCATAAATATTCCAAGACCACCTCTAATATGGTATTCAACTTCCTTTTGTTTCTAATCTACGCAATGTTTGTATTGCACATTCATCTTTTGCAACTGATTTTGCACTTGATGCACTTCTTTCATGTGTTCCACAAAATCTCCTACTACAACACTTCTATCTACATTGTGTGGTAGGTCTCTCAATTTTGTAACTCTTGGGTTGTTCTCATATATGATCTAGAATGGTATTTTCCTGTATTCATGTTTACTAAAGTATTATTAAAAAATTATGCTTGTGCTAAATCCAAATCGCAAGTTCTTAACCTATCTCGAAGAAAACATCCAAGAAAATATCCAAAGCTTTTATTCACAACTTCTATCTTTCCATCATTTTTTGAATGATATGTTGAACTAAATTATAACTTTGTATCCAACTTCTTCTACAATGTGCACTAGAAATAACCAACAAATTTAGTATCTCTATCAGACATATGCTACACGATAATCCATGCGGTCTCACAATATCCGTGAAAAATAGATTTGTCATGTGAGATGCATCGTTTGTTTTCCTACAAGAAATGAAATGTGTCATCTTTGAAAACCTATCCAGAACTACACAAATGGAATCAAGTCCCTTTTGTGTTATGAGAAAACCCAAAACAAAATCCAAACTTATGTCTCCCAAGGCATCTCTAGAATACGAAAATATTGTTACACGTGTTTAAAGATATTCCTTTAGCCAATTGACAAATGCTTATTTCTGCACAAATTTATGCACATTCACACTCATTCATGACCAAAAGTAAATCTCTCCTAGTTGCATTAAGGTTTTTTCTAAACCAAATTCCCCTACCAACCCTCCACAATGTTTCTTGTTTACCAAGTTCTCCCGCATTGACCCTTTCTAGATGCATAACTCTCCTTCTCTAAACATCAACCTTATTGCAGAAAATAGTCCAACCAAGGCATCATGTTGACTCTTGTAGGTACCTGCATGCTTCTCTCAAATGTTCATCTTGCACATATAGATCTTTCATGGATTCAAAGCCCATAAATTTTGTTGTCATTTATGTCATATAGACAACTATGCCTACTAAGCACGTTAGCCACCCTATTAGATTTCCCACTTCTATGTTTCAATATAAATGTATATCCTTGTAGGTACTCCTCCCACCACTTCATGTGCCTAGAGTTCAACTTTCCTTGATTGTTAATAAACCTGTAATGCATGATGGTCTATGTGACAAGACAAACTCGGAAAATGAGTATTGTCTCCTCTTTTCAATTCTTGCACAATTGTGTAGAACTCTTGATCATAAACACTATGCTTTTTCCTTTCATCATTTATCTTCTCATTGAAATATGCAACAAATCTATCCTCTTAGCTTAATACTAAGTTGATGACTATGCCACTAGCATCACAATCGACCTAGAACACCTTTTGAAAATCTAGTAATGCCAACACTTCTTTCTTAAACTCACAAAGCTCTTTTCTGCACCTATACTCTAGAAAAAAATATTCCTATCTCCTATCATGACCTTTGTAATTACTGCGCATACACAACTAATTTTTTTGATGAAATTATGGTAAAAGCTAGCCAACCCATGAATACTACGTTCCTTATAAGCACTCCTTGGTGATGGAAAATCCATAATTGCATGAACCTTTTAAGGTCCATTATCAATCCTTCTCTAGAAACCGCAAATACTAAATACACCAATTCCTCATACATGAAACTACATTTCTTTAGATTTATCAACTTATTTTCTGATAATCTCTATGATACTTGCTAATATGTATCAAATGATCTTCATGTGTCTATCTAAAAATTAGAATACCATCTAGGTACATGATCACAAACTTTCCTAAAAATGGTATTATGACCAAAATCATCAACCTCATGAAAGTATATGGTGTTTTTCTCAATCTAAATGGCATTACAATCCACTCATACAATCCTTTTTGAGTCTTAAATGTTGTCTTCCATTCATACCCTTCTCTTATGTGAATTTTATGGCAGTTACTCTTTAAATCAATCTTGCTAAAATACTTTGTTATATACTCAAGCAATCCATGATGTCATCTATGCATGAAAATGGAAACCTATACTTGATGGCGATGGATCTCAAATTAGTACACATATGCCACTCACCAAACTTCTTTGGTGTTAATATTCTTGGTTCTTGTGCATGGTCTCAGACTCTCTCTAATGATTCCCCTATCCAACAATCTTTGAACTTGCCATTATATCTCCATATTATCTTGCAGTTGTCGCTTTTGTAAGCTTCTTTTTTCAAGAAATTGGATTCTTGAATTAGATCCATGCGGTGAATAATGTCCCTCATAGGTGGTATCCCTTCATGTACCTCACTAGACACAACTTTCACAAACTCATCCAATATCCCTTATACCTCTAATGGCATTGCTTCTTTCCCTTTAGCCACTTCCGCCACACTTTCTCTTTTGTGTAGTAAGTACTATGAGTGCAAAACATGCACTCTCCTACATCAATTTTCATAGGAACTACTTACATGAGAGTAACAATAATGTTAGTGATGATTTAGTCTTCTCCCACTTCAAAGTATACTTCACTCCATCCTTTTCAACCATGTATGTGTTTGTGTAGCCATCATATCAGATCTTCCATTCGAACTTCCAAGGCCTTCCCAATAACATGTGGCATGCATTCATGGGCACATTGTTGTATATTACTTCATCATCATATCTCCCAATCTAAAATTTGACCAGACATTATTCCTTCACCAACAGTTGGTGTCCCTTTTGCAACCATGAAACCCTATATGGATTCAAATTCTCAATTCTTTCATGAGGAAGAGTTCAATCAAGAAAGAATGGGCTCCCATGCCTTTGACGTTTCCTGCCCCAATCGACCCTTGCACCGTAAAGCCGCTTTGGGCTCATTTCAAAGGGGGAACATTTTTGGGCATAGCGAGACTTCTTCTTTCACCTCCAAGCAAGTGATCGATGCAAGGATCGACCTTCCAAGATTGTAACAATTTTCTTTTACCTCTCTGAGGGTGTAATGCGTGTTTTGACATTAAAATGATAATGCAAGCTCTGTGAATGGGTTCCAATCCTCTGTTTGTATTATTTGCTTGATTTCAGATACTAAATTATACATTATCAGTCTGTGTATGTTTTATGTTGTGAACTTTGGTCTGTGTCTATTTGCATGACAAATATGTTTCACCACTCCTTTTGGTGCATCACCATCTTTAGTTAGTTTCAATTTTTGCACTTCTACCCCTGTCTCCTTGCAAGTTAGAGTAGGGTTAGGATCTAAACCTCTGTAGTTTTGCAAAATATAGATCTAAATCAGAGGAGTTTGAGGAACCAGCCTCTAATCTGGAGATTCCTCTCTCAGCTTCACAAGTCCCACGCTTGGAGAGAGGTTTCCATGTTGTGCAATCACACTGGATGCCTGAGTGATCAACCTAGAAGCCTGATCTGCATCCAGGGGTGCTGTGATTTTGCATCAACAGTTTTGGCATGCCCAAAGGGGACCTTAGAGGTCTTCCACTTCATCTTTTGCGAGTTGATGTGTTCCCGTGAAGATTTCAGCCTTTGAGGCACTTCAGCAAACACATCCAAGCGACTCCATCCGGTCAACAACCCATCTCTCAAGTTATGGACCTTCCTTTTCATTCATTTTTATTCATTTTCCATTCATCGCTCTTTCCATATCTTTCATTCTTTCATTCTATGAGGTTGTGCAATCATGACTTCGCTTTCCATCATGGAATCCACATCAACAACAAAGATAGCAGTGTATCACACCTCCAACATGTTTTACAAATCTTCCAAATCAGCATTTTGAGCAGATTCAAGATCGCATGCATACCCATATGAGCGGCCGTGCAAAGTCAGTTTGGCTATGGAGCTTTCCAAGAGCAAGGGTGTGCATACAATGAAGACCATCAGATCCAAGATGCTGGTCTGTTGGAGAAAATCCAAAAGATGGAGGTAGAGATGGTGCAATCCAGAGCAAATGACTCAAATGAGAGCTTTCGAGGTTGGTTGCAGGGACTCCTTGTCCATGGGAGGCCCTTTTCAAGACACACTTCAGCCCTCAAGAGAAGCTGGACTTCATGATAAAGATGCTGCCCCAACTTGCACAATGGACAGCAGAAATAGAGGCCTATACATTCGGTGTTGAACAACCTTGTCAATGGGTAAGTTCTACACCATCATCTGGTTTTTCTCTTCCCATTACTCAAGCAGCATCATCTCATTTGGACTTGCAAATTTTAAACTCTCCATCTGCTGTCCCAAATGTTGATCCCATGTCTCCACCTCTCAGTCTTCCACCACACCTCAATTCTTCTTTCCTTTTTCCTTCCAAACAGTCATCCTCTCCACAAGAGCTAAATGAAATACCTCCCACTCCAAAGAAACAAGAGGTTTCACCTCCTCCACCACCACAAAAAAATGTCAAATCAGTTGAGTTACAACCCATCCCTCCTCTTGCATTCCCAAATCCATGTTGGGAGGATGAAAATCGAATGCTACCATAAAACAACAAAGAAAAAGAGAAGCCAAACAAAGATGAAGAAATTCAAAGTCCGAAGAGTTGGGCTCTTAGATTTGGGATGACAAAGATCCCCTTGATGGTTAAACCTACAGAAGAGGCTAGGGTTGAGAACAATGTGGTGGTTAGGACTAATTTTGTTGCAGCGGAGAAGAAGAAGATCTTGCAGTCACAACTTGTCCTCTAGAGCAGCAGATTGAAGAGTTTGACTTGACAAACTTCATGCTGGAGGAAGAGTTCAATCAAGAGCAAGATTGTCTTCAAACATTGGAGGAAGGAGAAGCTGCTCCAAATCCAAAAGAAGAGGAGCACATTCCAGCTGTGGGGGAGAAAAGTGCACCAAGAGCTCTGAGCACAAAGCAGGCTACAAGAGAACCTTCAGTTCTTCTTTCTACTTCACCTCTCTCAAGTTCCAGGTATGAAGAGGAGTTTGACCTCTCAAACTCAATGTTGAAGGGAGAAAGAAACCATGGTGGTCAAGTTACAGATCAAGAAGACACCATGGAGGAAGTTGAATATTTGCAGCAGGACAGCAATAAGGCAGTTTACCTGTCTGATTTGGAGGACTGTTTTGATGGAGAGGAGCCGGTTGAGTTTCCACCATTCTCTCTTTCATCATCCATCTTCCAAACACCAGAGCCTGCTGTCATGAAGGAGAGCATTCATTTGCAGCAGCCTGCATCTTATAAAGAGCCCTTTGGAATCAAAATTGGAAGATTTAAATCTTCCATGTTCTTCATCGGAGGAAGAGAAAGGACAGAAGAATTTCACCATTTCTTCCACATCATCCATTCAAGAGGGTCTCAGAACTCCATTTTGGAGTACAAAATTAGAGTTATGGGCATATCAAACGGATCGACCTTGCCCAATCGTATTTGGCTTCATTGAGCCAAAGGAGAAGCCACAACCATTGCTCCCGAGCATGAGGGTGAGCTACAAAGTACCAAGGATCAGCTGCCATACCTCTCCAATCCAAATGCAGAGCAACTAAAAGAGGTATTGGATTTTTCAAATTGACACCTTGATGATTTGGATAGAAGACCAGCTTCTTGTTGATTTTCCATCCATCCAAACAGCCATGATCGATCTGCAAATCAATTGCATGGTCGCCAATTTTGAAGAAAGGAAGCTATTTTGCACAACCAGATTCAAGGGTTTGTTTAGCTTGCCTTTTGCTTCTGATTAGAATAGAGTAGGTAGGTTTGCTTTCGTTGAAGAAGTGCTTGTGCACACACTCTGCGCATGTTCCATTTGGAGCATGTATGATTTTCATTCATACATAGTTTTTGTTGTGCTGGTTTTGCTCTTGCATAGTTCATTTTAGTGGCATTTTGGTGAGAACAACTCCATGTCCGGTGGGATTCAAGTGACTCAAAGGGGGGTTTTCAAAGTTCGGATCACTTTACCAGGTTACAACTCATGACTCCATGCCCAATGGATTGCTTCAGTAACTCGAACTTCATTTAGCGAAAGTGATGACCCATTGTCGCCAAATTTTTATCCAATTTCACCCCCTGTGGTTAATTTGATAACATGCATTAGATTCTCAAGTCCCAGGAAAATTGATTGATCCAGGGCAAAAATCATGTTTCTAGGGTCCCTTCAGAAAATTTTCTAACTTCCCTGTCCATGTCGAAAAGAACGAGCTCTGAGAAAATGTGAAAAAGGTTGCAGAAGGCAAGAAGATTGATCCAGGAAAAATCATGAAAATTGGTTAAGTCCTGCTCAAGGTCACCTTTGGGACAATTGGAACGAATGTACGCGAAGGACCCGAACCGGCCGGTTCGGGTACCGAAAGGGGAATTGAGTACTGGAACATTCTCGACCGTGAGTACGCGAACCACCCGGATCAGCCGAAAAGGAGAACTTTCGCACCAAACAGTTTGGGACATTCGGGCCGTAATGCGAATCCGGATCGGCGTGAACCGGAAGAATTTGTCTCGCTAAGCCCTGGGACATTTGGGACAAATGGACGCGAACCTTGGTTCCTTTCAAAGACAAGGAAAAGTGGGACAGTTGGGACAAAGGGACGCGTGGGACGCGGATAAATGGAAAAGCCGAGAGCCAATCAAATTGCACCACGTGTCATCGCAGATAAGGGACAAAAAGACGCGGTGGACGCGAAAACCCGAAAGGCCCGACAAATAATGAGAAATGGCCACGTGTCTTCACAAGAGGTATGCCGGAAGGCTCAGAAAACCCGACATACAAGGAATATGTCGAGGTTTGAAGAACCCGACATCAAAGACAAGTCGGAAAACAAGTCGGGGAAGCACGGCGCAAGGACATGTCGGAGGGGTCGGAAGGCCCGACAACGAAGGAAAATTTGGATAATCTGGCGGAAGCGGGTTTCGGGAAAACACAAACATGAAACATATGTTGAGCCATCCTCCAAGTCCGATGCAAATGCAGAGGAGAATCCCGAACCCGATAGGCTGAAGACATTGTTCATCCAATCAACACATGACACGTGTCATCCAGGTGGCGAAGCGCGGGAAAAGTTTTCAAATCCATTTTTGCCTGTTTTCTTCAGATCGTCGTATCTTTTGATCCAGAGCTCGGATTTGCACGTTCTTGGTATCAATGGAAAGCTAGTAGAATCCTCTACATGATTCTGGGGCTAATCTCGAGTTTTGGTGCAGTCTGAGAGAGAAAATTGAGAAACGGCTCTGACGCGTGTTCATGGCCAGAAGTGACATTCCAGCGACCAGAATACCGTTTAATGCAGGATGGGTCGCACTCTCCTACCATTTGGTCAAAGTGACAGGGTATGGGTTGGTAAGGTCCTCCATGCTGATTTAATGCATTGGCATTCAATGAGGAATGGGCTTGCACGTTTTCCTATGTTTTCTCTCTCCTGGGCTCGACCCATGCAATGTAAAAAGCCAGATTTGGCTCATTTTATAACAAGTTGTTCATCTTTTCTGCTCTGCCCTCCCTTCTTTTCTTCTCTAGGGTTGAAAATGGAGTTCGAACCTCCTCCCTTGCTCTGTAATGGCATTTTTGCCTTTTACTATGAAATGATGTTCTCAGGCAAACTTCAAGCAACAAAATGTGTTTTGTGATGCATCATCCATCCTTTCTCGTTTTTGCTTGTTTTCTTCTTGCCTCTCTTCATTACAGGTGCATTTGTGCATGTTTGAACGTTCATTGCAGATCCGGAGTCATGTTCATGGAGTTTTGGGACATTTTCTCGTGTGAAATCTATCCTTGGGCTGTGATGCATCTCGTCCATCCTTCCTATTGCTCACCTCTCTTTGTCCCATGGCAGCTTTGATAGATGTCCAACATTCTCCTTCTCTCGGTGTATCACCGTTTTAGTGTAGGCTTTTGTTCTTTTCCTTTCTCTCTCTCTCTCTCTCTCTCCTTGGCATGGTTAGATTAGGATTAGATTAGCTTGTCTCAGACCGGAATAGCTTGTTTAGTTTAGGAGCAGGAACCAACCTTCTCTCGGAGATTCCTCTCTCACAAGTCCCACGCTGAGAGAGGTTTCCATGTTGTGCAATCACACTAGATGCCCGAGTGATCAACCTTTCCGGGGTGTGATTTTGCATCAATGCCTTCCTCTATCCATTATTAATTTACAAAATTTTCCATGTAACTTACATGTCATCCTAAAAAAATTATTTTATGCTTGAGACCAATTTCCTCCTTCTCTTGTTTCAACAATATGCACTTGAACATCAACACTTCTCCCATCTTTGGTTATTCTTCATGAATTGTTAATCCATATGCATCTCCTTCCGTAATGAGTGTACTTTAATTTCCACCATCTTGGGTGTGTGGGAACTCATATTCTCTATGCCTTGTCTCTCAACACCTATAACATTTGTCACCGAATCCACCACCTCTTTCACAACCTCCTTGAGATGTACTTCCATTTCCTCAAGATGTTCCTTCTCTTTGCACAATCGAACATGAATTGCATCTACTTTGTGTATAATTGTTTCTACTCTTATTTTTACCATGACCTTGTGCAAATTTTTCCTTTCCCTAGTTAGTGCTCTGTTGTTTTCATGTTAGTTTCTATTATGCCTTAAGATCATACCAATAGGATTATTCCACGTAATGGATTGGTATCATACTAACCTCATCCTAAATTTCCATACACAACCTAGTCATATACCTAAAAATATTATCCACATCATTATCCACATGTCTCACACTGATGGAAAGTTGGTGTGAGCACGGAAAATTTGTGCATAACAAAAAGGTAAGGAAATTAGCAAACCTTCTCAACCACATTATCATTGCAAACCTTAATGATACAATTGTGGAATATTTTGAGCTTGTGTAACCTTGTAAGAGTTTAGATTGTGGGTGCTCTTGAAAGTGAACTCCAAATGTGGATTTGACAATGCTATGAACACATATTTTGGCTTTGGGAAAGCTTCCAATATGCAGATATTGGAGAGCAAAATAATGTAGTGATTGTACAAGAATCCAAGAGGGATCCAAGAGGATTGAAAAGGGATAAGATTTCTCTTTTATAAAGGATAAGTAGTGGATCCAAGAGTAGTTGTAGGGGGTTGAATGCACATGCTAAAAATAAAAGTTGAGGAGGTTAAACAATTCGAATGAATTTATTCGCATGAGGCAATAAATAAATTTAGTTAGCAGAAGTTGCATCCAAAAAGGTGGTTGTGCATTTAATTCAATTGCCCCCACCTTTCTAGGATTTTAGAAGTTGAGTTGACTAGGATGGTGAAGTGGAGTCCAAACGGGTCCAAATGGAACCTAAGTGGCAGTTGACTAGAAAAATAGGTGTATTTTCCTAATTAAGTAACTAATTTAATTAGTTACAATGTGCAAGACAATTAATTAACCATTTATTTAATAATTGATAATTATTTAGGTAAAGTGGGTTAGAAACTAATTTAATTAATCCCAACAAGGTGTAATGATTAATTAATTTGATTAATCAATCGTAAGGGGGTATGAACAATATGATGTGAACTGGGATGATACTAGGAACAAGTGTGTGATTTTGGGGTGTATACGATTGGTAAAATTCCCGAGTGTATTCTTTCACACTAAGCTCCCTTTATCGCAAGCCTTATAAAATTTTGAATAAACTATGATGGTAATCTAAGATAAAAAATTTCCTTGAGTTTTTCCACCAACATATCCATGTCTTGGTATGTTTCTTTCCACATTGCACTTTGTGGGTTTGTATATGCTCCCACTAAAGAGATGCATGACCCTTTAACTTTGTGCATACAAAATTTAACTTTTTGGATATTTAATGTATTCATACACAAAATAATTTTCCATCTCGTGTTATCTAACCCATGATTTCCTATGGTTCCAAACTACCAAAGTAACAAGTGATATCAAACTTAGGCTTACTCCCCATTCTACTGATTAGGCAAAGTAGTCTATCCTCATGAGTATCTTGCACTTATTCTTCTTCTACATTCATACCTACATTTATATTAGCATTTTGTGCTCCCTATTGGGTGGGTCCACCTTCATTAACACTACGGTCTTCCATTAATAACACCTCAACATTGTGTAGCTTCCACAACCTCCAAGCATGCTTGCATGGTCCACATATTTTTGGCCAAGTATTCAACTCTTGCATCCTAATTTTGGCATCCTACATTTCTCTGGTGTGCCATTTCAATTGTATTTTTCCTTTTTCTTTATCTAAAATTCATGACCACAATCTCACAATCTTCTTCCCAACAACCCTATTGGAAGATACCCGCACCCACAATCCACACAATGGAAAGCCACAAAAACTTATTTTTTCACTTCCTCTCACACCTTCTACCCAAAAATCACCCACTAGAAGATATTTGCATTGATTTTCTACTTACACTCAAAATTTTGGAAAACCACGAGTTTATCGTGCCTCTACTCGGGGAAAGAAATTCCACTCTTATACCAATTGACATATTTGGGTGAGGTTTTCAATAAGGAACCACCTCATACCACACTACACAAAAAATACACATGGAAGAATAAATCGAAAATAAAGAAACATGCATTTACATAAAGATCAAATGAACATAGTTTTGGGACAGTAACACAACTTTGTGAATATATTATTTAGATAAATAACAACATCATATTGATCACCAATGATTCAGTCCTTTACAAAATATATGAACATGGTAGATCCTCCATGTACTACTATTCAATACTTGAATCACTCTTAGGTAGATTTCCTTTCACACATTACTATGATTATCTTACCATCATCCCAATTTGACGAGCCTTAATATTTCCATACTATGGTATTAAAATTTTGAGTTCTCCCCATAACATGATTTTTTTCTAAGGAAATTGGATCTACTTATACATCCCTTCATGCCACCTCCTAAGACTTATAATTCTACATAATTCAAATGAAGGAAAAAATACCAAAAATAGTCCCAAACCCAATCAGTCATCCTTTTTTGAAACTTGTGTCTTCAACAT
The DNA here is from genome assembly GCA_018340775.1 of Taxus wallichiana var. yunnanensis. Classification (NCBI taxonomy): domain Eukaryota; kingdom Viridiplantae; phylum Streptophyta; class Pinopsida; order Cupressales; family Taxaceae; genus Taxus; species Taxus wallichiana. The sequence continues at coordinate 542,763,282 of CM031241.1, read as the reverse complement.
TTAAGTATTCCATGTTTGTGGCTTGATTAGGATTTCACAGATAATGATACGCACTTAAAATTGAACAAAAACAAGGCATTACAGAGAGGGACTATGCACTCCATAGATATTGTGTAATGGAATTGTGCACTCAACATAATGCAACATTGTATCCCATGGCTCCTTAGTAACATAACCTTTAATGTGCAACCCACATAACACTCCAAAAAATGAAAACATAATCAATCCAATTGTTTAACTATTTTGGTTGATACATGATTACTTGTGAACCTAGATGCTCCTACACCACTTGTACGGTTATATGTACCCCACATTATAAACATTGTTTCATCTTTATTAGGTCATCCTTAGTGTGACATCTAACCCACAAATCCTATATAAGAAATTCAAATGCACTTCATAAATTCACTTGGCATTTTGAAGCATTCCTTATTCAAAGTTTCAACACTAAACCACTTAAAGACATCCTAAATATTCCTAAAGTATATGCACATCCTTTAGAGCAACCACCACATAGGTTTGAAGTACTCAAACTAGGTTCAATAGACTAGCTTCTTCCATTATCAAGCATTCAAAGGTCTTATAGTTATTTCTTAACAAGTTAAGGTCACTCCAAGCATTGTAAAATATATTAAGAGACAAAGTGAATAAATTTCAACATCTGAATCACATCACACCACACTACTACCATGTTGGGTATTCTCTACCCTATCTATAGCTATGATTGCTTCTTTATGTCAAGAGACATGAGGGAAACATAGGGGTTTGGCTTAGATTGCATACATTATTTGCACCAACACTAGGAGAACTACATGAGACTTTCTCCCACTCGAGGGGATGTAGTGCAACACTTGGATTAGTTCATAGGGATGACCACTAGGGTCAATCCAACCTCAATCACGCACATGTCACCTTTTGTTATCTAATTGTTTGATGAAGTTTGGTGTAGGTATCTAGGATTTTCTATTTATTATAGGTCATTATAGGTGGTGTTGAAGGTATGCAAACCTTTTTGAAGAATTAAAAAAATCTAGGCTAGCGACATGAAAGAGAAGTTACGTAACCCCACTATGTGCAAAGTTCAAAATCATACGAAGTAAGACCATAATGTATATTACCTAGATCTTGAATTGTATGGTTCCGTGACAGGAGTAGGTTCCATGATCATTCTTCGAGACAAAGCATTATCATGCTTAGATCATCCATTCTAGCCAATCTGCAAACCTAGATCACTTGTGTGTCACTTCGTACACACTTAAGTCTTCACCACTTTTTATGTTTTATGCTAGATTATTGTTTCTTCATTATATCATCATTTACTATATTAATAGGTATATTTTGGATTGTATGATTAACATGGATTGATTTATATAATATTTTCCCTGTAATAAATATTTGATATACTTTTTAGGCGTAAACAAAACATTAAACCAATATAACAAAAACACTATAAAGATAATGAAAATAGAAAATACTTAAGAATAGAAAAAACATAGTATTTTAGAATAATTTTTAGCACATATTGTATGGGTCACAAAAAAATTGACAAATTTAAAAATTATTAATAAAGTATATGCTACATAAGTTAGAACATAGTGGACATTGGATCCCAAACACAACCAACAATAAAATTGGTATGTCTATTATAGAAGAAAAAACTTCCATAGTAATATTTACAAAATTGAATCTTCATCGTTGCTCAAAAATTTAGAAGGATAATCATGTACACATATTCACCGCTTTCGAATAACTTACATAAATATTGTTGTAGATAAACATTAATGAGATACATTCTTCACCGGTACTAAGAAAAACTCGTAATAGAGAATATTGTTGTATGCCTCCCTTATGAGGGGAAAAACATGAAGCAAATATTCCATCTCACAAGATAGGTGGAGGGCCTCGATAGGTCAATGACATGTTGTAGATGGGGAAGCCATTGGAAATGATGTAGTAGGGTGGAGAGGTGGAGAACCTTCCAGGGAAAACATGATGAAATATGTCAAGGAGGAAATCCTCAAGTCGTTACTCTTGTAATCCACATTCTCCCCACCCTTAGAGGACGTAGAGTCTCATACACTATTGCTGTAGATAGGGAGTATTTTAGAATCATTAATGATGGCACCCACATGGGAACCATTATCATTATCATTTTATTTTTATCAAGTCCGTCGGGCTCTATGTTTTCTTTTCAATGACAAAAGGGAACCCAATGATATCTAAAGCTAGTTATTTTGGTCATGGCTACTACAATTGAAATCATTGTGGTTGGTTGCATCATATAGCCAAGATTTGAAGAAAATTTTAGAAAAACTATATCTCCATAAACAAAACTTCAACCCCAACAACATTTAGATAGTCACCAAAAAATCCCATTTGATTAGAAAGATATATGGGATTCTTCATCCTTAGTATATGGTTTAATTTCCATACTCTCATATTCATGCGACCATGAAATATGTTAGGGTTGTAATTACACATAAAAATAATGCATGCACCGCACATAGCAATTGGGGTCTTTTATGTTTTTCCACTACATAGAGAACTTGGTTGTTGATTGACTTATAACATGTCAACTCAACCCACCAAAGTGGTTCCTATAATCAATGGCTTAATCTTGTCCATGTGTCAAAAAATGGTGAACAAAGGTTATAGATCACTTATCTCCTCGCAACTATTAGAGGCAACCGGCCTTGATCTTCTTGAGGTCATGCCTATCAATGTAATAACATTTAAAATATTTAAAAAGGTAAGAATAAACATTTTAATGTCATAAAAACTAATTTTGAGGAATATCTAATTCTATATATGTTTTGATGTAAAGAACTTTAGATACTAAATTTAGATTCTTGGATTACAAGGAGATATATTATGTAATTTTTATCATTATCATTGAGCACAAAAGTTATTTTATTAAATGAAATGGTATAACAATGAGCTTCTTCATTCTATAAAATGACTAGGTGTAGAATTTATGTTAAGGACGTTGGCTTATAATTTATTTATATTTGTTTCTCATAAAATAAATTGTGATAAGGAATGATCTTGTTATAACTTAAAATGATTCTTTTTGGTTTTATCATTAGAATTTCCATTAGTAGTTGGTATAAATAATTCCACTATAAAATATATTTTTAAAAAGTTTTTAGAAAATCAAATTTTTTTATTAAAGAATGAATTATACATATATAAAAATATATATAACTATTCAAAATATAAATAAATATATATATTACATAAACAATATAAGATGTTCCATAAACTATATTTCAAATATAATTAAGTGCCTCCTTTATAAAATACAAAATAATCCTATATTTTATAAGTTATTATGGAGATTCAAAATAAATTTGTCAATATCATAGACTTTGGATCTTAGAATAATACTCTATATTACTTTCTTGTATATATTATTTATGAAAACCGTAACAAAAGTAAGTTACTACTAATCTCATCCTTACAAAAAGATTTCATAATTATATTCATATGTCTAAGATATGGACTACATACTCACACCATATTCACCATACTTTTAAATATACAAATTTTTTGTATACCATACCTATATTCAATCATCTATCTTCTATTTCCTATCTATACAAAAACTACAAAAACATTTCATAAGTATATTCATTTTTAAAGATATAAAGTATATACCCAAACCCATATTTACCATACTTTCAAACATACAAAATATTTGTATACCTATACCCATATTCACCAATCTATCATACATTCCCTAAATGTATAGAATCTACAACTAACAATTATACATGAGTTGCAAACCCGCAACAAAGGGAAACAATGTTAATTTTTTTGGAGTTGTAATTTATATTGAAATGTATGCTATCTTAAATTTTGTTAAGTTTGTGTGAAGTACAACTACAACATTTGACAAAGCAAACTCCTATTTTCTCTTGATGGAGTCGATATTGTGAGCCGAAGCTCTTACTTTTCTATGCCCTACGAATATGCTAGCATAAGTGAGTTGATCGGGTTGAATATTTTTGTTTTTCATTTGGTGAAAAGTCTTAATGGCTCTTAAGAATGACCATGTCTAAATCTTCTTGACATCATTTGTCATTGAATTATAAGAAACTTATAATAAACTTTGAAATTATTAATTATTTATAGTTAAAAACACATAAACATGTGTAAATGGTTGTCAATGTTAAACATGGGATGGATTTGTGACCATAGTGTCCCTCACCTTAGACATATCAAATACTAATTTCCCAGGTGAATGTAATATTCCATAAAACTTCATTGACATGTGTAATGTGGTAAGGGTAGAGAGAGAAAACATGTAAGAGATTGTGTAGAGCGACTACTCTAGAAAGAATATTGGGGTTGTTGTTAGTGTAGGTTATTATTTATCCTTTTATTTATTTATTAGGATAATTATTACACTTGTGTTAGCCCTACACTTGTTGGGTTAGCTTGCTTAGGTGTACTAGTTGTGTGGAGTTAGTTTACTAGTTATGTTGAGTTAGCTTCTCAGTTATGTAGAGTTAGCTTACTAGTCTTATGAAGTTAACTTAACTACCAGTATCAGTTAGTGGGAGTTCTTCACCACTGATTTAGGTAGTAGTTGCACTTCCCTCCTCCTATATGTACATCTTTCTTATTGAATAATTCAAGTCATTGTATTGTAATGTATTGAGCATTATAGATTATGATGGATTTCCATATATGGTATTTTAGCTCTTCTGTTTTTGCAAATCTAATGTGGTGTGCTATTATCATCTGAGATCGCGGCTTGGAAAAATATTCTTATCATTCCTTTCATGGTATCAGAGCTATAGATGATGTAGACATCCATCTGTAAGTTTTTCTTTACAAACAAGAGTTTATTATTTTCAAGAATTTGGAATGTGTTCGCAATTTTCTGCAACATGCATTTTTATACAAAACAGAGTGCGGCATTGGATTTGGAAGGTGCTAAAACCCTAGAATCGATTTGTAAAATCAACTGTGTTTTGAGACAAGTTAAATCTAGATGCGAATATGTACCCTTTGGGTGCATTCTTTTAACCATTGGATATAAGTGCGTACCTTCTGGATGCATTCTTTTACCCTCTGGATATTTTGATTTTGGATGCAGTCTTTTATCCACTAGATACAGATATGTACCCTCTAGGTGCATTCTTTTATCCATTGGATATAAGTGTGTACCTTCCAGATGCATTATTTTACCCTCTGGATATTTTGGTTTTGGATGTAGTCTTTTATCCACTGGATGCAGATCTGTACCCTATGGGTGTATTCTTTTATCCATTGGATATAAGTGTGTACCTTCTAGATGCATTCTTTTACCCTCTGGATATTTTTGTTTTGGATGCAGTCTTTTATCCACTAGACGCAGATATGTACCCTCTGGGTGCATTCTTTTATCCATTGGATATAAGCGTGTACCTTTTGGATGCATTATTTTACCCTCTGGATATTTCTATTTTGGATGTAGTCTTTTATCCACTAGACGCAGATCTGTACCCTCTGGTGCATTCTTTTATCCATTGGATATAAGCATGTACCTTCTGATGCATTCTTTTACCCTCTGGATATTTCTGTTTTGATGTAGTCTTTTATCCACTGGACGCAGATCTATACCCTCTGGGTGCATTCTTTTATCCATTGGATATAAGCATGTACCTTCGGATGCATTCTTTTACCCTCTGGATATTTCTATTTTGGATGTAGTCTTTTATCCACTGGACGTAGATCTGTACCCTTTGGGTGCATTCTTTTATCCATTGGATATTGATGTGTACCCTCTGGATGCAATGATTTACCCTCTGGACATTTTAGGTTTTGGGCGCATGATTTTATCCTTTGGTTGCAAGCCTATATCATGTAGATGCACTCTTTTACCCTTTGACATTTGGGTGTCACGTGTACCTTTTAAAAAAAAGATCAACATTAAAATATTATTTTAATAACAAAACCTTCTAGAGCTCATAACTTTTGATCTATAGCTCGGATTAAGGTTCTCTATTTTTGAAATTGTGTATTTTTTCAAGATCTACGCATTGGAGACATTTTTAAACATATTTCAAATGTGAACTCATTGTAATATTTACATGCACTCCTTATTTTCAAATTTGGATGTTGTAATCATGTCACAATTTCATTGAGCTCTGTCTTAAACTTTTGGGTGTTCCATTCTTGTATCTATGGGTTTATGCATTTATATATCTCTTTTTGTTGAGATATTCTAGATCTCTATTTTGACACTTTATTTTTGGCATGTTAACAGCAGCTTCTTGTGGGGAGCTATTAATCCCGGTGTTAGTTTGTCAAGATATTAGAGTAGTTTTTTTAACTCATACTGATTTGTGGTGTCACTCTACCCATTCAAGAGTATGAGAGGGTATGGTGTTGATACTTGATTCTTTGGGTTTCATGTCCTTGCATGGAGCTGTTGATACTACTTCTTCGTGGTTTTGTGTCCTTGATTACCTTGGCTTTTCTTGGATCGTGGCACTCTATTTATTTTCTCATGTCCTTGCCTTTGGTTGTTCTTAGATGATGGCACACCTTTTTGTAAGGTTGATCAAATTATGTTTGGTGTTTTTTTAGACTTTTGACATCACTCCATTAATGTATTCTTGCATGGAGCTATTCTCAGTGAAATTTTTTTAGTTCTATGATCGAGAAGTGGATTCAGACCACAATGCGCACCAAAATTCTTCAAAATTGTATGAGTTTTGGAGCCGAGCTTCTTGGGATATCTTGCAGCAAGATTTTTCTCTCTCTACTTTGTTATTACTAGTTTTGGGTACCTTGTGGTGTCCATTTTTCCCAATTGTTGTACATGGGTACCTCATCAGTCCTTGTTCTGGGACCCACCTTCTTTTCCACCCACCTAAGCTATGGTTACAGGAGGGTGTTAGTGTAGGTTATTATTTATCCTTTTATTTATTTATTAGGATAATTCTTACACTTGTGTTAGCCCTACACTTGTTGGGTTAACTTTCTTAGGTGTACTAGTTGTGTGGAGTTAGTTTACTAGTTATGTTGAGTTAGTTTCTCAGTTATGTAGAGTTAGTTTACTAGTCTTATGGAGTTAACTTAACTACTGGTATCAGTTAGTGGGAGTTCTTCACCACTGATTTAGGTAGTAGTTGCACTTCCCTCCTCATATATGTACATCTTTCTTATTGAATAATTCAAATCATTGTATTGTAATGTATTGAACATTATTGATTATGATGGATTTCCATATATGGTAGTTTAACTCTTCTGTTTGGCAAATATAATGTGGTGTGCTATTATCATTTGAGATCGTGGCTTGGAATAATCTTCTTATCGTTCCTTTCAGGTTGTTAATACTTATTGAAGATTGACCACTCTCTTATAAAGAATTCCATACTTCGTCATATATTATAAAAAGATAAGCCAAACTTAAACATAAGACCTAACTTACATGATTGGGAAAGAAGATAAAATGCATGCACATAGATTTTATGATCAATGAATGACCAAACATCACAATGATTGGAATTCAAAAAGCGAGATATAAATAATTTTTCCATGTCTTCCTTGAGTTTTCCACCATGCTCATTAACCATATTAAAAAATGATGCACTTAGTCTAGTCACTTTGATGAATTATACATGGATACCAAGAATAAATTGATCTATATTGACATTGGTCTAACAGTTAGTAGACATAAGTCCCTTTCTCGATTTCTATGTTGGATAAAAATTCAAAAATGTATGGTGTTTGATTAAATTTGGGCATATCCTTTATATTGATCCACATATATGCCACATAAATGGTAGGTGAAATGAATGATGAATCCATGGTTAATGCAATATTAAAATTCCAAAAATAATGTGAATTTAAGTGAGGGGTAAGTGCATAGAGATGGGGGGCCAAGATTGTGATTTCAAGTAAAATGAGTACGTAGTTTGAAGAAGGGAATTCAAACTTTAATTTACTAGGTTATGTGGTCACTGAACCAATAATTTGTATGGGTTTATAAATGTAAGGAATGTGTATGCACTATAACATGTGCACATTTTTAAGTGTAAGGAACATGTCCACATTCCTATTTTGTTGGAACTCGATGAAAATGGTAAGAGGGAGATAGTAAATGAGAGTGTACCAAAAAATTCTTGTCATCAATTTCAAGAAGATAAAAATCCAAGCCTAAAAAGCACTTTCCCTTCAAAAGGAGATAAAAAAGAATTAGTTATGAATATGAACATAGGAAATTAAACCCGCGATCATGAAAATTTGAAGGAAATTATAGATTTAATATTTTCCAATCAATAAGAAATGGGTGCATCTACATCTAGAATTATAATAATAGGAAAAGAAGGTACAATATTTACATAAAGAAGAAGGGAGAAGTTGAATGCATGCAAGAAATGGAATGAAGACACACAACGCGTCTTGAAGAAATTATGATAATATTGAATAAGGAAGATAAAACATTGGAGTCCGAAAAAAGGTGAAGAGGATTTCTTAGCAATTATGTAATGAATTGGAATACCAATTGTGCATTGGGTAGCGATGATTTTAGGATTATGATAATCTCATTTTGTAGGATGTGGATTTATTTTATGGAGTTAATTGGCCACAATTTCACTATTGATTGAAACAATATCTTAATTGGTTCAATCAAGGATGTATTTTGGGCAATTTTGACTCTCATTAATGTAATTGTAATAACATGTTGTTATTTGGGGTTTAATTTTCTCCGATTTCATCATTAATTAATCCAATTACTGGGTTTCCTCAATTAAAGATGTTTCATCATTAACAAGGTTGTGACTATATATGATGTGATTTTGTGTTTAAGTATCCCCAATTACATTAATAAGGATTCCAATTTGTTGTTTGATTCAATCAGATAGCTAATTTGGATCAGTTTTTATCTCGAATTGAGGTGCAACCCAGTGGACAACACACTAACAATGGTGTTTAATGTGTTATAACAATCAAATTCACAATGAAATATATGTAAACATAAACAAATTTTATTGCAATTCCAAATGAATACAAATTGGAAAACTCCATAAGAGAGATGTATGCCCGAAGATCTATCTCTTTATTCAAAACAAGTTGCTTTATAGATATACAAGGAGAATATGAAAAGAACTACTAAAAATAGAACATGAGGTGTTCCATATAGGAACCAAAAAGGAATCCTACATGTAGACCATTCATACCCACATTAGGGATGGATTAAAAAGACAAGTGGAAATCTAAATTGAATTAAACCTTAATTTCAGAGTAACATACTATAACTAATGATATACAAATGATAATATATAATTATGGAAAACAACAAACATTCAAAGATATGAAACCCTAAGAAAATAAGAGAGGAAGAGGATGACTTAGCTGATTTCTGTGTAGTTTGGGGGTAATATGGACTGGGTAACTGCTGAATTTGGCTAGGAATTGTGTTGTCAAGGCTTAATGAGGATTATGGAACTTAGAATGTGCGTAGACAAAAGTGCCCAAAGGAGAATAGGAGCGCCACGGAGCTAGTGAATGATTGTTCTGCACTAGTGTACTTAGATGTTGAGATTATGATATTTTTCTAGGTTGAAGGAGCTTCGATATTGATCTTCTTTTTTCACTTTGGTTTTTTAGTTAGATCATTCAGGTCATACTTGTAACCTTACAAAATAGATATATATTACATGCACATGCCCATAAACCACATGGAAATTAATAAAAAGATACATAATGGGAGTCAACTTGACCCCATCACTCAAGAGTGAACTTATGACCAAGCACTTTACACTACATCTTCAAACCATGTAGTTCTGTGTGCTTGTGTGTGTAATGATTCCCTAGGATGCCCTTGTGCAAGTTACACGATGATAGCGAGATAGATCTAGAATGTTAACAAGTATGTAGAATGTGTGTGATGGAATAAAATGAACTCCCCTCCTATGTTGTGTATGCAGAATAATGCAACCCTTGTCCCTTGTATGAGTGTGCTAGATGTATGCTTTGTAATGCTCTTGTGCCTTTGAATGCAAGATTAGGTGATGATAGATAATGCTTATATGTTTGGCCCCTTATTTGAGAGAAATAACTAAGTATATATATGATTCCCTTGTTTGAATTTCATAATTGACAATTGAAAGGTTGACCCAAAGTTTTAAAAGGTGACCAAAAGTAAAAGAGACCCAAAAGAGTAAGAAGAAGATAAAGAAGGTTAGGAGCACCCAAGAGGGGGACAGAGTGCACATGGGTACTTATGTCCTAATGGGTGCTAGTGTAGTGTCCGAGGCCATAAAAGATAAATCAGTAAAGTTTCGATAGAGTTGTAAGATATGTAAGGCCAATAAAAGTGCAAGAGATAAAGAAAAAAAGCCCAAAAAGAAGTTGTCACCACTAGTTTTCTTGCTTAGGAATCATGTATACATTAGTATGCTTTAGGACCTAGAAATGTACCCAAGTGCATAGATTTTGTGTCTACATTTTCCCCCACTTTATGTTGTTGAGTGAATACTCGATAACATAAAGTAGATAGAAGATGTGTACCTTGTAATCTTGTAGAGAAGAGTGTAGCCGATAGCATGCCAAGTGGACAAGTGAAGCGTGAAGTGATCGTAATGTGAAGCATGGAAACTAGGAAGGGAGGTAGACCTAGGGGTGAAGTGTATGCGTAGTAGTGTGTTGTTGGAGCTTGTGCTGCTAATGTGAGTTGCTTCTTGTTGCATATAAGGATGAACCTACAAAAGAAGAGAAAAAAGTAGTCAAAGTCATATATGAAAAATCATAGTAATGTATGTATAAGTAAGTAAAAAGTGTGTAAAAGTAAAAGGAAAGTGTGCACCTGATGTATGAGAGAGTAAAGGATAGAAAATTTCCTATTTTTTGCTTTGGAGATGTTGTGGATTTTGAGTGTCTTGTTGTTGAAGGGTGAGGTTTTTTGGTGATCTCACACCAAGAGTGAAGTTTTTTGGGTGATCTCATGCCAAGAGATGAGTTTTTGGGTGATCTCACATGCCAAGAGAAGAGTTTTTGGGTGATCTCACACCAAGAGAAGAGTGTTGGGGAGAGAGGTCTATTTTTCTCTCCATCCATGACATTTCTCAAAAAGTGCCACTTTTAGATTTAGATGAGTTTTCCCATCCCTTTTGTAACTTGATTGTAAATGTTTATAACTGAATGTAACTGAATTGAAGTTGATTGAGTGAATTTTGTAACTAGAGAGAAGTATCTAATATTGTAGAACTGTATTGTAAACTATTAGAAACTATGTTGAAATGAAAAAAAATATTTTTTCCCCTAGACACAAGCTCCTAGGTGGGACACAAGTGCCCACCATTCTATCTATATTGGGGCTAGTGTTACTTTTGTTTTTGGCCCAAGTTTGATTTTGGACCATTATGTGACTGTATGTTTTTTTAATTTTGTATTGTGTTGTTTTGTTTTTGTAACTCTATGTTACTGGAAGGGTGATTTGTTCACCCAATAGATGCCCCCTCATTTGGGGTGCATGTGAAAAATGTAGGAGGATGTGGCAAACCAAAGAGAGGACTAAAGATGATATGCATATCTGAGATGGATACCTGCAGGGGTAGGGGATGTGCATGGTAGAAACCAAGGCACATGCAAACAATATAGGATATAAACAAGTGTTAGTGTAAAAATATATAAGCATGCAATAGAAGACAATGTAACAAGCAACTATGAAGACAAGAGGGACCACGAAAAAAGTGGTTTCATACATGGGACATCACTCACAATGTCACAAGACAATAAGGGCCAAAGCGTAAAAAAAAAAAATGATCAAGCATAACATAGGGCATAGCCCACAAAAATAATAAAAATAAAAAAAAAGAAAAAGTGACAGATAGATAACCATGGTTGTATATAATCTTACAAGGAAAATGCTACACATGAAGCACCCATTAGCATGTTAGAAAGATAAATAGTATGTCAAAGCATGTATATATCAATGAAAAAAAAGTGATAGTGATGAGAAATAGTAAATATTGTAAAATAGAACTGTGATGTGTAGAGTATGAGAGTAGTAAAAGGTAGATGCCCCCAGAAGCCTCGATGGGACTGGTAAAGAGAAGTGTTGAGCATCATGCATCATGTAAAATATGTAAAAGTCTTGCATTCACCTCAAGATACCAAGTGAACACGCATGTGTGTATAGAAAAAATATAATGACATACTAAGTATCCAACTAACATAGGAAACAAAGTGTAACATGTAATGTAAGTATAAGCTAACAAGAGTAAATGACAACCAAGATGTGCAAATGTTGTGTGAAAGTGATGGTGTGTTGTGATATGCAAAATGTGTAGATGGGAGGAGCCACATTTCCCCCAACGGATGTGTGTGATGAGATGAGGTTCATTTAGGAATGCTCCCTCAACAGTCAAGTATGAACCATAGAACAAGAGTGTGTCATCGGGTAATGAAGGTAAAGTATGTGTACCAGAGATGTGGTAATGCTCAAAAAAGATAATCATGAAGCACGAGCATGAGTAGTAGAGTAGATGCAGATAAGTGTGAAAGTGAGGTTCATGGAGGAATTATACCCTCAATAGTCAAGCATGAACCATAAAACAAGAGTGTGTCATCGGGTAATGAGTGAAAAGTATGTGTGAGATAGAAAGCTAGAAAATATTTAGCGTGAAGCACATAAGTGTGAAGTGTAGTAAGTGAACTAAGAGTAGATAAGAATAGACATCAATAGTGATGGAGGGAGGAGGAGAAGTGCGATGCCCCCCAAGTGTGTGAGTGATGGAAAACTATCCGATGATGGAAAGAGTGAGGGCCCCTTAGCTGGTATCCAAGAAAGAGAGGCATGTGACCATGGTCTAGGACCAGTGGTGTAGGAGAATATCTATGTGTATGTGAGGGAGACCGATGTGGTGAAGGAGGTGGAGAAAACTATAGGAATGGGATACCCAAATAGGGGACTTAGGATGAGGTGGACTAATGGATGGACCGGTGAGGACAACGGGGTCGTGATGTAGGTGTATATGAATGGGAGAGCTAGGTGCAAAGATAGATTTAGAATTGAGAGGTGTAGGAGGCCTAGATGTCATGACTGGTGTGAAAAATAGAGGCAAGAGTGGGCTGAGGTAATGGTGTGCATGGTGGAATACCTTTGATGGTGACAAATTTTTGTTATGAATGAATTTAAGACATAAGTGGACCATGGAAGGGATAACCTAGGTAGCTCGGAGCCAAGGAAGACCTAAGACCATGTCACAACCCTTTATTTCAGATGTAACAAGGAATGGTGTAAGTATGGTAAGGGACCCAACAATGATGGGAAGGATGATGACGACAAGATAAGAATTAGGGACTAGAAATGTGATTTGGGAGGTTGGAAATTTGATAGCTAATAGAGTGCCATGGAGCATGCATTGGAAAGGGATGAGGATGGACCAAAGTATTATTTTATATATGAGTACCAATAAAAGCATTAATATGCAGTAAATCGAATAGAGGAAAATGTAGCATGGTAATCATGATCCGAGAAGTGTGATAACTGGTGGTGGCATGTCAATAGTAGCAATGAGGAAATCAAGTGGCTCCGATGAAGGAGGAGGCACAACATGATATGTATGATTAGTAGAGGAATCAATAGTAGTAGCTTGTCATGTTTTGGTAATGGGTCATTGAATATTTTAAGCTTTTGATTATCATTGACTGGTTTGAAGTAGATGGATCTGGGAGCTCGATTGTGTTGTTATCGATAAGATCTTGAATGATATGTCTAAGCTTAAAACAATGATCAATAGAGTGGCCATTGCATTGGTGGTAATCATAGTGTGCATTTTCATCATAATTATGACCACATGGGAAAAAGGATCTAGATTGAGTGGTGGAGGGAGAGTAATTAAGATTACTTTTAGTGAGTTGTGGTAATAGGAACCGAGGTGCATGCATGGTAGCTTAGTAAAGGTGTGCCTTGTGGGTTACAATTGAAGCTTGGTAGGTGGAGAAACAACATTGATAATATTTTGAGAATAGGTAGGCTTAGGATGAGATGGTTTGAATGTAGATTTAGCTTGAAACTTGTTGGAAGATGAGGAGGAAAGTCTCATAATAATTCAATTTTCCCATATATAGTAACTTTTTTCACATAATTTGAGTGTATGGCATAATTGATCAAAGGAAGGGAAGTTTCAAAATGAAACTCTCTTGGAGTGGAGGTAAAATAATTTGAACAAATAGATCTTGCAATTTTGAATCAACTGAGGACATTGGTCATTTTAGCAAGGTTGTTCTTATAGCACAAGACATAGTCCACAAGATGTTCATTGGATCCTTGTTTGATTTTAGCTAATTGTGCATAGGATATCTTAGTGTTGATATTTATAGAAAAATGAGAAAGGAATGCATCAGCTAGAGTTGTAAAATATGTTACCGAATGGACAGTAGATCATAGAACCAACACATAACATAGTCATTTAAGCTTCGAGGAAACAATTTAGCTAATAATGTAAGGTCATCAACATAGTCAAGACATGCAACATGGAAGGATCGAAGGTGCTCCTGAGGGTCATCATGGCCATTGAAGGTAGGAAACTTAGGTGTGAATGAAGTTAAGAGGAAGTGGATAAGAGTGAGATGGAGGTGTGCAAAGGGCTATGAAGGAGGAGGAGGAATCTAGAGATGGAGAGAGAGGATATAGAGGATTGTTGTAATTGGAAAATTTGGGTTTTGTAAGTCATGGTATAATGAGGCTAGGTCATGAGTGCCTAAAGAGGAGTTAGGTTGTGTATGGGAAGTATTGGGGGAGAAGAGGAGTGGTAGTTGTAGCAATAGAAATAGGAATGGTGGAAGGTGGGGTAGATGTCATGGCATGGATGAGGAGGAACCCATGAGAGGGAGAGTGGTAGCATCTCTAGATATTTTAGCAGTGAGTAAAGCATTGAGAACATGTGGAATATGCATGGGGTGGTCACGTAAAAAACGAAAGTTAGTGAGCTTGTCAAGTTTCTCTTGATCAACATTGGTGTCTTCATCATATGAGTGTTCACTATCAAAAGCTTCAATGTTTTCAAGAGGAATATGGGTTGAGTTAATCAAAGGATTATCAAAGGTATCCATTGGTTTAGAAAATCTATATAGAAATGGAGGAAGAAGCTCAATGTGCGTAAGAGGACCAAAATGACCACTACGGGTGATGGGCATAAAAAAAGGCCCTTGAAGCAAGGTAGGGTTCGAGCGAATGGGTTCACCAAATGATTTAATCTAAATTGAATTAAACCTTAATTTCAGAGTAACTACATAAACTAATGATATAAAAATGATAATATATAGTAATGGACAAAAATAAGCATTCAAAGATATGAAACCTAAGAAAATGAGAGAGGAAGATGACTTAGTTGATTTCCATGCAATTTGGGGGTGATATGGACTAGGTGACTACTAGATATAGCTGGAAAATGTGTCAAGGCTCATGAGGGTTCTAGAACTTAGAAATGTGCCGGATAGAAGTGCCCATATGGGAGGACATGAGTGTCTGGGTCTAGTGACTATTTTGGGTGCTAGTGACTACTTAGATGTTGAAATTATGATCTTTTTGGGCTAGAGGAGCTTCATTGTTGATCTCTCTTTTTGTCACTTTGGTTTTTGTAATGTTTTTTCACCGTTGTACATGTAACCTAAAAATAGATATATACCTACACATGTCCATAAACCACATCAAATCTAATAAAAATATGTAGAATGTGGAGTCGACTGACCTCGGTGGTCACCTAAAGAGTGAACTTAGTTTCGAGCGTTGCACTACATTTCAGAACTCCATGTAGTTCTACGTGCTTGTGTGTGTGTAATGATGCCCTAGGTTTCCCTTGTGCAAGTTTCACGATGATAGCGGGATAGATCTAGAATGTACCAAGTATGTAGAATGTGTGTGATGGAATAAAATGAACTCCCTCCTATGTTGTGTATGCAAGAATAATGCAACCCTTGTCCCTTGTATGAGTGTGCTAGATGTATGCCTTTATAATGCTCTTGTGCCTTTGAATGTAAGCTTAGGTGATGATAGATAATGCTTATGTGCTTGACCCCTTATTTGAGAGAAATAACTAAGTATATATATGATTCCCTTGTTTGAATTTGTAATTGACAATTGAAAGGCTGACCCAAAGTTTTAAAAGGTGAACAAGAAGTAAAAGATACCCAAAAGAATAAGAAGAAAATAAGGAAGGTCAAGAATGATCCCATGAGGGACAAGCTCTGGGAGCTTCTCTCCTAACTCGAGCGCTAGTGTCTGAGGCCATAAAAGATAAATTAGTAAAGTTTTGGCAGAGTTGTAAGGTATGTAAGGCCAATAAAAGTGGAAGAGATAAAGAAAAAGACCTAAAAGAAGTTGTTAACCACTAGTTTTATTTCTTAGGAATCATGTATAAATTAGTATGCTTTAGGACCTAGAACTATATTTTTGAATAGGTGTGGAAAATATTTCTCAATCTGACTCTTAGTGAACCATTTCCCTTGGTGTGTCATCTTCCCTACTTTCACTACGCGATAGAGTGTGATTTTTTTATGTTTCATGTCCTTGACCACCCTATCAATGATTTGATTAGTGTTCACTAGTATCATAATTTCTAGGTTCATTTATTTATTCTAAAATGATTCACCAATGTCTAATGTATCCAAAAATAGAGGAAAGTATGGGTGGAGTAGCTCCACATTGAAAATTGGATGCAACGAGGTAGGATGGAAGATTGAGCTCAAATGTATTCTCACCAATATTTTTGGTTATTGTGTATGACCCATATCATAGAGGTCTAAGTTTGGAGTCACTCTTTCTTGGAGATGTAGCCAGACCTTATCCCCCACTTGGAATTGATGAGGAACCCAATGGGCATCATGACGTTGCTTGTACTTTTGGCTGGTTTGTTCCAAAATCTCATGAACTTGTTGAATGTGTCAAATTTGTTCTACAAATTTGGTTTCCTTATCTACTTATTTTTATGTATGGACATATTATTCTTCCAACATGAAGGGAAATGCTACATCAATGGGATCCAATGGATGGAATCCAAGACATACTTGAAATGGGCTATGTCCTGTGGAGCT
The DNA here is from genome assembly GCA_018340775.1 of Taxus wallichiana var. yunnanensis. Classification (NCBI taxonomy): domain Eukaryota; kingdom Viridiplantae; phylum Streptophyta; class Pinopsida; order Cupressales; family Taxaceae; genus Taxus; species Taxus wallichiana. The sequence continues at coordinate 542,746,242 of CM031241.1, read as the reverse complement.
ATGAAGAGCTCAATTGTAGTTATGTTGGACATACACAATAATTTCATCCCATGTGTGTGGATGTTTGGAGTGATACATCCAAAGAATATGCATAATCATACGGTTGACTACCTCTATTTTCCCATCATTTTGAGGGTGGAATGCAATGGACTTGTTTAGTTTTGTGTCCATCATGGACCATAACATAGACAAGAATATCCCAAGAAACCTAAAATATCGATCTAACATAATACTTTTTGGAGGGCTAAAATGAATCCAAACATTTTCAAAGAACAACTTTGCAGTCTCCTCTCGTTGATGTTGTCTTCTTATAAGGTTCCAAGATTTCCATTTTGAGAACCTATCAACCACCACAAAAACACAATCATGGCCATGCCTGGTGGAAGGGAGACCTAACATGAAATCCATTAAGATAGACTCCCATGGTATTCCTAGAATTGGAAAAGGGGTATAGAGGCCTTGTTTTTAATTGGTTGGCTTGGCAATCACATAGGTTGTGTAGGACCTAATGTATTTAGTAATATCATGATAGAGCTTTGGTTAGTAGAAATAATTATGCAATACTAAAATTGTTTTCTCTACTTCAAAGTGACTTGTAACCCAACCATAGTGAGCCTCATGGATCGGTTTGTGATGTTCCCTTGTAAGAACTCAAAGGAGTCCCATATGGCACATAACCCCTTCTTGTAAATGATAGTCTAGAACAATTTTTTCATCCCTTGACCTTATTTCATAAAACTCGGATCATGTGCATACATTTGTGGCCACTCTAATGTATGATGGCCACATGAGTCAATTATTGTTGTTAAGGAGGTTATCGGAGGCCGACTCAAATAATCAACAACTTAGTTAGCACGCCTTTTTTGTGCAATATTTGGAGACAAAACTATTATAAATAGGTGGGACATATTTGATGATGACCATTTTGTAACTTTCTTTGGGTTTTAATGAATTATAAAGGCTTATGATCTCTGTGTATGATAGTTTCCTTTCCCAAAATTTCATTCTTCCATTATTTGCAGGCTTGCACAATGACGTCCAAATCCTTATCATATGTCAAGTACATGCAAATTGTGTCAAATAATTTATCATTTTGGTATGCCATGGGATGCACATATTAGGTTACTACTTCTCTTAGTACATATTCTCAAACATCTATTTCTATCTCAAATGACTGTCACATATTCTGATTTGGAAAGACAAAAACTAGTGTAGTGTATAGATTTTCCTTCATCCATACAAATGCCGTCATTTGTTGTTTCTCTATCCATGTTAAAAAAATTTCTCCTCCATGTGTCACTTGATTCAAAGGATATGTAATGTGAGAAAAACCAAGTACAAACTCGCGACATAAATTAGCCAATCTCAAGAAAATTTGAAGTTCAATGACTTTGCCTTTGGTGTTGGCTAGTCTCGAGATGACTGGATATTTTCTGGTCCACATGCACACCATCCTTGTTAATGATGTATCCCAAGTACTAGATACTCTCCATGCCAAAGGAACACTTATCTATGTTGGCATAGAGCTTGTGTTGATATAAGGTTTGAAGAACTTGTTGGACATGTTGAACATGCTCCTCCCATGTCTTATTGAAGAGCATAATGTCATCTAGGTACACGAACAAAAATGAATCAATGAATGGTCACAAGATGTCATTCATCATCCTCATGAATGTTTTAGGTGCATTCATAATCTCAAAATGTATGACAACCATTCGAAAAATCCCTCCTTTGATTTGAATGCAATTTTCCAAACATTTGTAGGATCAATGGGAACTTGGTGGTACCCTGAATTCATAGAAATATTTGTGAAGAAATTAACTCCCCTAAGTTGGTATACGAGGCCATCAATCCATGGAAGTTAGTATCAGTTCTTCATTGTGATTTTTTTAAATGTTTGATAGTCAATGAAAATCCACCATGTCCAATATTTATTTTGTGCAAGAACAATCATACTTCCAAAAGGTGATGCAATTGGTCCAATGCGCTCCTTACGAATCATTCCTAACTTTTTCAATTGATATCTTCATTCTCAAGTACAAGTGCTTGTGCAAGGGACCATTTAGGAGTGGTGTTTGAATTCCTAATTAAATTCTATGTTTGACATGGAAATGTTAAGGAACACATGTCGTAGTACAAATATGTCAACGTATTTAAATATCATTTGATACATCTACTTCCACTTCATATTTTGGCCTTGTGGGAATGATCTTGTGGTTACTTATAACATTTTTCTCCTCCTAGACTGGATCATGAGCATAAAAATGTCCCAATTTGAGAAATCATCCTCTTGCACTATTTTTCATTGATCAAGGCCAATGATTTGGCATATGTTACCTTTAGGATACGATAATTCTTACATCCTAAAGTAATGATGAACTCCTAGGACTCACCTCGTAGACACCATGGTGATCCCACATTTATGGTTGTATATGTTAGGAAATAAGGGATAAAATATGTGGAATAATCCCTCACAGAATCACAACAAGTGAGAAACTAATATGCGAAATTATTACAGATCTCAAATAAAATTACAAAATAAAATAACACAACACAAAGAGACAATATTTAATTTGGTTCACCCAATTTGGGCTACGTCCACCAAGAATCGCTTGCTCATATTTTATTACAAGCCACCGCTCTCTCAATACAATACCCGAGATCCGTTTGAGCTATGCTCAACAAACTCTACAGAATTCACACCCGAATTCAAAACACATATGCAATACATTTGCTTGTACCTCTATCATATGCATAAGACCATATAAATAGACAACTGCTTAAGCAATTTTACAAAACCATGGGTATCAAAACCATGGGAAAAACCCGTCCCATAAACCTATGGGTCAAAAACTCACCCATATGAGAAAATCATGTTTCCCGATATGTCGTGCATTTTTGAGGCCAAAAATTCTGTGAGGATACATGAAAAGTGTACAGTACTCTTAGTGTACAGTCTTCAACACTTTCACACATGAAAAAAGGCTCCACAACCTAACAGTATAAGAATTACATCAAAGACATCCAGTGGTATGACATCACATACCTCCACACATTTGAATGGTTTGATTGAATAAGGATGGAATCACTATCGATTCACATGAATATATCTTCCTTCATTAAACTAACCAACATAGTATGGTTATGGATGAGGAGATGCTACCATGTTTAGCCTCTTTCTTACCGATTCTATAGATATAATATTATTATGAATACCACTATCTAAAATAAAGTGAAGATCCATACCATTTACCCACACTGTGATTAGAATAGACGTTCTACATCCTATTTTGGTGGAGATACTATTCATGCGGTGGAAACAGTGGTATATGGATCTACATCCACAATCAAATCATCTTCTTCATGTGTTCCTTAGTTATTTATGAAGGATTATCCTACCTCTAGCTCTCAAAAATTTGTTAACAAAGTATTATTGATAGTCCTTTGTGTCATGGTACCTACTCTTTTGCTTCTCACACCACATCCCTATATCTTTTTGTGGGTTTTCATTCCATGTCTACTTCTTATAATGCATCTATGGTGGTGCATCCCTTCCTTTCTTCTTGGTGTCAAATTTCCCTTTCTTGGAATATGAAGTATCTTTATTTCCCCTACGTTTGGACCTTTCTTCAGTCTTGACCGCATGTTTGTAGGCTTCCTTGAGGGTCTTGATGTCTACACAATTTATCTCTTCTGGATGTAATATCATAATACATTATAGTATTTGAGAATTTTATGCTTCTCGGTGTCCCATGCACCCACTTTTTTGATAGGATATGAAAATCATTGGTGTATTCATACACCTTCTTATCACGACCTTGACACAATTGGTGCATTTTTTTAAATAGTCATTATAAGTCTTCACTATATAATATTATTCTCTGATTGGCCTCTACAAAATCATCCTATGATTCTATAGTTTTTGTATCAAACATTACATAATAATTATCATCCTTTTACGCAGAGATTATAGTTCCCACTATTTTTGACATGAAGAGATGCTTGCATAAGTGAAAATGCTATATTTTTACCATCAAAAAAATTATTGATAGAAAAATATGATTCTAGTTGGTCGAGCCATTTATCTAATTCATCAGCATCAATTTTTCCTTCAAACTATGGAATGTCAAATTTTACTTGTACCTTGAATAGTGTTGGGCCTGAAGGTCCTTCTTGATGTGAATACAATTGTGGATGTGGGGCTGATTTTAGGGATGACTCGAGAGAGGAAATCAACAAATTATGCCATCATCTCCCTCCTCTTCTTCTCAAGGGCTTCATCAAGAATTTATTTGAAGGGATATCCCATTTCCTCTTGCACTTCTTGAGGTTTATTGAAATGGAAAGAAGGTAATCTAAAGGATCATGAGTCTGGACATTGTGCCTTTGATATTTTTACCTCATGAATTCGACATGCAAGAGTGAAAGAACCTATCTTTGATCCACTTATTCATATTGAGGTGTAACCCAATGGACAACACAATAAAAATGGTGTTTAATGTGCTCTAATGATATAATTCAAAATGAAATATATATAAAGAAAAATTTCATTTCAACTCCAAATGAATACAAATTAGAAAATTCCATAAGAGATACGTATGCTTAGAGATCTATCTCTATATTAAAAACAAGTTGTTTTATATCTATACAATGAGAATAGGAAAAGAACTACTAAAAATAGAATATGGTGGATTCTATATGGGAACCAAAATATCATCCTACATGGAGACCATTTGTATCCACCTTAATAATCGATTAAAAAATACATAAGTGGAGAAATTCAAAATCTATCATATTATTTTATTTAGGGCCCCTTGTTTGGGTCATATCTCCTAGTCTGTTGACCCATTTTGTGAACCACAAGATCTATTGGAAAGAGGATATAATGAAATTGGTGAGGGAATTTATAATTATGATTACATTTTTTTCATCATCATTATCATTGAAACTACATAAATACTCTAGAGACCCTCAAAATGTAAAATACTATTTTTTTGAAAGATGCTAAAAATAGATTTTAGGACTTTCTAAAACAAATTTTCATAAATCGTATTTTGGATCAAATTTGATCCCTAAAACCTTAAAATTTATGATTGTACAATGTGTTTTCACTCCAATTACATCAAACATGAAACATTTGGCTGATTGGCTCAAAGCAAGAGGTAATTTTCCATATTTAAGCCATATGAACTTAATTATGATGATACAATGAGATTTGGGGATCAACTAGTCTCAATAACATTGTGTAAATTAAATCAATGTCAATTATAAGATGTGATTTGGGGTTTGGTGGGCTCTAATTAAATCATTGCTGAAATAATTAGTCGATGGCTCAATCGGAGAGGTGATTCAGGGAATTAGAGTTGTGTGAACTTAATTTGACTAGATACAATGTGATTTGGGGCTCAATCGACCCAATTACATCATTACACATACTAATTAATCAATATTTTCACATAGATATACAATTTTGTCCGACTTGAGATCCTAATCATAGTTGTGACTAATTGATGTGATTTTTGACTCAATTAGGCCCCCTAATTATATCATGCATTACATAATTGATTGGTTCAAGAACACAAGAAATATGTGTTAATTTGAGCCATGTGAAACTAATTGTGATGTGATTTTTTACTTAATATCACTAATTACAACTCTATATTAATCAATCATTCAATTGGATTGATATTAAAGAGGTAATTTGTGATGTGGGAGTATCATGGGAGAATTGGATTTCTTGCATAAGTTTTGAATTTTTTTCTACATATGGGAACATGAAAGGATATTAAGCAAGAAAAAGGAGTAAAGAAAGTGTAACAAAAATTTAGATGATGGAGACAAGTACGTAGGGCTTGCATGGATGCTTTGTGCAATGGTTCAATTGCATAATTTGTGTCAATTTTATAAGTAAAATATCACAATGTGTACACAAAGTTACTAGGGCAAGGAAGAGTGTTTTACACTGGTGTTTTGTGTAATGTATTTACAATGTCATGGAACAATCATGTGTGTTGAGAATAGATCCTTGGGTTAGTGCTTAATCGACACACAATAATAGTGCACGCATGACATCACATTTTGCACCAAACATGTAAGTAGAGCATGAAAAATATTCATGAAGAGAAACCAACCACAAACATGTGTCACCAAAAGAAGAAAGGTCAACATAAAAGAATGAGTGACAAATTATCTAATAGATATCGACAATATCCACAAATTGTTCTTAATTGAAAAATCTAAAAAAATGTATCGAGGCCATGAAGAAAGGTAATGTAGTATTTCATAGGAGTTAATGAAATCACTTCCAATACACAAACATATAGAAACTTTTAATGATATAGAAATCCATCTCTCAACTATACATAGTAATCCATCTCTAGTTAGAGGGTGAGGCCCCTATCTTGAACCTTTACCCATATATGGATAGATGGGGGTCAGCCAAGGGGATTATATCCACCCTCTCCCATTGGAAATTATCACTCGGTCGATACTCCCTATATCCATGTAGATATAGAGGGTTCTAGTCTATATCCAACTAGATCCCTATCTAGAATACTATGGAGGGGGTGGCGATGGGACTATAGTCTTTAGTAGAGCCACCCCATATCTATATAGGTGGCTAAATATATATAAAATAAAAATTTTAAAGAACATATATTGTGATCAAATCCCATTTTTTAATATATAAAAAATTACCATATATATATTAGGGTCCTAGTCGAGAACCCCTAGTTCACTCCTCACCCAACCCAATTATACGGATATGGGGATTATGTCCCTCCATCAAGATAATAATAATAAGGGTTAACTCATTTTTACCGCAAGACCATTGAACACTCCCATCCACCTATATATAAGTATGTAGACACTCAAATATGGAAAATTACTTTTTGGTATTGTTGATCTTGACATTTCACCCATACATGGACAAATATACTCTCTTCATTCTTTTTAGCACACCCTAATATAACTTCACACATTTTTTAATCTTTACACACGTCTTTGTTGTTAGTCTCTGAATTTTAACTACATAAATACATCTAGAGACATCCATGATTAGGCCCGTGAATTCAAAATGAGATTTTCTCCCTTTGGTCTAAAAACGTCGGTTTTGGTTGGGATGTAGAATTACATACTCGACCCTATTGTGCAGTTTTAGAATGACATGTTTTGGGATAATTATTTCAATTACATCACATTGATATGAAAAATACTAACCCTTGGTAGACCTTTCATGACATAATAACCTTAAAAATCATATATAAGCAAGTAAATCATACCTCATTAAAAACTTGGCACTTTATGAAATCCTCATGTAAAAGAAAGCACTAAAGGACCTAAAAGATCTCTAAACTATGACATAAATCATGCACATCCATTAGCGAATCACGCTTTACTATTTTGAAGTATCCTCCTAGGTCTAGGAGTCCCCATATTCATCCTACAAGCAAGAAAGGTGACTTGTCCTAAGAATTTGAGAAAATGTGAAACTCAAGTGAAGCGTTATCAAAGCATTGTTGTCAAATTTCTATTGCACTACAAAGATATCACATACTAGGAGAAATATGTGAATTTTGATCCCCTCTTCAGAATAGTGATGATGTCAGTGGTGCATAGGGGTTTCCACAACCCACCTAAATTCATTTTTTTAGGAACTCCTTACATTGCAAGGGTTTAAGGGTTTGAGAAGAGTTTATAGAGCTATTTTGAAGGTGAACAAAAAGACTAACACATAGTGATACACATTTCTAGGAAGGTGAAGCACTCAGAAGTTTACAAAACCATATTCCAAACAAGTCCAAGACTATATAAAAGGGTCAATACTATACATACGATACATAACGAGTTGTATGGTTTTGACCAGTCTCATTTAGGTTACAATTTTGGAAATGAAATATTTTTAGTTCCACATCTGCATGTTCCTACACTCATACCATCTAGACTCTTTAGATCCACATGGAATCAGCTAAGTGCACTCTTTCTTTCTTTTTTGATATTTTCTAGATCAATAGTCACTTTTAAAAGCGTTATTTTGATTTGTGCAATTAATGTTGGAAGTTAATTAAATCATAATATCCACCTATAACATTATTCATCCTTTTTATGTATGTTATTTAAAACATTTAAGACTTAAAAAGGGTGATATTCACTTCCCAAAAAAAGTGAAATAATTTGGTGAACCCGACCCTCTCTAATTGAAAATTGTAGCCCTAACCCTAGTGGCCCTAAGGTTTCTTTTTTAGAAGCATAGGTTGATGGTTTATTTCATTATTATCATTAGTATTCATTTTATATATGATTTCCTTTTATGCCATACCGGCATAGTTCTTGTATTTTTAATCAATTTATTGAGCATCTTAAGCTTTCACCTCCCACTCACAAGCATTGTAGTGGAATGGATTATTCTATTCCTACTTCTAGTTATATTCTCGATTTTCCTCATGTATGAGGTTTCATTGTATGACATTGAGACCCATAGTGAACACTCCTATGATTATGACCATGATGAGGACAACAATGTAGATCAATACCAATTAGAACTATTATTTAATTAATGTTCTCAACTTCATGCCAATCCACATCATATTGATCCTATTATCAAGATTCTACTTGTTGCTAAGCTTGCTCATGACCAACAATCTAATGACACATCTTTTAAAGATAGATCTCATCCTTCATTTACTATACCCACATTGTTTTTCCTTCCTCCTTGGGGCACCTAACATTTATATGCCAAAAGTGTATATGCATATTCTGTGTAGCCACTATTGCTAATACATATTCTATCTATCATCATAATGGATCACATAAATCATCTCTAGTACACATGAGCTTGAGTTCCTTGTTCATTCTTTTTACAAAGCATAAATGTATAATTGCAATAAGGTATCTCTCATAATTCTAATGCTATGGACTCTTCTAAATTATTGCATAATCCACTTGCACCTAAGAAGTTGTCTCATATCCTTTTCCTATTGGTTTTGTTACACCTAAGCTTCCTATCTATGATGGAAAGGAGTGATCCCCAAGAGAATCTTAGATCATTCCATGTTGCTTGCTTTGACTATGCATCTAATGATATATTTCTTACTAAGTTATTCCTATGAGTCTTAAGGACTTTGCTTTGTAATGGTTTTATGATCTCCCCACATTTTATGTGCTCTTTTTACTACATTAGAAAATCAATTTTTGGCACAATTTTCAATCAACATTGGGGATAAGATATCTTATGCACAAATTTACAAACTCAAACAAGGATCTAATGAATATATCAATGATTATGTCTTGCATTATAAAATAATGCTTACTAAGATGAACAACATATTAGCTAACAGTGAGTTACAAGACCTTTTTATTCAAAATTTTCTTCCTCCATTACAATAATTGGTCATGTTTGATAAGTTTCAATCTTTTGACCATCTATGTCATACACTAAAAGAGCATGAAGATAAGCTATTACACATGAAAAACTCAAGTATGTTGCTAGCTCCTCTAATCCATCAAATGCCAAGTTTTAAAGAAAATATAATTCAAAGGAAAATGTAAATCTAATGACCCTAAGGTTTCTTCTAAAGACATTATCAATGTTGTTTCTCAACCTACTAAGATACAATTACAACCTACAAGATAAAAATTTACATAGTTACCTTATCCTCATGCATGGTTTTAAAGTAATTACTTGAGTGCAATATTATGTCTCTCCCTCCACCATTTGAGGTTGATACGAGAAATCCTCAAAGTAAGATCTTCGATGCTAATGCTTATTGTGATTATCATAGATGTATTAGTCACTCTACAGATATAGATGTATTAAGTTATGACACATTATTCAAGATCTTATTGACTCTAATGAAATTGAATGGGATGATCCCACTAAATATTCTAAGCCTACCAATAACAATGCTAAGTTGAAAATATTCAATGATCCACTTCTAAGCATAATAATGACACATCTACTTTGGAAGTTTATAACACTCATCATGCGTGGTGTACCACCACCTTCTTATGATCATCCACTTGATGCTATGATTGACACTATTACTCACACATCATCTTCTACACCAATCATTTCTTTTGATGATTTGATATAGATGACTCACTTATCTTCTGACACATTATCTATTCTAGTCTCTATTCATCATATTCCTATTCAGGTGTCTTGGTTATTCCACATAGTAAGGATAATGTTTTTGCATGGCCATTACTTCAATATCTTGGAATTCCTTTTGAGATTCTTGCACTTGATTATTGATCCACATTTTTGACACATTACACTACCCATCATAGTTGGATCTATCACTACACAAACTTCATTCTTGGTTGCTAAATATATTACTACTAAGTATTGCATCTAGGTATCCTTGCTATGTTCTCTTAGGGATGTTCCATCTATAATTCATCAATGTATCAATTTTATTCATCATCAACAAGTCTTCACTATTCGAGGTATTCCTTTTAGGGATTTCTCTCTTAACATGCCTAGTTCTTTTATTTTATCCCTATTCTTAGTGCATGTATGGATATGTCTATTGTTTCACACACTACTTCACATAGCACTAGTCCTCCTCGGTCTCATGATAGGACTTTGGTTACACATGTGGATTCACATAGTTCTAGGTCTCTTGATAGGCCTTTAGTTGCACATGTTGCATCCACATAGTTCTAGGCCTCTAGGTCTCCTCCCATGCCTTCTTTTACACACATTATCTCTAGTGGCTCACTTTCAATTTTTATATAATATATTCTATCTTTATATCTCACTCTATAGTTTCTCATAGGTCTTCTAGGAGTTCTCATTCTTCTAGTCCACCCCATATAGGTATAACACATCACATTCTACTCAATGCTCTACTTTTTTGGTTCTCATAGGCCTTTTTGGAACATATCACCACCATGGTTCCACTTGCACTTGAGTCACTTATGAACCATTCAAGGATTAACCCTCCATCATATTTAGTAGTTATTTCACATCCTCATAGGGTTCTCTTGGGATATCTCTCATGTTATTCCCCCTCATTTCCGATGACATGACACTCATGTTCATAGGTTCAAATTGATTGTTGAGGGAGTGTTCCACACCCAACCTCATTTTGCACACACACACACACACAATCTTGCTTCACATCTTGAGTTACATTTAGAGGTAACCTTGTTTCCTATCTTTAGTTGCATACTCTATATCAATATTGAAATATTTTTAAAAAATATTAAAACATTCAAATATTTGCTAAAATATAAAATCAAGACCTTATTTTTATGGCATACATTGTTTTCACTTTACATTATACATGTTGTTTATTCCTTTGGTTTGATAGATAGAATTTTTTTTTACACACATGCATTCACGTGGTATATTGAGCATGATATAGGACATACATAGAGTGATACATGATGATAGGTTTTGGCCTGAACCTTACCCAAATTTCTAACCTCTAAGGGCATCTAATTTTGCATATTATATCCAAGTGTTATATTTCCATTATAGTTCCTTTCTTTCCTCATTACACTTGGTTACACACACACACACACACACACACACACACACACACACACACACACACACAATGTACTTTGGACTATATTTAGACTAATAAGACTAACACATTTGTCTTATGTAACACTTATAGTTGTTCACCTCTCTTTTATATCATACATTGTTATTTTTTTCACATTTGGATACACTTGCTTTTCATACATGTTTTCTAGTTGTGTGTATATGTGTGTATGGTTGGTTGATACTACTATGATTCTGGCCTAAGGGCCTTGATTGTATCACTAAACCATGGGTGTCCCATGTTTATGCTATTATTCCTTATTGTGTGGTTGTGCATCTCTTTTTGGTAGGATTAAGGGCCTTGATTGTCTTGCAAAACCATGGGTGTCCCATGTTTGCAAATATTTCACCTTTTGTGTGACCTTGTTTGATATATTTGCACTTGTTTCTACATTATATGCACTTTTTTTCTTCTAACACATGGTTTTCTATTGTTTGTTACTTTTTTTGTCATTGAAATTGTTATGGTTATCATCCTTAAATAATCGATTATTACTACCCGATCTCGGACCCTTATAGGCTTTAATTATTTTTATAATTTACTCCTTTTAATTAATCAATTTAAAATAATGTAAGACAATAATGACAATCGCACATGATTGATTATGGAGTTCGGAAAACATTGCCTACGTCTCCGGGTTACATGGTCGAACCGTATCCACTAGTCAAAACTTGTAAGTTACAATAGTACTTTCACAAGAAAACCTAATGGAATTTTACTTGCCTATCATAGACACCCATTCTTCGGATGAAAAGGGTGAAAAATAGCACCCGACTTCCACCTTCTGGCGTCTAATCTCCTTCATTGTGATCGGCCTTCCATATGCAAACAATGCAAAGCTAGCACTCCGGTCCTAGACAATCCAGGATTTTACAAGTAATTGGTGTGGCTCAATGGGCCTATTATCTAGTTTATAATTTACTCCCAATCACAAATATTTCATCTAATATTGCCTAAAATAATATGCCAATAGACAATACCTATTGACACATCCTCAAATAAGCTTAAATAATAAGCTCGGGTTGTGTTTCCACAATAGCTTAACAAATAATAAGCTTGAGTTATGTGTTTCACATTGTGTTTTTACAATAGAATGGATTCCCTATTTATACATTTTTAGGGCCCAAAAATAATGCATTACAAATCATCCTTATGCTATTTTTAACCTAACCCGTAGCAAGATACATGGGATTAAATCTTAGCATAACAATTGGGATAATATTCGGGTTGCATTTTTAATGGGATTAAAACCCAAGTTTGGCGCGGCATTTGTTGAAATGGGATTAAATCCCCAAAAGAGGTGCATTTGGATAAGGTCCCACATGTTGGGCGGTGGGGGATAATGTCTAAGGCTTTAAAGCCTTTCCACGCATATGAAGTGTTAGACTTAACCGCCCCCATCTCAACCGCTTCATCCTCCTTCTCCACGTGGAAGTTTCACATGAGTTTAGCCCCTACCACCGCTTCATTTCCTCCTCCACGTACTTAGCATTGCATGTTTTTGGTTAGGTAGGATTTAATACTAATGTATCAACATTAGATTTTAATACTAATGTATACACATTAATATATATAGTGGCATTTGGAAAGTGGACTTACCAAGATAATATAATTTCGACCCCTAAATGTGGTATGGAAATAATTAACTTTCATAAATAGCATATATCCCCATACTTTGGTCATAATCCCGATAGGAAAATCAAGCAATTCGACGAGTGGTGGCAAGCCACGTGGTGGCTTGTGGACCCACCACGTTGGCGATAATACCATAGGAACACTAGCTCCACCCTCGGCTCAAAATTTTTTCTAACCACTCCTCAATAATAAAAGTTGAGCCTCTTGTTTCCTTGTTTGTGCACCATTTATACGCTGTCTCACAAGACCGGTGATCGAAAACCAACAAACAAATCCCTTTTGCCTTTTTTTCCACGTGTTGCGCAAAGCGATTGGTCCAATATTGACCAGGTTGACTGAGATTAGTTGACTTTCCTTGTATCGAACTTTGACCGAACATATCTAGAGCTCATGTCCGTTTGTCACGTTCTCACGGTCGTTGGAAATCTCTCGAGATGATCTTCTTGATTCTGATATGACACCATTTAGGGATGTTTAGGAAAGTTCAAAAAATGATCCCTGATCATTATCATACTCTTTTTGATTGTTGCTGCTTTTTTGCACCATGGTTTCTACCATGCACATCCCAATTGTAGGTACAACTTCTTCTTGGTGGCCACCACATCAACTTTTTAAAGCTATACATAGGTTTTGTTAATTCTTAGAAATGGGTATATATATTTTATTTTGAGTCAATTTAGTCTCAAATTCTTCATTTCACATGCCTCAAAAGAGGGGAAAATATCCTAGGTTTATCCCACATTTCCAAAAACATGGGATTTGTTTCGTCACAAACATATGCAGAGCATTTAGGCAAAAATTCATCAAAATTAGACGTAGACACAAAAATCAAAAAATCTACATAGTTTCAATCCTATTCATAAGATCAGATATAGATGGTTCATTTTGTGTACAATTTTATTATACAATTTTTCCCAAGGGCATTGATCCATATCTTTCAACAGTTTAGTTCTTCATCACTGGTACAACATTTTCATATGGTTTCACACTCATTTAATTGTTTTACATAGATTTGGGGGCATGAGGTATATCATTCTTTTTCTCCATGACACTAGAATTTCTGTTTTGGGGGAACATGGGTCTCTTTTTTTTCATTCAACTTAGATTTTTCCTAGCATGTAATTAGTTCTACTTAGTTGTGGATACATCATAAGAGTATGGGGTAACTTATTCTTATTTCTATTCTATGTCCTAATTTACAAAATTAATTTTATATCTATATGTAGTGGTATGGTCACCATCATTGGTTATGAAGGTATCGAATCAAAATTTATTTTTAGGCATACTTTCCTATCCTCTTGCATTTAAGGGGAAGATATCAAAGTTGTTGAATGACTTTGATACACAATTTAATTCTTGGTAGGGCACTTTTTGACTCCTAATATTTTTTGGTTCTTCTCTTTGGCATTCTTGTGTTAGGTTGGTATACCTAATGCATCAACCTCCTTTACACAAATTGGGTCTTGATCACCCCCAATTCCATCATTAAATTTATAAAATCCAAAATCTTCAAGGCACAATAATGAGAGCACATTCCCTTTATAAAACAAACAAGTGTATTCCTTCCATGTTTTACATCTCTTTTGGCATTTATTGTTACACATTTATTTATAGTAATTTCATTACATTTTGAGTTACAATTCAATTTCCTATCTTGGGCATTGACTACACTCTGTGTTGCAAGTTTCATTTTGGAGCATGCCAACACCAACACAATGAGATACTGCAAAACAAAGTTATTGCGAGAAAAGAAAAAGTGTATCTACACACTCAGGTATCTTTTCCTTTTAAGCATGTAATTTTCAATTTCATACTTAAAGGGGGGAAAATGTAGACACTCAAATTTGGAAATCTATCTTTGACATTTTTGATCTTGACATTGCACACTTGCATAGATAAATGTACTCTCTTCACTCTTTCTTAGCACACCCTGATAGCACTTCATGTGCGTTCTTATATTTTCACACCTCTCGATCACCATTCTCTAAAGTTTAACTACATAAAATACATCTAGAAACATCCATGTTTAGGTCCATGAAGTCAAAACATACTTTTCTCCCTCCGTATAAAAAAAATTGGTTTCATTCAGGATGTAAAATTACATACTAACCCTATTGTATGGTTTTGGACCAACATGTTTTGAGCTAATTATTTCAATTCCATCACATTCTTGCAAAAATATATACCCACGTGGTCAGCCTTTAATGACATAACAACCTTCAAAAACATATATAAGCAAGTAAATCATACCTCATTTAAAAACTTGGCATTTTATGAACTCATGCAAAAGCAAGCACTAAAGACCCTCAAATCTCTTTAAACTATGGAATAACTCATTCAAATACATTAGGGTAATACCTATTGGTCCAAGTCTCCTCCTAGGTCTATGATTCTTCATATTCATCCTACAAGCAAGAAAAGTGACCATTCCTAATCATTTAAGAAAGTTTGAAACTCAAACGAAACATTGTCAAAGCACGATAGTCAAGTGCTAATTGTACTATAGTAGGTATCACATACTAGGAGAATGATATGTAGTTTGAGACCTATTCAGATTAGTGGAAACGTTGGTAGTGTACAAGGGTGTCCATAACCTACCTAAATTTATTTTGTAGGAACTCTTTCAAGCCTACAAGGGTTTTAGGGTTTGAGCTAAGTTTATAGAGTCATTATGAAGGTGAGAAAAGAATACTGACACACAACTACACATATTTATAGGTAGGTGAATCACTCAAAATTTATATACGTAGATTCCAAATAGGTCCAAGATCCTATAGAAGGGTCGGGATTGTGAAGAGGTTATAGAACAAGTTACACAGGTTTTGACCAGAGCTTAGTTTCAAGTTATCATTTTAACAAAGAAATATTTTCCAGTTCTAGATCTTCATGTTACCTGCACTCAAACCACCCAAAATTTTGTAGATCCATGCATAATTATCTAAGTGCACTCTTTACCTTTTGTTTTGATAGTTTCTAGATTAATATTCAATTTGAAAAGTGTTATAATGATTTGTGTACTTAATGTTATAAGTTAATTAAATCATAATATCCAACTATAACATTATTCATCCTTTTTATGTATGTTATTTAAAAAATTTAAGACTTTAAAAGGGTGAGATTCACTTCTCAAAAAATTGAAATCAATGTATAGTAGGGCTCATATATCTAGAGAGGAGTTCCCTCTATATCTATGGGCAATAAAATAAAGTATATAATGGATGGGGATGGGGATGGTAACAATGAGTAATATGTCCTATCGGGATCTCGAGATTGGGGGATTACTATATATGTTGATCCATTAGGGAAGAATGAAAATGAGGAACAAGTGACCAACAACAATGGAATGGATGTGAATATCCAATGGGAATAATGAGAGTGGGAGAGAGCCTAAATGGGGATGGATGTGGCCATATATAGTTAGGGGTGCCGAGGCCATAAAATTTTGTAATAATTTGAACTCCTAAATGAATCCATGAATAAATAGGAATGAATGTCATAATATGTCAAATTTTCACTTGACCCCCTCCCTACGCTATAGTTCAATTATTTATTTTTAGTTCTTGTTTTAGTAATCAAGTCGATCACTTGGAGTCATCACAAAATATGGTAATCACTTGAAATCTAAATGAATCACTAAGTGGAGGGATATATAGAGTTATAGTCCTAGTTATGCATGAATGAATCATCGATGGTTTTCAGGAATTTTTGATCTCATTCCTCATTGGTTCATTGACTATGAAACCTACTCCCATCCCACTCTCACTCCCGGTCCCACTCCCACTCATATAGTAAAGTGAGAGTGAGAGCGAAAGAGATAGAATCATCCCATAGAAACCAAACCAATGAATGATATCAGGGGAACAAATATCATAATCACCATATATACGGCAATATCAAGTTATGGCCCTATATCCATAACTCAAGGCACCTCACCCTACTCAAAGTGACAAAAAAATGGTTTCCCCTATCCTCTTTGAGTAAAGAGAAATAGATATATCATTGTATCACTCAATTAAGAGTTGAGAAAAGTGAGTCAAGCTCACTATATGAGGGGCTAGAGTAGCAAAGAGTAGAGAGTTGAGCCAAGCCAAGATGAACAAGTGAATGGTTCTAGAGAAACACCATTGTAATAGCTTTAGGGTTTTAGTTCATTATTTGTAAGAGTCTCGATAGTGGGAGTAGTTTTTATAGATGTCGTCAAGGATTTTAAAATCAATATAAACATATATGTGTGTTGACCTATTATGTATTCTAAGGCAATTCACGATTCCATATATTCAAGATATTATCATTATCTTGTAGATTTGTGAGATTTGTAATTTTGAACATCTAATTCTTAATGTTACACATCTAAAATTTGGAAAATGATTTACACACTACAAGTTTCTTGAAAAATACCCAAGTACTAACAAATCAAATTTTGAAAAATATCTTTTAAACCATAACTCATGGAGTTGTGAGACCAGCTCCATAAGCCTGTGAGTGAATTTTTTAAACTAAAATAAATTTAAAGGATACTAATTAACCTATACATGTTTAGCGCATAGGCTGAAAAACCATATGATAGTTCTTGGAAATCCATCTTCAACATGATAAAAACCTACAAAACATGATCGAAAATACCATTTCTTAAAAATGTGATCGATACATTTCTGCCTACATCAAACAAACTCTCATATTTTTAAATATGTACTTTTTCTTTTTTTGGACTATTGTAAGGTTTTTATAGATATTGTTTCAAACTATGTCTTCTTATACCTCTATTATCGTAATTATACACATATATATTTCATCATTTATCTATTGTTTTTCTCATCCAAATTTAATACAAATTATACATGCCCAAACTAGGACTAATTTTATACATATTAAAAAAATCTAATTTTTGATATTTTTGAGGTAGTTGGGGGTGGGGCGGAGGATGGGTGGGTCGAATTGGCTATCCATTATTTTTAAAATTTTAAATTCTTTTTACTTGTGAAATCATAAAAAAAAAAATACTCACTAAAAAATTAGAAAAAAATTACATATCTCAAACTAGATGATCATATCTATCTTTCCACAAAGGGGTTTTAAATAATAATAAATTGTGCTAAAAAATGGGGAGGCATGACCAACTATCTACTATATTTTTTGAAAAAATAAGTGAAGAGAATTTATCGATAAACTAATAAACAAGAAGTTATGTTGAACAAAATATTCAAGATAATCAAAGAAAACAAATGAAAAACACAAGATTTAACTTGGGAAACCCTTTCGGAAAAAACCCAACACAATAACTTCTCTCTCTTATTGCATTAACTTAATCATTTACAATACAATAATGTACTTCCAAGTTCTAGCTTTACCCTACTACATCTCTAGCTATTTGTAAGCAAAACAGTAAGAAACCATCAAAGCAGTTTTATAATACAATGGGTACCAAAACCATGGGCTAATAAACACCCATAACAGTTCCCCATACTTCATGAACTATGACACCAACCATAAATATGTCTAGATAAAAATAACATGTCTATACTCCTGGAAAAATATAGATTTCTAAAAAAATTCTCAGGGGCTAGCCCTTGAACACCCAATTTGGGGGCCGTTGCCCCCAAACCCCCTAGCCAAGGCCAACCCTGGACCCCTACTAACACTCGTGGAAGAGGTGTACAATACTCTTGGGTATACAATATACAAAATATACAACACATTCTAACATTCTCCCACTTGTTGTATACTTTGCAAAAGGGGCTACACTGCCATATAGTTAGCAACTCAGGGCATTCAAGCCCATCAATTTTCTACACCAAGAAAATTTTTCGCACTCACAACCTTAGTTAAAGAGTCAACAACATTATCCTTTGTGTCCACCTTACTTAGTAGTATCTTCTTCTCCTCCACCATTTCTCTTACAAAATGGTATTAAACATCAATGTGTTTCATTCTTGAATGATACTCAGGGTTCTTTGAGAAAAAATTGCACTTTTACTATCACAATTGATCCTTACAACATTTTGAGTGAACCCAACAGTAGAGATCAGTCACCAAAGCCAAACCACTTCTTTACTTGCATGAGTAGCTGCCATGTACTCAACCTCTGTGGTGGATATCGCAACACTTGCTTGACGTTTACTCATCCAACTTACTACTCCACCAAACAAGTTGAACACATAACCACTGGTAGACCTCATATCCAAGTCTCCACCCTAGTCAGAATCCACAAAACCATGTAGATCTAATTTTTTACTTTCATCAGGTTTTCCTTGATAATAAATTACATAATTAGATGTCCCACGTAGGTACCTGAAGATTCTCTTTACCGTAGTCCAATGTTCCTTTCCAGGATTTGACATGAATCTGCTCACTACTCCCACTACATGTGCAATATCAGGTCTAGTACAAACCATTGCATACATCAAACTACCAACTGCACTAGCATATGGTACCTGAGACATGTCCTCTATTTCTTCTTTAGTTTTAGGACATTGTTCAGAAGACAACTTTTGACCAACAGGAAAAGGAATACTAACAGGTTTACTTTCATGCATTTGAAACCTTTGCAATATCACCTCAAGATACTTTCTTTGATTTAACACTAATTTCCTATTTACACGATCTCTTTTTATTTCCATGCCCAAAATAAATTTTGCAGCACCGAGATCCTTCATATCAAAATGAGATGAGAGTTGAGATTTAACATGACTGACCAATTTCTTACTATTACCAATTAACAACATGTCATCAACATACAATACAATGATAACATAATATTCACCTTCATGTTTAAAATAAACACAGGGTCAGCTTTACTTCTTTCGAGCCCAAGTCTCAACACATACCTGTCAAATTTTTGGTTCCACATTCTTGGTGATTGCTTCAAGCCATATAATGACTTTTTCAACCTACACACCAAATCTTCTTTTCCTTTGATCTTGAATATTTTTGGCTATGTCATGTAGATTTCCTCCTCAAGCTCACCATGTAAAAATGTTGTCTTAACATCCATCTACTCTATTTCCATATTGAAAGTAGTAGCAATAGCTAAAAGAAATCTAATAGAATGTAACTTAGCAACAGGAGAAAATATCTCACCAAAATTGAGTCCCTCCACTTGAGAGAAACCCTTTGCCACAAGGCAAGCTTTATACTTTTCTATTTTCCCATCTGCATTATACTTCTTCTTAAACACCCATTTACAACCAACATGTTTTCTTCTAGGAGGTAATTTCACCAAGTCCCATGTATTATTATTATATAAGGACTCCATTTCTTCCTCCATAGCCTTTTTCCAAAACTTTCTTTCATTAGATCCAAAATCCTCCTTCACAATCTTGGGTTCATCATCATAAATGAAAAAAATGACAAAACAAAAGTAGAATGGAAATCAGGAGGACTATACCTCTCATAGTGCCCTTCTTAGCCAATATGATCTTCTTAAGATAGGATTTTCTAGTTCAACATCTTCTGTTCCTCATCTACTTCATCTAAATATTCCCCATGCAACAACTCTCTTTGTGGTTCATCTTCTGTAGTCGCATCAAATTCAAACATAGATTCATCTTCCTCAATTTTAACATGATCTTCCTCTAGTTTTTCTTCCTTCTCTAGAATTTCCTTAAGCTCTCTAAAAATTACATTACGGCTAAAAACAACCTTCTGTGTTTCTAGATTCCAAAGCTTGTATCCTTTTACACCATTAGAGTATCCAATAAATATGCACTTAGCAGATTTATTATCTAACTTGGTTCTTTTCTCTTTCAGAATATACATATAAGCAATACAACCAAATACACATAAATGTCTAACAAAGGGTCTCTTACTAGTCCATGCTTCCTATGGAGTTTTTCCTTCAAGTGCAGATGTCAGTGATCTATTAACCAAATAGCACGCAGTTTCCACTACTTCTACCCGAATTTTCTATCCAAACTGGCACCACTGAGCATACTTCTACACTTATCCATCAACGTTATGTTCATCCTTTATGTATATGGAGTTGTCTTACGCCTTTCTCCATTCAATTTATTCCTCACCATTTGTATATGGAGTTGTCTTCTTCTATCCGATTTTCCACAAGATCTTAAACTCTATTCCATAAAACGCTTTGCTGGTATATCCAATTCTCAAAGGCATTAGAGCAATATTCCCCACCATTTTCACTTCTCAAAACCTTTATCTTCCTTTAATATCAGTAGCATTATCGGGGATTTTCCACAAGATCCTTAAACTCTTTGAATTTATTGAAAACCTCATACTTATTCTGAATAAAATATACCCAGTAATTCTTTTTCTTGAGAAATCATCTATAAAACTAACATAAAACATGGCTTTTCCTAGTGATGGAACTTTTATAGGTCCAAAAACATCACTATGTATCAAATGTAGAATTCCTTCTAATCTTGTAGCATTAGTAGGGAAATAATATCACTTTACTCTAGTTTGCTTTCCAAACACACAATGCTCACAAAAATCAAAATCTAAAGGACACTCAAAAATTCCTTCAACCATACCTTTTAATTTTAAAGTACAAATTCCTTTCTCTCCAATGTGTCCCATCCTTTGATGTCATAACATCGTCTTCATTGTAGCAGATGTAGGAGTTGGATCTGAAACTTTCTTCTCCTCTAGAACCACAGAGCTATTGCACTCATCGAAATAATTTACGCTTGTCTCAAGCTTTCAATGTGTTCCCCTTTAATGTCACGGATGCCTCTTGCCAATACCATTGCACCCTCGAACCATCTTGTAACTGTCTTTACTAAATGCTACCTGAACACCTGCATCATTCATCTTACTTACAAATATTAGGTTTCTGGTCAAACTTGGAATGTGCAGAACACCTAGAAGGGTTTTAATCCTTCCATCTTTAAACCTCATCTTGATTCTCCCACGACCAATGATCTTGCAGGTTGAGTTGTCTCCCAAATATACATCACCTCCATTACACTTTTCATATTCACAAAACCACTCCTTGTGTGGTGTCATATGAAAGGAGGCACCCAAGTCAATCAACCATGCACTGTCACATGCATGCAAGCTGGAAGCCGCCAAAAAAATCTCCCGAGTCTTCATTAGAGGGTTTTGTATCTGAAGATCCACCATCGTCAGATGACTTACCCTTCTCTACCTTCTTAGATCTATAGTCCTTTTTGAAATGCCCCATTTTACCACGTTCAACAATAAGATCACCTCTTTGAATTTTAGCCCTTAGACCCGCTTACGCTTAACCATTTTTTTAAAAAAATAGTAGTTTAGAAACTAAAATCAAAATGTTACAATTCATGTTCTTGTAGAATCTTCAAATTTTGAGTGTAACCATCTCAAATAATTTGTACAATTTAAGGTTTCATATTTTTAAAAAAAACGTCCACTTAAGACCCCCTTTTGGCCCCCATCTCCATGCACTTATCCTAAGGCCAAATACCAATGCAAACAAAAATCCTCCAATGTAGAGATTTGGGATCCATAAAATGTGAACATGTTAGGTGATAGCATAATAAGCATTCGTCAGAATTAATAACAAAAGTGAACGGTGATATTGAAGATTGAATGGGATACCTATTGATTGCATTTGGTGAAACAATTTCAATGTTGCATTAAATATGTCAAAAATTAGTTTTAGGACTAACTTTCTAAGTGCATCACCGAAAAAATGATTGTTCCTAACCCTTACTTGCCCCATACATGGATGCCTCCAACATAAGAATATATTTGTGTTACATAAATATGATATTATCAATAAGCCATTTTTCTAAAATATATAAACATACAAATTTCTTGTTGCATTTCGTCATCTTAGTGCTAAGTCTTGAGCGGTATTCTATTCTACCAAATTCTCCTAGGGTACAATCCTAGATTCATCTTTTTTTTATCAATAACTCCTAAAATTTATACTTTAATGGATAACTAGAGAACACATTTCACACCATCGTGTTCACTATTAAACTACAACCCACTTGTTATTAAAAATAAATAAATTAAAAATCATTGGAAAACTATTTTTTGGGATTACATAATCAATTATGAGTTCTAATCAAGTCATATTCTCCTTTATTATAAATGTATTGTGAAGACTACATAAGACTCATTCAAATCAATAATGACATGCATTAAACCTCAATAAAACTCTTTTTCTTAAAACAACATCCTCCCACATGTCCACAGATGGGTTTTTTCAATATCGTAACTTTTAAAATATTTAAAAGGTAAGAATAAACATATTAATGTATTAAAGAATTAATTTTTAGGAAAATTTAATTATACATTTGTTTTGATCTAAATAATTTTAGATATTAAATTTAAATAGTATTATCCTTGATGATGGGTCCAATATAGGACTCAAAATTTCATAATTTTAAAAACTCTACATAATATATCTAAAAATTATGTATAATATTCCATCTCGCAAAATGAATATCCAAATTATAGTATGTAATTTGTTGAATTATGGTTTGATTTTCGATTTATTCAAGTTGATTTATAAAGTTTATTTCTCTTAAAATAAATTGTGACCAAGACTATACAATGAATCTTTACCATTTCCAATAATAATAAGGTATAAGTAATGACACCTCAAAAAAACTTTTCTTAGTGTATTTTTTGTGTGTGTGTGTGTGTGTGTGTGTGTGTGTGTGTGTGTGTGTGTGTGTGTGTGTGAGAGAGAGAGAGAGAGAGAGAGATAAAGATAAGATAGTCATATATTCTATAAATTAATATTTGAAATATAATTAGGTGTCTCCTTTATATTCAAAATATAAGATAGTCTTATATTCTATAACTTATTATAGAGATATATAACAATATGTCAATGTCATAAACCTTGGACCTTAAAGAACCTTCCCTCTTCTTTTTCTTTTTAAACTATATTTAAAAACCTTAATGTATAAACTACTATTGATCTCATCCTTACAATAATATTTCATAATTATATCTTGTTTAGGTATGGGTTTTAATTATTAATAAAAAGTTGAATTAAACATTGTAAATTAAATGAAATAATAAAAACAACATAAATAAATATTACACATATTGAACACAAGTTTTACATGGAAAACCTCGTAAGAGGTTAAAAACCATGATGAAATAATATTTTCCATATATGAGAAACTTTACAATTTATAGTCTAATAAAACCTTCTTCACTCCACTCCTCTTCACATTACATAATTTCAATTTTCCATTTGATTCAATTTTACTCGTGCCCCGAGAGCCATATTTACATGGACTGACCATGTGTGACTTATCATGAAGCACCCTCCACATATTAATTAAATTTTAAATCAATTCCACTATAAAATATAGTTTATATTAAATAAATAAAATATTTCAGGTTTTTAATTATTTAATTATAAACTAAAGTTTATAACATATATATTTAATCTAATAATTAAATATAAATAAGAACAATAAGAGGGGATAAACCCTACTTGATATTATTTTTCTAACACTCCCCCTTAATGCCGACGGGGTGGGAGTGGTGCGGTTAAGTCACATGGTTGTGTGCTATCCCACCCATGTTCAAATCCCTTGAGGCACGATCCTCTCTAGGTAGTTTCGTCACTTCTCGCTACTGTTACGTTGCATATCTTCTCGCTATAGTCATAGCATGTTGGTTTCTTCACTCACTTTACATACGAACAAGCCGCCAATATATAGGAGATAGTTTGCTATTAAGTAGTATGCGGGTTCTTGTTCCACTCAAATCTATGAGTTGTTAAAATAACTCCAACTTATATTATTGTTAATATAACTTCACTTGTGATAATTACATTCTCGTTTGCTTCACTATGGAGATTGCTTTACTTACAATCTCGCACACATGTTGCATCATTGTTCCTTCACTCGAGCTATTACTTCACTCGATGTGGACACAACATTATTATTTTGGCTTCACTATGGAGATTTCTTCACTCGTTGTGGATACTACATCACCATTACCACATTCTGAGGTTATTTCATCCGGATTCCTTGTGTTGGTTCCCATCATTACTCACTTTGCCGCAACCCGTAAAGGTGAACATGGATCTCAAAAATGCATTTCTCTTATTGCCACCTGACACTGATGGATCCTCTCTAAAAATCCTAAAAAATTTACAAGAATGTGGGTCCTTTCAAAACCCTTAAACATTCACTCTCTATCCAAAAACACCCCCTTAATATTAAGTGGGGTGTATACAACCGCCAACATTACTTGTTTATACCAAAATATTACAATCCTTAAATCAAAATGAGGGTTTAGGCTAGAAAATCGGTAATTAAAAAGTAATATCTCTATTGAAGTATTTATACACCTTCATCATGTTAAACTTACTTTTTTTGACTAACTACAAAAGGATTTAGAATCCATAAATCGATCGAAGTGATGATTTAGGCTAAGCATGATTTGTGAGACTACATCTCATAGTTTCTCATGGAAAAATTATATAAGCACCTTTTGATGATCTTTTATAAATTAAGTATCTCCTTTAAACACATGATGCTTTATTCTTTGGACTACAAAATAAACTTAGTGATAATTTTGCTTAGATCATAACAACATAACAATGCTTTCATGGAGTAGAAGTATAGAGGTGAATAAAAAACACATTTCCAGCCATTAGGAGGAAGAGGTGTGCCTGGACCGAAGCTTCTCTCATGAGAACCAATCATGAATGAAATGTCCGAGAGCATTATACGATCTAAAGTTTAATAGATGGACATTATAATTCTCAATGCCTATGCGAGTGAATGGAAGATCAAATATTGTCATGCACACTCCCACTCAATGAAAAACACGTTTGAAAGGTCAATTATGAATTGCTCAAAAATGGCATAACTTCACAACACACAATGGATTTGTAAATATGTCTACAAATTGATCTTGATATCTTTTCCTTTGAAACATTAAATAATAATGAAGATGTAAGACATGTGGACACAACATTATTATTCGGATTGTCCCAAGTGCCTTCCTATCCAACAAATCCCATTCCGCATCCGTCATGCTCGAGGGTTTGTTCACCTTCTTAGATAGCGGAATATAAAGATCCTTCTAATAAAGGTAATATTCCATCTACATCTTCCAAAGACTAAAATTAAGTGCCTATTGAATTTATCAACCCTTGATCTTTCATAATCTTCCATAGCTCCCACTCAAGATAAAACTTTCCTGTGATTCAACACTTCAACAAACCAAACCAGGATCGATACCAATTGTTAGGAAATAAGGGATAAAATATGCGGAATAATCCCTCACGACTAAAATAAATGCAAGTGATTTAGGCTTGATTCGGTGAGACTACATCTCATAGTTCCTGTGAAACCTTTTAAAATTTAAGCATCTCCTTTAAAACATGATGAAGAGGTGAATAAAAAAACATTTCCGCCATTAGAGGTGGTATTGTCATGCACACTCCCACTCAATGAAAACTTTGAAAGGTCAAGAATTGCCTTCAAAATGGCATAGAAACTAATATGCGAGAAAATATTACGCTCCCTCAGATCTCAAATAAAAGTGCAAAATAAAATAACACAACACAAAGAGACAATATTTAATGTGGTTCACCCAATTTGGGCTACATCCACCAAGAATCACTTGCTCATATTTTATTATAAGCCACCGATCTCTCAATATAATACCCAGATCTGTTTGGAGCTATGCTCAACAAACTCTACAGAATTCACACCCGCATTCAAAACACATCTACAATGATACATAATACCTACTATATGCATAAAACCATATAAGTAGACAACTACTTAAGTAGTTTTACAAAATTGTGGGTATCAAAACCATGGGCCAAAACCGTCCCATAAACCTATGGGTAAAAATTCCTGTCCATATGAGGAAAACACGTTTCCCAGGTATATCAAGCACATTTTAAGGCCAAAAAAATTGGAGGCTACGCCTCGAACCCCATCTTGGGGCTGCCACCCCTAGACACTCGCTCGGGCCCGACCCAGGCCCCAAACCCCAGCGAGACAACTATAGAAAGTGTATAGTACTCTTAATGTACGAGTCTTCAACACTTTCTCACATGAAAATAGGCTCCACAACCTAACGAGGCCAATGATCATTAAAAACATAAATGCACTAGGTAGCATCATATCAAATAATTATTCATGTATTTAAAATTTGTGTCTACATAAGCACTAGTACACATAATGCCCTCTCGTGATATGTGTACATGTATACATGTCAAAAAAGATTAAAAATCACATGGATACATAATAGATGTATTCAACCCATCTAATCTTCTTGTGTTGAAAACCATTTTACCACCGCAAGTAAACAAAGTTCAATCAATATATGTATACAAATTTGTGCGAAGCTATTAAAATATAGAAATTACAAGATAAGATAATATGAATTAATCCATTTGAATGTCTTGAATTTGAATCCATGTGTGTCTTATGATGAGACCAAGGTATCTGAATTTAATACTAGATTATTACATGTGAGAAGATCAAGATATTTAAATCTAGTCTAGGTATAGCATGTATTTTCTTAAACATATTTTCATATGAGGAAGTGAAAAACATGTTATGGAGTGTAGAATTGTAGATGGAGATAAATAATCTGAATATTTGTGCTTCTTTGGAGTTTTTGGATGAACTTTTGAATCACATAGCTCAAAAGAAAGGGATTACGCATGCCATGTGTATGATATACAAATAAAGCCTCAACATAAACACTTATAAATATCATCATACAAGCATGTATTCGATCATCTATAATACCTTGATGCAATCCTATGTATAAGAAATGTAAGAACAATAATAGAGTCATGCTTGAAGTGGAAAATAAAAAACATATAAGCATAATAAGATAATTCCCAAGGTGGGCCATGTATAGTAATGTGAGACCAAAAATAGGGATTTCCCAAGGTGGAAAATATATAATAGTGTAAGATTGAATATATGATAATGCCCTCATGGGGGGAAGATATAATCACCAAAATATCAAAAAAAAAAAAAAAAAAAAGGATAATGCTTCAAGGTGGGAAATGTATAATTGGTGTAGTTTCAAAAATAGGAGATTTCCTTGAAGTGGTAAAAATATGACACACACAATACAACTAAGAATACTAGATACACATCATGTACAAAAAGTATGAAGGAAACATATCGAGAATAAAAACCATTTAGTAGTGACATTAGGACAATAATACATGTTAATTATGCACTAATATCAGATTAAGTACACTAAATCATATCAAACACATGATAAATTCAAGCATCATATAAAACATGTCATACATATAAAGAAAGTAGAAACACCTACCATAAAAAAACATCAGATAGTGAATGCATTTTCATGATAAAAAATTAAAATACCCCACACTTTAAAGGAAAAAGAGGAAACATGTTGAAGCCCAAAAAAAAAGGAGAAAGCGCCCAAACTATGAGTAAGCATTTGAATTATGAATATAAGGTATATAATAAACAAAATTCAATGAAATTATTCATGAATGATGTAAAATCTAATACGGTGCCCCAAAGAAAACATGAGATGTTTTTACAATATATTATGAATGTGGATAAATATACCACATATAATGTACATGCTCTAAATAAACCAACAACATCAACAACATAGGAAATCGTCTAATAGAATAAGTTGGTTATAAAAACTAAACAATAATATAATGATTCCTAGAATAATCATAATAAGATATGATCATGAAGCATGAGGCATATTAGGAACATGTATAGAGTGTGAGTCCGAAGAAAACAAATCAAAGTTATAGTTGATGTCTTCGGGCTACATTAATATTCATTGTTATGATTGTAATATTTTATTGGAAACACATTATGGGATGGTTTTTTCAAGGGTTATGGTGTATGTGGGATAATAATTTAAATAGATTATCCTCTTTCTCTTCTCAATAATATTGTTTGAGATATAGATAGAAGACCATTCTAGGAATTTTTGATACCTAAATCTAAAATTACAACTTTTTGTGATTAATCCTTGGTATTTATCTAAACCACAACTCATTGCACACTAAATTGAATAATTACACATCTCTCGTTGTCCCAAAATTTGAAATGAAGAAAAATTGAGTCCACCAAGAAAATTTGGTTGAAAGAAATCAAATTCAATAAATTAAAGTTGTGGAATGGATATAATAAGTCTATAAGGATCAAGAAATCATGAATTTGTATATAAGTAGTAAAAATGAAGTTTTCGAGTTTCGAACCTCTCAAACACATTCACAAGCTAGTTACAAAATGATCCCAAAATGTTGGATTTTGAAAATAACTTCTTAGTGTTAATTAGATTTTCAAGGTTTTGGTGAAAAATTATCATTTACATGCAAACCGAATCTAAACCTTTAGTTTTTAAAATGGTTTTGTATTTTAGAGTTTGGAGGTTCGGTGCAATTATGAAATTAAACAGAATTGAACAACAAATCCCAAATATTGATTCCCCACCAAAATTGGGCATATTTTTGAGGTGAAAAAGCACGTAAAAATCTAGACCAAGTCTTGGTTGAAATTTTGAGGTGTGCGAAGCATGTCAAAATCCTAACCAAGTTTTGGGTGAAATTTTGAGGTGCAAAAGCACATACAAATCAAGATTCTATTTTTAGTGGTAATTCTCATAGTGTAAAAATAACTATGAAGATACAAAAACTCAAGGCGTTCCAAAGGCCACGAGAATCCCAAATCATGCCTAGATTTGGGGCATTTCATCTCAACCTGTTGGGGTTACCACCCCAAACCCCGCTCCCCGAAAACAAAACATAAAAAATAAATTATTCAGGGATGACTACAATAATATAAAAGGTCATAAATTTGAAGATAGGGATTGATCGGGAAGAAGATGTGCTAGGATAAAATCCTTCATTTGGAGCTTCATATTATAAAATTGAATTTTGAAATTATTTGGATGTTTATTTTCATGTATGTAAAATGTCACTTTATTATTGTAAAAAGTACCATCAAAATTGTGGTTCTCTTCTTGTGTAATTGATGTAGTCAAATTTGTGGGTTATGTAAATTGATTTTTCCAACCTTGCAAAGTTTTTATTTTGAAAAAAATAAATATTTCAACCTTGTATGTGGTTGTAAAATAGGAGATTTCCCCATAAATATATTTTTTAAAATTATTATCAAGGAGAATTTTATAGATTTGGATATTTTTACTTATTGACGAACTACTTTGTGAGAATTCTAGAGGATATTTCTTCAAGGGTATGTGGAGAGAATTTGGAATATCAAGAACATTGTTAAAGGGATTTTTATCAAAGATTTTAAGTTCATATCGTAAGTTAAATGAAGAATGAAACTTCTAGATATGCTTTGTAGAGAGACGATTAGTACCCGATGTTTTGGTTCCCATAATGGAACCATCGTTAGGGTGAGCATTTGTTAGGGATTTTATCATTTTTTGGATATTTGAATTCTAAGGACTTGAAGGGATTCTTGGCTAGACTTTTTGCTACCTACAACTTTGTACAAGATCTTATTTGAGAGGAAAAGTGTATGAGACTTTGTGTTCATATTTGTGAAGAAATTAAAAATATATTTTACTAAAAAAATTTGTCATGAATTTTTTTGTTATAATATGTGTTCTTATGTCATATTTTTCATTTTTCATTCCTTTCCTTTCATGCATGTAAAATGAACTAACGAGAATTTTTTTATATTGAATATCTACTTGTGGACTAGAATAAGCTCTATGTTTACTTATTTGAAATGCAAATTCTCCTTTCATTTTTTTACTCTTTAAATTCTTCATTTCTCTCTTCTTAATTATTAGTTTGTATCCATTTCCCAAGAGTAAAATTGCACACTAGAAAGTTAGATAGTGTATATATTGTACATATTATTTATTTTTGTTTTGTATTTCAATAAAGGGTGCCCCATGATCATAATATAGGAAGGAATTAAGTTGCGGTTGGCTAAAGATTATGATGTGTGTGTGTGTGTGTGTGTGTGTGTGTGTGTGTGTGTGTGTGTGTGTGTGAGGTGTGTGTGATGTGTGTGTGTGTGTGTGTGTGTGTGTGTGTGTGTGTGTGTGTGTGTGTTTTCTTAAAGGATGGAGGTGAACCAGGGGGAAATAGAGATTTTGAATTTGGAAATGGGCGGGATGGTGTTGGGGACCAGGAGCATGCAGACTGGTGCGGAGGAGGATGCACTATGGGTGCAAGATCAGTCAAAGGGATGAAGGATGGTGTGTTCTTGGTAGAGAGGGAAAACTAACAACCACTATCCCACCCACATGGGCGGCCCGAGGGTGCAAGGGGAAAAAATGTGACTAGTATGGAGGTAGTTCTTTAGCCTAAGGTAAGTAAAATGAGAATTTCCCTTGCGATACCCAATTCAATAGCGGAACATGCTAAGGTGAAGATGGATCATACCATCCTAGCCAAGATTCCTAGTGAGAGGCCCAATATCGATGAATTTAGGAAATGGGCCACCCAGAGATGGATGCCTAGAGGAGATATGGAGGTGGTTGCCTACTCTAATGCCTTCTTTGTCATCACCATGTCTTTAAAAGAGGATGCCACTAACATTTTGGCTAGAAGACCATGGTTTATGGGTCGGGCTTTGGTTCTGGTCCAAATTTGGAAACCTAGGTTTAATCCTCTAGAATAAAAAATGTAGGAGTTCTTAGAATGGGTTCATCTACCGAGCTTTCCACTTGAATATTGGCAGCCTAAAGTCATTAAGGGAATTTCTATGGCTATAGGGGATCTCATTGTTGTTGACCCCACTACTCAGGCTAAAACAAGGTTGTTGCATGCCAGATTCTATACAAATGTGGTATGGATAATAAAATTCCAAGAAATATTACACTCACCTCGAAATGGGGAGAATACTAGTAGAAAATAGATTATGAGCCTAGTCTACTATTGTGTTTCTCATGTCTCAAGGTGGGTCACAATGCTAAATCTTGTATGGAACATAAATAAAAACTCAAAGAGAATAAGGGGAACAAGGTGTACCAAGTCAAGGAAGGCTCTGGAAAGCCTTCCAATGGGGTTCATCTTGACATTAGGGAATCTTCAAAGGTTGTCTCTATTGGAAACTTGAAGGTAGTTGAAGAAGTATTGGACCCATTCATTGAAGAAATCAGGTAGACATAAGAGAAAGTAAATGAGAAGGAGGATCAAGGAAGCTAGCATGATGTAGAAGATTGAGGAGAACCTAGACAAGTCAGAAGAAGACTTGGGTCCGGTCATTGAAGAGATTATGTAGCCCAAAGAGAAGGTAAATGAGCAAGAAGCCAAGGAAAAAGCTCGATGTAAAAGCTTGAGGAGATTTTGGAAAAGTTAGAAAAATTTAATGACACCGATGAATAATATTCGATTAAATCTCTATTGGTGGAGGATATGTATGGAATTCCATGTTTTTTTTTCCAGAAGGACTCTGCACTAGTAGTTTTAGTAACATGTTTTTGTAATAGTAACTGGAAGAGATTGAAACAATGCAAACCATAGGCTTGGAGGAGATAAATATAATGGACACTAGACTTATTCTAGTCTCCACACCTCCATCCTAGACCTCAAAGAATGATAAAAACCCACCCGAAAGTAGATGTGGGTGTGATCAAAAAATGTGTAGGAAGGCCACATGTGAGAGTGACCAGAAGAAAGACAATGAAATAAGTGGCGTAAGGAAGCCATATATTCTTAACAGGTAAGAGAGGATCTAAACTCAAATGATTATTACATCATGGAATATTAGAGGGTTGAATAACCCTGGGAAACATAGATTGTTGTATGATATAATCAGGATATCCTTATGATTCAACAAACTAAAATGAAAGGTGATAAGTTTGGAGAAATCAAAAAGAAGTTTTAGAAAGAAGCTATGTTCAGAAGCGTGGACTCTGTGGGGGCTTTAGGAAGACTAACATGTCTTTGGAATGGTAATATTGTGGAGAAATATTAATTCAAAACCATCACCATTTAACTATTTGCTTTATTGACCAAATCATAAAAATAAGATGGATAATCTCAAATGTCTATGCCTAAAACTCATTGTTGGGTAGGAAAGATCTATGTAATGAGATGTCAACCTTCAAGAGATGTTTTAGTGATTTGGATTGGATGGTAGGAGGAGATCTTAATACCCCCTTTCTTTCGTCTGATAAACAAGGAGGTTTCACCTCCTTCTTGGAAAACATGGATGACCTTGCATATTTTCTGCATGCTAATGGTCTACTGGATTTGGATCTTAAGGGCTCCATGTTTACCTAGTCGAATCTAAGAACTAATGTGGACTTGATCCAAATCAAACTTGATCAAGTCCTAGTTAACTTAAAATGGGTACAGGGTCATGTGTACTCACTCTCTACTCTCGTGAACACAAGGTCAGATCATAATCCCTTGCTTTTGAAGTTTGATGAATCCCAATAGATTAAAGGAAGGCCTTTCAGATTTGAGAAGATGTGGACGTTGCACCTTGAATTAATTAAGAGGATTAAAGAATGGTGGAACCTTCCCACCATTGGTAACAACATGTATAGGGTGGTTTCTAAATTGAAGAATGTTAAAATAACATTAAGATATGGAATAAGGAAATATTTGGAAATATCTTCATCCAAAAAAAAGAGTCATGGAATATTTAAAGACTTCTTGAAGAGCTTATGGAGGAGGGAGGGTGGAGCATTCAGGACAAATATCAAGAGAAAATGTTTCTCTCTGAATACCATAACCTGTTAGCTAAAGAAGAAATGTATTGGAAACAACAATCTAGGATCAACTGGCTCAAGGAGGGGGATAGGAACACAAAGTTATTTCACATCTCAGCCTCCATTAAAGTGAATAAAACCATAATTTTTGAAGTTTCTAAGCCAAATGGGACTTTGGCTAAGGAGGAATACGATGTTGCTTAGACTATCTTGGGATATTTTCATAACCTATTTTCTAAATGCATTCAAGCTGAGAGAGGGAATATGTTAGAAGCCATTTCTCTTTTTGAGAATGTTATCAATGAAGAATATAATAAAGGGATTATGGTAGTCCCAAAGGAGGAGGAAATTAGAGCCATTATCTTCATGATGGAGGGGGATAAGACCCCTGACTAGATGGTTTTCTATCTTTCTTCTATCAAATGTCATGTGAGATTATTAAGAAGGATGTGGTGCAAATGATGTAGGATTTCTTCTCTAGGGGATTAATGTTAAAAAAACCAACCATAATTTCATTGTGCTGATCCCTAAGGTGAACAAAGCCTCGACCTAAAATATTTCAGACCAATAAGTTTATGTAATACAATTTATAAGATTTTCTCTAAAATTCTAACTTTTTAAGCTTCATGAAGTTCTCCACAAATTCATTTTTCCTAATCAAGGGGATTTTTCCCTGGGAGAAAAATTTTAGACAGTATCATCATTGCAATCCATGAAATGGTGCACTCAATGGAAAAGTCTAATAGGGAGGCTATGTTGGTCAAGATGGACATGCATAAAGCATATGATAGAGTGCCTGGGAGTTTTTGAATATGATATTAGAAATATGAGCTTTAACCCATTTTTTTACAACTGATCAAGGAGTGTACTACTACTCCTAGATTTTCTTTCTTGATTAATGGTAAACCCCATGGGTTCTTCAAAGCTGAGAAGGTTATTCATTAAGGAGACCCTCTCTCCCCTTCCTTTATATTATTTTGGCCGAAACCCTTTCCATATTTTTCAGAGAGCTATGAGAATTGGTAGTCTCAAAGGAATTCTTGTCACTAATGGGGTGGTCCTGATTAGTCTAGCAACATTTATGGATGACACCTTCCTTCTGGGACAAGCGATGGTGGAAGAAGCTAGAGAGCTTAAGGATATTACTAAGGATTATGAGGAAGTCTCATGTCAGCTTATCAACTTCCACAAGAGATCTTTATTTTTATTAATGTTAATCTCCAACAACAAAGAAGGCTTGTGGTCATAATGGAGTGCAAAATAAAAACCTTCTCAGATAACTACTTAGGCATGCCCTTGTGTGGTATTAGGATTACCATGGATACCTGGAATCCCCTCATTGAAAGGTTTTCAAAGGAAACTTTATTCATGGAAAGGTACCCTTCTTACTCAAGTTGAAAAGCCCAACTTCTCCAAAGTTCTTTACAGGGGGTAGCCACCTACATCATGTTGATTTTCAAGATCCCAAGCAAGGTTAGGAATATCATCAAAAAAATCCAAAGAAATTTTCTTTGGTATGCAATAGAAGATAAAGCTAGAATACCATTGGTGGTATGGGAGAATGTGACAAAACCAAAAAGGTATGGGGGAATAGGATTAAAAATTTAAATTTGTGAACAAAGCCCTCATTTTCAAAATAGGGTGGAGAAACTACAAGGAACAGGTTCTGTGGGTTGAAATTATACCTGAAAAATATATGCTAACTATTGGCAAAATAGATGCTCTGTTAAATCCCATGGAGTTACCTAGAGGCTCCATCTTCTAGAAAAATATTTATGTGGTGTGATGTTACACCTTTTGCTTTCACAAGGGATTAGGTGGAATATTGGAAAAGGAAATGAAGTAAGGTTTTGGGAGGATTATTGGATTGATATGAAACCTTTGGGGAGAGTGATCCATGGAAATTTCTCAAATTCCACTTTAGCCAACTCTTTGGAGATAAGGTTCAAAACTACTTGAATCATGATCCTCAAGAGTCAAAGTGCATTACTATCCAACCTCCTAAGCTAACTACAGCAGACCTATCGGACAACCTTTTGAAGAGCTCAATAAAATATTAAAAATAACTCCTATCCCTAATAGATTGATGGAGGATGAAATAATTTGGAGTAGAATGAACTCATTGGGGAGTATGAAGTTAAATATGGATATGAATTTTTTTGTTTAAATGAGGAGAACAAGGAATGTGCTAGAGTTTGGAATAAATATCTTACTCCTAAAATAAATTTCTTCATGTGGGAATCTATTTTGAACAAAATATTGACTGTGGAAAATTTGAGGAAATGGGGTATGATCCTCATCAAGTGTTACTCTATGTAAGAAGGAATTGAATAGGTCCACATCTATTTATAGAATGCAATTTCTCTTTCCAAGTTATAGCGGCCATATTGAATATATTTAATGTTCAACTCCCCCCCCGGAAGATTAAATAATTTGTTAGAGCAATGGAAAGGGGCATCCAAACCTAAGATCATCAATCTAATTTGGAAGTGTTCGCTCCCACATACTTTATGGTGTATCTACCTCGAGAGAAACAATAGGATCTTCCAAAATAAGGCAATAAGCATAACTAAGGTGGTTAGCAAGATTAAGAAAAATATCAGAGATAACATTGAAATCTACAAACACAAGTGGGATGACTCCTTGTCTAAGAATGATATTAGTATTCTCCAAGCTCTAAGAATAATTTTGATCAAATCTAGAGGGAATAATGAGAAAAAGAAGGATAGGATGAAATCCAAATGGAAACCACCACCCAAGGATTGGGTTAAAGTAAATTTTGATGGTTCTGTGAAGCCAATGGAGGGAAAGGTAGGTTGGGGTGGTTTGATTAGGGATCATCTTGGAAATTTCTTAATTACATATGATGGGACGTTATGAAATAATTCTAGCAATTATGTTGAGGCATATGTGACCATGATAGGTATTTGAATTTCCAAGAGAATCCATTATATAAAAATCATGATAGAAGGTGACTCCTTGTTAATCATCAAAGCCATTGAAGGAAAGTATAAGTATGGCTGGAACATAAAAACATGATACTTGAAGCCCGTAGCATGATGGAAGCCTTCGATGACATGGTGTTGTGCCATGTGTTTCATGAGTGTAATTCTAGTGCGGATGGGCTGGCCAATCAAGGTAATGATTTGGTGGATTGGGGTGAATGGAGGGGAAAATTTCCTTAGAGCCATGTCAAAAATGTATTAATGATGAAAATCATACCCACTAAATCTCACACGAGCCATAAAATATTAAGACAGGTTAAGCGGAATAGGTTCATCACTATTAAGTGCTCCATTTTGACGGAAGAAAAAGATAAAGGTGGATTTCAGGGGAACATAACCAATAAACAAAGGAGAAGAAATTCGAATGAGCACAATGAGCTGAACATGGGTTGTGAGAGGTTGCGAACTGAACCCACTTTGTTCCAAGCGGTGAAACAAGATTCTACGATTTGATGGATTATGAGGAAGGGGGTTTCATAGAGTATATCAAGTGCATCAAATATAATGACCCCGATGTTACTATTGATTTTTCCAAATCCTTGGAATATGGATGTTTAAATTTAGGGGGATAGAGATGCATGTCACTGAATATTATATTGTTGATGTTACAGGGATGTCGATGGAGGTTTTGAAACTATTCAAAGAAAAGAAACGCCA
The DNA here is from genome assembly GCA_018340775.1 of Taxus wallichiana var. yunnanensis. Lineage (NCBI taxonomy): Eukaryota > Viridiplantae > Streptophyta > Pinopsida > Cupressales > Taxaceae > Taxus > Taxus wallichiana. The sequence goes on along the minus strand of CM031241.1, from coordinate 542,708,783 downwards.
AAACCACGAAATATTTGTCTTTTTGGCCCTAGTGAAAATGTGCACTTATTTGAAGATGACATTGCTAGAACTTGTCTTCTTGAGAGATGGGTTGAGGTATGTAAAGTGATTATGCATTATCTCACTCTCGAGGACAAATTTTATGAAATTTATACCCATCATCTTTCAATGCTGAACTATTTTCACCGTAACCAAGCCATGAGCTTTTCGTTCTTCTTACTTAGGTCCCTATTTGTCTCCATTGCAGATTTTAAAGGGGAGAAGGTGGACACCCCTTTGCACCAAGGTTTGATCATGTTTCTTGTCCAACATGGAAAACCCTGTTTACCCCCTATACCCCAGCATGCTAATTCAGATGACGAGACTTTGGCGAATAGGTTGAAAAGGAAGAAGCAGAAGGAAAAGGTGGGGAGTGATAGTGAAGGTGTGGCCGTGGAGGTTCTTTCTGACTTGAAGAAGGGGGAGTCATCCAAATAGAAGGATTTGGTTGAAGAGTTCACTGGATTTCCCATCATCTTTGCCTAGAATACTAAGATGTAGGAGGCTATATATACTTTTCTTAAAATCACCAAGCAACTGGTACAAGACATGAGGGAATTGAATATCAAATTATATGTGCCTGGGAAGCAATAGTTAATGGTATCAAGGAGGAATTTACCATGCGGAATACAAGATATTAATTTTTCAGGACCAACTAGCTAAGCATGATAACTAAGAGAGTGGCATGAAGCTTGCTCTTAGTAGTTTAGATGAGGACGAGGATGAAGATGACTTCAGGGATGGAAAAAAAGAGATGATATCATCTCCTAGGAACAAATCAACCAACCTTAATCAAGGTCCCACTCTCTCGCACTTAAGAAATAAGAAAAAGAAAATTTAGCTAACTTCTAGAAGATTGGTCTTTGGATTGTTATCCTGTCTTCTATTATGGTATGATTTTTGTTATAAAAAATATAAAATGTAATTGAGGCTTTCCTTTCCTCTCCCCTTGTTGGGAATTTTTTTGGTCAAGCGCTTTTCCCTATCTCGGGCCCTTGCTTGTTTTTGGGTTGTGTTTTTCCTTGACCATCTTTTCCTAATATGAACCGTGGGGTTTTGGACCCCCAAACCCAAATTATTACGTAATCTTAAAAAACATATAGGAAGGTCTTGGTCCCAAACAATGTTTTCAAAGCACCATAATTTTCATAAGACAAAATATATTACCAATAATACCTTGATTAACTAGTACTAATGACCATTAGGTCACACTTGTTATTCATCATTGATCAATCAAAAGCCTAGTCTCAAAATATAAAACACATATTCAGACATTTGACCACCATCTCCAACTGATAGATTTCATTGATTACTAAATCTAGATGAAATCATCCATGATAGACAATGTCAACTAGCCGAATTTTTCCTAAACCAATTACTTCATCTGAAAAATATCTAATTATCACCTTTTCAAATACACAAGTTAGCCTAATAAATCATGTGTCATTTGAGCTGGAAATATTATCAGAATATTCATCTATAAGAACACATTCACTTAAACCATTTTAATGGCCCTACCTCTCACATACTTGGGCTCTTGAGGAGATCAAAACAAATCACCTCATTACTATATCAGGTCTCTCAATAATATTTAGCTAACTCTAGTCTTCACACATCACACATGGCTTCCTTATGCCAATTTGTAAAGTTGTATCTTACACACCAAAGATCATTGTTGAGTTCTCGAAGTCCTAATTATGGTATTAATTTCCAAACCAAAGTGATAAAAACCTTTTAAAGATACATTATGAGGCTAAGTATGAGCGTTTGATGCATATTTGGAATATTTATACATACACATGGTGGGTTTAACTCAACCCAAATGTACTAACCCATTTTAAGGGCCCCAAACAAAGAATAAGAAGAACCCCAATCGATACACAACGTTGATCGTGGGATTTTAACCACATAAGAATAAGGTTTAGACATAAAGGAAAAAAGTTCCAAAAGTGAGATCCAGATCATAATCAAAAGGAAAAATCCATTCATACTGGAAAAATTCACTCGATTCACTTTATTTGTGATAAAGACTTCATACCACACTCAAGATCACACTCCAAAATTTTCAACACAAATTAAAGACACCATGCACACCTTTTCTACACATTTTGGGATCCCTTTCATCACATCTCGAGTCTAAAATTGGTGCAATCCTCTCTAAGCCTACTTGTACTTTTTCAGCTATCTTATTTATGATATTGAAATTTACCATTATAATTTGGACATGAGTTAGGATCTAAATGTTTACTATCATATGTTGTAATATGATTTTATTTTATCTTTACATAATTTTTTAATGCTTTAATCAAAATAACCCTAATATTTGCGTAATTTTTTGTGAAACAACTTACTTTACTTGCACACAATAATAGGGCTTCATGCCTCAACCCTAGGGTTTCATATTTTTAAAAATTGATTGCTTTCATACTTATTTTAGGATTTTTTCAAACCCTAATTTTATTTTAGGTCCTACAAACTATCGTAATGAATAATCCTAATAAAATCTTCTCTCTATACTTTTCATGATACATAAATTATGAAAAATATATAAGAGATAATCACATTCAAATACCTAAGTTACTACATGCTAACCAAATATAAAATGTAGTACTCAAAAAAATTAATACAGAGGAAACCCAAGGTGAACCCTCAAATTCTAAAAATCCACCATCTATAGGATGTTCTTCCCCTTAAGGTAATTCCATTCAAACATTGAACCCACCTTCACATACACGTAATGTTCATACTATGGGGGCATCACTAGCTTAAATTTTAATGGTCCTTAAAAATCATAGAAACTATTTGGTGAATTTTCAAAAACCACTTTTGAAAGTATGGTGGATCATAGGAAAATTTATTTCATGGGGTTGGAGAATTTTTCACAACATTAATGAAAGAGGTTGTCGAGGCCGCAATAGAAGGAATTTTGCATGCCACCATTTAGTAGAATTATGTATGCTACTGTACCGATAGCATTTTTCATGCTACTCTCTCGATAACATGTTTGGTGTTATCATACGGTAGCATTCTACATGCTATGAACTAGTAGTAGTTTACATTCTACTTGACCGGTAGCATTCTACATGCTACCAACCAATATCATTTTACATATTATCATCTTGTATTATTCGACATGCTATCAACTCGGTAAACGTAAAATTATACTAGTTGGTAACACACACGAGATGCTATCGGCCGGTTTGGTGCTATTGGTCGTGGCATGCCTCCAAATATTCCTATATATAGGAGCTAATCTAGTTATTTTCACTTTACATAATCACTTAGCCAAACTACCAAAGCCTACAACAAACAAGAAAAATAACCTCAATCATCAACCGACAAGTAGCCATCACCATCCATTGATTCCATATATTGAAAAAATTCCAAGAAGGAAGGTCATCACCAAGTCACTTGTGATCCCACTAATTGAAATTCACAATTTTTTTGTATAAGAGCATTGTCTTTCCGCAACTCTACACCCTTCTATCATATCCCAATTCATTTTCACAATGGATTGAAGCCACAAGTTTCATAGGGCTAGTTTATATGCCCCAATTTACAACAGACACAAAAACACTCAACTACCTTCTGACCAACTATAATAGTTCCTCTTGTACTTTTCACATTTAACTCCCATCACACACATTATCCTTTGGAATGTCCCCTAAAGACATTGAGTGTTTAACAAGACTACCGCACAAAGATGTGGATCTTATCACAAATAAGGCTATTTTGATAGATGAAGACGTTAATTATTTAAAGTCTCAATGCCAATTATCTATTAATACAACTACTTTGGTAAGTTTTTAATAATCATATTATTATTTTATGAATTTTGATTTTTTGTTTTATTAAATATTTATCAATTTTGTGTCTCCTTACATTTATAGTTTCCCAAATCCTTCAAAAATGGGAATTCCCCTCAAGGATTTCTAGTCACCCATTTTCTAAGCTATGGTTCAATTTTTCTATACCAGAAATTATTTTGTAGGGTCGATATATACGGATATTCCATACTAGGCCTTGGCTTATATCATGTGCACCCTTAGTGGAAAAAATATGATTGGTACACTTTCTTATCCTCCAAGATAAGAAATGACCTGAGTAACATTATTGTGAATGAAACTACTTCTATTAGTTCCACAAATTTTATTCTTACATTATATTATGAATATCTATACAATTTATACAACACCCCTTCTCCTACCACACTCCACATAAAGCTAACATCTATGTCTTTAACAATTGAAAAATAGGAGGTGAGTCCAAAATTTATGATTATTTATTTCTTAATAATTATCATTAATTTTCTTCATATTTTATATATTATATTAGATATTAATAGTTTGTTCACTGTTAAATTATAATAGGGGATAATTGTTTTGCAGCTACATGCCAAAAGAGATTCTACTATTTAAGAGGATATTTCCCACCAAATTCTGAGATTCAGCTAATTTTTGGAGCATCAAGAGACCGGAGAAACCTCTCCAAAATTAATAAATTATCAAATGAAATGGATGAGGAGTTTGATAACTCCTCATCTAATTGACACGTCGACCATGCCACTGATTACAAGTATTTATTATTTATATATTTCAATATGTTTTAAAGTATATATAATTTCATAGAAATATACATTAAACATTTATAACTTGTTTACATACCTTTGTTGCAACAACCTCCAATAGTGCATGTTTATATCCTCATAATAGTCCAAGAAATATGTATGAGTTTGAAGAAACACAGTATCAATATATATCTTCGTCACCTCAGGGTATGTATCCCATTTAAGTTGTAATTTTAATTTATTTTTAGTTTGTTATATATTTTGAAATGAATAAACTGATAAATTTAAATTGTTAATGGTTAATTATGTTTAGATCACAACTACCAATACCACTCCCAGTCTCTTCGCTCTACTCCTCAACAACAAACACAACAACTACAACATGCCCCATCTACATCTTAGCTACAAAACTACAAAAATATGTAATATTTTTTTATCATAGATGTTTTATTAGTTCATTCTTATTATGTTTGTCATTTCAATTTTCTCATCATAATTCATAATTGTTTATTGTAGTGCCTCCTCCACTTCTAAAAACATCTCTACTTTGAGGAAAAATATGTCATTGCCTCCACCGCCACCATAAAATTTTAGGACCAAGGGCAGTGGGAAACATATCTCATTTCAAGCTCTAACTTTAAGTAGGGGTACCCTGAATTTTACAATTGAGTTTCCAAATTTTTCATTGGGAAATGTTCCAAGTGCACATGGTTTTTATTATTGAATGAAATTTATTTGGATGAGGAATATCTTGGGATTGAAAGTGAGGTTTAGGCCCATGGAACTTTCAATACAAAATATATGATTCATGGGTTAAGGAAACCTTCTCCAACAAGAGAACAAAGATCAAACACACCTTCTCCAAGAGAAAATGCCTTAATAGATGATGAAAAACAAGTTTTCACTTGAAAGTCTTTTGGCAATGACAATTGTCTAGCCATTGTTAATGATATTTTAAAAAAGATATGAACAATTAAAATTATGGGAGTTAAGGGATAAATTTTTGATAAAATAAATAAATTCTGATTTTACAACCACTCCCAAAGACATTTATTGTATTCTTCGGTTCAAAACAACCAACTAAGCTTGATATTTTGTTAATTTCGATTGTATCTAGTAATGTGTCTTTTTCAAATTATTACAATGATGATGTGTTAGATATAATCTTGAAAAAAATTGAGAATTTAAATGCAGAATCACAAACCTACCATAATATGTGGTCAAGAGACAAGGGCCTTGTAGTTATTGTGAATGCGAGAAATGGATAAGGCATTGGTAAGTTTTAATAAATTTTCAAATATGATTTACAATTTTCTAAAATTTTATTAATAATTATCTATTTTCAAATGCAAGTGAAGTGCAAGAATTTGAAGAATGCGATAACAATGTTTTATGTGCATTTAAAAGTGTAAGAAATTTTTAATTACACTTGTTGATTTGAAGAAAAATCTTGTTACTTTAAACAAGCAGAATAATACCTTAAGAAGGATCATAAAGGAGAATGGAATGGATCTTGAAATATTGTTAAAGAATAAAATAGAAGAGGATACAATTTTATTATCTTCGGTGATGTATAAAATCTATAATGTGAAATAATTTTGAATATCAATGTAGCCGCGAAGGGTTTTGTTTAGTCATGTGTTTTAAAGGAAGGTTTCGGTCTGAAAGGATTTAGTAACACAAACGAAAGACTCTACTTCTTAAGGATGAATATGGAATATGAAATTGTAAAATTTGACATTTGAAAATCTGGTTGTAAAATAGTTTGGTATTCAAACTATAAATATATATACTTTTCTAGTAATTTTAATCTTCTTTATTATATGAAAATATTGAGAGTTTCAATCTATGTTGTGTTGTACTTGTATTATATTCATGCGTAAGTTATCCATATAAAATCATATTGTGATTATAATATTCAATTACATTTGATATTACATAATACATAATTATCAATTTCAAACACTTTCTGTCAACTAAATTTGGATTTATTTTTTAACGCAATAATATGCTAGGATATTATTCTGATTTAAAATACAACAGAAAAAATAAGTATCACATTTCTTGATTAAAAAATCTAAACAAGTTTTAAAAAATTAAAATATTATTCAATAAATAACATGTGTATATAAAAATAATAAGTTACATACTTATAATATGATATGAAATTTTACTTCTAGAAATACTATGTTCATACATACATCTTTATTCAATATCAGGTAGCTCAAACAATTCTTGACTATTTAGCTCTTCAAAACTCAAATCTATTATCTAATCTTTCATTGCTATTTTCATTCACAATTTTGATGTGTGTGTCTTATTTGTTAGCCCCTATATTAGAACTACATACCCCTCTCCTTTCTGCAAGAGAATTCCATCGTAAGGAAATGTTTCCACATCATATTGTGAAACATACAATCTCAAAGAATTCTCAATATTTCTATCCAATCTATTTTGATATAACAAATTTTAATGCACTAAAAACCCTTTCGTCTTCAATTGATCCCAATATCATTGTTTGACGCAAATCATACAATAGAAAATATTCACTAATGTTTTCATGTAGGATGATACTAGGACAAAACAAATTCCATAGTCGTGTAATTTCACCATTATCTGTTGGTTCATGTAGTAAATCATATTGTTCAACCATTGTGTTGTTGAAATGATTTGATTGACATGAAATTATTTCCTTTTGAATAAGACCCTAAATTTGAACTCCATTACATTCTACTGATTTTCCAAAATGCTTAATGAGATTACCCATGTGTCTTTTATATGAATCACTTATAGCTTTCTTACCTGCTACAAGATTCCAAAATATAGGATTGATCACTCCCATGGCCTCAAGAATTATGAAATTTTATTCAATTTTATCCTTATTTGAGATATAATACCTTTGTATAAATTATGTGTTACATGTACTTCTTCAATGTTTGTTCCAACAATATCCATTCTTTTTAGAAAATGTGTATTTGAATCTCGTTCCCATTTACAAGGATAAAAATATGACCACTTATATTGAATCTAAAATAGATTTTAGGATCCTTTAAATTTGTTAAAGTTTTCAATTACTTAATAAATGTCTTTGAAAACATTTTTTCGACTACTATAACACATATATTGTTTGTCATGCCTATTTTCTCAATCTAAGGATTTGATTTCATTCAACATGGGTAGAATCCCACAAATTTTAAACAATGTTTCCAAATATGTAAAGTGGTAAATCGATATTTTTTCTTGTCAACATGCACATGGTACTTAAATGTGAAACCAACTAATGATGGATATTCATCAAAAAATTAGTGTGTAGGCTCATAAATGGAAATCCATATTGAATCACCATCTTTATTAAAAAAATTTATCAATTGTCACTCCAATTGTAAATTTTAGAAACTATAGAAATATTTGTTTCTTGTTTGACATATACACATGAAATTCATGGATAAGCTCTTCATTTTTGTGACATTTTCAAATATGATAACTATCTTGTATGCAAGATTCATCCTATGACCCATGCGAATATGTTGTCACCAAATCACTACACCCTCCGAATGGACATAATTTGAATGGGCATTCGGTGTGATTGGGAAACATGGGATCTCACCTCTCAAGATGTGGACTTGGGCTCGAGGTGAACCTCCGAGAAGGCCATCGTCCTCTTCCTAAACTAAGTGTTGTACTACTCCCAGTGTAACAAAATGGCTATCTAGTCCTATGCTAACATTTTCATGGGTTTTAGGGAAAGATATTTGTAGAAATGAAACTATACTAGGGATGGTGATGCACCAAATAAAGGGTGTTGCCAGACTTAAGAAGGGTTAATTTGAAGAGGGTTTGTGCACCACAAGTCAACTTCACATACTACAACTTAGAGAGGGTACAAAATACCACAGACTAGGAAGCACATGTTCCCTTTATTAAACTCAATCAAAAAAACAAGTTATCAATCTTCCAGTGAAGAAGGATGAACTTGAGAAGGGTGAATGGGCACCACAACTCAACTTCATGCAATACTCCACCACTTGATAAGCATAGAACTCCAGAACCCGCAATGAAAAACGTGGACTTACACAATGTACTTACAATCATGAGAAAAGGCACAAAGAAGTATAGAAGGATAAAAGGACTGAGATTAGTCATAAAACACACATTTATTACTTCAACAACGTATTAATGCATCATACATTCAAAAGAGGAAATGGTTGCCATTACAGTCTTGAAAAGGAGGCTTGAAATTTCTCTCAACATACAAGGACAACTTGCAGAAGAGAGAGGACTCTTGAAAAATTTGCACTTGCCTAAGATATCTAACTGTCCAACCTATCTGACCTATTGGAACCCTTTGGAATGAGCTTCTAACTTACATTTATAGAAGAAATTGAGAGAGAGGAGAGAAGGAGTCATAAATTTCCTTCCTAAATTGAAGGTACATGATGGATTTATTATAGTTGGTTGAACCACTTTGAGAAGCTTCCATCATGTGCCATTAATACTACTTTGGTTGACCTAGTTATCCTTAATTAATTAAAAGAATATTTAAATAATAATAATAAATATTATTATTAAAATATTTAAAATAAAAATATTAACTTAATTACTATTTTTGTGCCCCCCTGCTGAGTGGTTTGTGCTTAAAGGGGTCTCTTTGTGAATAAGCCAAAAATAGCCCAACTCGGTGGTTGGCTCATTGAGCCAACTCACCGAGTTGGGTCCGAGCTCCTCCAACCTTCACCACAACCGATCTCCCATTCTACACGCATTGACCGAGCTACTCCACGTTGTGTTAGTTTTCCTCGGTGAATTTACCTTGTTGGCTTCGTAGACCCTACCAAGCTCATACTCGAATACCATGTTGAGTCATTCCTAGCTCGGTTCACCGAGTCAAGTTCTTCATGTTTCATTCAATCCTAAATTGGTAATGTAACTTTGAGCTCGACTTGGCTCCCATTGAAAACTTCATACGAGTAACTTTTTTGACCCATTATCCTGATTTCAAGCTATGTCATTGACCTGTGTATTGGCGAGTCCATCGCCATTGCATCAAACCACGAACCCACTCCAAGAAACTCTCGATTATCTGCTCCGTATGGCTCGACTCCATGAGCTTCAATTATAAGCTCACCGCCAGTGACTCAGCCTCAACTTGACTCCTCCTGAGTCGATCTCTTCATGGTTTGTTTCTGAGCCACTTGTTGAGTGTAATCCGTATGATCTCCTCCATGCAACAAGCTCTACCCATCTCCGTTACATGATCCTCCATTCTACTTAGCTTGACGATGTCAACATCTATGAGTACCTCGGCTCATTGTCTTTTCCATTACATCCACTTTGGCTCTTATCGAGCTCATACACATTTCAAGAAAATCCTGAGCTAACTTTTGTTGAGTAGCTCCCTTTCAACATGAAGCAACTAAGTACTCTATATTTCATGCATGTTCATTCTTCATCGAGCCGCTTGTGTATTTGTATGGATCCTTGTGCTTGTCAGAGTATGAAACCCAGAGCTATGGAAAACTTGGCCTAATCACTTGTAAGCTCGCGTCGTCTAATTTGTTTGCATCTTGAATCTGGCTTCATTGTGTATGGCCATGACTCAGTATTCCACTTTAATGCATTAACTATTCTTTTTCTTCTAAAATAGCTCGACCCTGGACCTTACCTGTAACTATATACTGAGCTCAACACCGAGCTACTTGACCAAGCTCCATATCTAAGCCATCCACTATGCGAGCGGCATATTAGTAGTATTGAGTAGCTCCATTAACACGGTTTGAATTTTTCTATCTCAAAGAACCGAATACATCCTTTTGTAGGCCTGACCACCCTTCCATGCAAGTCTCCTAGCGATGCCCTCCTGACCGAGCTATGTTTGTTAGGTAGTGGAGCTTGTTTTCATGTGAGAAAGTGTTGAATACTATACAAGGTAAGAGTATTTTACACTTTCCACGATTGTCTCCCAGGGTTCGGGGTTAGGTCGGGCCCGAGTGGGGTCCGGGGTGGTAGCTCCTAAGTAATAGGGGGGTTCGAGGGTGCAGCCCCAGAATTTTTTTGCCTTAAAATGTGCCCATATACCAGAGAAACATTTTTCTTCTCATATCGGCAAGATTTTTGACCCATAGGTTTATGGGACGGTTTTGGCCCATGGTTTTGATACCCATGGTTTTGTAAAACTAATTAAGCGAGTTGTTTACTAATATGGTTTTATGCATATGGTAGGTATTATGTATCATTGCAGATGTGTTTTGAATTCGGGTGTGAATTTTGTAGAGTTTGTTGAGCATAGCTCCAAACAGATCTGGGTATTGTATTGAGAGATTGATGGCTTGTAATAAAATCTGAGCAAGTTATTCTTGGTGAACGTACCCCAAATTGGGTGAACCACATTAAATATTGTCTCTTTGTGTTGTGTTATTTTATTCTACACTTTTATTTGAGATCTATAATATTTTACTGCATATTAGTTTCTACTGTTGTGATTCTATGAGGGATTATTCACATATTTTATCCCTTATTTCCTAACAATTGGTATTAGAGCCTGGTTTGGTTTGTTAAAGTGTTGAATCGCAGGGAAAGTTTTATCTTGAGTGGGAGCTATGGCAGATGATGGAAGATCAAGGGTTGATAAATTCAACGGGAATAATTTCAGTCTTTGGAAGATGCAGATGGAAGATTACCTTTATCAGAAGGATCTTTATATTCCACTATCTAAGAAGGTGAACAAACCCTTGAGCATGACGGATGCGGAATGGGATTTGCTAGATAGGAAGGAACTTGGGACAATCTAGTTGTGTCTTGCATCTTCGGTATTATTTAATGTTTCAAAGGAAAAGACTACAAAAGAACTGATGGATGCATTAGGGAAGTTATATGAAAAACCCTCTACCTCTAATAAGATATTTTTAATGAAAAATTTGTTTAATATGAAGATGTCTGAGAATGGTTCAGTAGTAGATCATTTAAATGATTTTAATATGGTTGTAAATATGCTAGCTTTGGTTACAATATAATTTGATGAAGAAGTTAGGGCTTTATTAGTTCTGCTCTTTACCTGAGAGTTGGAATAGCCTAGTAATGGCGATAAGCAACTCGGTTCTAGCTAACTCAAAGTTGAAGTTTGAGGATGTTATAGGGGTGATTCTAAGTGAGGAAATGTGAAGAAAAATCTCTAGGGAATCTTCTACTTCAAGGAATGCTTTGACAATGGAAACTAGAGGGAGACAGAAGAATAGAGGAATCTGTGGAAAATCAAAGGATCGAGAAAGGTCAAAATCTAAAAGCAAGATAGTATGTTGGCACTGTGGAAAGTTTGGGCATGCAAAGAAGGACTGTTGGGAAATTCAAGACAAGAAGAAACAACAGGAAGAAAACAAGGAGACAAATGTGGCAATGGGTAATGTATGTCAGGATGCTTTGATTCATTCTTTGCACAATATTACTGAATCTTGGGTTTTAGATTCAGGGGCTTCTTTCCATGCTAATCCACATCTAGGCATTATTTTTTTATTATATTCAAGGAGATTTTGGCCATGCTTTTCTTAGTGATGATGAGCCTTGCAACATAGTTGGAAAAGGTTACATTCATGTTAAGATGCGAGAATGGGAATACTTGGCTATTGAAGGATGTCAGACATGTGCCTACATTAAGATGAAATTTGATATCGGCAAGGCGGTTGGGAAGTGATGGTTGTCTTATGATATTTATAGTGAAATATTGGAAGGTTACCAAGGGTACTCTTGTGGTGGCAAGAGGTAAGAAGGTTGGAACCTTGTATTTAACCACTTATAGCACTAATGTTTGTAATCTTGTGGCTTCAGAAGTAGATACAACATTGTGGCACTATAGGCTCGGTCATATGAGCCATAAGGGCATGAGATCATAAAGAAGGATTTTCTCAAATATATAGAAACAGTTTGGATTTACGTGAGGACTGCATATATTGGAAATAGAAGTGAGTAAGGTTTCTCAAGTTTGACCTACAAACAAATAGAGTAAGTTAGAGCTGGTGTATTTTGATGTGTGGGGGTCGGCTCATGTATCATCTCTTGGGGTTCAAGTTATTATGTTACTTTTATTGATGATGCAACAAGGGAAAGTTTGAGTTTATTGTATAAGAAACAAATCTGATGTATTTGACACTTTTGTTAAATGGAAAGCCTTAGTAGAGAATGAAACATGTCTTAAGCTAAAATGTATCGGTCGAGATAATGGAGGGGAGTATTGTAGTAATGAATTTGATTATTACTGTTCTAAGAATGGAATCCACGGGCAAAAGATGATTCCATGAACTCCACAAGAGAATAGGGTTTCGAAAGGAAAGAATGAAAAAATAAAATAATGGAACGTCTTTAGGAGCATGAGGTTACATGCGGGACTGCCTCTTTCTTTTTGGGTAGAAGTAGTGAGCACAACTATTACTTGATAAACAAAGGACCCTCAAGTGCTTTGGATGGAGGCATACCTAGGAGGCTTGGTATGGTAAGAAATTTGATTATTCATTTCTTAGAGTCTTTGGATGTGGGTGTTTTTCCATATAGACAAGGATGATAGGACCAAACTAGAGGCTAAATCAGAAAAATTCACTTTCATTGGTTATGGTGGCAATGACTTTGATATAAATGTTGAAGTATTAAGGAAAAGAAAATCATTCAATCTAGGGATGTGGTCTTTAATGAGAAAGTCATGTATAAGCAACAATTCTGAAGAAAATAGGGAAGAATCCAAGAAAGAATATGCAATGGTAGAGGATCTTCCAGATGGGAAAGTGACACATGAATCAGTTTAGGAACCTCCTCAACATGAACCCCAAACTCCTATATTGAGGAGGTATTCTAGGGTAAGAAGAGAACCTAAACATTTTTCTCCTTCTCTTTATTATTTATTACTCACTGATAGTGGAGAGCCGAGATATTTGATGAAGCAATGCAAGTAAATGCCAGGAAGAAGTGGGAGAAAGCCATGGATGATGAGCATCAGGCTCTCATGGAGAACCAGACATGGGATTTGGTGAAGCTACTCGAAGGAAAAAGAGCATTACAAAACTTTGTGGGTGTTCGATTGAAAGAGGAAGAAGGAGGCAAGAAAAAGATCAAGGCCCGATTGGTGGTCAAGGGGTTTGCACAGAAAAAAAGGTATAGATTTTGATGAGATTTTTTCTCTTGTAGTAAAAATGACTTCTATTAGAACTGTTCTAGGAATAGTTGTAGCAGAAGACTTACACTTAGAATAGCTTGATGTAAATACTACATTTCTCCATGGTGATTTGGAGGAGGAACTATATATGTAGCAACCAGAGGGCTATGAGGTCAAAGGTAAAGAGGAGATGGTGTGCAAACTGAAGAAGAGCTTGTATGGCTTGAAACAAGCTCCATGTCAATGGTATAAGAAATTTAATAGCTTCATGATGGAGTAAGGTTATATTATATGCCATTCTGACCATTGCGTGTATACAAAGAAATTTGAGGATGGAAATTATATTATCATGTGTTTGTATGTGGATGATATGTTGGTTATAGGTAAAAACATGTAGGAAATAAAAGTACTCAAGAAGTATCTAAGTGAATCCTTTTCCATGAAGGATTTGGGGGCAGCCAAACAAATCCTTGGTATGAGAATATCTCAGGATAGGAAGGAATAGAAGCTAAATTTATCTCAGGAAGAGTACATTAAGAATGTCTTGGAGATGTTTAATATGTAAGATGCTAAATCGTTCGGGACTCCTTTGGCAGACCATTTCAAGTTATCAAAGGAGCAGTGTCCCAATATAGAGAAGGACTAGATGTCCAAGGTACCTTACTCATCAGTGGTTGGCAGTTTGATGTATGTCATGGTGTGCACCAGGCTTGATATTGCCCATGTAGTGGGAGCGGTGAGTAGATTTATGAGTGGTCCAAGTAGAGATCACTGGCAGGTAGTAGAGTGGATCCTTTAGTATTTGAGAGGGACCATGGGGACAATTTTGTGCTACAATGGATCAAACACGACTTTGTGTGGTTATGTAGATTCAGATATGGCTGGAGATGTAAATAGTAGAGGAGCATGACAAGTTATGTTTACATTGTAGGTGGGACAACGGTGAGCCGGATTTCACAAATACGAAGTTGGTGGCTGTGTCAACCATAGAGGTGAGTATATTATTGCCACGAGGCAAGAAAAGAAATGATTTGGTTACAACAATTACTTGAGGATTTGGGGCATAAGTAGGAGGAAGGAAAGCTGCATAGTGATAGTCAGAGTGCTATGCACCTAGCTAAGAACTCTACTTTCCACTCTAGGATGAAGCATATACTGATTAAGGTACCATTTAATCGGGACAACTTTGGAGGAAGAGAAGTTGAAGCTAGAGAAGATTCATACCAATCGAATCATACGAGACATAATGACCAAGGTGGTCACAGGAAAAAATGAAGTTGTGTTACTGCTTTGGTTAGTCTTCATGGAAACTAATGAAGGGTTGAGAAGCTTACTTAGAGGAAAAATAGTCTCCAAGTGGGAGATTGTTAGGTTGTGGAGCATGTTTTCATGTGAGAAAGTGTTGAATACCGTACACTAAGAGTACTTATAAATTTTTGGCCTTAAAACGTGCCCGACTTATTGGGAAATGTGTTTTTCTCATATGGCTCATTTTTGACCCATAGGTTTATGAGACAGGGATTTTGGCCCATGGTTTTTTATACCCACAGATTTTGTAAAACTACTTAAGTAGTTGTCTACTTATATGATTTTATGCATATGGTAGGATTATGTATCATTGTAGATGTGTTTTAAATTCGGTGTGAATTCTGTAGAGTTTGTTGAGCATAGCTCCAAATAGATATGGGTATTGTATTGAGAGAGTGGTGGCTTGTAATAAAATCTGAGGAAGTGATTCTTGGTGGACGTAGCCCAAATTGGGTGAACCACGTTAAATACTCTATCTTTGTGTTGTGTTATTTTATTACGCACTTTTATTTGAGATCTATAATATTTTATGTATATTAGTTTCTCTTTGTTGCGATTACGTGAGGGATTATTCTACATATTTTATCCCTTATTTCCTAACAATGTTAGCTTGACCAACTCTGTCGGCTCTTTGTCGTGGTCTTCCTTCTTGAGCTCCTTTTACCAAATCGGCCTCTCGGCCCCGTCTCACCACCTCTCCTTCCCATGCACATCGAGTTTCCTTCTTCTACGCCATGTACATACATTGACTTATCTCTCCCGAATCGAGCCATAGCTTGAATCTTTCAAAAATATCATACTCGACTATTCATCCATTCTCGTGATGCATGGATTTTGAGACATTTCCTATGGAGTACTTGGAACACCAATCCCAATCTCTCATGTTGCTCAACTTCGTGATCTCGATGATTTTAGATGGGTAACTTGATCATTATTCTCCCCTCGTGATGGGTCACAGTTCATGTGAGCTTAACTCTGAGTTAACCCCAT
Source organism: Taxus wallichiana var. yunnanensis (assembly GCA_018340775.1). NCBI lineage: Eukaryota > Viridiplantae > Streptophyta > Pinopsida > Cupressales > Taxaceae > Taxus > Taxus wallichiana. The sequence goes on along the minus strand of CM031241.1, from coordinate 542,692,746 downwards.
TGGTCATTTCCAAGAGCTCCCACCACTCTACCGGATTCATCCTCACAATATGACAATAAATTTGATGTTCAAAACCTTCATACGAGCTTCTCTCTGAGTTATCAAAAACCTCCCTGGCACATGTGTAGCTTATGACTTGGTTCCATACTGAGTTGACTTCACGTTTAATTCGAGATTGAACTCATTTTCTTGCATACCTCTTGTTTCCGTCACCACGTAGAACCACCTGTTACACTATCATCTTGGTGGTTGACCCAAGTATACACATTAATTATTTCCTCCAAGTTTTTCACCAACTGGTTCTTCTTGACATACTACCAAGACGTGACCTTCACATCACTAATGACTCACCGGATAACTCAGCACGATCTTAGCCACGTACTAACCTCCAAATGTGTTAGCACATGATTTGGCCAACCCAGAGTTTTCCTTTCCAATTTCCCCATCATGGCTATTCCGGCTTGGGAACCCAGTTGATGTCTTGCCAAGCTTGACATGGTTGTTTAGTCTTCGATCTCCACTTTTCCACCATCCTACGTAACTTTTAAGTTGGCTTGCCACCTTCACATCTCCACCCGGACATAGTCTTGAAATCCCCACGAGTGTGAAATACACCACTGCTTGTTATCCTCACATCTCCACTTGGCAATGCTCTAATTTGATATGTGGAGTTGAAACCCAAATTTTCCTTCTCAATTGGAAAATGAGCAATAATTCTCTGATAGCTCACGACCTAGCTTGACTTGGTCGAGTGGGATAATGTTCCCAAGTTGCATTTGACTTGAGTCTCATTGAGTCTCATTCCTTCTTCCATAGCAAACAACTCACTAGGTGCCTTATAGCATGATTCAGTCATGAATTGCATGTGCTAAGCTCAGTTTGAATTTCTCGTGAACATTCCAACTCAATCCTCCCAACACACAAGCTCGCCCTAATTTTGAAAGACATGACTCACTTCTCCAAACTTTAATCCTGAGCTCGCATTCATTTCTATGGTGATACCGAGCTCCTTGTGATAAACAAGTCGAGCTTCATTTCTGAGTTTGGCTATGTGTGTTTCATATTGACTCGGCTTTGTTAGCCGAGCTCTCCCTCTTACCAAAACTCACTTTGAATAATAAGCTTTCTCAAATCAACTCGTTCCTTGTTGTTTGAGCTCAATTCTATTCATTTACTCATGAACTCGGGCTTCACTTGGTGGAACATGCCGAGCTCCTTTCTTGTATTCGTGAGATCCCAAGTTATCTTTAGCTCGATCCTATGAGCTCGGTCTTCATTGATCTCATGTGAGCTCAGTCCTTTATAAAAAATTTTGAGTCACTGCCATCTTGAATTTGTAATCTCGGGCTCCACTACTGAGCCATTTCACAAATTATGAAAGAATTCATTTTGGGACCTGCTCCAGCCTTCTAAATGGGGAAGTGTCTTTTGTGTCAAGCTTGGCTTCAAGGTAGCTCATTGAGATACTTGGCAAGTTATCCCTTAACTTAGCCCCCTTAATGTGGATTCTCTCGGAATGTTATTTTGCTCTGATAAGTGACTTTATTAGGATATTTCTTGAAAATAGGGGTAATGTAAGCACAACAAGACCCTTTTAAACCTGATTTATGGATTTTGATCATTTCTACATGAGTCATTTGAGAGTGAGCCTCTCAAATGTCAATTTCCTTGCTCTGAGTAAACCTTGAGCTTTGAAAACCTAGGAAAGGAGAAATAGTTCAATATGTTCCTGAATCCTCCTGGAACATCATAAATGTTCTCAAAACACAAAATTTTCCTATAGGCCCCTAATTCCTTTGGTGAAGACCTAGAGTTCAATAGGACCCCGTTGTCCAATTTTTCCATGTGTGCCAAATTGGATAGCATAATGAATTGGAATCATATAAGGGAAAATGATGTTTGTAGGTGAACACGTAGACCACTTCTATAACTCTACATTACTATTGCACCATCAACATAAACACGTGCAAACTTTGTAGCTATTGAATAATCATCCATCCCGATTATATACTTCAAATTATATTAACCAATTTGCGAAGATTTTCAATAGTGAAATTTTCCTTCACTTATGAACATCTAGAAGATGAGGTTGCCTTATGTGGTTTTCAAAAGTATAAACATGCATGCAAACCCAAGATGTGTTGTCCACTTTTGTAACCTCATTAATGGAAAGGAGATTAGAATTACATTCTTGACTTTCTCTTTCAAATCCTCCTTTTCAATCATTGTAAGAAATTTTTCCATTTCCCAAGCACTACTATCTAACCAATGTGATTGTGGAAGGTTAAGAAACCCATTAAACTTAAACAATTTCTTAAATTCTAAAAAAATATAAAATAGGTCTGCCCATTTTAAGAATGAAGAATATAGTTGAAAATTGTGTGTTTTTGCCTTAAGATTGTCATTTAGAGATTTTCCAAATTTTGCATTAATTTTTCCTCCTTTCTCCATAAGATTTCAACAATGTTTCTGCTCATTTTCATACTCCTCGCATATCTTACATGCATGCACTCTTTCACAGATTTTCCATCTATGTGTCTTTGTTATTTTTCCATCATTTTCCTTGATTGTCACATATAATTTACCACAATGTTTCTCAATTGTGTCTAATTTTAGTTACATTTTGTGTTATTTTCCTAATTTCCAACCAAAAATTGTACATCTACATTCTTTTGGAGTATCATTACCATTTTTGGCTCTACAGGTTCAATGAATGGATATTTTTGCATATTCTACCTTAAAATACCTTCCAATTGTCCAGGTAGTTTTCTTCCTTTGCACAAATTTCTTTATTTGAAGAGTATTGTGAATATCGTCTTCTACTTGAATATTTTCATTATAACATTCATCTATTGGAGGCATTTGGTAGTGAGGATTGTCTTCCAGCTCTAGCATGTCATCATCAATTATATCTTCATCTACTGAAATGTTAATTGTTTCTTTAGGGGATATGTTTTGGTTAATTGTTTCATGAAAAATAAAATTAATAGTAGATTTTTGTATTCGAACATGAAAAATGTTTGGTACAAAAGATATTAAGCATATAAACTAAAAAGAAAAAAATTAATGATAATTTGTTACATGTGTTAATGTTTGCAGTGGATGCAAGTTGGGTCCTTATTTTTTTAGTTGGTTGAAATAATTTAATATGTTACTTTTTCTTTTTAATTGATATTCCTTGTTTTCATTATTCACAGAGTCCATTATACCTATCCAATTATAATTTTCAAATAGATCAGTTTTTAAAGAAGAATATTTACAAAATTGCAAACGATAGGTGAAACATAAGTGGTGATTCTTAGCACTTTGTGCCACTTTTCAATAGAGTACACTATCTTTACCAAATTTGGTAACATGCACAATACTACCGGTCAGTAACATACACAATGCTACTAGTTGATACCATAGTGCATGATATCGTCTTGTAGTATACAAAATGCTCTTGGCGGTAACATTATGCATCCTACCAATTGGAAACATTGCATCCCATAGCATGCCTGATAATTTACCAAATGGTAGCATTGTGCATGTTATTGGATGCTAGCCTTGTTAATGTTATTCTTCTATAGCATAAACAATGCTAATATCTAGTAGCATATAAAGTACTCTTGGGCGAGTGCCTTTTTATTTTCACCTTTTAGAAATAAATGCAATATAATACCATTACAATTAAAAATACCTTAATGCGGGGTTTTAATATCTAATCGATCTTGATATTTAAATTATAAAAGAATTGTGAGGAATATTTGATATTTGGACATTACACATGGAATTGTAAATACGTAATTAGTATATATATATATGAAGGTTAATATTGTAAATTTCAATTTCACACTAAAGGCAATTTGAATTAAAATAGTCAGTTATTGGTGTAAACAATAGGCAAACCAACCCTTATAAGTAACTTGTACCAAGAAAATTTAGGCGACCCGATCCTAATTCCTATCCTAAAAATTGTCCAAATACAATTTTTTTAAAACCAAAAATATTCATGAATTAATGAATATTCACCACTAAAATTTACCTTGGGCATCACAAATGGATCCTAAAGCTATAACATATACACATCGTATAGCTTCTACACAAGGACCCACCCCATCCATATATAGCTAATATGCATCTTTTTTTCATCAACAAATGTATACACCCCGAATCCTACTAATCATACTTTTTCTTCTTTCACCTATCTATTATTTTCTACATTATTTAAAAATGTGTTGTTAACCGCAACACCCCTTGAAAGAGGAAAAAATGTAGACACCCAAAATCCACCATTAGTATTCATTCTAGATAAACACATCTTAATATCGTGGTGGCGATTAATTAAGTAATTAATTCATCCCATAAAAATCCCACAACATCCCATGAATAATTAATTAAATAGTTAATCACCATTAACTAGTCAATCATCCTACACATCCAATATCCCATCTCTTAAATATTACCAACCTCCAAGACTTGGAACGTATAAAGAGGACCCTCCAGGTACCATTTACGAAAATGATAGTAGAAAAGTTTATACTAGGAAAACTTTCATTTATTGGGAAACCATTCCACTTTGGGAAAGAATTCTATTTTGGGAAATCCTCATCCTATCCTTATGTTGCTAAAATCTTGCACAATCCATTGAACATCCATAATCAAGAGCTTCATGCTTCATCCATGAGAAAATCCATACAACAAAGAGAGTTACATTTTGGTAAGTGCATGTATTGCATATTTTCCTTTGCTCCATCTTGAGGTATTTTGTTAGATTATATTATGATTTTCATGTTGTTATTTCCTTACTTGAATCCTAAATATAGAATATACATTATTAGCATGCTCGGTGGGACACTCCTTTGTTCAATTTAATGTTTTTAGTTTTATAGGTTTTTCTTACTTTTGGTGCTTTTATTTCGGGTGCTCGAGTGTTTTTAATTAGAATCCTTGATTTACCATTGTTTCAACTATTTTTCATTTTCCTTGTCATATTTTTGTGTTTATACATTAAATTTTTCATTTTGTGTATCATCATTTTTCACTCACATGAATAATGTTTTTAATCTACACAACGACCTTCTGCTTTTATGTTCTACGCATACTTGTTTTATAGGATTGTACAATTTCTGAAATACCCATTGCATTTATGATTTCCATCATATCATTTTATATCATATGTTTAATAGTTTATATTTCGACATTTTCTATAAGCTTGTAGCATTTTTGTATAGCTTGTAGTGTTTATGATCATTAGAGGATTTTTTTTTACACTATGTTGTATTCTTTTTTATTTATGTTTGTTTTGCAAATTGTAGAATTATGTAAAACTACAATGGCATTCCAATCAAATTATTGTCATTTTTTTTATCACTAACCCTTTATTTTGTAGCCCATGAAGTTCTAATTCCTCATGATATTTCTTATCGAACTATAACATCTTTTCACCCTATAGTGATGTTTTTTAATTAATTGATTCATTTTTTAAATATAATCATTTCTAAATCATTGTAATCTATAACATGTAGGCTTTATTTATTTATTTTCTTTATTCTAACCTATTTTGTAGTAACAAATTGTATGTTGAAGTGTTAAAAATCAAGCTAATAACTCTTGCATGTAGATTCGTTGGTCAAATACCTTGTAAATAAAATCATTTAAGTGTTTAATATGTGTTTATTTACTTTTGTATTTCTTTTTTATGTGTCTAAAACCATGTATGCTCTTTTCATGTATCGAAAGGAATCTTGAGAATTAAAAGCATTTTCTAACACTTTTGTATACCAATTTTAGTTGTGTATGCTCTTTCCACACACCAAAAGATGATCTTGGACATTATATACAACTAAGGATTTTATTTCTCATTCTTGGGGTTTGATGACTTGGGTTTCATCACCAAGCACTTAACAAAATTTTGTTTTCCAACAAACTATAAATAATCTTGGCTAACTAGGAATTCAGTTTTATCTAGTTCCAGTGAAGTGAGGTGGTTTCCACCAATACTCGGCCCTTGGAAAACACCCTTGCATGGATTCAAGTATCACATATTATAAGGCATATTTAGTAATCCTATAGTGATATTTTTAATCCTATTATATAATCCATTTTAAACACAAACATGTAGTGGTGTCAAGAAAACAACCTTCCCTAGGATACACACTCATATGATCAAGGTATATTTTAGGGCCACTTAATGATTGTACACCTTATTTTACTATTTTAGGTTGTTTTTATGTTTTTGTGTTTTCTCTCGTTGCGTTAAATTAATATTAAAACCAACCAAACTTAAACAAAAAAATTACACCTAAAACAAGATACCAACAAACAAAATCTAGAAACAACAAACCCTTTCATACCAATCCATTTACTTATCATTGACCTATTGATTGCGAATGATGATGATGATATTCATAGTCTTGAAGACCACAATAAATAGGATGATGATCAATAATTGTTATACCTTGAACCTAATCACGCTAAAATAAACCAGATTTTGTACTAAAACAAAGATGAAATCCTTCTTAGGATTATTGACCTAGGAGATAAACTTTTCGTTGATTTCAATCTGAAAAAACTAGCTTTTACATCATTGGTCAAAATGACTAACCCATCTCATATCCACTTGATACAACTAGAAACCACTTGGATACGATAGAACCAAATCCCAAATATAATAGCAAAAATATTGATCTTATAGTCTCCCATATCAAAACAACACTTGAAAAGAAAAGTGGTCCTACAACAACAAAAGAATCCTCACAATCAAAACCAAAACGACATATTATACAACTAAATCAAATAATTGATCCACTATTTTGCTAATTTATCCTTACACATTAGTCCTAAAATTCCAAACATTCACATCTCAATAAAAATCCAAGAAGGCCCCTCTACGCCTGAGCCTCCAAAATCCAACTTTATCTTACCTCCCACATCGTCGATCTGAGCACATCGTTAATGGAAAGATAGGAAGGATTTTGTTCAATGAATACAAATTTGAGGAGTTGTTTCCTTACCCCTTTGATCAAGAAACAACTCCTCAAATTTCTCCTCAATAGTCCCTTTTTCTCCCTTAATTTGAACCTCAAAATTCAAGAAATAAAAAAGTAAATCTTGTGACCCAAAGGAGTACATAAAGGAATTTTTCATGTCATGCCAAGAGTTTGCTTACAATGATAACTATCTAGTTAGATTATTCCCTAGAACCATAGTTGGACATGCATTAGAATAGTTCTTACATCTACACAAGGGCTCCATTACCACATTTTCCAATTTATCCACTTATCTAGACACTTATCTTTAGACATGGGTAAAAATATATTTAGTTTATGTTTTAGGGTCATTACGATGCCATGAAAGTATAATATGATATTATATTATAAATCTTATATATGTATAGATGCTTATATTTATTCCCTGTCTTTTATACTTTGCGTTTAATATATGAGTATAGCTTTCCTAGACTTATTGTGAGTATTATCTTTAGGGAAAGTGTATTTTTATCGATGTCTCATGAATCCTTTTACTATATATTTGTTAGGTAAATATTCGGAATTTATGTAGTTAGAATATTTCACACCTAAATTCTTATAGAAGAATTTTTCATTGAGATAAGTCCTATGAAACATATATACATGAGTTTGATGAGGAAATCCAAGGGTTTTTACTATTAATGGTTACATTATTAAGACATAATGTTTTTGATATTGTTAGGAAAAAGGGACATACAAATGGATAGATGAAAAGATAAGACAATATTTGTAAAGAGGAACATGTAAGATATGGATCCTGCAAAGGTAAGTGATGACCAAAAATATTTATGAAGATATGTTTGAAATATTATGGTCTAATTATATCGAGTTACTAGTTTCTTGGAACATTATTTATTTAGACTTAGGAAGATAAATATTTCAAATGGAATAAGAAAAAAATAGGGAATTTGGACACCAAGTTGACTATATTTGTGAAATATTATATTTAACTACTATAGATGTGTACTTATATTTATTTGTCATTAAAGGGTACATTTATTTCGATAATGCATAAAATTTGTTCATAAGTAGAGTCTAATGTAAGTTTATTGAGGAGTTGTTCATAGTGGTGAACATTTTGGTGGTGGAAAATTCCATGGTTCATATTCCTTCCAATATGGATTATTCGGTTAGGCGGTGTGGGGATGTGACTTTATTGGGTGGAGATAAGAAATCGTAACTACTTGATAAGATCTTGAATAATAGGAAAATAACGGGGCTTGAATGTGAGTTAAGACAATTAAAAATACGGGAAGCACCAAACCCTACCATAAGACATCCTAACACTACTAATAGTAAATTTAGAGTAAGTATATCATAGGATTCAAGAGGAATATATCCTTTACTTGATACTAAAGAAACATAGATATTGGGGAAGTGAGTATACATGGAGAACATAAATGCACTTATGATATTATCCATGGAGTGGATATTGATAGAGTGGCTAGAGGAGAAGAGGTAACCATATAAGTAAAGTAATGTAGTGATATTCTTAGGATAGAAAGGCTATAAAATACATCATGAATGAAAATGAGTAAAACTTGCTTCATAATAAGATATATGAAGAAAATAGTTAAGAAATAGATAACTTTCTCACCTGAATTATAAAATTATCTCCTACACCATTTCTACTAAATATTTTACTAGGATTTTCCGAGAGTGGTACCATATTATTTTCTAGAGTAGAAGAGTGATCATAAAATTATGGTACATGTTGAATTTTGATCCAAGTGACCCCAAATTCTAGGAATGGTTGAAGATTCATTCTAATACTATCTAAAGAAATATTAATACCCTTGTTGAAAACCAAATTGGAAGCATCACGAGAAAATAAAAAACCCTTTATATTGTTAATAAGTTTCTCCCATACTTGGACTCAACCCAACCACTATACTCATCATAGATATTGTAAGCCCTATATACATTATAGAAAATTTAATACTTTTTTATTTCTTTGGAAGGTCAAGATACTCCAAGATTCCCTAGATTCCATTTTTTTCTAATCTCTAGAAATGTTACAATACATAGCAACATTATAATCCTCCCAATCTATGTAATCACAAGTCATAGATCAATCTCTACATGCCCTAAAATCCATCAATATAGTACAAACTAAGCCATCCTATCTAGATCTCCACATTATGTAAGACTTTATACTAGTTCCATCACTTATAGTATCACAAGTATATCTACCATTAATAACCACTTGACTAAAAGTACCAAAAATCATGGGTCATTAATTCTCCCTCAAGAATAGTGTTACAAGTCCGAGCTCTTTTTTAGATTTCATCCTTACCATGGAACCACATAATTGGAAATTTATCTGGTAACTTGACTATGAAGTGGGGAGCTATGCAAATCAAATATGATGTCATAAAACATTGCAAACTCATAGGGGCCTTTGCATGGCCCATATTTAGATTTATTATGTAAACATGACCTAAAATCTATTGACCAAAAATGTTTTAGAGACACTCTTATTTCAAAATTTAAAATGGAAAATTGTGTGAACAAAATCATTCAATACCTAAGGAGATATAACAAAACTAGGAGAGTCTATCTTAGAGGATGAAAAAATATTTGTGGATGTCATAAATAAGATATATTTCAAGTTTGATGATGAGAGAAAATAAAATTATTTTTGGAAGGATTGCACACCAAGATTTCATATACATATTTCAAAAAATGAATTCAAAAGAAAATAATATTCCATTTCAATGACCATAAGCCTATAAGGGTGGACAAAAATTAAGATTATGGGAGATATCATCTAGAAATGCTAATATGGATGCAAAACTAGATGTAGTGTTATGAATGATGTATGAGAATCAAGATGGGAAAAATGTTAGACTCGTTATATTGTGTAAAAATTATGGAATGAATTGCATTTATCAACATGAATGTTCCAAGAACTTTAGTTATAAAATAAAATAATCCAACAATGGTAGAGTGAAATTTGTTGTGATATTTTTAAGATCCTCATGGTAAATTTTATCTACTTTAGCACTATGTTCTCCATAAGAATATCATGTCATGTACCTTATTTATATTACCCATGATGTAAAAAAGTATGTATCATTGTAAATTTTAAGAGTGATAATACCTATAGCATGTGCACAATATAAGCTAAAAAAAATGACCACAACCTCCACATGTGTAGGATGTGGAGATTCCATTATAAGGAGTATGTGATCCTCCTTTACCCCAAGCTCAAGGATTATGGGATTTTCTTTATCTACAACACCAAATGGGATGGCACCACCATATCCACAACCTCAATCAAGTTAGGCTTAACCTTCCCTTGAGAGGTAATATGCGAGTTATGAGAACTGTACAAGGATATGATCCTCTATAAAGAACAGGTGGTTATAACCTACATATCAAGGGCATACTAACCACATACAAAGGGGATAAGGAATAATTTCCTAACTATTGTGCTCTATATATGTGGGGAGGGAAAAAAATGGGCTAAATTATACTCATAATCATTAACGAGAGACATATTGTGCATATTGTATAGTAGTAGCTCAACACAACACAAAGGATTTCCCACTCTAGATAAGGAAATAGAAGACAAGAATATGTGCGGTGTGAATATAGTCAATGTTGTACCTAGGTAGTTTTGGAATCTTCATAAAATGATAATATTGTAGATGAAGGAACAAGATCTAGGTTTGTATATGCTTATAGAACTTTATATTAGAAGGGACCAAAGAGACGCTTAATCATACACAAGGAGAGAAGAGGAAATTATATATAAGGAATTTCTTTATATATATTCTATTAAATATAAATAATCAATAAGATATAAATATAAATTAAATGAAGAACATTCTATGGATAGATTGTGCACATCCTCAAACAAGAACATGTAGTCTTATATTAACTAATTTACTCAAGATGGTAATTGTGTTATACATAATTATATCTCGAGAAAATGTTACTAATATTATCAAGATCATATTGGAAGGCAAAAAAACTGGCTTGCATCTCATGGATATACTATTAAAATACATATACAATAATAAACCTCTAGATGTTGATACCAATATGGATATCGTTCATAAATTCTATAGAATTTAAAACATGATATTTTATAGTGGCGTGAAAGTTAACATGATGCATCACTCTACATGTGTGGCTATACGCACTTTAACCTTATTCATTTACTATTGTGATACGTACCCTTGCATATTATGGATGGGTAAAGCCTCAGGGTCTACATGAAGATGTGGATATTATAATGGTTCATATTTGTTTGAGGGGATATTTTTAGGTCATAAAATGAACACCAAAGATTCTCATTAATATCATATGATGGAAAAATGACTACCAATATCATAACCAAACAACTAGAGTCTCATTTGAAGGGTATTATCATAGTCATTCCCATTAAAAAATAGGGCAAAGGCTATACAAAATCCCAAAGGATTCATTGTCTCTTGATGTGCATGAACCAGGGAATATGGTATAATGTTGATCATCGACCCAAGTTGGAGGAGTCAAGTAGAAAAATTCTACAAATATCCCATATGATCAAAAATTGGAGCATACTCAAAGGATAATCCTTAAGTTTTTTTAACCTCTCATCATATGCACCTAATATCATCGATGTATATATATACCTTAATGTGATCAACTACTTGGAAAGAAATAGCTAATATTTATGGTCTTGTAAAAGCCCACTAGAGCTACACTTGAGACAAATGTAGAAATAAGAGCTCTATGAGGGATATAATCCTCTATAAGCATGTATTCGAACATAGATTTAAGTCATTTGGTCCAAAGTGAGCATGAAATTAAACCCATGATAATTTTTTTGTAACATATCATAAAATCATGTAGTATTTTGGCACCAAAGTTTTGATACAATCTTGATTAAGATAAAAATTCATGAACTTCAATGTGAGACACATGTCAATGTATTCAAGCACACATTGAATTAGACCATAGATATTTGGTTGAAAATAAATCAAGTGGATTATTTTTTTGGTAGAAGATTAAAAAAATTATGTACACAATTTCATGTGTCCCCATGGTTGATAAAGAAGTTACTCAAGTTTTTCATGAGACACTTCCTAAAATTTTGTATTCACTCCTACATAAAAGATAAAAATTTGATTCCTAATATTGGCTACATATTTTATATGGGACCCTAAAACCTGTACCAAAAGTAAGGTATTTTTATGTAGGGGTATCTTGGGACTTAGTCCAAACCTACACTATAAGGGAAAGATGCATGCAAATGTCTGAAGGACGTGTGGGAGGAAAGAAAGGAGTAGCGTAAAGAGAGTGGCCTAAATCCACCAAAGAGGAGTGTTCATGGAATAAGTACCATAGAGGTACATGAAAGAAGTGTGTACATAAGGAACACAAAAGGGAAAGACACACATTTATGAATTGGGCAAGAAAATAAATAATACCGAAGGCTTTAGGCAAAGGAATATGAACATGAGCTAACATGGATGTGTATGAGAAAGAAGTGAAGAAAAAAGGAGAAGGAGAAAATAATGCTCAATAGAGATTTATGAGGAGATGAAAAGAAGGAAGGAAAAGAAGTTCAAATAGAAATGACATAGAAATTAAGGTGGTAATGTAGCCACGAAGGTGTGGAGGAGATGCGTGGTAGGATGGAGAGGTCTTAAGGGAAATAAATATGGTTGTGGGAGTGGGAAGGGTTGTTAGAGAATGGTATATCACCGACCATGTTGCAACTAGTCGAAGGAGAAGAATTCATAGAGATAATGAAAAAGAGAAAGAAAGGAGTGGCTGGAGACCACAAGCGCAGAGGTATGCATGTGAGAAATTACACATAAGGTAAAATGTGGCACATAACACAAGACATGGATAAGGTTGAAGGAATAGGCTAGAAGGAGGAGGTGAGAAAGAGAGGAAGATGTGAGGGAAATGTGGAGACACTTTGTGGAAGGATATGAGGGTGGACCTCAAGGCACCAATAGAGAAGAAACAAAGATGAAGTTGCAAAATAATTGGGTGAGGGTATGGATGTACAAATAAAAATAAGGGAAATGTGAAGAAGATTGGGAGAATAAGGAGAAAAGAACAGAAAAAGTATGAGAAGGGAGCCCGAAATGAAAATACATGGTGGTAGTTGGCGGAGAAGGACTAAGGATGATCCTAGATGGTCACATGGTTGATGTTGAACAGATGATGGGAAGGTGGATAAGAAGAATCCAACTACCGGATGATGTGGTGCGAGGAGATTGTCTAAGATAATATTGCTTGGATGATGAAAATAAATATGCCATATTCAAATTTGAGTTTGAGCAGGAAATTTGGAGGAAATAACACAAAGGAGAGAGAAGTGGGAAGACTGGGCGTGCACAAAAATAAAAGGCCAAATATACCATTGAGTTGGAGTGAATCACATGATTTATAGGAGGTGGTTGAGGTTGTTGACCAAGGTTAGTGAGAGAAAGGGAGTGAGAGGAAGGCACTGGAAATTGACAAGTCAGTAGGTCATTTTTCGTGATTTTATCCCTATATTATAGTTGATTTTTTTTGGAAACCGTAGATAATGACAAGCTGAAAATTTTAAAAACCGTAATTTTTAAAAATATTTTATAAATAAATGTAATACCTATTTATATATATATGAACATATTATAGAAATATCTAGAATTCTTTTTGAAATTTGCAGCCATCTAAAAGAGTCAAACCATCACAAAATTTCCTTTTGACAGCGGGGGTAACCATCAAATTCCAAGCTTCCGGTGAGAGGTATGAGAGGTAAAATTTCAGGATCACCCATAGAGTTAAGATGAGAAGTAAGATTGGTTATCCCTAAGAGGCATCATCATTTATATAAACCCATAGAGGGATGTGTATGCTCTATTAGAGGGAAAGAATGTATGCAAATGTCATACATCCATTAAAAATCATTACAAGGAAAACATAAATAGTAATCCACTCCATTGTGCAACTCGGAGGCAACCTCAAGAAGAACCTGGTAGAGGGCATAATCTCATCGTATTTGTAGTAATATGGAGAAGAGAAAGATGCAAATAGCCACTAGTTACACAAGACTTCATCCAAACCTTTGTTTTTGAAGATGAGAATTTGATGTTGCAAGAACTCTAAGGAAAATAAAAATATTCTTATTCCATGAAAGTTTGGGAATATTCAAAATTCCAAATATCAATTAATCAAGTGATGTCAAAGACGAGACCATAAAATAAAATGTTAAAAAATATTTGTAAACCCGAGAAGATAAGGTATTTTTCCTAAACTTATGCAATAAGATCTAGAGTACTTCCAATGATACTTATAGTAGAGGTTATGAAGATAATTTGGAACTAAAAGGTATATTTAAAACTAAGTTTAGATAACATCACAAAAGTAAAATACCATCAAATATTCGAAATAAATTAAGTTTCATAATTTAAATGTAAAATATAAGGAAGGACAGAGAGGAAGTGAAAGACTCAAATGAAAAATAGGGTATTAATATTTACAATGAACATATACTATTTTTTTAAAACTATATACACTAATAAGTACCAAAGGTCACATTTATAGGAAACTATTGAAAACAACAAGAGGTTTCATAGGTTGTGAAATTATTACTCTATTATGAGGATGTGTTTCCAATAGAGTTTAGTAAATCAAAGGTATGAAAACCTTGCTAAGATAGATGCACATGGAGTTGAAATAAGTTTTGTGACAAATAAAAACATCCATAGCAGATAAATATGAACATGAAGATCAAGGTAAAATTAGGTTGGGTAGAATGGTGGAAGTTATATTGGTATCGCTAGTGGAAAAATTATAGATTTGAATCTATGGGACTACAAGGACTTGATTTATGTAGATGTGAATAACATCCTCCCTACACCATTCATAGAAAATATTCTAGAAAGATGTAAGCTGCATGAGGTATATATATTGATAGATGGATTCAATACGTACCACCATATTCTTATCACAACCAAATACCAATCATAGACTACCTTTACAATATAATGGGAATATTTACATCTAAGGTAATTTCATTTGGTAAAAGAAAACTCCTACATTATTTTCAATGGTAGTAGTTATTGCATTCAAGGAAATCATCAATGATTTCTTGTATTTTTACATAGATGAATGGGCCATGTTTTCCTTGTTTAAAGAGCACTTATTAAACTTTTAATTGATGCTTTAGAAAGACGTAGATTTTTTAATATTAACTTATACCTAAATAAGTGCTTATATTTTGTACCATTTGGCTTGTTGCACAACCATTTTGTAAGCAAAATAGGTTTTTGTAGACTAATACAAATTCATCTTGATTATTAGCCTCAAACTATCAAAGAAATTAATTGGAGGTATAATATTTTTTTAGACATATTGGATAGTATAAGAAATTCCTTCAAATCCACTTGAGAAGCATAATTTTAATGGATAACAATTTCCATACAAAATAAAATTCAAATGAATTGAATTCCAATCTATTTTCACAAATTTCATGTAAACAATGTCATGTTATTTTATGTGCACCTAGACGCCTTAGTTACATGATTGTATTCATGCTTGTGCAACTTGAAAAAGGTGGCCTTGATCATCATATTCATTTTCAAGTCATGGAATTTAATATACCTTGTCAATAAAAAAGTGATAAAGTACCTAGTAGTCAATAAACCATTTCTCAAAGCCCAAAATTCAATATTTTTAATGATTTTCCAAGAATATTGATTCAAGATCAATGTAAATCCTAGGAGACAATAATTCAAAGAATCATCTCAATCAAGTGTGAAAGGGAGAAGAGTTATGATATCTATAGGAATATTCCCTGAGTTCACAACTTTTTATAATAATAGTAGTACCATAACAACTAGAGGAGATCACAAACTTTCCATAACACAAGATACTACCACAAAACTATATGGTGAAGGATAAGAAGTAGCTAGTTGTAAGAGAATTTCATTTTACCATTATTAATGAGTTTTTAATAAATTGCATGAGTATATGGTTTTTGTATGGTAGTGATGGATCATGAATGCACAACAATTCTAAATTAAGTACATAATGGGATTATAGGATGTCACTTTGTAAGAGACTTTATTGCGAGAAAAATTCAACAAATTAGAGAACTACGTAGAGTTTGAGCTCCTCACTTAGGAAATATAGTGTAGCATTTGGTCATAATAAAGAAGGGGTTAGCCACAAAGGGAAGTTAAGATCCACCACACACTAATTTTTGTTATCCGGTGCCTATATGAGTGCTACTAGAGGAAACTAGGATTTTTATCATTACGGTACATGCGCATGGGGATTATGAAAGAATTGAAATTACAAGAAGTAATTAAATATAAATGAAACAACCTAGATCGAAAAATAAGTGAAAAATAACACTATTCACCGACATGAAATGGGGAAAAAGTGCCGGATGATAGTGTTATCTATTTTTCACACCCTTGAAAAATGGACAAATTAGCGGTCGAGCATTGGTAGTTGATGAGAAAAGGGGGAAATTCTTCACAAGCTTCTTGGTGGCTCAAGTTTTTGGCTCGAGCTCGATACAACGAATGTTCGAGTTGGTGGTCGGGATCATTGTGGAAATTGAAAAGTTCACTAGGTGGACACCTAGGTTGGATGGCTCGAGGGTTGGTCGGCAATGATGTATATGGATAAGGTTGGATGTCACGGGGTTAGATGCAGGTTAGATGGGTGGAATGTAGAAACAGAGAATAGGTTGGTCGATTGGGTTTTTCAGTTGAGATGGACAGATGGGTTGGTCGGCTGAATGTTGTGGTAGCGTGGTGACAAGCTCATGGTTGGATGGGTTAGTGGCATATGGATAAGATGGATGGCATCCAACCCCTTGGATTGTACTTCATAGGGTTAGATGTTATCCAACCCCCAAGTTGGACGACACGGGGTTAGACAACCCATTGGGATGGTTGGGTGGCACATTGTGCGACACGGGTTGGATGGCCATCTAACCACCATCGGTTGTACGGTCGAGATAGACGGCCATCCAACCCCACAAGGTTTGACATATCACAACACAAATATGGATTTCATCGATTTGGCATCCGCCACGCAGGATGATGGCCTAAAATTTAGATGGTTGTCCAACCCACAAGGTTGGATGACAATGAGGTTAGAAGACCTACTCAAAATTTGTACGGATCATGGTTAGAAGACCGTCTAACCCGGATATAAAGGACAAATTACAAGTCGATCAATTGTTTTCTCAAAGGAGGTTGGACGACCAACATGGATGGATGGGCCACATGCCAAGCTAAGGTAGGTGGATGAATGACACTCAACAACTAGATTTAATGAAGTATGGCACTCATGAATTCCCATGTAAGAAAAGTACCAAATCATATGGCTCCCCATACCTCTTTAATGCATCATGTCGATTGGTGTCACAAAGTTTCCTATAGATTATAAAATCTGCCTCATTTTGAAGGAGATTTTACGAAAAGTAAAGGAACTCTATCAAAAAAATTCCAGAGTTGTTGTGAGCTAAAGTTCTCAAATTTCGGCATTTTGTAAAGGGGTTTTCCTTATGCCTATACTCTAATGGATTTTGAATGTTTTTAGCAATAAAATTCATGTTTTGTGGCTATGTTTTCCCTAGCTTATATGACATTGCATCTTTTTCCTTCCATTTGTAGTGCCCACACTTTACACACACAAATACAACAGTAAAATACCAGGATAAATTTTTTTTTTTTTTTTTTTTTTTAACTTACATTGCTCACTACACACAACACACAATAAGGGCTCCAAGTAGGAAAACTCGACAACATATACGATACTTACATCAGTCATCAAATCACATAGACACATGACAACACCATATACATGTTTATACCACACTTTTCCACATGAACGAATACTAGCAATGACCCAACCACAAGAAACATGACTACAGAATGACGAACCCACAACACATCATTTCTTTAATTGCATCTTAGTTACGATTATCATTCTAGGAACATTATTGTGCAAGTATAGTTTTCTCCTTTCTCCATCTACAAAATCTTAAGTTCATTCCATTTTTAATTTACAGTTCAACCAAGTTAGGTTGGCTTCCTTTATGCATCACGGAAAATTCCATAACTTACTGGCTTATTTGACACAATTCAAATCACATATACAGTACTTAATTATCTTGTTCTTATGTTAAGAATGTGTTTCTCAAATGTTTATTTAATGTTTAAAATTTACCCTTGCTACACAAGTGGATCTAACGTGATGTCAAGGTGAAATCTTGGGATCAAGGAAGACATAGATTTGAAATAGCTTTTTCCCCAAGAACATCCATCGATCTCGGAATAGTTATTTCGCTACCATTATTATTATAGTTCAATAGCTTGTTAAATTCCAAATTTGATTTTTTTATAGGTATATCTTTTTTTTCTCGACATTTGGTCACACCAAGGCAATGTATATTCTTTGTAACACATGAAGATGTTTAAATTAAGTCATAAGACTCCAAATTGACCTTATTCCTAACCTCAAATTTTGGTTTTTACTCTTATATGATTTGCTCTTATATCGCACTAGGTCTCATTCTGACTATCGTCTTTAAACAAAAGAGTTAACGAAAGCACTTGTCTACATCTTAAAGGAAGTACAAGGCTAGGAGCATTAAAACTACACATAATCACAAGTGATCTATGTTCACAAAGATCCATATCCTTGCATTACATGTTTCCACATAAGAAATATTCTTTATTCCTTAATGCCATAAATGACATAACAAGGGATTATGAGACAAGAATTCAGCTTCTAAGGTTCTCTAAAAACAACATCTTTCAACACAATTTCGTACAAAGGAGTTAGATTATGGTTTTCTAACCACAAGTGAACATCCTAAAACAACTAGGGTTTAGTTCCATTCCAATTTTTATCTTAGGGATTTACACTCTCTTATAGATTAGATTAAGGTTTCAAACATATTCACCCTATAAACCCTCCATAAGAGATCAAAGCACTCTATTGTCACTAGCCAAAGATGGCACCTATAGCTAAGAGGATCTATTCATAAGCAAAATTTTAAGTGATAGAACCACTATTTCACTAGCTCCATGATGTCATCTGGATCTCACAAGAAATTCATTCGATGTAGAAGATTTATTTGACTGTGTTGCTCCTATGTGTCTAGTTTATGTCGATGTCACTAAACGTACCTATTAAGACGATAAACCCCTTTTCTTGGGATCTTATTTGCCTAAACCAAGATGCTCCATCAGGTGTAAAGGTTAAGTTCGTTCTACGGTTTTAAATTTCTTATAAGGTAAAAAGGATCACACATGCAGGCAAGTTAAGCACGAATATTTTATTAGGGTTCAGTGTTCCCATTAAAACTCTTTATTACGTTTACAAGGTAAGAAGATAACCCAATGATTAATTTAATCGTTTATTGAATACTGAGAAAGTACTACAATATATTAACTTCAATTTCAATTTACTATATATAAATCAAACCCTTTTTTTTTTTTGCCATACACAACTAAGAAACAAATTGAACCGGTGATTAGATGCACATTTCCTAAGTATCCCTAAAACTAGCATATCATGCATATTAACAAATTTCAATTATAAATTTTCGGTAACAAGAGACTACATTACACAGTTATTCATTTTACAATGACCTATAAAAATTACAATAATAATAATTAAATTACACATCACCTTTTTCGTCATCATTCTTCCATCCTGCAAAACCCACGTGAGCATGATATCAACGATAAATCGCTTGGCATGGCATCCACCCTAATCAATCATAATTATCATTTTTCAGTTTCCCATTTACATCTAACAATAATTACAATTTGCAATCGAAATAAAAAAAAGGTCTAGAAACATGTATTCATTGCATTTCATTTTTCTTCATTTTATAAACCTAGGAGAGAGAAAGAGAAAGGAAGAGAGAGAAAACATCATTTTGTCAAAAGTTCCAATACACACAAAAAGTTTCATTATAGTGTTTTAAACAGTTATTTACGTGTGTTAAAAGTTTCGTGGTGATTTGGCAACCCTACGAGGGTCCGCAGCTTTCTACTTTTACATTTTCTCACTAGCTACAAAACGTACAAAATGGGCTCGGAGGCTAAGAAACTGCTTCCAAAGGTTATCTTCCGATGAGCACGCACATCACGATTAACTTTCTACGTGTCCCCAGATATACCAAGAGTTCATAACAACTGACGGAAATAAAAAGAGTGAACGGTTTGCGTTTGGCGGTTAGTTCTCCGGGGCCACTAGTCGTAGTTCACCCAGTTGTAAAATGACAAAAGTTAGCTCGAGGGCCCAAAACCGTGTCCAAAAACAATATTTGACGGATGTGCACACAAAGAGACATCTCCTACTAGTTCCCCTATATAAGGAGAATTCATCAGAGTCGATGGGACGGAGAACTAGAAACCATTTTCAAATGGCGACAAGTTTTCTGGAGCGACAAGACGAAAAATTGGACCAGTTTGACCTCGTCAAACTGCGACCGGAGGCCTACAAAATGGCTTCGCCAAACTATCCCGAAAGGTGCTCTTTCCTATACTGAATGTTCCATGCATTTTGTCTAGTATAAACACTAGAGGTTTGCGAAGACGGAACGTGATTTCTCTTTCCGGGTTTCAAATGGTGGTCCAAAACGAAAGCCAACTTTCTAGTTTTAACAACTCTCTACTGTTGTAAACCGATGTAACAGGGCTCCTATAAGAGCGTCAAAAGGATGTCATATGATCGTTTCGGGTCAAACCAAAAATCAAGGTGACTCCTCGTATACCAAGGTACACGAATGAAACTTCACATCTCGTTTCCAGAGTTGCGAAGGGTACTTAGTGAGTCTCCGAAAATTGCAAAATTTAACTATTTTAAGCAGGAAGAAGGTCAACTTAATCAATGGAGAGTCAAATTTGTTCTGGTCGATAAAATGATATTGGAGCGATCAAAAGGGTAAGAGTTTTCTAGATCATCTCGAAGCGAGGGTGATAGTTCATGGTTTAAAGTAGGCGAGTTATAATGGCTTCGAGAGTTGCGACACGACACTTTATTGTTTTGTAATGAGTTGAAGAGACATTTAACTATATTAAAAATCTAATAACTTAATATTCTATTTAGTTGCAAAAGAGAACTAAAACACGAGAATTATGAGAGGTAAGGGAAAGAAGAACCATGCCTGGAGAACGAAGTCGGTCGAAGCCACAGGCTTCGGTTCAGCATCTTGCTTGGCACTTCATCAACCAGTTCACGAGCCTGGATCTAACCTCCACCACATCACACCAACTTCCCGATCACTTGAAGTTTTCCAACAAGTAAGTAGTTACTTGTGCGTTTCTAAAACCTTTTGAACAGATCCATTATGTGCATATCTTGCAATCCTAGCATTCCATGAGACAACATTTCTTTGAGGCATTTTGTCAAACAATTGACTTGCCTTGTGTAAGTTTCCACCATTTGCATACTTGTCTACTAGTGCATTTGTAACTAAAAATCCTCTAACATTATGCCTTGATGGTTGTTCGAGGCTTGCTCTAGAGCTCCCATTTTGACACAGGCTACGAGGATGCTAGGACAACATTGTGAAGTTTGGCTTTACAGGTACCAATTGCATTTGCTTGAAAGTTTCCAAGGCCTTTTCAACAAACTCATTTTTTTTACAAATCCTACCATCATTGCAGTCCATGAAGCACATTTCTTTCAGGCATTTTCAAACAGCTTGCATGCCTCCACATTTTGCATATGTATCTATCAACAAATATGAACTTGTAAAAAACTAAACACACCAAAAGAAACCCCTTCTCCATAATGCTTTGATGGACATCCATACTCTTTTTCAAGAGCTCTATTTTGGCACAGGCAGTGGGAATGCTTGGCAAAGGTTGTTAAATTTAGCTTTACTCTTGTTGTTTTCATTTGGTTGAAAGATTCTAAAGCCTTTTCAACAAATCCATTTTGTGCAGATCCTTGTGGGGGAAAACCCGTGTCTTCATCATACTGCAAAATGCGCATCCCATGAGACCGCATTTCTTTCTTTCCAAAACACTTTAGCAAAGTCCCCAAAGCATTTTCACTACAACATCTGATAAAACCCCTATATCCTCTTAGGCTTTGGATAAATGCCCAAGAGGTTGAAAAAAATTCATGTTTGGCGCAGATTTTTGCATGGTGGGCGGTGGA
Organism: Taxus wallichiana var. yunnanensis; assembly: GCA_018340775.1. Classification (NCBI taxonomy): domain Eukaryota; kingdom Viridiplantae; phylum Streptophyta; class Pinopsida; order Cupressales; family Taxaceae; genus Taxus; species Taxus wallichiana. Next base: position 542,670,595 of record CM031241.1, on the reverse strand, counting down.
AGGCGGGAGGAGGCCACAACACCCATATACTCTTCCTCCAACTCCAAGCGGCTGCAAGATGTGATTTTTGAATGCTTACACGCATATCAACAAACTACAAAGAAAAAAATCTCCTTCTACCACACTCACGCGGCTAGACAATGAACTCCAACTACAAAAAAAAAAAGAACCAACACATCAACCAAAAAAACTAGTTAACAACCAATCAAAACACTCCCATGTCAGGCATTTCATTCCCCCAAAATGTGTTAAAAACATGGCATGAGGAAGACAAAAAGGCATAATTCAGAGTCGAAAAGGTTGAACATGTCGATTGGTTGAAAATCAGCTAGGAAGGATAGGCGCTAACCCCCCACTTGGCATTCACCAAAGTAAAGAAAACAAAAAAACAAGGTGCCTATATCTAAATATATATATATATATATATATATATATATATATATAGGAAGTGGTAGGTGCTCTTCCTCCACGCATTCCTAATGGCCAGGTATTTTCAACCAAATAAAGGTGAGTGAGTGAGCGGCCGCATTTTTTGAGAAATTGGTGGAGGGTGGATGGATGCCTCCACAAGAACAAAGACAAAAAAATGTTTTGTCAACGAAAGCTAAAATTGCAAAGAAATGCGCGACCTGCATTTCCACCGAGGAGGATAATAATAACAATAAACACGATCAATTTACCAGTCCTAAACAAAGATGCCACTAACGAAAAAAAAAAATCCATCATTTTCAAAAGGAGGCTCGAGCACGAGGAAAATTATCATCAAATAAAATAGTTTAAAGGTAATCAATAACAATATGGATAAAATTGACACCTAAACCAAAGATCGTCAAACAAAATTTAAATTATAATATTATTATTAATACTATAATAATGATTTTACAACTAAAATAAAATAAAATAATTATTCATCATATTAAAGATGATAACCAAGCAAAGCACAAAGAAGCAAGAACAATATTTCCCTTTAACAGATAATCATAGGGACATGATGCTATAAGGTCACAAATGTCGAAGACCCAACCAGAAGGCAAGAAGGAGAGGGAGGGTGCAAAATATTCACAATGCGAAGAAAAATGTTGACAATGGTCAACAAGAGCACACACACAACCCTCTCCATGCTTAGCAGCATGGTCATCATGTCAGGAATAGGGGGAACATCTGACGGGCATTACATTCTCCTCCCCTTAAGAAAGCATCGTCCTCGATGCGACATACAATGAAGAAAAAGAAATGGTAGCAACAAGGAACAAATATGGTGAAGGCACGCTCTAAGGTTAAGATTTCAAACACAAAAGCATGGTCACGGGGTGGCCCTAGGAACAATTGGTAGGAATTTTCAACTTTCAAGGTTCTGTGAAGATTGGTAGTTCTCTCTTATTTGTTATTTCATTAATCTCTTTCCATTAACATTATTCTTAATTCAAGTCCTTTAAAATTTCATTTTTATCAAATTTTAGTTTATTCATTCCTGTGGGTTCCCATCATGAACTACAGTCACAACACCCTACCAGGGTTATACACAACACCTAATTTTCACAAGCATACTTTTACATACTTTCACGACCGTAACACATCACAAGGGTTTCACAAACCATGGAATGACAACAAGTAGACCACATAACAATTAATTTCCAACAATTACGCCCTAGACATAGATCTAGTACACACATATGACTAACAAACAAAATCAACACGTTGATACATATACAACGGGTATCACAAGCCCCAAAAATCCATGACTACACCAACATAGTGCCAAGACAATATCCAATAGTCCATACCAACCAAGGGAAGAGTCACACCACCAATCATAACAAGTCTAACCAGAACTCACAAGAGGACACATAACTCACTATACCAACTCCACACATAACAAGACATCACGAAACAAACCCCAGATATCTCCAAAAGTACAACAGTAAAACTCCATATATCTCCCCAAAGCATCACCAAATAATCTCCATATACCTCCCAAAGAGAAAGAAACATAGTGCAAAACCAAGTCGGGTCACTCAACCATAGAGCCCCATCAAGAATATCAGGTCACTCAACCATAGAGTGTCATAAAGAATAATAGGTCACTCAACCATAGAGGCCTGTCTCCTTTCTCCTTTTAATGAGGCCGGGTCACCCTATTGCCCTGGGCACATAGAGCCCCATCACCCCCAACCCAAGTGACATAATAACTCATGGTTCAACAACCCGCTAGTTATCTGTAACTCCTTGGGGCGTACCCCCATACAACGAAGCGGGTCCATAGGTTCAACCACTCCATGGTTAATCCCATGACCCTAATCCAACACATTACGACATTAGAACCAACATAACAATCCAATCAAATGCCAAGTGGCAAAATCAAAAGCCTTGGGCTAGGCTACAAAACTTTCAAATATGAAAAGAAAGTTTTAAAACCAAGAAAACAAATGGCTAATTAGCCTGGTTAGTGTAAAATCCAAATGTTAATGAAACAATCAAATAAATGCCCAAAATATAAGAACATGTCAATCAAGAAAACAACTTGGTTCTAGCGAAAAGAGAAAGATTAATTTACGAATAAAATACGTAATGAGAAAATAGCACATCACAATCACTATGTGGCCTCATACCGCCACCAAAGGGGTACTCATCGAGTTGTTGGCACTTGACATCGAGCCTCAGCTCATGAAAATATACATGTAACCAGAAATGAGTAAATCAAATAATGTAACTGTCATCATCTCTAGCCTGAACCATTCCTCCATACTCCCACAAGGATCAACATAGTCAAAATCACATAGGATTATTCAATGAACAATCTAATAGGAAAGAGCAGGGGACACAAGGTTGCATAAGTTGAGCCTAAGGTGGTGCGCACCCACAATATACTGAGCAAGCTCAAAGTATACTAAACAGATAGAAGTGGATTTTCAGTCTATATAAGACTCCACTTCCTCACTTGTACTCAACTCAAGATTATGAAAACCTGGTCCACGCCTCCTCTCTCCACACATACACTCTTGACAGTTTCATCCCCTTAGGGTCGTCTAGTGTAGGGTCCATGACATACACATAACTACATCACTAACACAATGGTAATTCACACACAACAACCATAACGTATTACACATGGTATATATGTACAGGTATAACACAATCACTACTTTCACGGGTTACGATACATCACATTATCACATCCTACACCCAAAGTGCAATCACTTGTACACTAGGGATCATACTCACCATATGCCCCTAAATCACGACATGAACCATCACATATTACACAAATCATACATACGATGGACATAGTAACATCACAACATAACATTCATTTGCTACATACAAAGTGATACACACATTTCTTCAAAACATGGTAAAACATCATGATACAATTCAATTCACTTTACATCAATCCAATCATACCACATATCGACACACCCACATATCACAATATGCCACAATGCTCCAACACCCCATCATCCACATTAGAATTCTTTTTACACATCCAAGCAATAATTCACACGTGGACTCTTCATAGAATCCACACGAAGGAGAGAGAATACTCCCATCCCCAGCACATCAACATGATAACAAAAGCACACTAAGTGACATACACCTCATGTGCATTCACACTATCACAATTATGACATAGATCACATCACTCTTAAAACACATTACTCTTCCAATATTTATCACCATCATGAAACACCATCACCATCATGCAACCCATCATGTAACACCATCTCTATCATGCAAAATCATCACAACTCCAATCCATCCCAGAGGTTCGAGAGCATGAACCTCACTCTGATACCATATGTAGTGCCCACATTTTACACACACAAATACAACAGTAAAATACCAGGATAATTTTTTTTTTTTTACTTACATTGCTCACTACACACCACACAATAAGGGCTCCAAGTAGGAAAACTCAACAACATATACGATACTTACATCACTCATCAAATCACATAGACACATGACAACACCATATACATGTTTATACCACACTTTTCCACATGAACGAATACTAGCAATGACCCAACCACAAGAAACATGACTTCAGGAATGGCGAACCCACAACACATCATTTCTTTAATTGCATCTTAGTTACGATTATCATTCTAGGAACATTATTGTGCAAGTATAGTTTTCTCCTTTCTCCATCTACAAAATCTTAAGTTCATTCCATTTTTAATTTACAGTTCAACCAAGTTAGGTTGGCTTCCTTTATGCATCACGGAAAATTCCATAACTTACTGGCTTATTTGACACAATTCAAATCACATATACAGTACTTAATTATCTTGTTCTTATGTTAAGAATGTGTTTCTCAAACATTTATTTAATGTTTAAAATTTACCCTTGCTACACAAGTGAATCTAACATGATGTCAAGGTGAAATCTTGGGATCAAGGAGACATAGATTTGAAATAGCTTTTTCCCAAGAACATCCATCGATCACGGAATAGTTATTTCGCTACCATTATTATTATAGTTCAATAGCTTGTTAAATTCCAAATTTGATTTTTTATAGGTATATCTTTTGTTTTCTCGACGTTTGGTCACACCAAGGCAATGTATATTCTTTTCAGAACACATGAAGATGTTTAAATTAAGTCATAAGGACTCCCAAGATGACATTATTCCTAACCTCAAATTTTGGTTTTTACTCTTAGATGATTTACTTTTATATCGCACTAGGTCTCATGATGACTTATCATTTTAAACAAAAGAGTTACGACAGCACTTGTCTGACATCATAAGGAAGTACAAGGCTAGGAGCATTAAAACTACACATAATCACAAGTGATCTATGTTCACAAAGATCCCATATCCTTGCATAGCATGTTTCCGCATAAGAAATATTCTTTATTCCTTAATGCCATAGAATGACATAACAAGGGATTATGAGACAAGAATTCAGTTTCTAAGGTTCTCTAAAAACAACATCTTTCAACACAATTTCGTATGCAAGGAGTTAGATTATGGTTTTCTAACCACAAGTGAACATCCTAGTCAACTAGGGTTTAGTTCCATTCCAATTTTTCACTTAGGGCTTTACGCTCTCTTATAGATTAGATTAAGGTTTCAAACATATTCACCCTATAAACCCTCCGTAAGAGATCAAAGCACTCTATTGTCACTAGCCAAAGATGGCACCTATAGCTAGGAGGATCTATTCATAAGCAAAATTTTAAGTGATAGAACCACTATTTCACTAGCTCCAAGATGTCATCTGGATCTCACAAGAAATTCATTCGATGTAGAAGATTTATTTGACTGTGTTGCTCCTATGTGTCTAGTTTATGTCGATGTCACCAAACGTACCTATAAGACGATAAACCCCTCTTCTTGGGATCTTATTTGCCTAAACCAAGGTGCTCCATCGGGTGAAAAGGTTAAGTTCGTTCTACTGATTTAAATTTCTTATAAGGTAAAAAGGATCACACATGCAGGCAAGTTAAGCACGAATATTTTATTAGGGTTCAGTGTTCCCATTAAAACTCTTTATTACGTTTACAAGGTAAGAAGATAACCCAATGATTAATTTAATCGTTTATTGAATACTGAGAAAGTACTACAATATATTAACTTCAATTTTCAATTTACTATGTATAATTCAAACCCTTTTTTTCATACACAACTAAGAAACAAATTGAACCGATGATTAGATGCACATTTCCTAAGTATCCCTAAAACTAGCATATCATGCATATTAACAAATTTCAATTATAACTTTTCGGTAACAAGAGACTACATTACACAATTATTCATTTTACAATGACCTATAAAAATTACAATAATAATAATTAAATTACACATCGCCTTTTTTCGTCATCATTCTTCCATCCTACAAAACCCACGTGAGCATGATATCAACGATAAATCGCTGGCATGGCATCCACCCTAATCAATCATAATTATCATTTTTCAGTTTCCCATTTACATCTAACAATAATTACAATTTGCAATCAAAATAAAAAAGGTCTAGAAACATGTATTCATTGCATTTCATTTTTCTTCATTTTATAAACCTAGGAGAGAGAAAGAGAAAGGAAGAGAGAGAAACATCATTTTGTCAAAAGTTCTAATACACACAAAAAGTTTCATTATAGTGTTTTAAACAATTATTTACGTGTGTTAAAAGTTTCCAGGGTGATTTGGTAACCCTACGAGGGTCCGCAGCTTTCTACTTTTACATTTTCTCACTAGCTACAAAACGTACAAAATGGGCTCGGAGGCTAAGAAACTACTTCCAAAGGTTATCTTCTCGATGAGCACACACATCACGATTAACTTTCTACGTGTCCCCAGATATACCAAGAGTTCATAGAACCGATTGGAATTGAAAAAGAGTGCACGGTTTGCGTTTGGCGGTTAGTTCTCTGGGGCCACTGGTCGTAGTTCACCCAGTTGTAAAATGCCAAAAGTTAGCTCGAGGGCCCAGAAAACCACGTCCAAAATGACGTTTGATGGAGAAGCACGCAACGAGACATCTCCTACTAGTTCCCTATATAAGGAGAATTCATCAGAGTCGATGGGATTGAGAACTAGAAAACCATTTTCAAATGGCGACAAGTTTTCTGGAGCGACAAGATGAAATTGGACCAGTTTGACCTCATCAAACTGCGACCGGAGGCCTACAAAATGGCTTCGCCAAACTATCCCAAAAGGTGCTCTTTCCTATACTGAAAGTTCCATGCATTTGTCTAGTATAAACACTAGAGGTTTGCGAAGACGGAACGTGATTTCTCTTTCCGGTTTCAAATGGTGGTCCAAAACGAAAGCCAACTTTCAAGTTTTAACAACTCTCTACTGTTGTAAACCGATGTAACAGGGCTCCTATAAGAGCGTCAAAAGGATGTCATATGATCGTTTCAGGTCAAACCAAAAATCAAGGTGACTCCTCGTATACCAAGGTACACGAATGAAACTTCACATCTTGTTTCCAGAGTTGCGAAGGGTACTTAGTGAGTCTCCGAAAATTACAAAATTTAACTATTTTAAGCAGGAAGAAGGTCAACTTAATCAATGGAGAGTCAAATTTGTCTGGTCGATAAAACGATATTGGAGCGATCAAAAGGGTAAGAGTTTTCTAGATCATCTCGAAGCGAGGGTGGTAGTTCATGGTTTAAAGTAGGTGAGTTATAATGGCTTCGAGAGTTGTGCCACGACACTTTATTGTTTTGTAATGAGTTGAAGAGACATTTGACTGTATTAAAAATCTAATAACTTAATATTCTATTTAGTTGCAAAAGAGAACTAAAACATGAGAATTATGAGAGGTAGGGAAAGAAGAACCATGCCTGGAGAACGAAGTCAGTCGAAGCCGCAGGCTTTGGTTCAACATCTTGCTTGCACTTCGTCAACTAGTTCACGAGCCTGGATCTAACCTCCACTACGTCACACCAACTTCCCGATCACTTGAAGTTTTCCAATAGAGTAAGTAGTTGCTTGTGCATTTCTAAAACCTTTTGAACAGATCCATTATGTGCATATCTTGCAATCCTGGCATTCCATGAGACAAAATTTCTTTGAGGCGTTTTGTCAAATAGTTGACTTGCCTTGTGTAAGTTTCCGCCATTTGCATACTTGTCTACTAGCACATTTGCAACTAAAAATCCTCTAACATTATGCCTTGATGGTTATTCGAGGCCTACTCTAGAGCTCCCATTTTGACAGAGGCTACGAGGATGCTGGGACAAGGTTGTGGTCTGGCTTTACAGGTACCAATTGCATTTGCTTGAAATTTTCCAAGGCCTTTTTAACAAACTCATTTTTTTTTCCACAAATCCTACCATCATTAGATTCCATGAAGCACATTTCTTTCAGGCATTGTCAAACAGCTCGCATGCCTCCACATTTTGCATATGTATCTGTCAGGGAACTTGTAACTGAAACACACCAAAAGAAACCCCTTCTCCATAATGCTTTGATGGACGTCCATACTCTTTTTCAAGAGATCTATTTTGGCACAGAAGTGGGAATGCTGGCAAAGGTTGTTAAATTTAGCTTTACTCCTATTGTTTTCATTTGATTGAAAGATTCTAAAGCCTTTTCAACAAATCCATTTTGTGCAGATCCTTGTGGGGGAAAACTCGTGTCTTCTGTACGCTGCAAAACACGCATCCCATGAGAGTTGTTTCATTCTTTCCTTTGGTCAAACACTGAGCAATGTTCCCAAAGCATTTTCCACTACAACGTCTGATAAAACCCCTATATCCTCTTAGGCTTTGGATAAATGCCCACGCAGGTTAAAAAATATCATGTTTGGCGCAGACTGGGAAGATGCTGGCACGGGCAGGGAAGCTGGAGGCTGGGAGGAGGCCGCAACACCCATATACTCTTCCTCCAACTCCAAGCGGCCTGCAAGATGTATTTGCTGGAATGCTTACACGCATATCAATAGACTACAAAGAAAAAAGCTCCTTCACCACACTCACGCGGCCAGGACAACGACTCCAACTACAAAAAAAAACCAACACATCAACCAAAAAAACTAGTTAACAACCAATCAAAACACTCCCATGTCAGGTGTTTCATTCCCCCAAAATGTGTTAAAACATGGCATGAGGAAGACAAAAAGGCATAGCAGGTCAGAAAAGGATGAACATGTCAGGAGTGGTTGAAAAATCAGCTAGGAAGGATAGGCGGCTAACCCCCCACTTGGCATTCAAACCAAAGTAAAAACCAGCACGCCTTGTCTAAATAATATATATATATATAGGGAAGTGGTAGGTGCTCTTCCTCCACGCATTCCTAATGGCCAGGTATTTTCAACCAAATAACGGTGAGCGTGAGTGGCTAGCAGGAATGAGAAATTGGTGGAGGGTGGATGGATGCCTCCACAAGAACAAAGATAAAAAAATGTTTTGTCAACGAAAGCTAAAATTGCAAAGAATGTGTGACACCTAGACGACCGAGGAGGATAATAATAACAATAAACACGATCACTATGCATCCTAAACAAAGATGCCACTAACGAAAAGCTCCTCCTCTTTTGCGTGAAAGGAGGCTCGAGCACGAGGGAAAATTATCATCGAAATAAAATAGTTTAAAGGTAATCAATAATAAGTATGGATAAAATTGACACCTAAACCAAAGATCGTCAAACGACAATTTAAATTATAATATTATTATTAATACTATAATAATGATTTTACGGCTAAAATAAAATAAAATAATTATTCATCATATTAAAGACGATAACCAGGCAAGCACAAAGAAGCAAGAACAATATTTTCCTTTAACAGGATAATCGTGCATGATGCTACAAGGTCCACAATTTGGGGTGTCGACAAATGACCCGAGAAGGCAAGAAGGAGAGGGAGGGTGTAAAATCTTCACTATGACAAAGACAAAGTTGACAATGGTCAACAAGAGCACACACACCCCTCTCATGCTTAGCAGAAGATGGTCATCATGTCGAGAACAGGGGGAACTTCGATGGGGCATTACACCATTATATTTGTAGGTATATTGTGCATATATTTATCTCTTTGCATGATCTATAATTTGTTATGCTTTATGAATATAGGGAATTGAATATTGTTTTAGATTGTGGCACCTCCACCTACCCTCTCTTACTTTGTTTTCTCTCTATTTTTCACTCACTTGGATTGTCTCACCCTTTCTTGGTGCATCACCTTCCCTTAGAGTAGATTTATTTCATGCATCCTTCTATCCATGTCTCCTTGGAAAGCATTAGGATAGGATTAGATTAGTTTTCCATTCTCTACACTTTGGATAATTTGGCACTAGGTTAGGAGAAGAATTCAGCTTTCTCTAGAGTATTATCATACTTGCAAGGTCCCACACTGCAAGATAATCCCATGTTATGCAAATTACATTGGTTACCTCACATACAAAATCAGGAGTAGTCAGGGGTGCTGTAATTTTGACATAATAGATAGTTTCCAGACACAAAGCTAGTTTTTAGATGCAATACGAGTTTCTAATGAGGGTTTATGGATTTGTTTCAGAGATGAAGCACTTGAACCATGTCACATACAATTTGACCCAATTCTAGATCCATATGAGTCATGAAGCAAGTAAAAAAACTAAGTAACTCATCATGTTTCATTTATTATATTTAATATTTGTCCTAATCAAATGCAACTTCTTTACTAAATTTTACATGTATTTTAGATTTAAATGTTGGATCATTTATTTATTAATCCAATTGCACATGTATACATTTAATATTTCAATCTCGATTAGAAACCCCTTTAATCCTAATTTAGTGTAAATCGCCCATAGTGATTGGCCAAGCTAAAGAGCTAAACAATGTGTTGGAAATGATTCTTCCAAATATATGCAATGTGTAGAGAGACTATTTGGAGGATAGAATTCATGTGGTATTTTGATCATATAAAAAAGGCTACAAAGAAAAACACCATTCTAACTACCCTATGAAATGGAATTAGTGATTCTAATGGAATAAATTGCATCTAGATTATGCATGGTCATGGTTACAAGATAAAGTGATAAAGATTAAATTGAGAACCAATTATTGGAGTTTCCCAAAATGGAGAGAACATGAATGATGGCCAAGTGGAGCCAAGAATTACAAAATTTTAACCAAAGGAATGAAACCAAAAAAATTACACATAAAGGAATCTCAAGAGGGCCAAATTTTGTTGGTATATAAGAGTAGATTCAAAATACACCTAATGAATTAGTGCATTGTATTTTAAAAGGCCATATGACCCACACATAAAAAATAAAGGGAAATTGTTCTATGATATTTATAGTGAAACATTATTTCGAAAAGGATACTAGTAAATTGAATCCTTATTATCCCTAGTTAATATAGGGATTTTATAAGAAACAAGTGCCAAATTTTCATATTTAGGGAGGATTTTGATTTTGGCATGGAGAGGTAGAATAGATGTAAAAAATAGATGAGCTCAGTTTGTTTTCGATGTAAGATAAGGAAAGGGGAAAACATCAAATAGTTTTCACTATTGAAATCTAAATGTGATTTGGATTAGATTCATAAGAGTAATATGTGACGTCTTGAAAAATAGTTAAGCATGGGAACCAAATTTAAGAAAGGTAAATTCAATGAATATATAACATAAATGTAAATTGAATTTTAAATTCAAAACACATATAGAATATAATGGTGGAAATTAAATTCGAAAATAAAAGAAAACAATGATTCACAAAATTTTCAAAGGGTCATTTCTCAAATTTAGTGTGAATGCTAAGATCCCAAGTGAAATATAGTACAACCTCTCTTCTTTGGCCAAAATTATGTAGCTTCATGATAGAGTAGTTCCCATGAAATATAGTACAACCTCTCTTCTTTGGCCAAAATTATGTAGCTTCATGAGTAGTCATGTTATTTAAGCCTCAAGAGGAGACTAAGTATTTAGAGTGGTCGTGTTATTTAAGCCTCAAGGTAGACTAAGTAGTTAGAGTGGTCGTGTTATTTAAGCCTAAATAGGAGACTAAGTAGTGTATATAAATTTAAAACCAATTACTAAAATTTCCTACAAAACTACGACCAATACTTCATGACTAAGAAAATGAAAAAATTATAGACAATAAAGGTTGGTGACAAATAAAAGTGGGTTGTTTCCTAGTTGCGATATCACCATTGTATTAGGACAAGACAACTATTTAAGTATAAGAAATTGTTGAAGGATCATTAAGACCTAGTCCTTGAGAGTATAATATATTATGATATAATAAAAATTATTATATACACAAGTTTGTAAATGGTTTTGTATAGAATAAAAGACAAGGAACAATGTAACAATGTAACACTCCTAAATAAATAAAGGAATATGAAATGATCAATCATGAAGATTAAGAGTTAGGATTGACTCTATAAAAGAGATAAAGAATCGTGCACATAAGTTTATTGATTGTACTATTATTCTTGAGTGTTAAATTGATAATTATGTTTATTCCTAGACAATAGAATTTTATTTTAATAGTATATATGATTAAGTAAAATAGAATATATTCTAGTGTAATCCAATGCTATAGAGGAGACATAAAATAAATAAATAAATGAAATAATAAAAATTGAAATGATACCCAAGCAAAGTAATCTAGAAAATATTGAACTCTAATGTGCAAGAAGGGGTAAGAAATCCTTAGTTGATTCAATGTTGTCACAGGATTGTGTCGTAGTGAAGACTAGGTGAACAGGAGGAGGAAACCTTTGTACAGGATCCCGAGAACGTGCAAATCTAAGTTGTCCTGGATAGACTGGGATTCCCGGAGAGAGGATAAGGGTACCTGGTCTAAAGAAATATCTAGGAAACCTACTCTAAAGTGTCATTGGATGTTCTCTTGTGTTCACTTCTTGTCGTGTGAATGTCGTTGTGTGATCATTGAAGCACTGGTAAACCTGTAATGGAAGAATCACCTACAAAACCCCAGATAAAGAATCAAAACCCTAAAAATAAAGATGCATATGAAGGGGTCAAATTGTCCTCAGCTTCCAAATGGATGGACTTATCACTTAGTGTTACACTACATCTTAGACCCAATGTAGTTCTAGGTGTGTGTGTGTAATTGTGCCCTAGGTTGCTCTTTTTCCAATCGCACTTTGTGAAGTAGCGAACAAATAACTAGATGTAGAATGTAGTAAATGTGTGCATGGAAATAATAGACTCCCCTCATATGAAGTGTGATGCAGATGAACTAGCCTTGTGTGCCTTGTGATGGAGCTAGATGGATGTAAATGTATCTATAGATGCCTTTGATGGATGTAACCTTAGGTGGTGATAATAAGTGCTTAGTGTTTGGTCCCTCATTATGGTCACATAACTTTATATTTATATGGTTCTCTTGTTCTAATTTCATAATTAACCCCAAAAAGGATAACCACCAAAAATATAGAAATCTCAAATGGCTAGAAAGTGCCCAAAAGGTGAGAGTAAAGTGTAAAGAGGATCGGGCGCCTCAGTGGGGACCAAGGTGCTTGGGGCATCCCAATCAGAAATAGGAAAAATGTAGAATGACAATACAAACTAGGAAAATGTGGGTGCAAGATCGAAAGTAATAATAGAAAGCAAAGTAAAATGGCCAAAGACATGGGTTAATTATTACTCTTTTCACTTAATAACCATATGAATAGTAGTATGAGATAGAGACTAAATAATGACTCAAAGTGCGTGATTTTGTGTCTACAATATATTCTTTTTACTAGAATTGTTGTGATTATTATTGTTAGAACAAGTCTATGTATCTCTTGTGTCTCATTTATCCTTTTACTACAAGAAAATTTTAGATAAATATTGGAATTAAAGTAGTTAGATTGTTGCATGCATAAATTCCTGCACAAGAATGTATTCAGTGATGTAAATCCTATGAAGTAGATAGATATGGGCTAGACTACAAAATTAGCATTCCACAACAAGGAAATCTATGGGAAAATACTAATAGAATAGGTGGGAAATAAGTGAACAAAAAATATTGATAATTTTTGGGATTGATTACCATTTGGGGTGAAAGTTTCTTAAATTTAATTTATTTTTCCATGTTTTCACCAAACTGGTTAGAAAAAAATTGGCCCCTCTATCTTCTAAACCCATTTCTCAAAAAATATAGAATAAGTGTATGTATACAAATGCAAACATGTGGATTCTACAGAAATCTTCAAGAAAGATAAAGTCAAGTACACAAACATAAACATTTGGACTTGAGCAATAAAGAGAGTGAGTCGTGAGGCAGGAAATAGAGCTTTTAAATTTAGAGTTGGGAAGGATGGTGTTGGGGACCGGGAGGATGTGGATTCGATGCGGGAAGTTGCGAATTTGGAGTAGGATCAGGTCATAGGGAAGAAGGATGTAGCTTTTATGGTCAATAGAGACAAATCGACAACCCCTGTGCTCTCCATGTGGGTGGCCAGTGGTTCTAGGAGAAAAACATGGCCGGTCACAAGGGTGTTCTTCAACCTAAGGTGAGTAACATGGGTATTTCCCTCACAATACCCGATACAATAGTAGAACATGCTAAGGCAAAGATGGAACACACCATTTTGGCCAAAATTCCTAGTGGGTGCCCCATTATTGATGACTTTAGGAAATGGGCCATCAAAAGATGGATGCCTAGAGGAGATATGGAGGTGGTAGCTTACTCGAATGCCTTCTTTGTTATCACCTTGTCTTTGAAAGAGGATACCATGAACATCCTAGCTGGTAGACTGTGGTTTATGGGTCGGGATTTGGTTCTAGTCTAAAGTTGAAAACCTAGATTCAATCCTCTGGAATCACAAATGCGGAGTGCCCGGTTTGGGTATGATTACCGGGATTTCACGTTAATACTAGGAAGCCTAAAGTCATTAAGGGAATTTCTAGGGAAATTAGGATCTCGTTGTTGTTGACCCCATAACTCGGGCTTAAACAAGGCTATTGCATGCCATAATTTGTAATAATGTGGTCATGGATAAGGAGCGACAAAAATTATTACGTTTACCTCTAAATGGGGAGAGTATCAATAGAGAATAGACTATGAGCCTAGTCCGTTATTTTGTTTCTCATGCCTTAAGGCTAATCACAATGCTAAATCCCGCATAAAAACATAAATAAAAAAACAAAGAGAATAAGGGAAACAAGGTGTACCAAGTCAAGAAAGGCTCGGAAATCTTACCAATGGGGTTCATCTTGAGGTTGGGGAATCATCAAGGATTGTTTCCATTGAGAAAATGAAGGCGGTTGAAGAATCCTTGGGCTTGGTCATTGCAAAGATAATGTAAACTGAAGATAATGAAAAGAGCAGGAGGTCAAGGAAGCCAACCCAATTCAAAATCTTGAGGATAATCTAGACAAGTCAAAAGAAGCCTTGGGCTCTGCTCATTGAAGATATCATGCACCAAAGAGAAGGTAAAAGAGAAAGAGGATAAGGAAGCTATCCCGATGCGAAAGCGTGAGGAGAACCTAGACAAGTCAAAATATTTCAATGTCACTAATGAATAATATTAGATTAAATCTCTGGTTGTGGAGGATACATATGGCAGCCCTAGTTTTGTTTCCCGTGAAGTAGGACTCCAAACCGGTATTGGTAAGAAACATGTATGTAGTAATTAGACTAGATGAAATTGAAATAGTGGAAGCCATAGGCCGGAGGAGATAGAAATGGTGGGTGCTAGAATTATTCTTGTCTCGACACCACAATCCCACTCGAAAAGTATGTGAAGAATCCTACTTTGAAAGAAGATGTGGGTATGAACAAATAGGGTGTAGGAAGGCCACCTACGAGAGTAACTAGAGAAAGACAAGCAACGAAGGAAGTGGCGGAAGGAAGCCAAAGATCCTTGATAGGTAAGAGAGGACCCAAACCCAAATGATTATTACATCATGGAATATTAGAGGGTTGAATAACCCTAGGAAACATAAATTTTTGTATGATATTAAGATAAGTAATCATGTAGATATCCTTTTGATTCAAGAAACAAAAATGAAGGGTGATAAGTTTAGAGAAATCAAAATGAAGTTTTGGAAAGAAGCTATGTTCAGTTGTGTGGACTCTGTGGGAGCTTCAGGTGGACTAGCGTGCTTTTGGAATGGGAATAATGTTGAAGGAGAAGTCTTAATTGAAATCCGACATCATTTAACTATCTTCTTTACTAACCAAGTCATAAAAAGAAGATGAATTCTCTCAAATGTATATGCCCCAAATTCTGTGTTGGGCAAGAAAGAGTTATGGAATGAGATGAAAACCTTCAAGACCTGTTTCAGATATTTGGATTGGATGATAGGAGGGGACCTTAATACTCCCCTTCTCTTGTCCGATAAACAAGGTGGAGTCACCACCATCTCAAAAGCATGGATCACCTTGCAGATTTCCTTCATGTTAATGGTCTATTTGATTTGGAACTTAGGGGCTCCAAGTTTACCTAGTCCAATCAAAGAACAGGTGTAACTTGATTCAAATCAGACTTGACATATTCTTGGTTAACTTGTAATGGGTGCAAGGTCATGTGTACTCACTATCTTCTCTTGCGAGGACATGGTCAGATCACAATCCCTTGCTATTGAAATTTGATGAAGCCCAGCAGGTTAAAGGGAGGCCTTTCATATTTGAGAAGATGTGTAATTTTCACCCTGACTTAAGTAAGAGGATTGAAGAATGGTGGAACCTCCCCACCTATGGCAATAGTATGTATAGGGTGGCTGCTAAACTGAAGAATGTTAAAAATAACATTAAGAGGTGGAATAAGGAAATCTTTGGAAATATTTTCCTCCAAAAAGCATAGTCATGGAAGATTTAAGGCTTCTTGAGGAGCTTATGGAGGAAGGGGGTGGAGCATTCAGGATAAATATCAAGAGAAATTCTACTCTCTAAATTTCACAACCTACTAGCAAAAGAAGAAATATATTGGAGACAACAATCTAAAATCAACTGGCTTAAGGAGGGTGATAGGAACACTAAGTTCTTTCATGTCTCAGCTTCCATTAAAGCAAATAAAACCAAAATTCTTGAAGTTTCTAAGCTAGATGGGACATTGGCTAAGGAGGAAGATGATGTTACTCAGACTATCATTGGCTACTTCCAAAACCTATATGCTAAAGGAAATCAGCTGATAGGGGAAAGATGGTAGATGTTCTTTCACTCTTTGAGAATGTTATCAATGAGGAGGAGAACAGACTGATTTTGGTAGTCCCGAAGGAGGAGGAAATAAGAGCCATTATCTTCCTCATGGAGGGGGATAAATCCCCTTACCTAGATGGTTTCCCGACCTTCTTCTTCCAAATGTACTGGGATATTATTAAGAAATATGTGGTGCAAGCGGTGTAGGATTTATTTTCTGGGGATTGATGTTAAAACAGATCAACCATACATTCCTTGTGTTGATCCCTAAGGTGAATGGAGCTACGAACTTGAAAGATTTCAAACCAATAAGTTTTGAAATACTGTTTATAAAATATGCTCTAAAATTCTAGCCTTCATACTTCGGGAGGTTCTCCATAAGTTCATATCACCTAACCAAGGAGCTTTTGTCCCAGTAGACAAATTTTTGATAGTATCATTGCCATCCATGAAACATGCATTTAGTGGAAAATTATAATAGGGAGGCAATGATGGTCAAGTTGGACATGCATAAATCATATGACAGAGTATCTCCAGGAGTTTTTGAACTTGATTTTAGAAAAGCTTGGTTTCAACCTGTTTGTTTTGTAGATGATCAAGGAGTGCACAACTACACCCAATTTTTTGTCTTGATCAATGGTAAACCCCATGGGTTCTTTAAAGATGAGAGGGACCTTTGACAGGGAGACCCTCTCTCCCCTTCCTATATATAATTATGGCAAAAACCCTAAGCATATTATGTCGAGAGATATGAGGATTGGAAGTCTCAAAGGCATTCTTAGTTACCAATGGTGTGGTCCCTATTAGTCTGCAACAATTTGTGGATGACACCTTCCTTCCTTGGGCAAGTGAACGATGGAAGAAGCTAGAGTACTTAAGGATATAACTAGGGATTATGAGGAAGTTTCAAGACAACTAATCAACTTCCACAAGAGCTCTTTTTTTTTATTAATGTTAAACCCCAACAAAAAAAATAAGATTGGCGACCATCATGGAGTGCAGAATAAAAACCTTTATGGATAATTACTTTGGCATGCCTTTATGTGGTAGAAAGATTACCATGGATACCTAGAACCCTCTCATAGAAAGGTTTCAAAGGAAATTAGCATCATGGAAAGGTACCCTACTCACTCAAGTAGAAAAGTCCATCTCCTCTAGAGCTCCTTAAGGGGTAGCCACCTACATCATGTCGATTTTCAAGATCCCGAGCAAGGTTAGGAATATTATTGAAAATATCCAAAGAAGGTTCCTTTGGTCTGAAAATAGAAGATAAAGCTAGAATACCATTGGTGGCATGAGAGAATGTAACAAAGCCAAAAAGGTATGGGGAATAGGATTAAAAAACTTGAAAATCATGAACAAATCCCTCATTGCAAAATAGGGTGGAGAATCTATAAGAACAAGGCCTATGGGTTGAAATTATACAGGTGAAATACCTGTTGACTATTGGTGGAAGATTAGCTCTGCTAAATTCTACTGAGATGCCAAGAGGATCCATCTTTTGGAATAATCTTTGTCAGTGTAAACACTTCTTCAAGGGATAAGGTGGAATATTGGAAAAGGAAATGAAATAAGGTTCTGGGAGGACTCTTGGGTGGATAAGAAACCATTGGGGGAGAGTGAGCCATGGAACAATCTCAAACACTACTTTAGCCAATTTTTGGGGAAAAGGTTCAAAACTATTGGGTCCATGATCCTCAAGAGACAAAGTGGGTTTCTATTCAACCTCCTGCTAGCTACAGTGGGCCAATCAGACCTTTTGAAGAGCTCAATAACAGATTAAGAAGAACTCCTATCCCTAATAGACTGCTGGAGGATGAAATAATTTGGAGCAACATGAACTCAAGGGAGTATGAAGTTAAATCTAGTTATGAAATTTCTTTTGAAAATGAGGAGGAGAACAAGGACTATGCTAGAGTTTGGAATAAATATCTAACTCCTAAAATAAATTTCTTCATGTGGGAATCTATCCTGAACAAAATACTGACAGTGGACAATCTGAGGAAACGGGAATGATCCTCATCAACAGGTGTTATCTATGTAAGGAGGATGTCCGAATCTGTCCACCATCTATTTATAGAATGCAAGTTTACTTTTCAAGTTATTGTGGACATAATGAATATATTTAATGTCCAACCCCCCCCTGGGAAGCTTAAATAATTTGTTAGAACAATGGCAAGGGGCCTTCAAGCCAAAGATCATCAATCTAATTTGGAAGTGCTCACTCCCACACACCTTATGGTGTATCTAGCTCGAGTGGAATAATAGGATCTTCCAAAATAAGACAGCTAGCATAACTAAGGTGGTAAGCAAGATTAAAAAAATATCAAAGATAACATTGAAATCTACAAACACAAGTGGGAAGACTCCTTGGCTGAGGAAGATATCAAAATTATCCAAGCTCTAAGAATAAGCCCGACCAAAGCTAGAGGGAAGAATGAGAAAAAGAAGGATAGGACTAACTCCAAATGGAAACCACCACCCAAGGATTGGGTTAAACTTAATTTTGATGGCTCTATAAAGTCAAGGGAAGGAAGGTAGGAGGGGTGGTCTGATAAGGGATCATCTTGGAAACTTTCTAATTGCATATGTTGGTCCATTAGGGAATAATTCTAGCAATTATGCGGAGGCATATGTGGCGGTGAAGGGAATTAGGATTGCCAAGAGACTCCAATATAGGAAAATCATGATAGAAGGAGACTCCTATTAATCATTAAATCCATTGAAGGGAAATATAAGTATGGTTGGAACATAAAAAACATGATACTTGAGGCTCAAGTATGATGGAAGCCTTTGATGATGTGGTGTTGTGCCATGTGTTTAGAGAGAGTAATTCCAACATGGATGGGTTGGCCAATCAAGGTAATGATTTGGTGGATTGGGGAGAATGGCTGGGAAACATTCCTTGGAGCCACATCAAAAACTTATTAATGATGAAAAACACAGCCAATAAATCTCACACAAGCCATAAAAGACTAAGAAAGGTTAAGTGGAATAGATTCAACAAGATTAAGTGCTCCACTTTGATGGCCAAAAAGATAAATGTGGTTTTGAGTGGAACAAAACCAATAAACAAAGGAGAAGAAATTTGATAGAACAGACTGAGCCAAACATGGGAGGTGATAGGTTGTGACCGAGCCCACTTTGTTTAAGGTGGTGAAACAGGATGCCATGATTTGGAGGATTCTGAGGAGGGGGCTTCACAGAGTACATCAAGTGCATCAAAGGTAACGATCCTGACCTCGCCATTGATTTTGCCAAAGCTTGGGATCAGGGGAGGGTTAAATTTAGGGGGATAGAGATGCATGTCACTAAACAATATATAGCTGATGTCACTGGGATGTCGATGGAGGGTTTGAAATTGTTCAAAGACAAGAAACACAGAAACCATAAAATCTCTATCTTTTTGGCCCTGGTGAAAATGTGCACTTATTCGATGATGGCATTGCTAGGAATTTTCTTCTTGAGAGATGGGTCAATGTCTGTAAGGTGGTTATGCATTATCTTACACTTGAGGGAAAATTCCAAAAATTTATACCCATCATCTATCTATTTTGAACTATTTTCCGTAACCAAGCCATGAGCTTTCCATTCTTCTTACTCAGGTCCCTTTTTGTCTCCATTTAGATTTTAAAGAGGAGAAGGTGGATACCCATTTGCACCACGGTTTGATCATGCTGCTTTTCTAGCATGGAAAACCTTGTTTACCCCTATCCCCTAGCCCACTAACTTGGATGATGAAACCTTGGTGAAAGAATGAAAAGGAAGAAACAAAAGGAAAAGGTGGGGAGTGATAGTGAGGGTGTGGCCATGGAGGTTCTTTATGACTTGAAGAAGGGGGAGTCATCTAAAGGGAAGGGCATTGTTGAAGAGTTTACTGGGTGTCCCATCAACTTTTCTTGGAAGGCTAATATGGAGGAGGCTATTGATACACTGCTCAAAGTTACCAAACAATTGGTTCAGGATATGAGGGAATGACACATCAAATTTGCTGTCCAGAAAAAAGTTAATGGTCTCAAGGCGACTTCACCATGCAGGAACACAGATCTCGATATTGCAGGATCAGCTAACTAAGAAAGACAATCAAAGGAGGGGTATGAGGTTGGATCTTAGTAGCTCGGATGAGGACGAGGATGAAGCTGACACCAAGGATGGCAAGCAGGAGAAGCTCTCGACTCCTAGGAAGGAACCAGTCAACCTGAATCAAGGTCCCAAATCTCGCACCAAGAGAAACAAGAAAAATAAACTTTAGCTTACCCTTGGCAGATGGTCTATTGGTCTTTTTATCTAGGTATGTGTTCTAGTATGTTTTTTTTAAAAAATGTATGATGTTTACGAGGTTGCTTTTTCCTCGCCCCATGTTGGGCCTTCATGTTGGTCAAGTGTTTTTGCCCTATCTATCTTTTGGGCCCTAGCTTGTTTTTAGGTTGTGTGGTTTTTAGCCTTGCCTCTTACCTAATCTAAAAAAACATTTCTTGCATGTATAATGTGGTTTTTAGTCCCCCAAAGCCAAATTATTACCAAATTATTACCTAATATAAAATGGAAACTTGCAATAACATGAAAAACCTTAATTTTGTTGTAGAATATGCCCCTAGAAAGATCTTTGATACCACTTGTTATGATCTTAAATTTGAAAAAATTAAATCATTTGAAATAATAGAAAATAAAACGAAATACTCAATGGACTTTAGAACTAATTACTAACCTCCTTTCTTGTATTCATATATCTTTGGCCTCTTCAATGAGGTAACCTCCTTTAGAGAAGAGTGTGTTATCGCAAATAATCTCCCATATCTCTTCCTTACAACATCAATGTATAGGAAATATAACTTTAACCCTAATGCTCAATGGTTGCCTTATAACAACATAGGCACATGAGCTTCATTGCAAATCCTAATCCTAATATCAAGGATCGGCCCCACACAAATAGGTAGGTACTCGAACTAAAAGAAAAAGATGACATATTACAATAAAAAAATAATATAAGATAGTTAGGACATCATGGTCCTAACAACTAGTAAATGTTATATGCTTCTCTACATGATTGAACTCTACTTTTGGCATTAGGATGCTTTAAAACTAGAAATATTATTTCCTTACTAATTCAATATGTACTCATGTGTCCTAAATGCACTAATACACCTATGTATTTATAGACTTCTTGAATTCAAATTAGGACCCTATTAACACACAAACCAACACACATTAGGTAATAAAGGTCGATAAATAAGGGTCAAAACATCAAATCTCCCAAAGCATAGGTAAAATGGGCCCTCAACATGAGTTTCTATAATGGTACAAGTACAAATTTGACATAAGAGACCTACAACTACATATGCACCGACAAGATGTCCATAACACCAAAAAATAAGGAAAAGACAAAAAAAAGTATGGAAATGAGATAAACTAAAAAAGAAGATATTAGACGAGGATAATATTAAGTAGAACAAAGAGTCAATAAGAAGAAAACAAGGTTACAAATGATCAATACAAAATCAAAAGTAAAAAATAAACAAACTAAATATCAAATAATACAAAGTGAATACACACTAATAAAAGCCTAACTTATATCAAAATTTAAAAAACATAAAATATACACTAATACCATAAAAATATCTAGTCTTATACCAAAATTAAGTGTCTCTGTGATTTCTTTCATGAATTCTCGACCTAATATACACAACAATCATTATTTATAAATACATAAAATAAAGAAATGGGGAATACCCAAATATACATATTTTTATAAAAACAACCTTTGATTATCTAATTATAACTTTAATATTTATATAAAATTAAATATTGAGTTAGGGTAATTTAGTCCTTGAATTACACTTGGCCGTAACTTATTTATGAATCTAAGGAAAGTGTTTTTCTTTTCTTCTTCACTAAAGATGCACTCCAAATCAAACTTTGACTGATGGTTATGTGACCACTTAATAAAACGTGCTCAAAATGTATCCAAAATTTCGTGCATTCACTCCCATGTTCACATTTAAAACTCAATTTACACTTGGATTCCCACAATTTTTGTTTATATGTGAAGTTGTTCCCACTTTGGTGTAGATGGATTCCCACAAGTGTCAAAGTCATTAAATAGTCATACAAAAAAGCCATCATTGGATCATTAAAAGAGTCAAAATAACTATTCTTTTTCTTTCATGGTGGAAGAGTGTTACATGTCTATGTTGGAAGAGTGTTACATGTCTATGTTCAATTTTGACCTCTTATATTAAACATCCAAGTATGTACATTTGATGGTCTTATACACTTTATTGGTTTTTTCGTTTTATAATTTAGAGGTAATCGAGGATTGCCTAATGTTTTTCATTTTTTTAATTAATTTAGTTTTTTTTTTTTAATAAACCTACCTAGCGACTCGAAATTCTCAAGTTCTAACACAATTAATTGTTAGTAAAATGGTTTTGTATTAGAACTATGAATGAAAGGACTAATTAGTATATACGATTTGATGGGTTGTTCATGCAAACAACCCCTCTTGTCGAGAGGAGTTTGAGTTGTCCATCTTAGAGTACAATTACTTGAATAAATTAAGCATAGTTAAATACACAAGACATACAATACTTTAAAATGAGCTTTCATTTCCTTTCCACATATCTTTATGATGAATATAGCTTGACCAATTTCCGTGACACATTATTTGTTAGGATGTCATGGATTTATTAGAATGTACGACTTATTAATAAGGACATCATTAGTTATTTAACTAAAATGGTTGTAATCGGTCAGAACTATATCAACCGCTTTGTAACTAGTTCATTCACAATATAATGACAAACACACTATCTCCATAGTGTGCAATTTGCCTTCTCTTTATTTCTTCCTTGTGCACGTCTTCCAACATTGGTATCGAGTGAACACAAGGAGGTTTTTGAGAAAAGGAAATCGAAAGACTTTTTAGTCTTTGTAGTCGTAGGATTTTGTGTGGATTTTTATACACTTTTCATTTAAATTTTCAAAGTCACTAAGGGCACAAATAAATCGAGGGAAAAGTCATTAGAAACAAGGGAAAAATGATATAGTGTAGTCACGAAAATACAATCTACAAATTTTAGCGCAAATAAAGATGAAAATACAGTTCGTGAATCCAAAGACAAAAACACAGTTTGTGAATCCAAAGACTTCATTTTTTGCCATTAATACTGCAGTTCAGACACTTGAAAAAGGGAAAAATATAGTGGCGCAAGGGCATAAACTCGGGAGACAAGGAAAAATAATTTTCAAATCAGCATCCAAAAATCACGAACTAGGGCACGTTTTCAGTTGTATTCTTCCAATATCTAGGGCACGAAACAATGCACATCACAGTTGCAGCAAAGGGCACACTTGGAACTGGTATTTTATTCTCTGTTTACTCATTTTGGTATTTCGGTAAAAACACAATCATATTTATTTTATTTTATTAAATGGAAATTCCCATAGAAAAATATTCTGGTCTAAATTTTCATACATGGAAAGTGAAAATACAAATGCAACTTATGAATAAAAAATTGTGGGGCATAGTAAACGGGAAAGAGAAAGCACCCACCAATGCATCTAAATTGTTAGATTGGCAAAGTAGAGATGATAGAGTGAAAGCTATTATTGGCCTTGCTCTCTCCAACTTTGAACTTCATCATGTAGACCTAGACAAATCATCCAAGGAAATTTGGGATGCTCTAAATAAATTATTTGGAGCGAAAGCAGTTAATGCCAAAATTTCCCTAAAACTTTAGTTATATAGGTTCAAAATGGATGAAGAAGTCTCTATGCCAAACCACGCCAATAATTTGATGTCCCCGATCGAAAACTAGCGTAGAAGTCAAAGCTACGATAGAGGATGAAGATGCCAAAGCTATCATATTAAATAGTTTGTCTCCAAAATACAACAATGTAGTTTTTAACCCTTAGTTAAATTCAATCTCAATCTCTAGATGATATGATTGCAACTCTTCTAGATGATGAAAAGTGAACAAATGCTAAAGATGCAGAAGGTAATTCTAACAAGAAAGTGCATTTTATTCCATAACTAGAAACTTTCATAGAAGGTCAAATAAAGATAACTAGGAGATTAAATGTCATTATTGTAAGAAAAGAGGTCACACAACATGGGATTTTCGTGTTCGAGTCAATGATGTGCTTAAGGGTAAAGGCATATCAAATACAATCAATATAGCCATGGTCGAAGACCCATCAGATGTAGAAGGTAGTGAGGATAGTGACAAATACGTAATATAAAGATGCTCTAAACTCGAAGGAAGGAAATGATACAAGGTAGATGGAGCTCGGTATGGATGGTTTCTCAAATAATTTGGGAAACTGTGGATCTCGGGAATTATACCCACACAAGGGTCATGAGACAACTAGATGGAGTATGTGGATGGCTCACTATGTATGGTTGTCCAATAATTCGGGAGATCTATGATTTGGGAGTTCGGGAAGTGGATCCGGAAGTGGGGAATTCATCTTAAGATCTACACCTTTACGAAGGTCACAAATCAACTTGATGGAGCCCTACCTAGTCAAATCATCGCTTTCGAGTGAAAGCCTTTGAAGATTACATAGTTATGTTTGGTTTTAGTTTTATTACAATGTTTGTTTTTGCTTTATGTAGGATAAGCCTTAAGAGGGGGTATTAGAATGTAAGGTTTATTCATAAGGACGTCATTATTTATTTAAATAAAAGATGGTCAGAACCAAATGTAACTATATCAACCACTTTGTAACTACTTCATTCATAATATAATGACAGACACATTATCTCCATAGTGTGCAATCTACCTTCTCTTTGTTTCTTCCGTGTGCACGTCTTCTAATAGGTTTTGTATCTATAAAACGCCATTGTTGTATAGTGAAAGTGCAAGGCTCAATTATGCTTTGTCATAGAATGTGTTATTCACACATAAATACAAAAATCAAATTATGATGGTTTTACAAATACTTTTATATTTTGATGTGATGAGAAATGCAAGATTTTTGGTGAAATTTGTGTACAAAAGAAATCGAACAATCAATCACACAACATCACGATAATATGATATGACATCGATACATTGATATCCTAGAAATCCTTAAGTTCACTAAGTTCATATCACATCATCTAAATGATGGGATATTCGAGTGGTTCAAAATGTTTGCTTAAACTATATCACTTCATCTTGATGATGGATCACTCGAATGGTCTAGAACATCTCCTAAATTCCATTTTTATACGGCATCATCCTAATGATGGTGGTTACTTCAATGGTCTATAACATTAATGAATAACTTTTAGGAGCTCCGAGTTTGTTTTCATATCACATCATTGCAATGATAAGCCATTGGTGGCGTCTAAAACGTCAATGAATGATTTTTAAGAGCTTAATATTTCTTTCATGTCATATCACCATGATGATGGACAACTTAATAGTTTACACGGCCATAATCTCTTGCATACACAATTTTCACTCGTAAAGTGCACATTTCTCGGTACCATTAACTTTAGAAAGCATCAAATATAAGCATTTAAGATAATATTTTTCTTTTAGATCCACTCACATACAAATACCACTATTCATTAGGAAAACAAAATAAAATATCTTTTAAGGAGGACCCTCCAAGAAATCAATCTTTTATTCTTGAAAAGAAAGAGGATTTAAAAAATAAGAAACTACTAAAATATATAAGCATAAAAATGTCAAAAACATAATACGAATAATTTAATTCAAAACATAATACAAATAATTTAATTTCCATTCAAGGATGCAATTTACTAGTAAATGTGTGCAGTTGTTAAAGTAACGAGTAAAGTTTAAGTTTTAATAATGACATTAAGTAATCATAACAATTATTGACAAGTGACGAACTTGCTACTCTTCCTATACTTGAATGAGGTCCTTATATTGGGTGGAGGCTAAAGTCTCAACAAAATACACTACCGTACACATATGCCTACATACATACCAATGCATGCTCGTAAAAGGTCAAAATTTCATGATTTTTTAAAATAAAAGTCGACCAATTCATTTGCTACATGATTATTGCTACAACAAAATTGGGATGTGGATTCATTCATAAAATATAAACCAAAGTTCAAATCATAATAAAATTCTAAATTGTGTATTTTCATTAATATCTACACTATATAAGTAAAGGCCCCAAGCTTGATTAATGCCCACATTACATAAGTAAATGTTTCAATAGAGTTGCTCCAACTGTACACATGAGAAGTCTACATAAAGCATGTTTCGTCGATGTTACAAAGTTGTTCACTCATGGTTTGCACACATGACGTAGACACCGACTACAAAGACTATTCAATTTTTAGATTCATAATACATGATGTTCATTAAATTTGATTGGTTAGTACTCACTTGAAACCTTTTTTAAAAAAATATTTCGTACTATTTTTCAAAAGACTAGCTACAGTAAAACTCACAACAAAACACCATACTAAGAACTCAAAAAAACTCAGGATATATAATGAAACTCACAATAAAACACCATATTAAGAACTTTTGAAGTAATTATGAGAACTCAAAGCACACTTTATTGTATCACATGCTCAACCCTTCCTTAACCAGGGTAGTTAAGGCTACCCCACATTGAAGGATAAGAATTGGGTGAACCCTTGTCACCATTACTTTCCCCAAATAATTCCGCGACTTGTGCCGCTAATGCATTTGTCTACAAGTCAAATAAGGCCGGGAAAATTGCATGTCAAGTACCGTATTTGTCTCATCTACGGCGTACGATACGGTCGCACCAACCTTATCATCACAATCGGTAAAAATAAAAAGACGGATCGAAAATGTTTTTTTGTTATCACGTGCGCGATTAGGGGGAAAAACAAAACAAAAAAAAGCAATGCCGCGTAGGCATATGCGGACGAAGAATACCACGTGGAACAGTATTTT
Source organism: Taxus wallichiana var. yunnanensis (assembly GCA_018340775.1). NCBI lineage: Eukaryota > Viridiplantae > Streptophyta > Pinopsida > Cupressales > Taxaceae > Taxus > Taxus wallichiana. Next base: position 542,643,158 of record CM031241.1, on the reverse strand, counting down.
TTTATTCCGTCCCTTGGAAACGTCGAAGGGTTTGGCGTGACGTGGGCATGATTATAGCGGGAAGATCTCTCACTGGGCGGAGCGGATGCTACGTCAGCATCGCAGGCCGAGCTGTACACTTGGCGGCAAAAATAATGATAAAATATGAATCCGTACGGGCATATGTATGTATGCATGCATGTGCGCATGGTGATGTGTGGGCGTGCATGGCAGACAGGCATACATGATGGGTATGGTGAGGTGTCACTTTTTTTAACAAAAAAGGGAAAATAACGGAAAGTCCAAGGGCTAAAAGGTGGGGGTATTTATGTTGAATATCAAGTGGGTATTTAATGTGTTTTTAGTTTTGTTTTCATCTTTGAAAAGTTATGGAGGGCTATGAATAAAAGGTTATTTAGGTGGAGGGTCTCTTCTTAAAAAGTAGATAATGTGTGATTCATGTGTTATAATAGGAGGGGTTGTTTCATCCAGTGTGGGTACTATTGTGGATGTTGAAGGGACTTCATAACTAATAATTTTGTATAAGGTGTAAAGTATCTGCGGAGGGAAAGAATTTGTTTTTCTAAATAAAGTTAGAAGTCTTTTTGGATTAGGGTCGGAAATAGCTAGATATTTTGTGGAAATTTTGTATCTATTGGTATGGTGCGTGCGTGAATGATCAACTTTCTTTGACTTAATGTGAAGGGCTCAAGGGTATCCATTCCGTCAAATTCACTAGCCTAAACTCTTTTTGGTACCTATGGGGATTTGTACCATGGTGGATGGTGAGACAACACCCTTTACTTTGAAAATGATATGTGAATATTTATTATATTGATAATGATGAATAATAATGTAATCTAAATCATATATTGAGGGGTAGAATATAAAACAAATATACACAAGAAAATAATACCTTAAAAATGAGGAAAAATAACTTACAAATGGTTGTAAGTTTTTTTTTAAATTAATTCGGTATTTAATGGAAGAAGTTTCAAACAAAGTTTGGCTTCCTCTTATTTTCTCGGTATTTACATATTTACTTGATGTAACTTTTAAATACAAATACAAAGAAAAATGCAAGGTAGATAAACAGCCGAGAGTGATCACACTCATGATGTACTTGTAGTGAATGTTAATCCTTTTCGATCATTGTTTCCAATATCTATCGGTGCCTGCCTTATCCAATGTCATACCTAGTGATTAATGTATTGTTGTGCCCATGTCATTTTGAAAGGCACTCATCAATGGTGTCCTCAAGTACATGCAAAGGGAATTAATGCGATGTCTTTTTGAATTGAAGGTTGGAAAAAATAGATATTTTGGAGAAAATTTGTATCGCTTGGTATCGGTGCGCGGATAATCAACCTTTTTGGTTTAATGCGAAGGGCTAAGGGGTATTCTTTCCATCAAATTCACTTGCCTAAACCTTTTTGGTATCTATGGGGATTTGGTGAGGCAACACCCTTTACTTTGAAACTTATATGTGAGTATTTATTGTATTGATGTGATGAATAATAATGCAAACTAAATCATATATCATGGGTAGAATTTGAAGTAACTTTATATACACAAAACTAATACTTTAAAAAGGGTGAAAGTAACTTACAAATGGTTTTCAGTTTTTTCAATATTGGGTATAAAATGGAAGACGCGTTCCAAACAAAATTTGGCTTTCCTCTTATTTTCCGGCATTTACATATTTACTTTTTGTAACTTTTGCATACAAATCGAAATAAAATGCAAGGTAGATAAACAGTTTTGAGAGTGATCACACTCTTGATACAGTAGTGAATGTTATTCCTTGTCAATCAATGTTTCCAATACCTATTGTTGTCGTATCTAATATCATACCTTGTGATTTATGCATTGTTAGTGCCCAAACTATTTTGAGATGCATTCTTTGACAGCTTCCTCAAATAACATAAGGAATTAACAAATGCATTGATTAAATGTATCCCTTGGGGACACAATTTTAAAGTTAATAACTAGATAGAGGGGCAAAATGGGGGTTTTAAACACGAGCTTTATATAATATGAACAACCTCTCCAACAACTTAATTTAATAACTTCTACTATAACCCATAAATTGAATGTCAATATAATTTTGGCTCCTTTACATAGTAAGGTTATGATCTCCAATTGAATGTCATTCAAGCTCAAAATGAAGCTTACTCGTCTGCGGCTTGTTTTGCATTGATTATTGTGATTGGGTTTAGCAATTTTCACATTTCTTTATTGTAAATGTTGTTAAATTATTTGTGGAGTACAAGTGGTTTTACCTTTAAAAGAGCACTTTCTCTTTTGGAGATATGGATAATTTGGTTCTTAACATGAGAAGAGTATAGTCTCGCACTTGTTTACTCGAATTTTTGATGTTGCTTAAAAATTTATTAAATAGTAGTTGGGTGGCCTCACATCCTTGATAGTGAAATTTTGCATCTAATGTTTGTTGTTATATCTATTATGGGGCCACCGCCCTAGGTTGCTAGAAAATAATTGAACTCGCCAACATATTTGTAGTTATGTTGAGGGAATGCTTTGCATGATCAAGTGTTTTACTACTGAGCATTTTTAGCATATAAATCTTGTCTCATCAATGAGAAAACATTTTATGTCTCTCATTTATTCTTGTAAGATTGCTAATGAGTTTATCTCAAGAGCCTTTTATTTCTTATATAGGAATTTAGAACCCTAAATGTATAGTGGATGTGTTTATGTTGAACATCATGCGACATCGATGGAGTTATGAGAAGAAGGGGGAGTTTCCAACACAATCAAGTCCATTTGGTGTATGCATGATGTCGAAAATTACACATGACTTCCATGCCTTTAATAAGCATTTGTAGTGGTGGATAATTTGTCTTTTTTAAAGTATGTCGTATAATGATTTCAAAGGGAACTTATTTTTTATCCATTTCTATCATACCCCATTTGATAATGCTTGTATGGGATACTCATCCGATATAATTTGGGTTCCTATACAATTGATTTCTATGATTTCCGTCGTTATTTCCTATAAAGTAAATGCCAATTCATTATAGTTCCAATTGTTGTTATTATCAAAGTTACGAAGCCCAAACATATCAAGGTCAATTAGATATGGTGTATAGTGTATTGTGTGTGTACTATATACATAGTGTATGTGCTAGAGTTATTCCCATTCTTACATATACATATCCATCTTCCTTTCTTCTTGAGTGTTGAATTCATAAATGTTGTTAGTTTATGTAAGTGCGGTTCAATATATCACACACAATACAAAGTTGTGATTTATTCACAATGTACACTAATTTGTTATTTACTCACACCAACGATTGTTTAAATGTTTAAAAATGATTTGTATAGTGATGCAGAGCATCTAGGTTCACGAGAAATATTTCACCCCGAAAACATTTAGAGGTAGTGAATAAAGACATGCATAATGTCACACTACTCTAGAGCATGCCACTTCCTACATATTTGTGAAGGCTTAACCAAGACACACATTCCTACACAACCACAAAATATTTCCTATGTTCCGGAACACAAGCTTGGTCACACAAACCAATAATTACCACACACACTTGTTTATTTGTGCAAAACCATAACATGTCATATTATGTCGTGTAACACTTGTTCCTTATATAAAAATCTACAAGCATTAAACATGATGCCTAAGACTTAGTGAATTTCAAAAGCATTATGGATGCCACCAGACACTTCAATTATGTGAAGCATTATAAAAATGTAATAGCACTACCATTTCCTACCATGATTGGATATGCACTCTGACAAAATATCTTATAGTTCCATTAATGTAGTTAGAAGGTGAATCTTGATCCATTTTCATGCCGAAGGAAAAATCAAATGATGTGATATGGCTTGATCTAATGGAGAAGTCTTCACGAGAATATCAATGTAAATCTAAGTCATTTTAAGGAATATTATAAATACATCTTTGTTCTTCCATAATTCACTATGCAATTTATAAATGAAAGGGAGTTTTGATCATGTAAGGAATATTCCTATATCTAGTATTCGATTAGGAAAAGGAATTAATGTGAAATTATTGAGTTGACATGAGTGAGGTTCTCAGAATATTTGTAGAGTGTGTAAGCATATGATAGGTCATTGGGTTTTAATTCTAAGACAATTCTTGTGGAGTCTTTATTGGTGGTCGAGATACTCTATGTTGTGGGCTGAGATCACTTTCAACAAAACATTGGATTACTTCATAAGTGAATGAATTGCATGAGTAAATAAAACCTCGAGAGATATCTAGTTCTCATCTATCTCTACTCTTAACACTATCATTAATCTACCTACTCTAATACTTGGGGAAAAAGGAAGAAGGAGATGGCATAAAATGGAAAATGGTGATGCCCTTGTTGTCTAAATAAAACCCTATGTAATTTTGAACAACATGTCATAAGGACTTAGTTGTTTCCATGCCCTAGAAAAGTTACGAGAGACTAGATCAATTTCTTGTGGAATATAAGAACTCGGTGTTCCATGGGTTCTTCTAACTCGTGGACCAAAGAAAAGAGTAACTCAAGAACTCAAGAAAAAATTGATGAAGTTCGAAGTGTTAGACACTATCTTTCAACACTTTTGCAAAACCAAAAAAATTAGCCCTAAAAAATAGGCTAGACAGATAGCCGCATAATTGATTATCCGCGGGGGAGTCAAAGAAAACAACTAAGTTCAAAATCTGTTGACACTAGTTTGGTGTTCGGCGGGTTCGCTAAATTATAACGTCCAGCGGATTTCCTCAAACCTGTGGATTAAAGGAAAATAACCACAAGGCTTTAAAGCCATGCCAAGCTAGAACTAGAGATCCAACCACCCCAACCACTAGAATTTAATGGAGTACGACGTCGTTGTGATTAGTCTGATGGCGTGTGATAGACTCAAAGGGGGGTCATGATATAGTTTTTGATTGCATTTGGAGGTGACCATACCTGTACTACAAAAAAAAATTGTAAGATCTCGTGGCACCAAAACTCATTCAATGTGTATTTCAAACACAACCAAATTCTAGCTAGATAGTCCTTTTCCATGGTGTTTCTCTTTCTCCATGTCGAATTGTATAAATACAAAATCTTATGTAATTAAAAAATGGTTCTTCTCCCTCTTTCCTTAACATATTTTTGATCTCTTCTATGTGAAACTCAAAACCTCATGATGTCAACCTCTGTAACTCGCGACTGGTGTTTTCTTGCCTCAGCTCTATATGTAAGCTTTAAGAATGATTAATGCAAGTGTGTCTCTCTTCCTTCCTTGAATAATTTTTGTTTGGTTTGAATATCTCACCCTTTTTCATATTTAATGTTCTTCTATCTCTTTGCATATGATTTGTGTGCATTTTTTCAACCCGTGACTCACGTTTGTTGCATTTGTGTCATATGGATTTGGGAAATTTCCACCTTATTTTTCCATTATCACCACCCATTAGCTTAGAATTTACCTTTCTTACACCTCTCTCTCCATGGTCCCTTGGAATTATTAGTGTAGGATTAGCCGTAGGAGTAGTTTTAGTGTTAGATGTAGGCTGTGTTATGTGGGATTTACCAAACCTCGTGTAATGAAGGAAGACGACCTTCTTTGAGGTTGATCTCACTTTTATAAAATCCACATTGTAGAGATCATCCCATGTTGCCTCAAAATATTGGATCCGTGTGATGCAGGGAAAAGTGTAATTTTGAGCTCCAACAATTTTGGCATACCCGATGGGGCGATTGATAAAGCTTAGATTTCATTATTGCTAAGTTTTGGTGTGTGACTTAGTGATTTCAGCCTTTTGAGGTAGTTCTTCAACACATATGGTGACTCCCAAGTTTAAATCATCCGATCACGTAACCCAAAGGCCCATTTTCATGAGAAGAATACAAACTAGATCAAGTGCAACAATTAGTGATCCTTTTGAATATATGCATTTGTCACCAAGAAGAAGAAGAGGTAGAGCAGTTCAAAGATTACCATCTCCTCCAAATATAACTCTTTCTACTCCTCCTCTTGGTAGGCCTTTCTTGTTGTCCTCTAGGATTTTAAGACCCATTCCATTCATGGTATACTAGAGAAATATTCCCGTGCTATTTTTAATGGTGGTATTCCCTTAGCTCTAAATTCCCAACATGATATACTAGTGTCTCGTCTTAAAATTATTCCCTCCTTCACTGGTGAAAATTCTACCACCCCATTGATCATATTCAATATGTTGTCAATGTGTGTTCAGTTCATCTAGTTACTGAAGATGATGTTGCATTAAGGATTCTTGATTCTTTACTTAAAGGTAAAATAATTTAATGTTATAGAATGTGAATACTTGCTTCCATTCACAATTGGGATGAGATTGGCACAACTCTTTGTCAAAAGTTTGAGGAATAAGTAGATAAAATATCCTTGTTAGAGCAACTCATAACAGAAAATGAGCTCCAAATGAGCTCATGGCGCATTTTAATTTCATATTCCAAAGTGAACATGGGACATAATTATAATGATGCTAAGACCAACCCATAAGGTGCATTCTTATACTTACTTAGAGCTCTAAATTTTGATATAACAAAGAATGATTCAATCTATGCACATTGTCTAGTTACCAAATGCCTATGTAATAGCCATTAAGGATGGAAATTATCTTATCCAAGTAATAAAGTTGACCCATATATTTCTTATAACCATTTTTTTGAATTACCACATGATACCCAAATTCGTTGTTTCTCCTTTTCTTCATCTCCTGCTTCCACATCTGGTTCCTCTATCAAACAAGAAGAAATTAAAATTCTTATTGTCGAACTTAAAAATATAACAAATGATATTATCTCCCTTAAGAGACATCATGCTCTAGCTCCTAAAATTTATCCTAAGCCTTTATAGGGTTACATGTAATAAGGACTTCAATATCCAAATCAAATATTTCCTTATAATTATCCTCTAAGAAACCCACCAAATGATAGTCCACAGCCTCTACCTCGCTCCCAACTTAAGCAAAACATTGTTTCAATTTAGAATAATATTGACAAATGTTTTGAATGGTGTTATCCTTGTGATCAACCCCATAATCAATACACATGTGAGGTTGGAATGAACTCCTCGGGAAAAAACTCTCATGGTACAAACCCCATTCTACCCGCATGAACAAACCGTGACTCTTTCCACAAGCAATGCAAATAAAGTTAAAGAGTCTACTCCGAACCCCAACTTCATACTCTCTCGGATCTAAATAATTATGTGTTACTAATCAAGCCGTAGGTAATTCATACATGCCAAAACTTCCTCGTGGCAGCTCATATAAGATCTAAGAAGTGACAGATGGATGTGAGATCTCCTCCTCATGTTACTCCATTTTTTCATGAAATTTATAATTATTCCATGGACTTGAGCAGAAACTCAACTTCATCCAGTTTTCCGTGGGTTTCTCAAAGAGCCGCAAAATGATCACGGGACATACAAATCCCACCAATCATGGAGCCTTTGCAGAGAGAATAAAGAAACAAAGAACATGTCGTTCCTTTATAAATATGTAGGTATTCCTCTCAACATTATGGAACAAATGAAGAAAACAAATCTCAATGCCACAATGTGGGATGCCTTGTCTATCACATCTTAAATGGATTTATTACAAGAAGCGTTGAAGTAGCTTCCACCTTTGGAGCACGCCATGCACAAATCAGATGTCACACTCAATATATGTCAACTAAAGGATGAACATGTAAATTCAATGGCTAAGGCTACTCCTTTCTATATGTCTCTCATAATTAGAAGCACCTTGTTCATAACTACATGATAGATTTGGGTGCTAGTACTTCAGTCATGCCAAAGAAAATAGTAGACATTTTGGGGATTGAGTACAATCCAACCTCTAAGGGTGTTTTATGCAATAACATTACTTGATTAATTATGATTATCACCAGCAATAGAACACCAAATAACACAATATTGCAGATAAATGCTCTCAATATGAAAGTATAATAGCTTAGCCACTTCGAGGGGGAAACCTCCAAAACATACAATAAGACTCAAATACTCAATATGATGATCATCCACTACCTATAACCCCTATTTATACTATTCCTATGATATGGTCATCAGCAAGGCCGATCTACTAATGATAATATATCATATATGAAAGAGATACATCATCAAGTTAGATATTTCCATCCAATGTAACTTGTAAGATATATAATTAAGGGCGTAACATGCCCCTCCCCTTCAAAGCAACATTGTCCCCAATGTTGGGAAGCCCCGAATGTTGTTGTATGAATAATTCATCTTCCCATGATGTATCCTCAATATTCATATTCTTCCACTTGATCAGTACTCGCAACGACTTTGGTCCTCGCCTTTTGCGTGCGTGTTTGAAGAATGCCTTGAGGTTCCAATATTATCCTTCCTTCCTTGTCCAGTTCTAGAAGCACTGACTGGGTGGAAATGTGTTTCCCAATAACTTTCTTTAAGTAAGAAACATGGAAGACTGGATGTATTCTACTTCCTGGAGAGAGCTCTAGCTTATATGCCACACTACCAATTTTCTACAAAACTCAGTAAGGACCAAAGTATTTAAGAGCAAGCCTATTATACTTATTTTTTTGTTTTAAGGATAACTGCTTATATGGTTGCAACCTTACTAAAACAAAGTCACCCTCTTCAAAGTGTCTCTCACTCCGATGTTGATCAACTTGTTGCTTCATGTGGTTTTATGCCCTTTCCAAATTTTCTCTAAGACTAGAGAGTACCTCATGTTGGTGCTGAATGTGATCTTCAACTGCTCTCACCTTCAGTTTGACCTTCAAGCTAGATATGAGTGATGGAGGATGGTACCCATAAAGTGCCAAAAATGGAGACATTTTGAAGGAAGTATGAAATGAAGTATTGTACCACCATTCTTCCAGTGGAAACCATTGCACCCAATGTTCTTGTTTATCTGAAGTAAAACATCAAAGATATCCCTATAAACATTTATTTACAACCTCGCTTTTCCCATCCGATTGGAGATGATAAGAGGAACTCTCGGGCTAGTTGGGTAGCTTTTGAACCGTATCCATAAAAGAGATGATGACTATACTAGCTAGTGAAAAGATGAGCTATGGCACAAAAATGAGCGTATTTGGTAAGTCTGTCTATCATGACCATGATGAAAAATTTCCCTTCTAATTTAGTTAATTCCGTGATGAAATCCATTGATACATCTTCCCATCTCTCACTAGAAATAGACATGAGGTTGGAGAAGACCAGTGTCTTAATGGTCTCTCCCTTATTTTGTTGGAAAACCAAACATTCTCGCCACAAAGTTTTGAACATCTCCTTTCAACCCCTCCCAAAAGAAATCCTTCTTAAATATATGATAAGTTTTCAGAACCCAACATGGCCACCTATTGGAGAAGAATGTAGCTCAAAGAACATGGTGTTTAAGTGTAGAGTTCTTACATATAAATAACCTATCTTTATACCACAATGTATCCCACTTCCATAAAAATTGATCGATATGGATGGATCTCGCCTCGAGATTCGAATGACCGTATGTGTTGTTGCATATTTCTTCCATTATTCACATGATTGATCTACCCAATCTGCATTTAGTATAGAGATGGCACATAACAATGCTTATGCAGACTCATCCCTCCTAAACAGATCATCAACGACCAAATTTTCCTTTCCTTTCTTATAAACAATCTCAAAGTCATATCCCAACATCTTAGTGACCCATTTTTGTTGTTCTTATGAAGATAGACGTTGCTCTAAGAAATATTTCAAACTATCATGATCAATTTTTACCTGAAAATTTCTACCCATCAAGTATGGTCTCCATTGTTTGACTGCATATAGTATTGCCATCATTTCCTTCTCATAGGTGGGCTTCAACAAATTATTTCCTTTTCGCTATTGGCTCTGTCATCACCAATCCGGTCTTATGATAATTCTTCACCGGGAACTCCTCGTCTTTGATTATTTACTAATGCACAACCTTTAGTTTGGTGGATGTAATCTGGAAACAAAACAACAACATAACACAAGAATACCATCGACTATGATAAGACAGAATGATGACAAATATGAAATATCAAAGTAAATGATAATATTAACATGAAATTGTTACAATCTCACCCATGAGGTACTTCAAGTGTTATTGACTTCACTTGCCTTTCACCAAGACTATGGGAGAAACTTTACAATTACACCTCTTAATGGCTTCTTCAACACACCTTTAAACTGATGGCTTCCTTTGCACACTTCCTACAATATTTCTCACTACTTACTTCTATGCTAAATGAGGGGGGGTGGCCTCTCTATTTATAGAACTTCCAGTGCTTATCCATCTTATCTCTAAGATAGGATAAGAAATCCACTCTGATGAATCATATTCCATACCTTAACTATTATCCGTACATGTAAGCTTATCTTCTAAGATAAGATAAACCTTATCATTTTACATGGGTTCCACATTTTTAGACTTTTTACAAATAAAATACACAAAATATTTATGACCTCACTCCTTGTCCTTATTACCAATATAATATTTCTAATTCCTAATCATGTAGACCCTACTTCTCTAATTACCCAAACTTTGACATTTTAACATTACCGGACCACTTACGACAAATATTTACTTTTACAACATTCCTATTGTACTTTGACGGTTACCATCGTACTCCACATTATTGGCGTCGTCAGCATCGGCAGCGTCGTTATCTTCTATCGGACGCTACTACTACTAATTATACTTAACAACATCCTACTCCTAATACATACATTAATGAAATAGAAATTACGGAAGAAAATTTTAGTGTCGACACTCTCTCAAAAGTAATGGGGTGTCCTTCTTGCATTATTACTGCTCCAATTCCATTTCCTGAAGCATCACACTCAACTACGAAAGTTTTGGAGAAATCTGAGTTTCCAATATTGGAGTGGTGCACATAGTTACCTTCAATTTTTCAAATGCCCTAGATGCTTCCTCATTCCACTGAAAGGAGTCCTTCTTCAATAATTTTATGAGTGGTGCTACTATACTACCATAGTTTTTACAAATATGCAATAATACCCTATGAGACCTAAGAAACCTCGTAATTGCTTGAGGGTTATTGGGATTTCCCATTCCACCATGGCCTAGATCTTGTGAGGGTCCACCTTAACACCTTCGTGAGAAACAATATGGCCCAAGTATTCCAATTCCTGTACCCCAAAAGAACACTTCGAAGGCTTGGCATAAAGTTGATGTTTCTCCAAGACTTCTAAGACAATATTGACATATTATAGGTGTTTCTCCAATGATTTGCTATAGATGAGTATATCATCAAAGTATACTAAGACAAACTTCTTAGGAATGATCTAAATACTGAATTCATAAAACTTTGGAATGTGGAGGGAGCATTGGTAAGACCAAATGGCATCACTAGGAATTCATGATGGCCTTGATGAGTTCTAAACATTATCTTATGAATATATTCTTTCTTTACTCTAATTTGGTGATACCTAAACGCAGATCTAGTTTTGTAAAATAAATGGCACCATGCAACTCATCTAATAAATCATCAATGACAAGAATATGAAACTTATCTTTGATAGTGAACTTGTTGAGCTCTCTATAATCTAGACACATGTGTCATCTTCCATCCTCGCAACGCACCATCACCAATGGAGCGTAATAGACACTGATCGTGACGAATAATACCCATTTCCAACATTTACTCCACCATCTTCTTGATCTCACTCTTTTGTACATATGGATATCTATAAGGCCTGATGTTAGGGGTTGGCTTCCCTGGAATCAACTGAATGGCATGATCATGCTCTCTTTCAAGAGGAAATCCTCTTGGTTCCTTAAGACAACTACATGTTGATTAATAACCTTATGAAGATCGTGGATGCAATACCTTCATTTGCGGTTGGAATTCCATAGAGAACAATCGTGCTACAAAACCTTGAGACCTATTTTTAAAAATCTTTTACATTTGGTGAGTTCTCACCACTTGAGGATATTTATCTTGTAGACCTCAAAGTTCAAATTTTTACCATTAGAATGAAAGCGCATGAATAATTCCTGGAAATTTATCTCGATGGTGCCCAAAGTTGTGAGCTCACCGAACACCTAAGACAATATTATCTCCACCCATGGGAATAGACAACATCATAGATTCTAGTGTGTAGTCACCCATCATGAGTTTGAATTTATGGAATTTACCTGAACATTGGATCAGTGCCGCCATCTGCAATCATTACATGAAATTCGGTCTTTGGGTCAATGAAATAATTTAGTCTTCTTATCACAACTTATGATCGATGAAATTATGTGTGTTCCTTGAATCAATCAATATTGTTACTTTCTGCTTCTTAAGATAACCCACAAATTGAATGGTTTGTGGAGTACTAATACTTAATAGAGCATGACATGAAATAGTGGGTTGGGGATCTCCAGATTCTTCCTCTAATTTTTCCACTTCCTCTATTGATGTTTCCTCATATTCTTCCTCATCACCAAACCCTTCAATGTAGAACAATTTTTATCGAACATTTATGATTTGGTCCATATTTTCTATCACAGTTAAAGCATAACCCTTTGGCTCTTTTTTCTTCAATTTTTTGAGGTGTCAACCGAATTGGCCAAGGGTATGAAGGAGGCAAGGTGTTACAATATTTTATGCTAGAGAAGGACTACCTTCTACTGGAAAGAATTTTTTCCTTTGCTTGACATGCCATGATAATAGAATCAGAAACCTTAAGTGGGTTGAACATGCATACCTCATGCTCAATGTGGTCCTTAAGACCCCCAAGAAATAGGTCAATCAAATACTCTTCTGTAATATCCTCCACAACCAAGGACATATTTTGGAATTGATGGACATACTCCTTAACTGAACCAATTTGGCATAACTTTGCTAATTAGTTGAAGTAATTCTCATAAACACTAGAACTATAGTGTAGTTGAAGCTCTTCCGTGAAAACTGTCTAGATTAAATTTATGCCATTATTCTACCTTTGAGCACATAACCAATGATACCAAACAAATTGATCAAGTTCTAGGTATAAGGATTCCATGGTTACCTTTTTCCTCCTGGGGTCTGATGGAGATCAAAGAAATTTTCCATTTGGGTAATCTAATTGAGTGTATTCTCTCCATAAAATTTAAGCATTTCCACTTTTGGAATCATGCCCCTCTATTGGTGAGTAGATCCACCTGAATGAGTAAAGGATCCTCTCTGATTGGAGTGATTTGGATCTATGCGACCATTACTAGAGGAACCCATATGAATGGCATTGGGAGTTGTATTTGAAATATCACGCAAAAATCTTGCTTTGCATTGCATGAAAATACTTCAATCTCACTCCTAAGGCTACCTTTCAATTGATGAAGCTCAACATTAATGTCATCCTTATTCACCATATTGTTTACCCTTTCCGAAGTTGGATGACCACCACAGATGCTCCCAAACTAGTAGCCTCCGAATCCACATCTTCCTTATTTGGGGTCATTCCCGGAGCTACTTGGCCTCAAGTAGATCTACCAGCCATGACGTAGGGTTTGGGCCTAGGGGTAGACTTAATAGGGCATAATTTTAAGGTTTATGGTTTCAATTTTTTTGACCAAATATAGGAATTCATAAAAATAAACCCTAGCTATTTTTTGGAGAGGTTTCCAAAAATATAAGAAACTTGAAAATTTTCCAAAAATTGCGCCTAGGGAGCCAAATTATGGAAACATATACAACCACAATAAATTTTGCAAAACAAGTTAAAAATGATTGAAATTCTAAGAGATGCTTACTTGACTGATTTTGCCACACCAAAAAAATTGCATAAAAATTCACTACCAATATTGAGATATAGCCAAATGTTCACAATTAGGGTTTGACATCGTGTTGGCCGAGATCAGACTCTGAGACCACTTGTAATGAAATTACTTGATTAATTATAATTATCACCAGGTAATAGAACACAAAATAACATAATATTATAGATAAATTCTCTCAGTATGAAAGTATAATAGCTTAGCCACTTCAAGGGGGCAACCTCCAAAACATACAATAAGACTCAAGTACTCAATATGATGATCATCCAATACATATAACCCCTTTTTATACTATTCCTATGATATGGCCATCAAGAGGCCGGCCTACTAATGATAATATATCATATATGAAATAGATACATCATGATAAGAAGTTATGATAGCCAAAAGTTGACTATATCCATCCAATGCAAGATATATAATTAAGGGCGTAATATTTTATAGCTTGATGGATCAACAATAAAAGTCTTCGGCATAGCGAAGAGATATGGAATTAACTATACATGCTTGTCCAAGTCTGACCATAATGAATGACATTTCTATGATTGACTTGCCACCTCTATTTTCCATTTTCCTTTCCAAAGATTTCATTGCTAAGATGAGAGGATAGTTGTCTTAAGATTGGTCTCATATGCTACTTAGAACAAGCTATGGAACTAGGTTTACAATTAAGGCCAAACCTATTTAAGCTTATAATGTGGATGTTTGTGACCCTAGTCTTATCAATGCTAATTTTATGATCCAATAAGAAGCACACAACAATCCTAAAACAATTGAAATAGTGCATTCATTAACTTCAATTCCAGATCTTATGCTACATGAATGGGTAAAAGAGCTCTATGAATTTGATCCTTATGATACAACTATGAAAAATGTTCTGGGTACTAATTGTATCCATGAAGAAAACTTCACTACTCCCATGCTGCATAAAGGAAGAAGACAATGATGCTCATGGTCTATGGAAGTTATATTTTGACAGCTCAAGAAGAAATGCAACTATGCTGGGTGTATTTATTGCTTCTCGATGGGTAAAAAGCTTTTCTTTTCCCATAGACTATAATTTACATGCTCCAACAATATAGTGGAGTATGAAACATTGGTTCATGGTTTGTTGATTACATAAAAGAAACAAATTAAGACTTTACAAGTATTTGGGGACACCGAATTGGTTATCAACCAAGTCAAGTAGATGTGTGGCTAAGAACAAGCTTGAAAAATATTATAGGCATCGAGTTTGAGATCTCCTTGAAATTTTTGAAGCTTTCAATCTTCAAGTGCTTCCCAAAAACAAAACAAGGAGGTGGATCGATGGAAACCATCGGTTCTTAGTCTCTCCTAGAAAAGGTCTTATCTAAGGAAAATAACATATCAAAATGGTTGTAAGACCATCAATTTTGATAATGATGTCGACTAGCAATTTTTTGATAATGATGTGTAAAAAATTCAATTCAATGAATGAATTTGAATTCTCTTCCAACTTGTAAACCACTTTGCAAGACATTTATGGTGATCAAATCATTTAATTGCGAACAAACAAACTACCCAAAGGATTGATTACCCTTGAAGGCATATTTAATTTTGATGATGAGATCAAGGGGAAAATCATATGTATGTCTCAGGGGTCAAGGAGATTGCAAATTAGTCACCATTGTAGAAGCAAAAGAGATTTTGTTGGGAAATTTATGTAGTACTAAAGAGGAACAAACTTTTATTTCCTTTGTTAGAAATTTCCTAATGTATTTTCATGGAGCTATGAGGATCTAAAAGGTTTTAATCCCAACATGGCTCAACATGCTATTGATTTGGATCTTGATGCCAAGCCATTAAGAAAGAAGTAAATGAATGTGAACCCTAGGATTGAGCATCTAATGAGGAATGAGTTATCTAAACTCATTGAGTCAAAAATAATATTTCCTATCAAATACTCGTCCTAGGTAGTAAATTTGGTTCCTGTCAGGAACAAGAATGGAGAGATAAGGCTCGATGTGGATTTTAGGGACCTGAAAAAAGCCTCATCAAATGATCATCATCCTTTGCATTATATGGAGCAGATCCTTCAAATAGTGGTGGGATTTGAAAGGTTCTCCATTCTTGATGGATATTCAAGCTTAAACCAAATCAATATTAAAATGGAGGATCGGTTCAATACGCATTCAAAACCAAATGGGGAACATATGCATATCATAAAATTCCTTTTGATTTTCCAAATGTGGGTTTCCCATTTCGTAAAGAAATGGATATTGATTTCCACGACTCATTAACCACTTTTTCCTTATGTATCTAGACGATATCACTATTTTCTCGTAAGGAAAATAATAAATTGAGCATTTGGAGAAAGAGTTTGAGAGATGCACGAGAATTTGGAGTCGCATTGAACCCAAAGAAATGAATTTTTTCAGTTCCGCATGGTAAATTATTGGGTCATGTTGTCTTAAAGGATGAAATTACAATTGACCCTAAACGAGTCTCTACTATCCTCTCCCTCTCATTGATATCTCAAAATAAGGCTATATAGTCTTTCCTTGGTAAGATAATCTTTGTTAGGAAGTTCATTCCCTACTTTGCAGACTAGTCGGACCCATCACTTTGATGCTTGGGAAAGATACGACTTTCAAATGGACCATGAAAGGAAAATAAATCTTCAATAAGATCAAAGCTGCAATTTATCAAGCGCCAACACTCATCAACCCAAAATTTGCAAAGGATTTTATCCTTTATTCTTATGACATAGATCTTAGTATATTTGTGGTCCTTACTCAAAAGAACAGTGAGGGTTTGGAGCAAGATCACATTACTTTCTTTAGCCAAACATTGAAATACTTTGAGATCAGGTACATTTATTTAGAAAAATAGGTATTCACCATCTTGTGAGCTCTCAAGAAATTCAAGCCTCTCCTAACCTCCAATCACATCAAATTTCTAGTCTCACATCCTAGAAATTCTTCATGGGGGTAGATATTAGTGAAAAGAGAGCCATATGGGTAACCAAAATAATGAGTTTGATGTTGCCATCAAGGCAAAAAAATTGGTGAGAGGGATATTATTGTGTGAACAACTTTTTATAGATGCTTAAAATCATGAAGAAGCTTCTTTCTTCATGGAGGAATAACAAGATCAAACAACGAGAAGATAAACATGACAAAGGAACTCAACCTAGTCGCGATAGTTGGATGAACAACATGGTTACCTTCTTAGCAACTTGTGGCTATCCTCTTGGTTTGAGAAAGACAAAGAGAAGACACCTCAAGTTACAATAAATTTATTATGTTTTAATTAGTGGTATTATTTTCAAAAGGAATTCTGTGTCTTATTAAGGTTCATTGAGGAGAACAAGTCGATAAATTATTAGTGGAGTTTCATGATGGATCCTCTGGTGGGAATTTATCATCCAAGGCCATAATAATGAAAATCCTTAGAGTAGGATAATTTTGGCCTACTTTATTTGTAGATGCATATCAATGGGTTAAAAAATGTAAGGAATGTGCCTTCTCCAAAGGCAAGAAAAGGATGACAACCCTACCCCTTCATCCTATCTATGTGGATGAATCCTTAGATTTCATAGGCATGATTAATCCTCCATATAGTGTGGGTCATAAATGGGTCTTGTAAGAAATAAAATACTTCACCAGGTGGATAGAGGTTGTACTACTCAAGGAGGCAATTGAATCATTTATCCTTGATTTCTTGGAGGACATTGCAACAAGGTTTAGAGTTCCCCAAACTATCATTTATGACGATGCCAAGGTATTTTCCGAGATCTAAAGTATCTAATTGGGCTCTTATAAATGGAGTATACTTGAAGAATTCCTCTAATTATTACCCACAAGGTAATGGTTTGGTGGAATCAACTAATAAGAACCTGATCAAGATCATGAAGAGGACTATGCAAATCAATCAAAGACAATGACATACTAAAGTAAAAAATGATCTTTAGGATGACAAGATCACTCCAAAGAAAGTAATTAGAAATTCACCATTTGTCTTAGTATATGGTAGAGAAGGTAGGCTATCATTATCACTTGAGCTACCTTCATTAGAGCTAGAAAAGAAGTTAGAATTTGAAGGTGCAAATCAAAGAGAAATTAGAATGGTGGAACCGGTTGAACTTGAAAACTGAGGCAGTCTACCATGGGAAGGTTAGAGAAACACCAAAGGTCTACTAAGTAATGGTTTGATAAGAAAGCTAAGCCGTAGAATTTCAAAGTAGGATATTTGGTCCTCAAGTGGGATGTAAATAGAGCTAAGCTTAGGGCAACATTCCAAATTTTATGCACTTTGGAGTGGGCCATATATTATCACTACTTACAAAGAGGATGACTCTTTTGAGTTATCCAAATCCTTATGGAGAGGGATTGTAGATTACAGTTAATGTGATTTATATTAAACACTCTCATCAAGTTGTCTTGTTGCTTCTTGTAAATACTTGTGTTTTGTGTTGTCAGAGATATTCTCCTCTTGTTATGTTGATCACCGGTTGAGTGTCTTTTTCCTCAATCCTTTTATCTTTTCACTTGTAATAAGTGTTATGCACCCTCTTCATGTTTAATTTGAGACATTTATGATTTTACCTTATGTACATAAGTTTTGGGCCACTTCCAAATCATATGCGGATCATGTTAGAGCCAATCCCATGACATAAATTAGATAGTTGGAGTCATTTTCAGCACACATCCTTCAAAACTCCACATATCAACTTCAACCCAAAATTAAGTTCATGCCAATTTAGAGGATAGATTTCAAGGATGAAATCAGTTTCTTCAAGTATAAGATTGACTCCATGCCCAATGGATGCTTCAAGGTAGTTGGTTTTCATCATCTAGCAAATGGACCCTAAAAGTCACAAAATTGTTGTCCAAAATTACACCTTATGTAATTTTGAATAACCCATCATAAGAACTCAATTGTTTTCATGCCCTAAAAAATATACGGAGACTAAATCACTTTACCACATAATATAGGAATTTAGTGTTTCGTGGGTTTTCCCAACCCACAAAACAAATAAAAAGAGTATCACAGGGACTCAAGTGAAAATCGATGAAGTTTAGTGTTGCATGGTATCTTTCAACACTTTTACAACATGAAAAGAGTGAGCCCTGATAGATAGGTTAGACATAGATCCGTATAATTATTTATCCATGGGGATTCAAAGAAAACAACTAAGTTTAAAATTTATTGAACACTAGTTTGGTGCTCACGGGCTCGCCAAATTATAATGTCTCGTAGGTTTTCTCAAATCCACAGAACGAAGGAAAATAGCCGCAAGGTCTCAAAGCTACGTTGAGCTAGAATCGAGAACCAACCACCCCAACCACTAGAATTTAATGGAATATGTCACCTTTCTCGATTATTCTAATGGTTTGTGATAAAATCGAAGGGGGTCCATACTATAGTTATGGATTCCATTTGGAGGTGACCATACTTGTACTAAAAAAGTCTTGCAAGATCTCATGGCACCCACACTCATTCAATAAGTATTTCAAATGGATCCAATTATAGCTGGGTGGTCCTTTTCCCTAATTTTTCTCTTTCTCCATGTCGGAATTGTATAAATACAAGAGCTTACATATATTTATTACTGCCTGCTATCAAGTGCACTTACACAAGGGCTTCCTAGGGCACAATTATTTCACACACTCACAAGAACTACATGGAGTCTAAGATGTGGTGCAATGCTTAGTGATAAGTTCACTCCTTTGGGTGACCTCCAAGGTTAGTTTGAATCCCCATACTACATCTTTCTTTTTGGGATTTGATGTAGTTTGAGGGTTTTCCAGATGAACATATCTTTGCAGTTAGAGGTACATTCTACGAGCAAGGTATGACATACAGAGACCAAAAGTGACTACCAACAACACTTGTGTGACACTAGAAAAATCAATTTCCAAGCCCCTATGCATTCATAGGAACCCGTGGAAGCAGACTACTGTGGCTAGGAGCCCTTGATCCAATCTAGGAACCCTAGTCTTGCCTTATCTCGACAGCTCTAGATTTTACAAATAGTTACGATGGTATTCCTTTCACATTCATCATTTTTCTAGTTAAGATCAGTTTTAGGATCAAGCGCTAATTAGCTAAGTCCTCTTCTCTCTCTCTCTCTCACTCTCTTTCACCTAGGGTTTTGTATTTTATTAGCTTATTGTTTTGTCAAATCTATACTTTAGTTTTTATTTATCATACATGACTCTATAATTAGGGTTTAGCAAAAAAATATTTTTGTTAAATCATTTGGTGAACCCATTGATCAAACCCTACCTTCTAAGAATGCATCGCAATATTTCTCCTTCTTCTAAATTCATGGATCAATCTTCTTATCCTTCTTTCACCCCAACTAAGGTTTTTGGCATGGTTACTACCGTTGTTGATTTTATGCAAGTTCATACTCAACATCCTCCCCGCTTCATTACTCCTATGGCTGATCTAACCATCAATGTAGTCACTACTCACCGCACTCATCCTCCTATGACTCAACCCATTTCCATCCCACCACCTATCACTTCTACGGATCCTACCACCACCTCTAAGTGTTACAACATCATAGAGAAACTTAAGAATACACCGGAAAAATATCTCTATATGATTTATTACACAATGCACCCGATTGTCATCATATATTATAGGCCACCCTTTACTATATACATAATGAAAGTAATAATTCTATGGTGGGATCCACACATCTCATTAAGTATCTCAAAAATATACCACATGCTATATCATTTAGTGATGAAGATATACCACCATCTTCTATTGATAATCCATTTTCACCTTTGTTTATCACTCGCTACTATTGACACCATTTACATCAAACATGTACTCATTGACAATAGATCTACTATAAATCTATGTGATCACTCCCTTCTTGAGAAAGTTGTTATTACTGATAATCTAATTACTAAAAATTATACTCTCATTCATGGCTATGATTCCACTACTCGCACATGTCTGGGTACTATCACTTTACCTATACAAGTTGGGCTTAAGATTGTTCCTACAATATTCTTTGTTATTGATGCATCATTTTAGTTTAATCTCTTGTTGGGTAGACCATGGATTCATGCAATGCATGTTGTCCCTTCTATAGTTCATTGATGCGTTAAATTATTACATGATGGATATGAACATACCATTGTCGCTGAACTAGATCCATTCAAGTTTTTCCGCATATACCCTATTACTGCTATTCCTATTCCTCCATCACAACCTATTCCATATAGCAATATCGGTACCTATGATGTTGGAAAATCTAGTGCTCCACAACCTTCTTCCACCTCTGTAAGCATACCATCTATTCCCACTCATACTATTGACATCATTACACCAACCTTGTCTACTCCCATAGTTACCAAAGATTTCACCCGTTGAGAATTTACTCGCTCCTACATCTGGCTCCACTCCCACCAATATCCTTGACACTGATATTCAATATGATAATTCAAGTACCGATTATTCTGATGATGAGGTTGATTCCATATAAATTAATGATGATACATTATGCAATCTTAACTTTACTCCTTTAGAGATAGATGAATCCTACTTCAATGATACTTTTGTTTCTATTGGCCTTGGTGAATATCAATTCAAGAAACCCCCTCCTTCTACTAATGCTATGATACTTTTTCAGGGGTTTGTCCATACATTAGATGTCATATCACCTACCTCATCTCACTCTTGCCTCGACACTACCTCCTTTCACATGCACTATTTTTATACATAACTCTTATTGGCCTCACATTCCATTTGAACTCACTTTCTCTCGAAACTTTTTACACAAACGAGGGCTTAGCTCGGCTTGGATTCAAACTCATGATCTCATCCCACTACCTCACTCTCCTCACCTTTATCATGGATGTGTCTTTTTACTACTACTTATGGTCTTTGGGTCTTCCATTTATCAGTATTCCTTTCATGTACTCCTTGTTTCTCTCCACTTACACTTGGGCAATAGTGGCTTGACTACATTGGTGGTACTTTGGATCCTAATCATACTAGTATCACATTTCCTATGCCTTTAAGCCACATTTCTATTTTCAATGATTCATTTCTCGGATATATTTAAAATATCACATGTTGGTATGCACAAGATTTCCCACAACCACCTTTCACTGATGAAGAATATGAAATGGGTATGTACAATTTACGCCGCAATGGCTCTTTAAATGATCAAACTCACACTATTGCTTACCAAGTCTCTAATCCAAGTCCAATTGGCTATGATCTTGACAATGATGGTATTTTATATGATGTTACTTGATTCTTATACACATCATACACGTAGGGGCATCATGCTTACTCTTACCCCCTCCTAGTATCATTAGTTTTCTATCATTTCTACTATTATGCTATGTTCTTTATACTTACTATTTCTAAGCATCATTACGCATCTTGATACACATCTTGTATCATCACCACCCTATGACACTATCTTATGCTAAGGTTCATTGACTATAGAGGGCATACTACATCCATGAACCTCACACACCACACATTTCATGCTCTTTGCTTCACAATAAATATTTTTAGCATTTCATTCTCACAAATCATACTACCCTATGACGCACTCTAGTTCCACGGTTCATACTTGACTGCTAAAGGTCTATATCTAAAATGAAACTCACCTATTTCACACTTCACACTTTGTACTTCATTATATATATTTCTATCACACATTTTCAAACCATTTCCCGATGACACACTCTTGTTCTATGGTTCATTCTTGACTTCCAAGGGGTATTTTATAAATTAACCTCATCTCATACTCATCCACATCTATTGGGGGAATGTTGCTCCTATCACATTCACATTGCATACCATCCCATCTCACTCACACACAACATACTACATATCTTGGTTACACTTACTCTTTCTTTCTTATAATTACATGTACACTTTGTTTCCCATGCTAGATGGATACTTAGTATGTCAATATCTTTTCTATATACACATGCACGTTCACTTGGTCTTTCATTGTGAATGCAGAATTTCTACAGATCTTTACATGCAACAATGATGCTTGACACTGTACCTCTTACCAGTCCCACCGAGGCTCCTAGGGGCATCTACATTTACTACTCTTACACATCACATGTGTTATTGTTTTATTATATACTACTTATACTTCTTAGCACATTACTTTCCATTAATCTATACATGCTTTGACATAATTTTTATCTTTCTAACATGCTAACGAGTGCTTCATGTGTGTCATTTTCTTTGCGTAAACTATTTACCATGTTGAACCCCTAAAATATACTAAATATAAGCGGCGTGAATGGTTTTGGTATGCGGGAATTAGGTGCGAAAGCACGTGAGGAAGTAGATAGACAATGCATGAGGGCTTGCAGGATAAATTATATCCCGGGGTTGGAGTAGCGGCCAAAGATCTATAGTTTATATTAGAATATAATCTATTATTAGCAAGCTTGCATGCTCTTATAGTTGGCTTGTAACACATGCATGGCTATTTCTAGCATGTGGGCTATTTTTGGAGAGTGCATGAGTAGTGAAGGGAAAGTCCCACTACCTATAAATATGTATTGATTTACATGGTATGAGAGATCTTGAGCATGTATTGTAATAGAGTTATGTTGTTGGTTTATGAGCGCGCATGACTTATGGTGATACTCTTATGTATGTATTTGGATTCTGTGTTTTATGGTGATTAATACAATGGAGTTATGTGGATGGATTCTTGTTATTAATGTCTCTGTTATTGGATTTTGCATAGTAAACTTGATCTTGATTCTCATTTAGTTTATTCTTACATATGGTTTTGATCTAGATCTAGTTATGGTTTATCTTTGTATGATTATTATGGAACTAGATTATATGTGTGTTATTTATCATGATAACTCCTTGACAAATCTTCCATAAAAGAGGGACATGGTACCTTTGCATGCTTTAGGTGAGCGTTCGATCTGTCTTCTGAGTGATGTGCCAATGATGCCTTGGGTTGTTTGGTAAAATAAAATACTACATTTTGGTTCCATTTTGGACCTATTTTTAAGTTTTTTCAGGATGTTGCATGATGAAGATGTATCGGTTGACTTTGGCCAGTATTGAAGATTGGGTAGAGAATTTAGAGGAAGAGTTTTCTCACATTTAACACTAGACCTGAATTTGATGCACGCATGTGGGTTGAAGAACATCTATATCATGAGCTCTATGAGACATTTTTTTAGTTATTTTCCCATAGAGTTGTATGAGTGGCTGGTAGCATATGCATCGAAGAGAAATTGGAGGTATAGAACAATTGTTTGACTCAGGAAGATTACCAGCTCTACATGATGTTGATTTAACTTGGACATGCGTTGTAGATCATTGGTGGAGTGGTGTTTTTCATAGTTATACATTGGAATACATGTTTTTCTACTTATTCCTTTCTAGAGGTTGTTGAGTTCTAGTTCTTTGTGAACCCAGAGGATCATATTTGTGTGTGATTCCTTTAGCATTAATATCTTGATTGTAACTCTGGATTTGGAAGAACGTCCTATGGCTAGCTAAACCCCACCAAATGTGGGGGTAGGAGTAGGTGTGGTGAAAGATGGCAGATCTGGAGGTAGAAAGAGTAAGAGAGAAGAAATGCGGCTTAAGTATAATGAAGCACGGGAAAGGTAATTAGCTGGAAGTATATGCTAAGGAGTCCATGGAGTTGTGGAGTTAGGTGATGCATGAAGGATTTGAGGTTCACATGGAGAACATGGAACCTAAGCCGACACTTAGTACTCCCCATTTAGGAAAGTGCGCTAGAGAATCCCCTCTAACTTTTGATGAGAGTGTGTATGATGAAGAATGATTAAGATCCATGAGTGCGCATCCGATCTCACCTAGTGACCTAGCCCTTGTACGCTTTGTGTTCCAGTCCCTAAGATAGTTATTGAGAATCAAGCTAGTGTAGGTACTTTAGTAACTGATAGGTAGCTTCATTTTCCTTTAAGTACAGGAGTTAATCAAACAACACATTCATCTATGGTGGCAGATAGATGTAGTCATTGTTATTTGGAGGATCCGGTTGAGGTATATTTTCTTACATTTGCATAGAATGTGGGTGCATGCAGAACATTGGTAACATGTTTAGGAGTAGCATCAACTTTGTATACATGGGATTTAATTTATTACAATTTTTGGACATAAGGCAACACATCCTCTAGTTTGGTGCCCACTATAGGAGGAGATCGGAGGATCAGGTGGTTTGGGATCTAGTGGATCTGGTGGTTCTGGAGGTGGAGGGAATACTAGAGGTAATACAAATTTTGTATATGGTGGGCATGGTCCACACCAACCCCAGAAAGTTTATTATGAGATGTCTCTTCACCTACTAATATAAAGGAATTGAGGATGCATTGAGCATGTACACATGTGTGAAATACTATGGTGTGCTAAGGGATCATAGCTCCATGATCATAAGGTAAATTCATTTTTCTACTACTTTATAAGGGCATGTGCATAGTTGGTATAGGAAGTATGATCTAAACTAGACTTGTGTAGACTATAATACATTGCATGATGCTTTCTAAACTAAGTTCCATATACCTAAGTTTGAATAAAAAACATCAACCCGCTAAAGGACATTAAGCAGGGAATGGATGAGAGTGTAAGGGAGTATGATGCACATTTTAAAACTTTCTATCAAATTTGTCTTATGATATTCACCCCAGCTAACATGCTCAATGGTTTGTTTGGGGTTTGATCACACCTTTCAGAGGGTGCTCTCACATAAGACATTTACAGATCCATACGAGGCATTTGAGGTAGCTCTTATGTGCAGAGGAGGTAGTTGGGAGTGTAGACACTAGTTTTAGCCCATTTTTGGAAGCACATATTTCATCTATGGAAAAATAGTTTGAAAAACTCTCAGCTAATTCAGCTCATGAGATGTGTAGTGGTATTTGGTGTATATATTATGAGGTGGAGGGACATACTAAGGATAGTTTCCATCATAAATTGGTGTGCACCATGTTGCTGTATTGTGAGATTAGTCACTTGATCATGATTCAAGTAGGTTCCCCCTGTTGCAGCGCGTGATCAGAAAGAACATGTCTTGTTATTGTAAGATTTACAAATCTACCACTCATGATTCCTAGAATTACAGATTGATTGATAAGATTCATGATGTCATTGAAAATGGTGTATGTCGAAAACATGTGTACAAAATGTCAATTCCAAGGAGCAAGGTGAGCATCATAATCATAATCATAATGAAGGGCACTTTGATGGAAGTGGTAGAGGAAGAGGTTACAGTGGAGGATTCAGAGGCCGAGGTCATGGTGGCGAAAGAGGTGATTTCCCTTGTGGAACATGTTATACATGCGGATCCTCATATCATTATAGTTGCGCATGATCTCAGAACATTATTTTCTCTTGGTGAAGAAAGAATCACAAGTTTGAGGAATTCCCATTTGTATGAGCATATGAGCAAGCAACACAAGTAGGATAAGGGCACATGAATGGTTAGAGTACAGTGCACTGTGAAAGATCAGTGGATGCCAAAGTTAGCACTGATCATAAGATGTTACCTATGTTGGTACTACACATGCGTTGAGGTGATACATGAGTGTGTGAGAAGTTCCAAAGTAAAACACATTATTATTAAAAATAAGAGGTATTGCATGTAAAGTATCCAGATCCTACCCATCAGAAGGAAGTTTATCAAAAACTATGGAGGTTATTATAAACTTGTAGGGTGAGATATAATGCTTGAAAGAACAGTAAATAAAAGTTGGAGCAGACAAAAATAGTTGAGCTTCCTCAGAAAGATGTTGATGACTTGAAGGAGGTTTGTAAGATGTTGTGCCAAGAAAACATCATTCCTTTATTAGGGGAATGGTTAAGGGATAATATACCATGTGTTGGAGTTGAGTGTGAGAGACAAATATTGCATGTGAACTTACCTCCTCACAATCTTGATTATGATAAAGAGATCACTTTGAATGTAGTTGTTGATGGATGGTGTTGAGTAATATATTGATTGATACATGTATAAGTAAATGTACTCACTTTAGACATGTGGAATCAGATGGGAGGCCACCATTATAGCCATCTTCAAACATGTTGTATATGGAAAACATGACTAAAGCCATGCCCATTGGAGTATTGAAGGATGCCACTATTACTATACAAGGGGCCAAGTTTACTGGGGACTTTGAGGTCTTGGTGCTTACAGAAGCATAAATTTTCCAAATTTACTTGGGTCCCTTAGTGTTATGTAAATAATGTTGATCCGCACTTTAAAAAGGTTACATTAGTTTTGAGAACAAGGAAGAACACATGATCATTATTTTGACAGATGGAAAATCTGCACCATATGTAGAACCTTTGAGTGAAGAGGATTTGAATAGGATATACACACATACATAGAGATCCTAAAGCACTCGAGCCATCAAAGGAAGGTGTTATTCAATGGGATGATGCTCATTCCATGAGTGATACTACAAGTGTTTTTGTGATAAACTAGGCACATGGAACATATGAAATGGTCAAAACCGAGATACAAAACAAAATTACGTGTGTGGTCAGAATGCGTATGGTTAGGTGCTTGGGTCATACCCAGTACCTTGATACATTGGCAAAGGAAACCCTGATGTATTTTTGTGTGTCATGGAAGCTCAATGGATAGATCAAGTAGAAAGAAGAAACATGTTGATTTATACCCTGTGTGGAACAACTGCACGTTGGTGGACTACACACAAAGATAACCTTTTAGAGTGGCAAGAAGTGAGAATCACCTTCTCTACTAGGTTTCTTAGGAGAAATGTACCTTCACAAATTTATGAATTTCATGGGAAGGATTCTAATCAACATCACGTTCAGAAGTGTGAGAGACTCTAGATGGAGGGGTAGGAGGCCTTTCCACCATCACTCTGGTACATAAGTTCTATGCCACTCTAAGTGGTTACACACATACATGGTATGTTCATGCAAAGTTAACAAGAGTCACAATTGATTGGAAGGAGATGACCTCATGTATGATTCATACTTTTGATTATTTTTCTACTAAACCTCCGGTGCATGAAGCATTACAGATTATAAAGCACCTTACAATGGGGGATAGTGCAAAGGTGAAGAACTCATGTTAGATATGTTTGGAGAGTTGGATTTGGAGGTGTGCACTTTGATGAAGAAAATACACATGAAGATTATCTTGGTATGCACTTCCTTAGAAAAAGAGAAGGGTAAATTGGTTTACATGATTGATGATGAAGAAGTGGAGAATATGGATGTTGACCACATTATGGGTATGCACAAGGTCTTGGACAAGTGTAAATGAAAGGCATGCATATCACAAGCCTATGAAAAAAAAAAATCAACATTATGGAAAGATTCAAAACCAAAGGAGGCCATTATTGGTGATTATTGGTCTGAATATGAGGTTTTAAATTATTGAGTTGGTTGCATGACTTTCAAGATTTATTTCTGTGAGGCTATCATGAGTTGAAGGGGGTACATCCCTCTTTGGGTGATATGAGGATTAAGTTAAAGGAAGGTGCGCGCCTGGTTAGGAAGAGGCCTTACAAGATGAATCCTAATTTGCATGTCAAGGTAAAGGAAGAAATTGATAAAATGTTAAAATTTGGAATCATTGAGCCCATTGAGGAATCAGAGTGGGTTAGCCCTATGGTGATAAGCATAAATAAGGATGGTAGGATAAGAATATGTGTGGACTATAGGAATTGAATGTTGCTTTTGTGATAGATCCTTTTCCCACACCTTTTACTAAAGAAATCTTGGAAGGCATTGTAGGGCATGAGATTTACTCCTTCACTAATGGATTTTCTAGATATCATCAAGTGAGGATTGCTAAGGAAGATCAAGAGAAGAAAACTTTCACCAATGAGTGGGGAAGCTTTGCATACACAGTTATGCCTTTTGGGTTAAATAATGTGCCTCAGTCTTCTCGCATTGTTGTTGTATTTTGAAGACTTTATACATAAGTTTTTATAGGTGTACTTGGATGATTGGACTGTATATGGGCTAGTAAAAGATCACTATGACAACTTGAGACTTATGTTTGAGAATTTAGGTAGTTAAGCATCTCCTTGAACATTAAGAAATGTATCTTTTCCATACCCTTTGGAACATTTTTGGGACATATCATATGCAAGGAAGATTTATTGGTAGATCTTGATAAGGTTGTGGTTATCTTAGGCTTAGAGGATCCTGCCAATCAGAGTGAGGTGTGTATGGATTCTTAGGACATACAGGTATTATAGAAATTTCATTAAGGGGTATGCTAAGATCACCATGCCCTTGGAGGAATTTTGAAAAGTAAAGGGAAGTTTCATTAGAATGAGATATAATAGACAACATTTGAGACATTGAAGGAAAGACTTATGGTTGCACCCATTTTGTGTTGTCCTTCTTGGCATAACCCATTTCATGTGCATGTTGATGCCTTTGGCATGGCCATTGGTGTAGTGTTAGAAAATCCTGGGGATGGAATTTTTTATCATCCCATTTGTTTTGTGCAAGTAGAAGTTGACACCAACTGAGCATAATTATACAACTATAGAGTGCAAAGCATTTTCCATGATTTACATTTTGAAGTTTAGAAAATACTTGTTGGGAACTCATTTTATATTTTACAGATCACATGGCACTTAAGTATTTGGTCAAAAACCCATTTTTACAGGGGACATATGTCATTGATTTTTTGTTTCAAGAATTTGACTTTATAGTAGTAGTCAAACTAGGAAAAAAAATTCTGGACCAGATCACTTGTCAAGGATTAACTCAGGAGAGGATATGTAGAGCATTGAGGATACAATGTCAGATGCACAATTATTTAGATTGAATCGTGCGCCCTCTAACTTAGAAGATATTGTTTGTGTTTTTACGTACTTGTGTGGTGCCTGAAGGGATGAACAACTTAGAGAAGAAACAACTTTCCATATGTGTCATGCCTTATATGTTGATCAGTGGATATTTATATAAGTTAGGTCGGGATGAGGTTTTATGTCGTGTATGTACTTGAGCATGAGTGCATGAAACTATTATGGAGGAAGCTCATGGGGGAATTATTAGTGGACATTATGCAGGAGATGCTACCATACACAAGATTTTATTGGCCAACCTATGGTGGGAAACATTGTATAAATATTGAAAAGAGTATGTCCAGGGCATGTGATCATTGTCAACACCTTAGAAAGCCTAGGCATAGAGATGAGATTCCTTTGAGGCCTATTGCGAGTGCAAACCTTTTGAAAAATGGGAAATTGAATTTGTGGGCCCTATTTCCCACTAAGCATAGGATGGTTCACGCTACATTATAACTTGTACATATTATCTTACAAGGTGGGTAGAAGAAACACCTATAAAGGATTACATGGTAGCTATAACAATAAGGTTCTTGTGGGAGAACATTATCAGTAGGTATGGATGTCTATTGAGTCTGACAAGTGATAGGGGCACACACTTTTTGAATGAGACTATTAGGATATTATTGGCGAATTTATGGTGGCACACCATAAAAACACCCTATCACCCACAAGCCAATGACACTACTGAGGCTTTCAATAAGATATTGGGACATACATTGACAAAGATTTGTGATGTTGGAAGGAAGGATTGGGATGATAAAGTCTTTGCTTGTACTTTGGGCATATAGAAACTTACAAAAGACTAAACAAGGCCACACCCTTTCAATTGGTGTTTGAAATGGAGGTTGTTTTTTGGTGGAATTTATGTTACCTTCTCTGTGTATTGTGCATAAGAGGTTAGATGATGAAAAGAACTTGAAGAGTGCATTGATAAACTGATGCAGTTGGATGAAAGGTGTGTCATTACCTGTTGGATCTAGAAGATAGAGAAGGCTAAGAAAAGGCATGGCATGATAGGCATATCAAGGATAAAAAGATTGAAATTGGATAGATGGTTCTTCTTTATGATTCCAAGTTTTTGCACCATCTTGGAAAGTTCCAAGTGCATTGGTTGGGACCGTATGTTGACTTACATACTTGATTCAGTGGCTTTCCATTACAGGCATTAGATGGTACTAGGTTTCTAGTTATTTCAATGGGAGTAGGTTGAATCCCTACTATAAATAAGTCTTCTTGGTGTTTGTAATAAGGTAGTATTTCCATTAGTTTAGATTTCCTTTAATGCATTTTATTCATATGTGTTTCCTTTCATCATTGTTATGCTTTGTCAATTTAGTTCAATGTTTTGTTGTAATAAGCATGCTTGCATTAGAAGAAGCTGATTATTATCTAGTGATTTCATGTGTAGAGGACCATGCATACCCTTAGTGTGGGGTGGATTGAAGTGCAGATAAAAATGGTTGGCACCCTCTATTATAGGTTGGATTGGTTAAAGGATCTTTCTGGAACGTTAGTGCATAAGTGGATGAGATGAGATAAGTATTGTACATAAGGTGTTTTGAGGAAGGTTGAGATGATTGAAGACCACGCAGGAAAAGTGATCGCATAGTGTAACTGAGAGGTAGTAATGGCATGGGAAACTACTTGGGATATGGCGTAGAGGTTTTGTACTTTGCATACGGAGGAGGTATGGAGGAGGTATGAGATAGATAAGTAGTATTAGAGCACTAGAAGGTTACTGACTACAGCGTGTGAGGTGAAGTCACAAAAGCTATCAAAAAGGGAAAAAGGACTTTATGGAAAAAGTAACTTAAAAGCATGGGTTAGAAGTACAAATTGGACCATTGAGGGTCATGAAAAATTATAAATAAAGGGGTTAGGGTAGTCATTTAGCTACCTTTCTTTCAAAGAAATCAGAGTGCCACCGAGTGGATTGAAGAGTGAATAAAGAGCATAGAAGTGACACATAGTGTTTGCAAACTAGAAGTGCTTGGGAGCTATGCAGAGATCCTTGTGGTAAGGTGAAGTTGAGTTAGCATTGGAGCAGTGAAGGGTTACATGCATTTTAAGCGGTTAGAAGTTGTGGGGCTCGGGTAGATAAGGGTTAAAGAAATTTGGAAGAAAGAGCACCTAATACACACAATTACAACGGGATGGCACCCAGGAAATTATGAACAAAAAATCCCGAGGTTGTGGCGGAGGAGCCATTAGAAGAAATATATTCCAAAATGTAGTACCCTCCTGGTGTTTTATGGGTGGAATTGAGAATTCAAAGCTCACTCATTGCAAAATTAGTGAGTTTAACCACCGCATGGAGGAAAATGAGAAGAAGATGAGGGTAGACTTGGAAAAATTACTCCCCTGGAAGAATGAGGCTTGAAACCCTTGAGTTGATGACTCAGTATAGAGAGAGCTGGAAAAAACTGGTGTTTTGTAGTTATGGGAGCTTCCATTCTTCAAAAACCCACACATTTGTTTCAGTGGCTGATGTCATGGGTGCAAAAAGACTTCTTCTACTTCGTGGGAAGAAGGATGCATCTCACAAGCCAGTTGATTGAATGATTTATGGGGTTAAGGAGCATAGGGAGGATGTGTCTCTAGATTTACACGTGCCACAACAAGATTGAGGAGCTTGTAAATAAATTATGCTATGAGAAGGGAGGTAGGCACAAACCATTTCAGATTTGGATGATCTTAACTTAGGGTTTCTTCCTAACTCATGAGCTACAAATTGGGTGCTTCAGAGTGCGCTGAACTAACATAAACAAGAGGTTTTTGTATGTGGCCTATAGAATTGTAAAGAAGACACACTACAATTTTCCCTAGTATGTGGAAGATGGTATTATAGAGGAGGTAATGCTGTATAACAAGAAGGAGTGAAGATTACATGGGGTTCCATCCTTCTCTTGATTGTATTTTGGGAAATAGGCATTCTAGATGGACTTGATGGGAATGTGGGTTTACCCACTAGTAGATCCATCCCCTGCAATGGAGTTTGTAGGATTTACTTGTGATGGAAATATTTCAAACACTTATAAGGCCATAATCAATAAGTGGTATGATAAGTTCACATGAAGCCTTTGAGAATGAGTGGTGCATTCTCACGAGCTTCCCATAGTAGTTGGAGACCAAGTGAAGTTTTGCGTAATGCAACACTTTAGTTTGCAAGGTTCAAGATGGTGAATGGGAGATGGGGCCATGGTGTAAAATTCCATTTTCATTTACAAGCTAAGTATTTGAAGTGCTCCATCAATAGATTGAAGGATGCACAAAAATTGACATATGACGTGGACAAGGTAGATTTTGACCTACATACTTTGTTTGCCACATACAGATATGACTCTAAACCCGCATACTTAGAGGTCTTGGAGCCAAAATTTTTGGATCTACACCCACAGATAAATGTGACGATCATGGGGCATCTTAACAGAGTATTCATTTAGTTATAGCCCAAGACTCAAGGAGGAGTCAAAGTGGAAGTCACAGACTCCACTTTTCCACATCCGAGGGGAGCACCAGTGCACCCATCAAGGTAGTCAATTTGAGAAGAGGCGAAGGAGGAAGAAGAGGGAGAAGAGGATGAAGGGAAGCTTGAAACTTCCCATAAAAGAAAATTTTATTCTCACAGAAGCAACAATGGGGGTGCAAAGACCTCTCAACAAGGAATCACGAGGCAAGAAAAGGAAAAGCACAAAGGTTCGTAAGTAGTCTCCAGCTCGAGACATAGAAAAGGGTAAAGAGACTAGATTACACCACCCCGAGGGATTAATTGGAACATGAGCTAGAGGAGTAAAATAAGCATGCACAGAGAAGGCTGCAGAGCATGCTCTTGAAAAGAAGAAGGAGCCCATAATAGAGAAAGAAGTGAAGAAGAGCCCAGTGAAGGATAGTACACCAGTGTAACCTTAGGAGAAAGGGGAGAAAGAGACTGTGACACTTTCATCATCAAGGAGGATAAAGGATTGGGGATAGGGACAAACACTCCAAAACAAAGAAATAAAGGACAAAAATGAAGGCGCAAGGAAGCAGTGGACTCCAAGGTCACCACATATGGATTTTGTAGATGATCCAATGAAAGTGTTGCATGAGCGCACTTCTAGAGTATAGTGCCTACGGAGAAATTAAATGCTTGGGAGCTACTGGACCAAGAGGGAAGAGTGTCCATAACAAAGAAGATGCTAATTTGAATCTACATTCACATTCAGAGGAGCTGGAATTTGAAGTCAGTGAGCATGTAATTGAAATGATGATCTTATAGAAAAATCCAGGACAAAAATATAAGGCCATATACCCTAATCACTTGACTGATGAGAAGGCATGTAATGCCTTGAACAATATGGCCTCGGAAGTGGTAAGAAGACATCTAGATTTGGGCACCACTATTCGCACGCTTGTGGCGATAAGAAGGAAAAGGAGAAAGAAATAGATAGATTGTGCAAGGGGCTAAGGGGAAAACAAGCCAGAACAAAGGAAGCATATGATAGGGCTGGCGTACAAGTTAAGAGAATTTTGGAGAATTTTCGTCCTTAGTTACTCAGGCATGGACAAATTATGGGGATGAAATGGAGTATCTTGAGGACTTGGTGGGAATGTTACTAGTTAACATTCAAAAGGGCATGGGACCATCTTTTGAAGAGATCGCCAAGGAAAAAAGAAAAAAAATAGCAGTTGAGGCTCGGATCACTTAGTTGAAGACTTTCTCACCCAACTCAAGGAAGAAAATACATTGGTAGATATGGGTTTCAACAAATGCAGAAAGTGTGAGCCATTTATTGAGGCTAGAATGGTGGATGAGGAAGTAGTTCTAAAATCCATACAAGAAAAGGTCCCCACCAACAAACTTGAGTGCACTCAACTAATTATTGAGACCACCATGTAGAAGGAAAAATCAAGACAAAGTGTGAGAAGCTTGAGTTCAAGATTGGTGAGTTCAAATTCCATACTGGAACACATGGATGTTTTTGATGGAGTTTGAGTAAAAGTTAGTGGTGGTCATCTAGGAGTTGAAGAGCAGAGTGAGAGGAAATAACACCGGATCAGGTACTAGATATTGTGGAAATAGCACTGAGGAAGGATTTGAAGGAGTTGGAGGAGTGGAAGAAGTTGAAGGATGAAGTGAATGTAGAGTTCCCTGAGCTCTTCCAGGCATCTTGAAGGTTTTTGGTATGATGTGCAATTTTGGCTTTTAACAATTTTTGTCCCCATAAATCTTTTTTACTTTGTGTTCAAGAATTGATGGGCCTGAAATCCATCTAGTGTGGGGTAATGTTGGACCCCTAAAAGATACTAAGTATAAGTGGCGTGAAGGTTTTGGCATGTGGGAGTTAGGCATGAAGGCATGCGTGGAAGTAGAAAACAACACGTGAGGCTCGTGCTTGAAAAAAATTGTATCCCATACTTAGCCACATTTTGAGCCACGAGTGGAATTGGAAAGATAAAGGGTTAGAGTAGTAGTCAAGTAAGGTTTTGGAGATAAGGATAGAACATGAAGACTTTCAGTTCAAGAAAAGTTCTATTTTGAGACAGATCTCATGCGAAGGAAGTTAAAATGTCATGTAGGGTTTAGGCTATTAATAGGATTAGATCTATAGTTTATATTAGAATATAATATATTATTAGTGAGCTTGTATGCTCTTGTAGTTGGCTTGTAACACACACATGGCTATTTCTATCATGTGGGATATTTTTGGAGAGTGCATGAGTAGTGAAGGGAAATTCCCCATTACCTATAAATATGTATTGATTTGCATGGTATGAGAGATCTTGAGCATGTATTGTAATAGAGTTATGATGTTGGTTTATGAGCGCATATGAGTTTTATGGTACTCTATGTGTTTATTTGGATTCTGTGTTTTATGGTGATTAATACAATGGATTTATGTGGATGGATTCTTGTTATTAATCTCTCTATTACTGGATCTTGCATAGTAAACCTGATCTTGATTCTCATTTATTTTATTCTTTTATATGGTTGTGATCTAGATCTAGTTATGGTTTATCTGTATGGTTATTATGGAACTAGATTATATGTGTGTTTATCATGCTAACTCCTTGACAAAGCTGCCATAAAAGAGGGACCTAGTACCTTTGCATGCTTTGGGTGAGCGCTCAGGTCTGCTTGAGTGATGTGCCAACGCACCTTGGGCTATTTGGTAAAATAAAAGACTACATGCCACCATGGTTGTCTATTACATTTTACTTGTCACTTTGTTTACTATCAGTATGCCATTGTTTCGGGCTATGACCTTTGTCTTCTATGCTTTTGGCCACTTCGGCCTTGATTGTCTTGCGATATTGTGAGCGATGTCCCATGTTTGAAACCCACTTTTTACAGTCCATTTTATATGTAATTTTTGTTCCAATGATTTTATATTACATGCTTGATACTTTTCTACTAACACATGTATCAAGCCACTTGTTTTCATGTGCCTTGGTTTCTACCATGCACATCCCCCCTATAGGGACATAGTTCAAATCATTCTCAAGTCGTCTCTTTGGGCCGCATACTCCTAGTGACATCACATGCACCCAAAATGAGGGGGTATACATTGGGTGAATCACTCACCCCATACAACATCTCAGATCTACAACACAATATAGTTCAGCAAGACGGAACATAACAAACTACAAATAAAGAAATGGTCCAGAATCCGACTTGGGTCCTCAGTTTAAGACATGACTCCGAGTGCTAGAGACATACACTAGCCCCTAGGTGCTCCCGACTTCTCCTAGATGCTTATGTCTTGGGGTAAGATATAATTAATTTATTATATCGGTGTAGTTCTTAGCAGTTTATAGATCAATTTCACAAGATAGGCACATTTCTCCAACAATGAGAATACATTCTATCTCCATTTCTATACGGAAATAATACGGTATAACTAAAAAAAATTAGGATCACACCATCTACAGTGGTGTATAAATTGGGAAGTAGTCATGGAAGGATAGTAACACTAGAACTTTCTCCCCAACACTCTTCTGTCGTGGCGTGAGATCTCCTAAAATACTCGCACTTAGCGTGAGATCACCCAAAAAACTCATTCTTGGCATGAGATCACCAAAAAGCTCACTTTTGGCGTGATATTTCCCAAAAAACTCACTCTTCTACAAAATTTTTAGGACATTTTCTATCCTTTTACACTTCTATATGTCCTGTGCACACTTTCCTTTTACTACTTTTTCACATTTACACAATTTTACATGCTTTTACAAAGATTTCATAATATATGACTTTGACTAATTTTTCGCTCTACTTTTTTAGGTCTGTTCTTAATACACAATAAGAAGCAGCCCTAAATCAAGCACAACAATAGGTACAACATGGTACAACATAACATGCTTCAACCCTAGGGTCACTTCCTCTTTTTAGCTTTCATGCTTCATTTTTATCACTTCACGCTTTCTCTTGTCTCCTCAAAGACGCTATCACCATCACATTCTACATGATTATCGGTACACATATCTTATCTACTTTATGTTATCAATTATTCACTCAAAAACATAATGTGGGGAAAATTTAGACACAAAATCACACACTTGGGTATATTTCTAGGTCCTAAAAGCATACTTGCATTCATATGATTCCCAAACGAGAAAAGTATTAATTAACATCTATATTTGGCCTCTTTGCTTTCTTTATTATCTTCTTTATGGTCTTTTACACCCTACAACCTAATCAAAGTTTTACTTGTTTATATTTTAAGACTCTAGACACCAACACCCAAACCAGACGCTAACGCTTAAGTGTCCTTGTCCCCCTAGACTCCCCCGATCTCTTTCTACTTTACTCGCTCCTTTTTGGCCTCTCTTATATTTTGGGCATATTATTTTATTATTGGTCAGCCTTCCAGTTGTCAATTATGAAATTCAACCAAGGGAATCATATAAATACAAAGCTATGTGACCAAAATAAAGGACCAAGCTCTAAGAATATATTATCATCACCTAAGCTTGCATCCAAAGGCATCTAAGAGCATCAAAGGCATCCATCTAACATCCATTCAATGGAAAAGGGACTACATTTTCTATATACACTTCATAGGAAGGGGAAGTTCATTATTCCATCCAAACATCTATTTACATTAGTACATCTAGCTATCACCTGCTATCAAGTGTACTTGCACAAGGGATTCCTAGGGAATAATTATTTCACACTTTCACAAGAACTACATAGAGTCTGAGATGTAATTTACCTCTTAATTGTAAGTTCACTCAAAGCGAGTGACCACCTAGGGTCGGTCATCTAATCCCCATATTCCATCTTTCTTTTTTGGGATTTGATGTAGTTTGGGGTTTTATAGGTGAACATCTCTTTGCAGGTCACATGTACATTTTACGAGCAAGGTGCGACATATATAAAGCGACCAACGAATACCAACAACACTTATGTGACATCATAAAACTTAGGTTCCAAGACCTTGCATAGTCACAGGTGCCCAAAAGTAAACTCTAGCACCTAAGAATGCCTGACCCAATCTAGGAGCCCCGGTCCAACATTATATGATAACTCCATATTTTACAAAGGCACAATCATGCGATGGTATTCCTTTCCTATTCATCAATTTTCAATCAAGATTAGTTCCAGGATCAAATGCAAATAAGCTATGTTCTCTTCTCTCTCTTTCACTTAGGGTTTCATATTTTATTATCTTATTTCTTGTGTCAAATATACACTTTAGTGTTTATTTATCATATGTGACTCTGCAAATAGGGTTTAACATAAATTCTATTTTTGTTAAATCAACCCCAAACTTGCATTTCTTGTATCTATGTCATATGGATTAGGGAAAAGTTCCACATTCTTTTAGCACTATCACCACCCTTTATCTTAGAATTTACATTTCTTGCACCTCTCTCTCCTTGATCCCTTGGAATTGTTAGTGTAGGATTATTTGTAGGAGTATTTTTAGTCTTAGAAGTAGATTGTGTTGTGTGGAATTTCCCAAACCCACATAATAAGGAAGTCGACCTTCTACAAAGGTTGATATCACTTTTGCAAAACCTACATTACAGAGATCATCCCATGTTTCCTCAAAATCATTGATATGTGTGATTCAAGGTAGGGTGCAATTTTGAGCTCTAACAGTTTTGGCACTCCCTATGGGATAACCTGATAAAGCTTAGATTTAATTATTGTTAAGTTTTAGTGTGTGATTTAGTGATTTCATCCTTTTGAGGTAGTTCTTCAACACATCTAGTGAATCCCAATTTTAAATCCTATGATTAATTAGCCACGTTCCCATTTTCATGAGAAGAATACAAACTAGATCAAGTGCAACAAGTAGTGGGCCTTTTGAATATCTATATTTTTCACCAAGAAGAAGAATAGGTAGAGAAGTTTAGAGATCACCATATCCTCCAAATAGAACTCTATCTACTCCTCCTAACAGCCTTTCTTGCTATCATCTACGATATTAAGACCCATTCCATTCATGACACACTAGATAAATATTCCCTTTGTCAATTTTAATGGTGGTAGTCCCTTAGCTCTAAATGCCCAACATGATATACCAGTTTCTGCTCTTAAAAGTATTCCCTCCTTCACTGGTGAAAATTCTACCACCCCAATTGATCATATTCAAGATGTTGCAAATGTGTGTTCAGTTCATCTAGTTATAGAAGATGATGTTTTAGTAAGGCTTATTGCTTCTTCACTTAAATTTAAAGCACTTAAATGGTATAGAATTTTAAGACTTGCTTCCATTCACAATAGGATGAGATTGTCATTACTCTTTGTGAACAGTTTGAGGAAAAAATAGACAATGTATCTTTTTAGAGCAACTCAAAACAATCAAATGACTCCAAATGAGCTCATGGCAGATTTTAATTTCAGATTCCAACAAACATTGGACAAATTCTAGTGTTGATAAGACCAACCACACAAGGTACATTATTGTACTTTTTAGAGCTCTAAATTATGATATAACAACAATGATTCAATCTAAGGGTGTTATCCAGTTACCAAATGCCTATACAATAGCCATTAGGGATGATTATTTTCTTATTCAAGAATGAAAATTAGCTCCTAGATTGCCTATGCCCATTTTTCCTAAATTATCACATGATACCCAACCCATTGTTGCTCCTATTCCTAAACCGTCTCGCTTCATCTCCTGTTTCCACATCTGGTTCCTCTATTAAACAAGAAGAAATTGAAAGTCTTAGTGTCCAACTTAAAAATATAACAAATGAGATTGTATCCCTTAAGAGAAATCAAGATCAAGCTCCTAAAACTTATCCTAACCCTCCTTAGGGTTACCCACAACAAGGCTTTCAATATCCAAATCAAATATTTCCTCGTAGAATTATCCTCCAAGAAAATTGCCAAATGCTGGTCCATAGTTTCTTCTTCTTCCTAACTTAAAAAAACCATTGTTTCAGTTCATAATAATATGGATGAAGGTTTTGAATATCTCAAGGTGTTATCCTTGTGATCACCCCCATAATAAATACACATGTGAGGATGGAATTTACTCCTTACAAGAAAAATATCTCAAGGTATAAATCCCATACTACCTGCACGAACAAACTATGAATCCTTATACAAGTAATATAGATGAAGTTCAAGAGTCTACTCCCGAACACAAATTCATGCTCTTTAGACCTGAAAAATTCTATGCTACTAATCAAGCCATGGGTAACTCGGACATGCCGCAACTTCATGTGGAAGATCATATAAGATCTAAGAAGCAATAATAGGATGTGAGATCTCCTCCTCATGTTACTCCAGCCCACACATGACATTTCTAATCAATCATGGAATTGAGCCAAAACTCACCTTCATCTAGTTTACCATGGGTTGATTAGTATCCATAGAACAACAAGTTCGGAGGACATACAAAACCTTCCAATCAAGGATCCTCCACGGGTAGAACAAAGAAATAAATAACATACGACACCTTTATTAAAAAAATCCATAGTTATTCCTCTCAACATTGTGGAACAAATGAAAATAAAAAATATCAATGTCATAATGTGGGATGTCTTGTATATCCCATCTCAAAGGTATTTGTTGCAAGAATTGTTGAAGCATCTTCCACCTCTGGATCCCACCATGCACAAATCATTTTTGAACTCAATATATGTCAACCAAAGGATGAACATGTAAGTTCAATGGCTAAGCCTCCTCCTTTCTACATGTATCTCATAGTTGGAAAGCACCTTGTTCATAATTGCATGATAGATTCGGGTGCTAGTACTTTATTCATGCCAAATAAAATATCATACATTTTGGGGATTGAGTACAATCTAACTTCTAAGGGTGTTTTACAACTTGATGGATCAACAAAGACAAGTCTTGGACATAGTAAGAGATCT
The DNA here is from genome assembly GCA_018340775.1 of Taxus wallichiana var. yunnanensis. NCBI lineage: Eukaryota > Viridiplantae > Streptophyta > Pinopsida > Cupressales > Taxaceae > Taxus > Taxus wallichiana. The sequence continues at coordinate 542,602,286 of CM031241.1, read as the reverse complement.
AGAATTAAATCTACATACTTGTCCAAGTATGACCATAATGTAGGAAATTTCTGTGATTGACTTTCCACCTCTATTCACCCTTTTCCTTTCTAGATATTTCACTGCTAAGATGGGCATATATTTGTCTTCAAATTGCTCTCATATGCTACTTAGAAAAAGGTATGGAACTAGGTTTAGAATTAAGGCTAAACCTATTTCACCTTACCATGTGGAAGTTTATGGCCCTAGTCGTATAAATGATAATTGTATGATCCAAGAAGAAGCAAGAAACAATCGTTAATCAATTGAAACATTGCATTCATCAACTTCAATTCTAGATCTTATGTTAGATGAATGGGAAAAGAGAATTATGAATTTGATCCCTATGACACAACAATGTAAAAAATGTCCTGGTACTTATTGTATCCATGAAGAAAATTTCACTACCCCCATACCACACAAGGAAGAAGACAATGATGCTTTTGGTCTATGGAAGTTATATTTTGATGGTTCAAGAAGCAAAAATGGAGTTGGGCGGGTGTAGTTATTGTTTCTCCGATGGGTAAAAATATTTCTTTTCCCACAGACTACAATTTACATGCTCCAACAATGTGGTGGAGCATGAACCATTAGTTCATAGTTTGTTGATTCCGAAAAAGAAACAAATTAAGAATTTTCTAGTATTTGGGGACACTGAATTGGTTATCAACCAAGTCATAAGTTTATGTGTGGCTAAGAACAAACTTTTAAGAAATTATAGGCAATGAGTTTGGGATCTCCTCGAAATTTTTGAAGCTATCAATCTTCAAGTGGTGCCACAAAAAAAAAACAAGGAGGTGGATTAGATGGAAACCATCGGTTCTTAGTTCTCTCCCATAGAAGGTCTTATCCAAGAAAAATAACATGTCAAAATGGTTATAAGACCATCCATTTCAGATAATGATGTCAACTGGAAAGTTTTTGAGAATGATGAGAAAAATTTTCAATTCATTCAAAATGAAGTTGAATTCTCTTCCAACTTGTAACCCACTTTGCAAAACAGTTATGGTGATTAGATCATTCAATTATGAACAAACAAGCTACCCAAAGGATTGATAACACTTGAAGACATATTAAATTATGATGACGAGATCAAGGGGCAAAGTAGAGGCAAGTCTCTAGGGTCAAGGAGATTACAAATCAATCATCATTGTGGAAGGAAAAGAGATTTTGTTAGGAAATTTATGTAGTACTGAAGAGGAACAAGATTTTATTTCCTCTATTAGAAATTTCATGATGTATTTTCATGGATCTATGAGGATCTAAAAGGTTTTGATCCCAACACAACTTAATATTCTATTGATCTAGATCCTCATGCCAAACCAATAAGATAAAAGTAAAGGCTTATGAACCTTATGATTGAGCCTCTAATGAGGAATGTGTTATCTAAACTCATTGGTTCAAAAATAATATTTCCTATCAAATACTCGAGCTTGGGTAGCATATTTGGTTTCTACAAGAAGAAGAATGGAGAGATAAGGCTCTGTGTGGATTTCAGGGACCTAAATAAGGCCTTATTGAAATATCACCATCCTTTTACTTATATGGAGAAAATCCTTTAAAAAGTGGTGGGATTTGAAAGGTTCTCCATGCTTGATGGCTATTCAGATTCAAACAAATCAAGATTAAAAAGGAGGATCAATTCAAGACCACATTCACAACCAAATGGGGAACATATGCATATCATAAAATAAATTTTGATTTGTCAAATACAAAGTGCCACATTTCGAAAGAAATGGACATTGCTTTTTGTGGAATAATAAACCAATTTGTCCTTATGTATCTAGATGATATCACAGTTTTCTCTAAGAAAGGAAAACAACATATGGAATAATTGGAGAAAGTGTTTGAGAGATGTAGAGAATTTATAGTATCATTGAACCCCAAGAAATGCAATTTTGTAGTTCAACAAGGTAAATTATTGGGTCATGTTGTCTCAAAGGATGGAATTACAATTGACCCTGAAAGAGTATATGCTATCATTTCCCTCTCATTACAGACTCACAATAAGGTTGTCCAATATTTCCTTGACAATATAAAATTTGTTAGGAATTTCATTCCTAACTTTGCAGGAGTAGTCAAACCCATCACTTTGATGCTAAAGAAAGATATCACTTTAAAATGGATCGTAGAAGGAAAATAAAGATTCAACAAGATCAAATCCATAATTTCTCAAGTGCTAATTCTCTTCAATCTAGATTTTATAAATGGTTTTATCCTTTATGCTTATGGCGTAGATCTTGGTATAGTTGTGGTCCTTACTCAAAATAATAGTGAAGGTTCAAGCATCCTGGCTTTCTTTAGCCAAACATTGAAATAATTTGAGCTCAAGTACAATCATTTAGAAAAATAAGTTTTTTCCATATTGTGAACTCTCAAGAAATTCAAGCCTCTCCTATCCTTCAATCGCATCAAAGTTCTAGTCTCGCATCCTAGTGTGAGAAATTTCATCATGGGGGAAGAAATCAGTGAAAAGAGATCCAGATGGGTAACTAAAATAATGGAGTTTGATGTGACCATCAAGGCCACTAAATTGGTGAGAGATAGAGAACTGCGTGCACAATTTTCTATAGATGCTCAAAATCATGAAGAAGATTCTTTCTTCATGGAGGAAGAACAAGAAGAAACATCGAATATTTGTATGACAAAGGAACTCAACCTAGTTGTGGCAGTTAGATGAACAATATGATTACTTTCTTAGCAACTAGAGGCTATCCTCATGGTTTGAGAAATACAAAGAGAAGACACCTCGAGTTAAAATCAATTCCTTATGTGTAACATGCAAAAATTAGGGTTAATATAATTAAGATATTAAATAATCTTGTATTAATAAAATAGTATTATATTACAATAGATAACACTAAATATTCAAATCTTAAATCATATTAAGGTAAAATATTGTAAATTTCACCATCATAAATGAGCTAACTAGGAATGTAAATATTATGGTTAGTGAAGATTTCACCGATTTTGAACCGAGATGCGATAAAAATGATTTGTAAAATGTGCAAGAAGGGTGTGTAGAATTTCGTCAAGTTGTTCTAAAAATACAAGAATCTGATTTTGCAAGTAAGATGAAGTCACTTGTCTCAAAAAAAGGTTACCTAGGTATCTTTTTCCTAATTGGAAAGAATTGTCCTCTTTATATTTTATTTTGATCTTTCTTACAACACTCGTATTCATATGTGTTTGGATATTTTATTTTGTGATTAAAATTACATGATCAAAATCATGTAGTTAATTATGGATTCTTCTTCTTCTTTGCTTGGGGACATAAAAAGGGTTAGATATTTTAGGTTGTGTGGCACCCACCACACCTACATTGAAATATCCTAAAGAGGAACTAAAACCTTGTAGTTCCCCACCCAAAGAATGTGTGAAAGACGTATATCACAATGTTTTTAGTAATGAAGGCCCTATTAAGACTCTTGACACTCAATAATGATCATTGAAATGTGTTGTAGCTTTGCAAATGCCTTAAGGAATATTTGTATGATGTGTACATACTTAAAGTTAGATGAATATACTTGAGAGACTTATTTAGTAATTAGGTACTTTTGTGATCTACTAGGTAGTCTATATATGTGAGGTTAGGGTCCCTTAGAATGGGTAAATAAATGTTCTTATATTGGTGATTTTTTTTTGACAATATTTCCCACTCAAATGACACATGATTAGGCTAATCATTAGATTGAAAATGTGACCATTAGGGTTTTTAGGATAAATTTGTTATCTTAGGATATGGTCATCTAGGTAACTTTGTCTCTCACATATGCTTTTTTAAGGAACAATACACACCGCAATATGCTATTGGAGATAGTGTCCAAAGGTATAAATATGCATCAGATATTCTTAAAATGAGGTTTTCAATGGTCAATGATGGATAACAAGTGTGACCTAGTGGTCAATAGTGTTTATTGATAAATGAATGTATAGGAATGAGTCAATTTAGTGCAAAATGAGATATGTGCTAAGATAATACCAAAAGATCAATTTCTAAATGTTGATACGTCTATGTTTATGTATCTACATTTTCTCCCATTTTAATGTATTAATTAAAATTTTATTGATTAAAATATAAATGAAATGTAAACATTCCATGAGGATAAGTCAATAGTGAGATTAAAATGTGTGTTTTATCTTCTCCTTTTCTTATGTATAACCATACATGTGAACTTGTGTACCACATGAAAAAATGTGTATTAAAATACAATGAAGATGTTAGTAAAAAAAAATAATAACATTAAATAAAAAGTAAAATCATGAAATTTATATACATGTTTTCACTTGATGTTGAATGTGAGCGAAGAGTAAATGAAAAAAGTGAAAATGCATGAAATATATACACATTTACCCCAAAGTTGTATGTGAGGGAAGTAACCAAATATAAATAATGCCATTGGTCTTGATATGTGAATCTTGTAAAAACCATCCAAAACAATTGAGAATTTAGTGAATCATGTAAACCATCCACAAAACTTAGGCCCAATAAATGAATTTGTGTGTAACTATTCATAGAAAATATACGTCTTGAATGCATCCATGCGTAAATATTATGAAGTAATAGTTGTGTTGTAATAATTGTGTACATATCATCATACCGTGTCATTTGAACAAGTGTATCTAAAATATGCATAAATGTGTTATAAACCCCATAATATGACACATTTTGAGTCAAGGGATGTTAAAAATGATAGAGTAGCTCAAAAGAGAAATTGTTAATGTGTGTAAAAACACAATAGCCATATTCTCAATTATATTAACCAAAATTTTATCAATTAACATGGTAAAATATGTAAGATAAAGAATTTCTTAGTTTAATCAATGTGTAGCATTCGATAGATAAAACGATGTGATATCCAGCAATGTGTATGATCATAGGAGTAAACATGACATGCTAACATTCTTGATAGATTTAGTGAATCAAGAATATGTAAAGTGTATAAGTAGGAAGATAATAGAATTGTAAGATCAATAATGTACATGCATCATCAAAAGAATGAAACATATCATGAAAGTATTCTATAAATATTCAAAATATAATATAACAATGATAGGGTGAGTAATATGATAACAACATATGAATTTATGACTAATGGATTCGGAGTGACCTAATACATGATATGATACAACATGAGATTCAAAGGCCATCATAAAGAGAAAATTTTGATAAGAAGTGAAAATTTTTACCAATGTAAGTAGTGTTAGCTATTAGCTTGTATGTGTAAGAACATGCATGCAAATAGAAGTGAAATACAACAAGTTTGTAACAATCAAATGATAATAATAATGTAAGTTAAGAAATGATAAACATCATGTATTAAGAAATCAAATAAACAACAAATGTGTACAGAGTAATGTGAAACAAGAAATTTTGTAATCTAGTAATCAATGTACATGGAGAAATGTGTAATAAAATTTCATAAGAAATAAATATGTGCAAGGAAACATTTAACAATAAATGTCATAAATAATCAATAATCGTAGAACAATGTGTAACAAGTAGTATTCTAAATCATAGTGTGTAATTATCCAAGGTGCAAAGAGAAATGTGTAATAGGAAATGATCTATCAATTAATATGTGAAAATACAATGTGTAACAATGCACATTAAGTAATAATTCAGCATTTTATACTATCCATAAGACCTATAGACAAGAACTCAACCAAACAATGTGTGTCAAGAAAGTTTGTCTATAATTATTGTGTTAATCAATGTATACAAAATGTAGTGTACAACAATGAAATGTGTTTTGTAATCCAAGTATTTCATTAAAAATGGGTTTTTGATGGAGATAAATCAAGAAAGTAAGAAACTATGCCACTTCATGCAAAATCTTGTCAAATTTTTATCAAGTAATGTATCATAGGATGTGTATTCCTTCTAATAGTATAATAGAAGTAGGATGAGTAGTATACCCTCAATATAGACAATCATAAAGAAAAAAATTAATGTAAATCATGCATATACATCCATATAGATGAGAAAATAGAACATAGAGAATACATGTGTACTAAGAAGACACAACGTAGATCATACAAGTGTATAAAATAAACATGGTATACAACATACAAGAAAGAAAAAACATAATAGCTAACAAATAATTGCATATTTAAGCTGCCAAATGAGATAATATCACAACTCAAAAAAAATTATACATAAAAAAGGTAGACAATATCACATAGTAATAAAAATTAAACAAATAAGTTCATATAAAATAGTTTCATACGAGAATAAATGAAATACAACACAAAGATGAACATATCAAGTTAGTCATGTTAGTCACTATCATATGAATAAAAAATACAACACACAAGAATAATTAAAAGTAAAATAAATAAATGTAATAAATTAGTCAAGAAATATAATACACAAGTGCACTGATAAATCAATTCAAGAAATTTCATGAAATAAGTAATGATGTACACAATCGGTGCAATATAAGTTATTGATCATGTAAATAAGTAGTGTAGTGTGAGAAAGCAATCATGTAAGAAAGTAATGTTGTCTCGAGAAATACATTATGTGAAAAAGTAGCATCACACGAGACATAAATCATGAGAAAAATTAGATTCATGTGTAAGAAAAGCAGATATCCAAAACAATAGCCCATGGCCAATACTTGTGAACTAGTAAAAGCAAGAAACAAGTAAGTATTGATCATAGCTAAGTTGGTGTGTAGATGAAAGAAATGTGATCATTAACTTAAAGAAAATTATATCACATGTCAAAGGTAATATAAAAATATGATGCATGCAATGAACTAGTATCAAGAGATTTGATCATGATAAAATAGAGTGTAAAGATGCCTCTAGTGTAGGTATGCCCCGATATTGTAGGAATCCCCTATGATAGAAAGTTGTAAGAAGCCATAAGTTGTGAAATATGTGATCAAATTAATATTATTATGTAAGATGAACCCCAAAGTTAATATTACCCCATGGATGTAATGTGTGTATCATTCATGTGTTTTCACCTCTTAGCATAATCTATGAAGCGTGAATGCTAGAACCATGTAGAGTGTTAAATTTAAATGATCAAAAGGATAAAATCTAGTTAAGGACATCAGAGGTCATATGTATGTCTTGATTTTGTATTTTCGTATTGTTGTATTATTTTTTAATTTTTAAAATAAAATGTGTGAAATGCAATACTAAAGGTCCCATGGAAGATGCTAGAAATAATGTAGAAGGCGAGTTAGGGTCCCGGGTAGTATTGTTCCCTCACTAATCACATCAAACCAATGAGAAATGTTACTCATCATCAAGTAGATAAGGATTCCTAGGTAAATTGTTCCTTAATAATCACATCAGACCAATGATAAACATGTTGCATCATTGGCTAATGTCTTAGTTAATGTGTGAAATATTCAATAGAAGTGATATAACATATGTGTTTGAAAAATCCCATCTACAAGATCTATACTGTAATTCCATTTGTATATTAGGTGGATGGTGTATTTCCGTAAGTGTATGGATCATATATTAAGAGAAATAAGACTCGTATGTCATCCTCATGATTAGAGCAATAATCTTGTGCACTACGGTAGCCATAATAATTGATAATTATGTTACACAATTGGGAGTCATATGTAGTTATAATAATTGTAAGATATTTAGGTAAATAAGAGATAATTTACATTGTTTGATGGTTACACCACCATGAAATCTATCAAGCACATTATTTCATGCACAACTATGTGTTTAGTTTTTAAAAAATCCTAGCATGTGATAATATCTCGTATATGAAGCAATAGAGTCAATTTAAGTGAAGGTACTATGTTAGAACCATAATATTGTGTATGGTTAGAATCATAAGTTATGTGAGGAGGTAGGTTTTTATGATCTACTTGTGGTATGATAAATTTAATATTACTATTTGTGACTTTGTTAGGGCAATATTGATTTTTATGTGGTTGAGTAAGAGAAATGGATGTGATATACCAAAGAACCTTTTATAAAATTTGAGAGCATTTTTTACCTTTTGTGAAACCTATGTTGATGTCCTAAATGAAACATGGTGGTGGTATTAAAGTAAGAAAATATAGTCGTAACATGTTGTGGTAGATACATGAGTATAATGATATATCACTTTGAGTATGGGGTAACTAAGGGGTTCCCTCTATGAGAGGTATGATATGAATTAGATAACCATTAGTGTGAGAAATTAAGTGTATAGTGCCAATAGGAATTTTTATGGAACCGTGCTCAATGGCCAAATAATTTAATAATGATATCACATGGTATGGTGTTAAGCTACAAATATTTAGGGTCCTTAATCATGGAGGTGGGATTTGGCACAATGGTCATGATAGAATATGGATGACATCTATCAAATGAAAGAGAAATATTTTCACTTATGCTTTGACGAGGTAGATATGATTTGTAATGGGAATGGGTGAAATATTCATTAGAGGTATATCTATGGGGATCAACTTCTAATATGAGGTTTATAATGGCAATATGATTGATCAAATATAAATACAAGAACATGAATTATTATTCGATCAAAGAGGATGAGTCTACTTAACTTAAGATTGAATTTATGTTCCTTAGTGATAAGGTCATCCTCTATTATTTCATAGATTTTAGTCATTGTAATAGTATAGAGGATCCAAAAGAAAATTTGGGCTTTTAAAATCCCCGAAAGGAATATAAAATCTACTTGTAGACACCTAGATTTGGTACTTAAGTAATTTACAATATTAATTTAGATTATATCCCTTAATCACAACTTACATGCACAAATAGATTTTAAAAACATTATTCCACTCTTTTAAGTCTTTAAAATAATTCATATTATCCTACTTTTCTCGCTCAAAACCTAAACAATCTGATCTCATTTCTCATATACATATTATATCTCCTATCAGACTTCTCAATATTTCCACTTAAGCCATTCTACGTCCTTGGTCACTACCATCTAAGTTAGACAAAACCTTCGTATAATTATGTATATATTCAACGGTTCTATATACGAGGGATAACAATATGATTTTATTATGTTTATCTTATTTCCACTTCCTATTTGGCCTTAGTGTAAAATCAAATCCCATGGAAGGGTATGTAATAAATTTATACATACTCATTTACTCACATGAATTTCTTAAGAGCTCCTCTAACAAATATTTATCAAGTCTTAATAAAAGCTACCCTAATCTTCCTTAAATAAAGTGGAAACATTAGGAGTAAGCATCTATACAATTTGGAATCAATATAAAATAGGTTAAGAGTATACCATGTGTATACACCTCATTTTTTACGCTACTAGTTCTCTTGTGCAAGGGCTACCGATGAACTATCCTCCTAAGTAGGTGGCTTAAGGATCCCACCGGAAGTGTGATCGGACTTGGTCACATGGGATAGACCAATTTTTTTAGAGATATCACTATGTCATCCTTTATACCATAATTATCCTATCCTCACTTTTTTTTCCTCCCTTGTTCACATATTACCACCATTATTTTCACTTGTTTACACTCATTACTAGTCTTACCATCACTTTCGGTTATCTTGGACCTTCATCACTATTCCATTTTTTGTTTTCCCTTTATTCCCCATTGTTTTGCAACCTTTACCTTAGGTTTCTTCCTAAAGCCCACATAATCAACCATGGCCGATCATGTCAAGATTTTTTTTTCTCATGTTAGGTATATATACATGTCTCCTTTTATCATTTTAGAATGAATAAATCATTAATAAAATCACTTCACTTTACTTACACATTGGAAATTTGTGTACATATTCACATTTAGTTTCTAGACTTGAGAAGGGAAAATTTTAGCGGTGAATATTTGTAGTTTGGCAAATAGTAGAATTTTGGGAATTTGATTTTGGCAAATTTTACAATGCAATAACACTACCCATGTTTCACCCAAAAATTCCATAAACAATAATTTGTCCCATCTGAATCGCCAAGGAATTTCCAATCCCAATGTATATTTTTATATTAAATCACGCTGCGTGATCGTCACGCGGGATTTGAAAACATTAATGTTTTGCTAAGAAATTGACGCACTAAGATTTGAAAACATTAATGTTTCTCCAAGAAATTGACGTGTCGGATTTGAAAACATTAATGTTTCACCAAGAAATCGATGCACTAGGGATTCAAAACATTAATATTTCGCCAAGAAATCTATGGAACCTTATTTGGCCAAGAAAAAATTCCTAAAATTTTCCCAATATATACATAAAGGTGATGTTTTCCCACAATTTTCCAATTTTCGAAGTAAGTACAAAGAGATTTAGTGAATCGGCATATTGCAATTTACTTACAAAATTTCAAATAAATCTAGGTCTTGCAGGCTGCGGCTACTACGTTGCAGCTTATATTCTATAAGCACTTAATGCAGTGTGAGTCCTCGCCTATTCGAGACCTATTTTCTTTCATGTTGCATTGCTTTATCTGCAATTTTTCCTTTGTAAGCTATTTCAAATCCTAAACATCATCATCCTCAGTAACCACTATGATTTTTTATGTCATCTAGAATAGTCATTCGCTTTTAGAGAATCATAACTAGTTTTCCTATCTTGGACACATCTACGTAAAATAAATATATATATTTTATATTTAAAATCACTTCATACATCTCCATGAGCTTCACTTCTGTATATTCCTTTCTTTATCGCTGTATTTTATTTAAATATTTTTTTAATGTTCTCTCTTCTACAATATTAGTATATATAGTTATACTACAGCTTAACTTTCCATTTATTCCACGACTAATACCATGACCATTTATCACCGTCCGCTTGACACCGCTCATCCCATAGCAAATCCGAAGGATATATAAAATGTGGTCCATTCCATAGGTTTCACGTTTTCTAGGGGCATTTCCTGGGAGACTGACGAAATGATGACACGTGGCATAGACCTCTCGAGCGGGACCCACTCCGAACCCAAAAACATATCAACTTCGGCTCATTCTCAGTGGGGTTCACGTCCACTAGGAGGATTTTTTTGGGAATGAGAGGTTAACGGAATGATGAAAAACAATAATGTATGAAATAGAGACCATACGAGACATGTCTAAAGTGAAAAATTCAAGAAATGAAAAATGGAAAAAGTTACATCAATGAACCAAAAACTAGATAATTAGCATTTGGACAAACAAAAGACAGAAAATAGTAATTTTGGGAAAAGTACAAACATCTTGTCACAAGCATGCTTACTTGTTACCACCATTTTCCTCATTGTGATGTACTTCAAACTTTTTAAACCATAGAAACATAATGTATTGAATGTACTCCAAGCATGCATTTCCTTCAACAATCTGAGGAGGAAAAAATTCTTTCTTTATCTTCACATTCACTTCTAGCACTACCTGTGAAAATAATTGTGTTATAAATCCATCAGCTATTGTATAGTAATACTAATTCTCTTTTATTAATGTTGAGGAAAAGTTGGAATCTATCTCTCCACGACAAGAATTTTCCAAAAAGAATGTAGGGGTTTACACCACCTCTTCTTCCTCCATGAAGATTACAAAAGTGGGATCACTCTTCGACATCTTTTCCCGTTCTTGTTTTAGCATGCTTACTTGTTACCACCATTTTCCTCACTATGATGTACTTTAAAAAAATTTAAACCATGGAAACATAATGTATTAAATGTAATCCAAGCATGGATTTCCTTCAACAATATATGAGGATGAAAAAATGATTTCTTTATCTTGACATTCACTGCACCTTTGCACTGTCGACAATAATTGTGTTATAAATCCATCAGAAACTATATAGTAATACTAATTCACTTTTATTAATGTTGATGCAAAGTTGGAATCTATCTCTCCACAACAATAATTTTCCAAAAAGAATGTAGGGGTTTACACCACCTCTTCTTCCTCCATGAAGATTGCAAAAGTGGGATCACTCTTTGACATCTTTTCTTGTCCTTGTTGTAGCATGCTTACTTGTTACCACCATTTTCCTCATTGTGATGTACTTCAAACTTTTTAAACCATGGAAACATAATGTATTGAATGTACTCCAAGCATGGATTTCCTTCAACAATATGAGGATGACAAAATACTTTCTTTATCTTCACATTCACTTCTGGAACTTCTTGTGAAAATAATTGTGTTATAAATCCATCAAAAACTGTATAGTAATACTAATTCGATTTTATTAATGTTGAGACAAAGTTGGAATCTATCTCTCCACAACAAGAATTTTCCAAAAATAATGTAGGGGTTTACACCACCTCTTCTTCCTCCATAAAGATCAGTGGGATCACTCTTTGACATATTTTCTTGCCCTTATTACCATCATTTTCCTCACAGTGTGATGTACTTCAAAATTTTAAACCATGGAAACATAATGTATTGAACGTACTACAAGCATGCATTTCCTTCAACAATCTAAGGAGGAAAAAATGTTTTCTTTATCTTCACATTCACTTCTAGCACTTCCTGTGAAAACAATTGTGTTATAAATACATCAAAACCTGTATAGTAATAATAATTCGATTTTATTAATGTTGAGGAAAATTTGGAATCTATCTCTCCACAACAAGAATTTTCCAAAAAGAATGTAGGGGTTTACACCACCTCTTCTTCCTCCATGAAGATTGCAGAAGTGGGATCACTCTTCGACATATTTTCTTTTCCTTGTTGTAGTCCAGACAACATGTCTATAATATTTAATATAAAGGAAAAACATGATGTAATGTGAGACTAGATATAAATGGAATGAAGTTAGATATTAAAAACATCAAGATACGGGATATTTTTAATTCCTGCATCCTTTAAGTTTGTTGAACACATTCTCCAAGTACGAACACGACAATATATGAGAATACCCTTATCATGATTGTATCATATATGAAACATCAAATCAAAGCATTCAAGATTTTCTAAAGAATAATGATACTTTAGCTAGCTTTGACACATTGACATTTCATTGTCAAGCCAAAGAACCCTGCATACATTCTCAACCTTGAATTCACAGTCTCATACCACAATGCGTCATATATGGAAGACCATATATTCTGTCTTAGCTCCTTTGAAATGATGAAAATATTTAGTAATTTGATCTTCTTATGATAGACCTTGTTGAGAAAACATAGTATTTTCTTAAGAGAGAAGACACACATAGGATTCATGCGCGGGAACAAGGTGCATTTAAAGGTTCAAAATGATATGAAAGGAAATGTGCGTTAGATAGTTTGATTCGGGACTTAGCCGTTTTCATGGATACATGCTATTTTTGGAGATAGTGTGCGGAGCACACATCAAGATGGAGACTTACATGACATGCAAATGGTATTTTGGGAATGAAAGACTGATAAGCATCATGCATAAGCTTGAGTTAATAAAAGGATTACTTCTTCCATCAACTATAGGATAACTATTATGATTGTTACTAATGCATGATGACTTATGGTGATACTTTATAATGTAAGAAGCTTCTATGTTTTACAATGTTTAATGTAATGGAGTATGTTGGCTGGATAATGGTGTTAAACATGATTATAACTGTTCTTGTGTGGTTGATCTTATTATAGTTATTGTTTAATTCATGATTCTCTAAGATCTAGATCTGGAATATGCTATGTGGAATGTTTATGGTTATTTATGGTTCTAAATATGCTTTATCTTCATCACACTAACATCCTACACAAACAACTCTAAAGAGGGGCTTGGTACCTTTGTGCACTTCTTTGGTGAGTGAGCACTTAGCTTAGGTTGGGAGATGTCAAAGATGCCTGGGTTTTATATAGTGGATTCTAGGCTACATCATTGGTTCCATTGTTGGGACCTCTTTTTCAGCTATTTTCAGATGGTTCATGATGAAGACGTATACCGGTTGACCTTAGCAAAGTGTTGAGGAGTGGATAAAAGATCTAGAAGAAGAGTACACTCGAGGTTCAACACTAGATCTGAGTTTGACACACGCATGTGTGTGGGTGGAGCAGAAATTTGTATGACTGTTTATATGAGAGCTTCTTTTTATCTTTCTAGTAGAGCTTATACGAGTGGCTAGTTGTTTATGCATCTAAAAGGAATTGAGGTATCACACACTTGTTTGGATGCAGGAAGAATTTCAGGCCTCTATGATGTTGATCTGATTTGGATGTGCATGTTGTGGACACTTGGTTCCATGGTGTTCTAAATAGCTATATTTTGAGTACTCAATTTCCACTTATTCTTTCCCAGAGGTAGCTGAGTTCTAGTTTTTACGTTATCCAAGGGGAACTTATTTGCAAGGCATTCCACTAGTGATCAAAATCTTGATGGTAACCCTAACTTGGAAGAGAAGTCGATGGCTAGCTAAACCCCACCACACATGGGGGGGCAAGAGTAGGTTTGGTGAAGGATGGTGGACCTAGCGAAGAGAGGAAAAGAGAAGAAAAAGGTGGCTTAAGTATAATGAGGCACAAGAGGGAGATAGAGAAGCAACGTGATATTGCAGAGTGGATGGCATGTTGAGGAGAGAGATGGCTCATGAAGGATTTGGAGCTCACGTAGAAGGCATGGAGCCAGAGCATCTGAACTCCCCATTTGGGAAAGCATAATAGGGAACCCTCCTCAGCCTCACATGGGAGCATGCCAATAGAGACACATGGGCCATGGGTGCACATCTGAATCTACCTAGAAACCTAGCCCTTGCGCTTGGTTTTCCAATATCTAGTACAACCAGTAGTCAACAAGCTAGTTTGGGTAGTAGAAGAGTAGGAGTAAGTCAGATAGCAAGTACATCTATGGTGGGAAAATGTCTTCTTTTTTTTTGAGGTACCTTCTCAGTGCATCATCATCACACAAAACTCAAGTGCATAAATTTTGGACTCACTTCTGGGAGTAGTACCACTTCACAAACTATAGGAGTTCAGTTTAGTACCACTATTTGGGACACATGGAAGTACATCCACTGTCCACTTCTAACTATAGGTGGAGGATCAGGGGCATAGGTGGCTCTAGTTCTAGTGGATCTAGTGGTTCTGGAGGTAGAGGTAACACATGAGGTTCTGATCAGGTGGGCAGGGTCCTCATCAACCCCAAATATTTACATGGAGATGTCTCTCCATCTTCCAGAGTATAGGGGCATAGAAGATGTTGTTGAACACGTGCACATGTGTGAGATACTATGGTGCAAAAAGGAATTATGGCTTCTTGAGTGCAAGGCAAGTCAAGTTTGTAACTACATTACAAGGACGTGCACACATAATTGGTACATGAAGTTTGACCCTGATCAGACTTGTGTAGATTATGCAACATTAAAGGATGCTTTCCTTAAGGAGTTTCATATCCCTGAGTTTGAGTAGAAGAGTATAAGCGCTGCTCAAGGATATTAAGCAGGGCACTACTGAGAGCATGTTTGGAATATGATGCCCATTTCAAGACACTATTGTCTAAACTTTCTTATGATATTCATGCAAGCCAACATGCACAATGGTTTCATTTGGGGGCTTGATCACACCTTTCAGAAGGGTGTTGTCACATAAGACATATACGGACCCACATGAAGCACTTGAAGCCACTTTTGTGCACATGTGAAGTTAGGAGTAGTATAGACACTGAGTGAGCCCATTCCTGAGGCACATATTACAGCTATGGCAAAGTAGTTGGAGAAACTATCGAAAATTCAACACATGAGATGCACACTAGGATTTGGTGTACAAATTGTGAAGTGGAAGGGCACACCAAAGATAGTTTCCTCATAGATCAAGTGCATTTCATTATTTCTAGACTATGAGATATGTCATTTGACCATGATGCAAGTCACTTTCCCATTATTACAACGCACGCGATAAGAAAGAATGTATCTTGTTATTGTAATATTTTCTGGTCCACGACTCACAATACAGAAGATTTCTAAGGTTGATTGATTGATTGGTCAGATCCATGATGCCATAGATATTGGTGTGTGACAGACAGGAGTATCAGATAACTCTAAAGGAAAAAGTGAGCACCATGATCATGACCACACTCAAGCACACTATGATCGAATGAAGGGCACTTTGAAGGAGGTCATGGCAGAGGTCGAGGATACCATGGTGGATTTGGGGGCGAGGCCATGGTGGTGGACGAGGTGAGTTCCCTCACGGAACATGTTTTACATGTGGATCTCCTAACCACTACAGTGTGAATGTCCTCAGAATATTACTTGTTCTTTTTTGTGGGAAGAATCACAACTATGAGGAATGCCTAGACTTATATGAGCATCTTAGAAGCAACATAAATAAGAGAACAAGGGCGCATGGGATGGTTAGAATACAACGTGTTGTGGAAAATCAATGGATGCCAAAGTTGGCACCGAACCTGAGGTATTACCTATGAAGATTACTACACACACTAAAGTTGTGCGTGCTAGAGAGAGCATTACAAAAAGCCTACCATCACTAAGGAGGAATTTTTACATGCAAGGTACCCAGATCCTACACATCAAAGGAGGTTTATCAGAGACCATGGAGGTACTCAAAAATATTCAGGGTGAAATACAATGTTTAAAGGAACAATCATGGAAGTTAGAACAAAAGAAGGTAAAGAGAGACAGTCCAATCAGATATTGATGACTTAAAAGAGGTATGCAAGATGTTGCGCCAGAGAATATCATTCCATTATTAGGGAATTGGCTAAAGGGAAACACTCCATGTGTAAGTATTGAGAATGGATGGAAGATCCTACATGCTAATCTTCCCCTCATAGTTTGGATTATGACAAGGAGATCACTCTAAATGTTGTTGTGGATGGGTGGCTCTTGAGTAATATATTGATTGATACAGGTGGCGAAAGTTAATGTGCTTACTTTAGATGCATGGTATAGATGGGAAGACCTCCATTACAACCATCCTCTAATGTATTGTTTATGGCTAATCAAACTAAGGCCACTCCCATCGAGTTTTAAAGGATGCATCCATTACTATACAAGGGGCCAAGTTCACTGGGGACTTTGAGGTCTTAGCACTTGCAAAAGTAGACAACTTCCCAAATCTACTTGGGTGCCCTTGGTGTTATGCAAAATAATGTTGATCTACGGTTCAACAAGGGGTATATAAGTTTTGAGAACAAGGAAGAAAGAGTGATTATCCCTTTGACAAGATGGGAAATCTGCACCTTATGTTGAACCTTTGAGTGAGGAAGACCTAAACAAAATTTATGTACACGCCATTCAGACCCGAAGTACTTGAGCCATCTAAGGAAGGAATCCTCCAATGGGAAGATGCACAATCTATTAGTGATACTACAAGTATTTCTTGTGATAATTGGGCACATGGCACCTATGAGATGGTTGGGCATGAAGTAAGAAGCATTTTGTGGAGAAGAAAACCTCATTGTGTTAGGAGGATAGGTAACTCTTGTACCTTAGTACACTAGAGAAGGAGACCCTATGGTATTCCTACACACCATGGAGAAGCAATGGATGGATCAAGTGGAAAGAAGAAATATGTTAGTGTATACCCTATGTGGGACAACAACAATGCTGGTGGATGGTTCACAGGATAATCTCATAGAATGGAATGAAGTCAAAATTTCTCTAACCACTCAGTTCTTTAGGAGCAATGCACCTACTAAATCTGCATGTATCATGGTAATCAACCTATTCAACACCACATTCAATAGTGTGAGAGACTCTAGATAGAGGGGAAGAAGCTTTACCACCTTCACTATGGGTGCACAAGCTTTATTCCACTTTACAAGGTTTGCACACACACTTGGTATGTTTATGCAGAGCTGCATAGGGAGACTAGAAATTGGCAGACTTGATTGTAGGAATGACCCAGACTTTTGACTACTTCTCTACTAAACCTCTGGTGGAAGAGGCATTAAGGGTCATAAAGTGCTTAACTATGGGAGACAAGTGCAAAGGATGAAGAACTCATTCAAGAGTTATTTGGTGAGGTAGACTTAGGAGCACATTTTGATGAAGTAGATGATACAAATGTCAAACTATTTACGCACACTTTTTTTGAGAAGGAGAAAGGAAAGATGGTCTACATAGTGGATGATGAGGAAGTAGAAGATCTGGATATAGCTCATTCAACAAGTACATGTGAAGTGTTAGATAAAAGTGTGGATAAGAATGTGCACACCTATCATGAACCTATGAAGACCAAGAAAGTGAACATTGGCATGGATGTTGAACCTAAGGAGGCAATAATCGGGGATTATTGGTCTGATTCTTGAAGTGGAAAAGATAATTGAATTACTACATGATTTCCAAGATTTATTTCCTAGGGGCTACCATGAGTTAAAAGGAGTGCATGAGTCATTAGGTGAGATGAAGATTAAGCTAAAGGAAGGAGCACGCCCTGGTCAGAAGAGACCTTACAGGATGAACCCGAACCTACGTGTAAAAGTTAAGGAAGAAATTGACAAAATGTTGAAATATGGCATCATTAAGCCCCTAGAGGAATCAAAGAGTGGGTTAGCCCAATGGTAATCAATATCAAGAAAGATGGTCGATTAGGATTTGTGTGGATTACAAGGAACTGAATGTTGCATGTGTGATTGATCCTTTTCCTACACCTTTCATAGAGGAAATATTAGAAGGCATTACAGGTGCAAAAGTTTACTCTTTTATAGATGGATTCTCTGGGTATCATCAAGTTAGAATTACACATAGAAGATCAAGAGAAGATGACTTTCACCACTGAATGGGGAATTTTTGCATATACTGTGATGCCCTTTGGTTTGAAAATGTGCCTATGTTGTATTTTCACGCATAGTTGTTCAAGCATTCCAAGATTTTATTCACAAATTCTTACAGGTTTACTTGATGATTGATGGTATATGGGCTTGTTAAGGATCATTGTGACAATTTGTGCTTAATGTTTGAAAGATGCAGACAGTTAAGCATCTCCTTAAACATCAAGAAGTGTGTGTTTTCTACACCTTTTGAACTTTGATTAGGGCATATCATCTACAAGGAAGGTTTGTTAGTAGATCCAACTAAGGTTGCAGTTATTGTAGGCCTGGAGGAGCCTACCAATCAAAGTGAGGTGCATGGATTCTTGGGCCACATAGGGTATTATAGAAAATTTATCAAAGGGTATGCAAATATTTTTCACACCCCTGAAGAATTATTAAAAGGAAAAGGGACATTCTATTGGGGAGAACCACAACAACACACATTTGAGGCATTAAGGAGAGACTTACTACAACACCTATTCTATGTTTTTCCCTCATGGAACCAACCATTTCATGTACATGTGGATGCCTCTGCATGACCATTGGTGTGGTGTTAGCTCAGCCTGGAGAAGGTATTATAGATCATCCTATCTATTTTTCTAGTAGAAAGTTGACTCCTCATAAAACAAAATTACACAACTACAGAGCGAGGCCTTGTCAATGATCTACGCACTACATAAATTTAGACAATATTTTCTAGCAACACCCTTTTTATTTTATACTGATCACATGGCATTAAAATACTTGGTAAATAATCCCATTTTACAAGGGCGCATATGTCGATGGGTGCTCTTATTCCAAGAATTTGACTTTACAGTTGTGGTAAAACTAGGTAAAAGTAATTCTAGCCCGACCACTTATCAAGGATTCAATCAGGGAGGATGCACAAAAATTGAAGATACAATGTCAGATGCATAGTTATACATAGGTTACATCACGCACCTTCAAAATTGAGGATATTGTTGTCTTTTTACACATAGGTATGATGCTAGAAGGAATGAAAGCATTAGAGAAGAAACAACTTGCAATTCACGTGGCACCCTTCATGTTGATCAATGGTGACTTATACAAACTAGGCCGAGATGAAGTATTTGCCGGTGTGTGTACTAGAACATGAGCACACATATATCATGGAAGAGGCTCATGGTGGTATTGCAAGTGGGCACTATGTAGGTGATGCCACCGCGCATAAAATTCTACTCACTGGATTATGGTGGGAGACCCTGTACAAAGATTGTAAAGAGTATTGTAAGGCGTGTGATCACTATCAACATCTTGGAAAACCTAGGAAAGAGATGAAATGCCTTTGAGGCCTATTGCTAGTGCAGAGCCATTTGAGAAATGGGTTATAGACTTTGTGGGTCCTATTTCCCCAACCACATCGTAGAACTAGATCACACTATATCATCACTTGCACATATTATCTTACTAGGTGGGAAGAAGTAACACCTACAAAGGATTGTACAACAACTACAAATAGCCAGGTTCTTATGGGAAAATATTCTTACTAGGTATGGATGTCCATTGAGCTTGATAAGTGATAGGGGCACACACTTCTTGAATGAGACAATCAAGATATTATTGATGAATTTATGGTTGCACACCACAAGACAACACCTTATCATCCTCAGGAAAATGGGACTACATGAGGCCTTCAACAAGATATTGAGCCAGAAATTTGACAAAAAATTGTGATGTTGGAAGGAAATATTGGGATGATAAAGTTTTTTTGTGCTTTGGGCATATAGAAAACCTACAAGAGGTTGAATAAGGCCACACCCTTTCAGTTGGTGTTTGGCATGCAGAAGTAGTTCTTCCAATGGAATTCATGTTACCATCATTGTGTATTACACGCACTTAGAGGTCTAGCTGATGAGAAAGCATTAGAAGAAAGAATTGATAGGTTAATACAGTTGGATGAGAGGTGTGCCATAACACGTTGGAGTCAAAAGTAGGAAAAGGCCAGGTAGAAGGCATGGCATGACATGACAACACATCAGGGACAAGAAGCTTGAGGTTGGACAAATGGTACTACTTTATGATTCTAAGTTTCTACACCATCTAGGAAAGCTTAAGGTGCATTGGTTGGGACCGTATGTTATCACTCATATACTTGAATCAGGTGCTTTCTAGTTAGAGGCACTTGATGGAATACGGTTACCCAATTACTTCAACGGGAGTAGGTGAAGCCCTACTATAAATAAGTCTTCTTGGTGTTTGTAATAAGGTAATATTTCCATTTAGTATAGGTTTCCTTTATGTATTTCCTTTAATGTATTTCCTTCTTCATCGCTATGCTTTTGTCAATTTAGTTTGGTGTTTTGTGTAATAAGCATGTTTACGTGCTGGAAGCTAATTACAATCTGAAGTATTTTTATGTGTAGAGGACTACACATACCATTGGTGTGGGGTGGTTGTTATTTTTATTCACAAATGGGTACACATGAGAACAAACTATTACAAGTGTTATTCAAGTATGGAAAGGAGTTGTTTGAAAGGTGATTACTTCTAAAGAAGACCATAGATGGAAATGAATGAATGAACAATATAACGCGAGGTAAGCAAAGACCATGGAAACTACTAAAAGAGGGCGTAGTAGTGAGGTACTTCACGTATGGAAGCGCGCAAAGAGAAGTCTATAGCCAAAGGTAGGAAGGCATGCTAGAAGGTTATAGTTAGGTGCGAAGGTGTACCATGCATGGAAATTGGGAAAATGGTCAATTAATGAGAGGATTGTTGGTAGGTGAAGGAGCAATAAATGCACTAAATTTTTGAAAATCTATATAAGGACATGATGCGGTTCATTTTTACCTTTGCAATCACAAGTATTCAGTGAGCTAAGTGCGACCGAGCCAAGTGAATCATATTGAGGTGCGGAGAGCTACAAAACCAAGATGTGGAGAGAAGATTTTTGTGTGAAGTGGCTTACGCATCCCCATTGGTGAAGGGTTTGAGCATAAAAGAAGCATTGAGAAGGAGCTAGGGCATGTGGTTTTGAGCTAGGGCACATGTGATTTTGAGCTAGGGTTTGAGCTTACTTGATACAAAAGACAAAAAAAAGGTGGATTTTTATGATGGCACCAAAGAAAGCACCTGCAACAGGCACAAAGGGAAAGAAAAAGGTGGAGGTTGAGGTCAAAGTTATGCCCAAGAGAAAAAATTTCAGAAATGTAGTACCCAAAAGGAGTGATAGTTGGATCAGGATTGGGATTCCCACATTCATCCGATGCAAGATAAGTGATTACAATCATCACACCACCGATAACATGGGAGAATTGATGTGTTGTTGAACAAGAAGACCAACAAGCACACGGTGGATGATATGCCAATATATGATGATGTTGGAGAGAAGTTTTTGAAGAAGGTAGGGGTTTATCAGTTATATGAACTCCCATACTTTGGAAAACTAGAGGCTTTATACCAATGGCTTATGAGAAGATTCCATGAGGACTTTTTCTATTTTGTTGGATGGAGGGTAAGGATCACAACAACCCTATTTCCACATTACAGACTAAAGGGCACAAGGACATATATTATGAGTGATCTGACTAATAAGGCAGCTATTATAGCCACCAACAAGGAGTTAGGATACTCCAAAGGTCCACATGGAATGGACATAGAAAAATTGAAGAAGTTTCCTATAGTGTAGGCAGCCACACATCTTCTCACCAAGTTAAATGATCAAGAGAGATGGTCATAGGTAAATACCATGTGGCTACACATTGCAAAGAAAATGACAAAGGGAGAAATCTACAACTTGGTTGGCTACATTATAGAGACTATTATTGAGGAAGCATGCACAGTGAGAAGATAAGTTTTGGTGTTATCCTACTATCCCTTGTTTTTGTAGAAATTGAGTGCCCGATGGGCCAAAGAAAAAATTTGGGAATACCCCACTGAGAAGAAGTCCCTCGCATGGAAAGGTTCAAGAAATATTTATGTGAAGGATCAATGAGTGGCCCATTCAAGAAAAGGGAAGAAATGTGGTATGACCAACTTCATGCGACATTTGAGGAGGAGTGGTGCATTCTAAAGGAGCTACCCATGGTAGTAGGCAAGGCAAGTACAGTTCATGGTGTATCAACATTTTTACATCACACGGTTTTCCATGAAGGATGGGACATGGAGTCCATGGTGCAAACTTCCCTATGCCTTCATAAATGCTACTTCTAGGCTTCAGTTCACATATTTACTAATGCATGCACTGGCTGAAATTCAACATAGACAAGGTAGATTGTGACTACCATACCCTCAAGAAAACATATGTATATCCAGATGGTCTTCCTACATTGAGAGGCTCATTTTAGATGTCATAAACATAAAGCCAATAATCTTGGCTATTGGGGACAATGGAGCCATGCACTCATATATCTTCAAGCTTAAGCCTAGGCTGGAGAATAATAAGTATGTGGAGAATGAGTTCATGCTCCCAAGGCCACCTAAGGGAAAACATACAATGGAGAATGTGCCAGCTCCAAATCCTTTTGCACCATGACCATACAGATAGATGAGGAAGAAGAAGAACACAAGATAGTGGAGGCTTGGATCATAGGGGCCTGGAGGCAGCCCATAAATAGAGTGGAGAGTGAGCATGCAGATACTCCACCACAAGCACAAGAAGTAGAAGAGGACTTGAACATAGATGTAGTCCCTGAAGAGTGCTAGTTTAAGAAGGTATTCAAAAGAACCAGACCCAAGGTGTAAGAACACCACAACCTGTAAGGAGATCACCTCAACTCTCCCTCAAAAAGAAGCACCTGAGAAGAAGAGAAGGAGAAATTTTACACTTAATGAGGAGGCAGAGGAGTCCAAATAGAGCATGCATCTAGAACCCCAGTGCAACTAGAAGATGTGGAGGAGCCCAGGATGAAGAAATGAAAGATGAAGAAGAAGGGGTGAAAGAAGTAGAAAAATGATCACTACAAGAAAAACCAATGCACTAGTTACAACTCAGATAGAGAAGGGCCAACTCCAAACCTTGGTGCTCAGGTTCCTAAGGGGCCAAGGATGAGGAGAAGTGAAGAATATGTTGTGCCAAGTATGGGCTATGCTTGAGGACACAAGTAAAATCATCTACACTAGCTTTAAAGTATAGTGGACCTTAAGGAGTTATATGGGTGGGAGCTGATGGACCCAGATATGGCCACTACATGTGCAAAGGAAACAACTATCCTGGTCCATGCAGACTCACATGGATGAACCAATTTTGATGTGTGTGAGGAGTCTTGTATGTCTCAAGGAGAGTAAAGAAGGCACCTCAGAGTAGGCACATGACCATAAATCCCACACTTATGTCTTTGATGAGCAGGTCAATAATGCCTTAGTCAAGGTATTTGTTGAGGTGGCATGGAGAAATATTGATAAGGCCACCACCATTAGAGCACTGATGGAAGATAACAAGGATAAAACTATAAAGATAGAGCACTTAAAGGTAGAGAAGGAGAAAAATGAAAAAGAATGAGGCCTTCATTAGCATGGCAGAGGAGATTGGTGATTATATTATGAAAGCAAGGCCTCATCTCAAACCAAAGGTACCTAAAAATTTTCCTTTTGCAATGCATTATGTGCACACTTTGGTTGATTTGGTGCTAGAAGATGGACCACTTAGAATGCTTCACCAAAATATGTTGAACAAGAAGTAGAGAGAGCAAGGGCCTCTATGATAAAAAAATTTCAATGTATGAGGCGTTGCTCTAGACTTTGAAGGATGAGATGAAGAAAGTAGACCAAGCTCTAAATTTGTGTGCAGCTCTAGAGGTAGTAATAAGGACCAGAACTCTGGTTGAGGATAATGAAGTTCTAGAAGCAATGAAGGATGAGACTTTAGGGTGCACAGAAAGATTGGTACTAGTGAAATAGAAGTGCGAAGCCCTTTCATGATCCCAAGATCCACATAAGGAGAGGATAGATGAGATTAGGAAGCTCATAGTAACATAAGAAGAAGATTCTAGAGGGAATGATGTCTCTGCTTTATGGCCAATGTTGTTCACATTTTACATAATGAGAAGGAAAAGATTACTCAAGATGAGTTAGATTCCATCGCTTATAGACATTTTAGAAAGACAAAGACCACGCTAGATTACTAGTAGACATTGGAGGCTAAGATTAAAAGTGAATATCAGTTGATCCTTCCGGTTGAAGAAGAGGAAACTGCAGAGTAAAGACCCATTCTTTTGTACAATGATTCTTTACATTCTTTCAAATCTTATTCTTTATTATTTGGGAACATCAGAAATAATCCCCATTTTGATGGAAATGTACTTTAGTGTGGGGTAATGTTGAGCAGACATAGTATTTTCCTAAGGAGAAGACACACATAGGATTCACGAGTACATCCAACTAGGTCATTTGAGGGTGAAAATGATAGGAAAAAAACACGCACTATAGTTTGATTCGGACATATCCTTTTTCATGGATACAGGATATTTTTTTGGAGATAGTGTGCGGAGCACACATTTAGAGACTTGGGTGAAATGAAAATGGTATTTTGGGAATGAGCATGAGTTATATCTATCTTTCATGAGCTTGAGTTAATAATAATTAATTCTTCCATTAACTATAGGATGTCTTGAAAGAAACGATAAGAGTCTCAAGCTGGTATCTTAGATGATAATAGCATTTTACCACATTAGATTTGCAAAATAGAAGAGCTAAAAATCCATATATGGAAATCCATCATAATCCATAATGCTTAATATATTACAATACAATGACTCGAATTACTTCAACAAGAAATATGTACATATAGGAGGAGGGGAGTTAACTTTTTCTAAATCATTGGTGAAGAACTCCCACTAACTCAACACATTATGTTTAAATAATCAACAGGTTAGTAACTTAACTCCACACAACTAGTACACCTAAAAAATTCAAAAAGTGTAGGGTAACACAAGTGTAAGAATCATCCTAATAAATAAATAAAAGGATAAATAATAACCTACACTAACACCCTCCCGTAAGCATATTTTAGGTGGGCAAAAAAAGGTGGCTCTTAAACAAAAAAAGGCTCGATGAGGTACCCACGCATTAATTGGGAAAATTAGACACCGAAAGTACCTAAAACCAAAGTATTAAAAAAGTAGAGAGAGAAAAAGTTAATGTACAAAATATCCTAAGAAGCTCGTCTCCAAAAACTTGTACAATGTTGAAGAAGTTTGGTGTGCACTTTGTGGTCTAAATCCTGGGGTCTCTTCATTGATTTGGTCGATCATAGAAATAAAAACAAGCGACACTAGTCTTCACAGAATAGCTCCATGTTTGAGGAAAATGTTAATGGAGTGATGTCAAAAGTGTAAAAAAACACCAAACATAATTTTATCAATCTTTTCAAATAGGTGTGCCACGATCCAACATTTCCAAGGCAACAAGGCAAGGATAAGATATCCAAATAAAAAGGAGTGCCACAATCCAAGAAAATCCAAGGTAACAAGGCAAGGACACAAAATTTGAAGAAGCAAGATCAAATCCTATAAATAGGTGTGTGAAACCTAGCTTCCATGGTTACCTCAAAAAATAACCAAGGACATAAGGCAAGTGATGTGAAATCCAAATAAATAGGAGTGTCACAATCCAAGAAAAGCTAAGGTAACAAGGTAAGGACAGAAACCCAATGAGATCAAGTGTTCAACACCACACCTTCCCATATTGTTGAATGGGTAGAGTGACACACCATGGATCTGTATGAGTTGCTAAAATCAACTACTCAAACTTCTGACGAAAAACTAACACTGTTGTGCAAATTCACCAATAGTTCCCCATAAGAGAAGCTGCATAAACATGCCAAAGTTTTTTACTATAGATCCAAAATATCTCAACAAATAAGAGAGATATAAATGTATACACCAAGTAGATACAAGAATGCAACACCCAAAATTTTAGGATGTCAAACTCAACCGAAATCACGTCCACAAGTGATTACAACACCCTCCCAAATTTAGACTTTATAATTGAGTGCATGTAAATATTACAATGAGTAAAAGTACCTTTTACATTTGAAATATGTGTATAAAAATCTCACCAATTTAAATATGTGTATAAATATTACAATGAGTAAAAGTACGTCTTTTACCTTTTACATTTGAAAAAATACACAATTTGTAAAAATGATCACCTTAATTTGAGATATGGATCAAAAGTTATGAGCTCTAGAAGGTTTTGTTATTAAAATAATATTTTAACTTGATGTTTTTTAAAAGGTACACGTGACACCCAAATGTCCAAAGGGTAAAAGAGTGCATCCACATGATACAAAGCCTTTACGACAAAAGGATAAAATCATGTGCCCAAAACCTAAATGTCCAGAGGGTAAATCATCTGATTCAAAGGGTACACATTTATATGAAATGGATAAAAAATGCACCCAGAGGTACGATCTATGTCCAATGGATAAAAGATTGCATCCAAACATAAATATCTAGAGGATAAAAGAATGCATCAAGGTACACACTTATATCTAATGGAAAAAAATGCACTTACGAGAGGGTCAGATCTGGATCATTGGATAAAAAGAATACATCTAAAATAAATATCCAGAGGGTAAAAGAATGCATCTAGTTGAGGCATACATTTATATCCAATGGACAAAAGAATGCACTAAGAGAGGTACATATATACGTACAGTGGATAAAAATGAATGCATCCAAAATAGAAATATCCAGAGGGTAAAATAAGCATCCGAAGGTACACATTTATATCCAATGGATAAAAAATGTACCCGGAGGGTACAAATTTACGTCCAAATTTGACTGTTTCAAAACATGATCAAGTTTAAGATGATCTTCTAGGGTTTTGACCTTCCAAATCCAATGTGCACTCCATTTTGCATAAAATGAGATGTTTCAAAAAGTTCTTAAAATTTTTGAATACATGAAAATAATAAACCCTCCATAAAGAAAAACTTACAGATGGATGTCTACATCATCCATCGATTTGATTATAAAAGGAATGATAAGAAGATTGTTCCAAGATGTGATATTAGATGATAATAGCAAAGCCACATTAGATTTACAAAATGGAAACCTAAAATACCATATATGGAAATCCATCATAATCCATAATGCTCAATACATTACAATATAATGACTTGAATTACTCAATAAGAAAATGTACATATAGGAGGAGGGAAGACAACTAACCTAAATCATTGGTGAAGAACTCCCACTAACGATATTTTAGTTAAGTTAACTCCAAAACTTAACTCTACATAACTAAGAAGAACTCAACACATTTAGTGGAGATAGTTCCACACAAATAGTGAATGCCTAAGCTTGCTAAACCAACAAGTGTAGGGCTAACACAAATGTGATAAGAATCATCCTAATAAATAAATAAAAGTATAAATAATAACTTACACTAACTATGGGATGACTATTATTATCACACTTGTATGTGTGCATGTTATTAAAAAAGCGCATGGCTATTATTAGCATGTGGCCTATTTTGAGAAGTGCGTAGGCGGTGAAGGGCAAGTCCCCACCCCTATAAGTATGTATTGAACTATGTAGTTTAGCAGTGGTGAATTATTAGAGTTATGTTGTTGGATCTGATGCACGCATGACTTATGGTGATACTTTATAATGTAAGAAGCTTCTATGTTTTACAGTGTTTAATGTAATGAAGTATGTTGGTTGGATAATGGTGTTAAACATGACTGTAATTGGTTCTTGTGTGGTTGATCTTATTATAGTTATTGTTTAATTCATGATTCTCTAAGATCTAGATTTGGAATATGCTCTATGGAATGTTTATGGTTATTTATGGTTCTGAATATGCTTTATCTTCATCACACTAACATCCTACACAAGCAACTCTAAAGAGGGGCCTGGTACCTTTGACGCTTTTGAGTGAGCTTTCACTCGAGTTGAGTGATGTGCTAGCACGCATGAGTTTTATATAGTGGATTCTAGGCTGCATCGGACCTCATACCTCCGATGAATCAATAATATCTTCATGAGTATATGTACACCTTATTTGGCTTGATGACAACATTTAGAACCTCTATACAATAGGAAAAACCTCTATGCATTATGACAAAGCTCGCTTATCAAAACTCCTTCATTGATCAACTAAAGACAGGTCATACCTTGGATGAATCAATGAACTTAGAGCCCTTCATGAGGAGAAACATAATATAATTTGATTTTAAACTGAGCATAGACCTGAGATCGCATTTTTCATGTTTGATTAGCCACAACATGGAATTCTTATCACTAGAATGTCTTTGGCTGCTCAAAAATCATTTAAGTTACTTGTTCTCTTCTTAAACCTCCGATACATCTTCATTTTGTTTGATGTATGCTCTAATTCTAACTGTATTAATATTCTTATTCCTTCCAACTAAGTTATATGAGAGATAGCTAAAAATTTCACCTCATCCTTTTACTTTGTTCTATATCAAATTTTTCTTTCAAAACAGTCAAACCTTGTGATTTTTGTACTAAAAGATGTAGATCGACCAATACGGATCAAGTGCATTGGCCGAATAAATGGTAGGTGATCCTTATCCAATTTTATGTAACATGTCAATCAAACAACCATGAAAAATTATGGAATTTTTTTGTAATTTCTTCTTGTACTTATGTAACACTCTTGCAAAAAGAAGTACATGTTAAGTAAAACAATATTTTATAGCCCATGTCAAAAATCACTCAAAAAGCATTCAAATATCTTTAAAGAATTCCATTAGGATTAGTTACATTTTTTCTCCTTAAATTTCTTATTTTTACATCTAAACTTCTTCTAGATTTCTGTGATGACTCTTCTTTTAAATTATTATTTTGTATTTTTCTATTTCTTGTAAGATGCAATGTTGATTGTTGTCTTCTCTCATATGTCATTATTTTGTGCATTTTTTGTCAATTGACATCCATTACATGATACATCTTGAGATGCACTATCTACTATTTTGAGAACATGATATATGGATATTGAAATCACTTCTTTGTAATCAATGTTAACATTAGAAATCAGTCAATGAGAGTGCCTTTGAGATGCTTCACGATGAATTTATTCTCTTTGTTGTCTTTCTACCTAAATCAATTAATTTGTATGCATTTGCATGCGTAATATTTTTATTTATACATATTTATCATGTTGAGATGTCTGTGCACATATCAATATCATTTAATCTAACATATTTGATTCTTCATTGTAAAACATGACAATCATCGTCATTATGTCCATTGATTCGATGATAATGGCAATATGGACATTTTACGGATGAAAATGAACACGTGACCTTCAACTACACTCGATCTCTCGAGGTCATGCCAGAGCAGCCGGTGCTTGAATGTGTGTAGCTAACTATAAAAGGATCAGTGACTAAGATCTAGTAGTGTGATCTCCTAGTAGCCGAGTTAACAAAGGGAATATTTAGAGGCTATGAATGGGTAGCGTGAATTCCCTATGGTTTGTTTACCTAACTTGGATCTAAGTATTGATCTAGTTTGAAGTGTCCATAAAAGATGAAATAAATTAACAACCTATGATATCTTTGAAAGCAAACTAATCTTAAAAATCACAAAACTGAAATACTACAATCACAAACAACAATTTTCTTCTATTCTAAATAATCAAATCTACTTCTACACTAAAACTAAACAAGCGAGATAACCCGGTGTGGTTATTCACCTGTGTTGAGTGTATTGAATCTAAACTAACTTAAAACAAGAGCTTTTCCAAATGATCTATGATATGTAGACAACCTCCTACAAATATTCTCTCCTTCAGATCCACAGGGATGGGAAGAAGAGGATCCATCACCGGGGCTGCTATGAAAGATTCAAACCCTCTTGGAAATTAACTAATTACTTGTGAATGAAAGGAAATTGATTTCTACTCTATTTGATATGGCGTAACAACAATAAATTGTAAGAATGAAGGAAATCAAATAACAAATCCAACCTGGAATTCACAGAATAGAGGTAAATCCAGTTGTGTAGTAATTGTCCCCTCAGTTTGTCTCTTTCTTTCTCGAGTGTTCATATGAGTCCAAAGGATTGGGAATGCAAAGAACAACAACAAGAGGATGGCATTTGAGCAATGGTAGCTTGGAAGCAATCTGGACACAATGCAAGTAGAAGAGAGATAGCATAAGAGATCTGAGCTTGGCTATGCAATTCCTAGCAAGATTATGGCAGCAAAACAATACAAGATACACAAAATTCTTCGGGCCCTTTGCTTGAATACAAACATGGAATATATAGGAATGGAGGCTAGGAGGTTACTTCATGCACAAGGCAATAAGGAGGAGTTCCAACCAATTAAATCTATTTAAAAATAGAATAGGGAAGGAATACCATGCAAACAAGACTATTTTTAGGCAATTTGGTTCACAAACGCACCCTAAAAGTTGAGTTAAGTGAATCATTGTGTGTCAAAAACACGCATGAAGAGTTCTGGAAAAATCATTCAGGACCGCCGCCTACACAGGGAGGCATTCCTAGGACCGCCACCCAAGCCAAGGAGGCAATCCTGTCGCTAAAGCCAAAAAATGCACAAAAATGAGAGGGAAGTTGGAAGAAAGCATGGAAAGGCTAACTAAGGATGTCTATGCTACAAATATTCACTGCAAATGGGTTTTGGAGCTTGAACACCTTTTGAAAGGACATGAATCATCATTGGGGACTTTTGTAACCATTTTCCAACAATGTAGCACATGCAATTTTGGGTGCGTACATATTGCCCCCTCGGAGAAGCGTCTTAGCCATGAAGAGGCGTAAAACGTAGATTCCAAGTATGGTGTTCCCGAAATGGGGAGTTAGAAGCTATACCTGACATGCCCATGTGTCAAAATCTCACCGTCCAAACTCCCACTACCTGCAAGAGAAAAAGAAGACTCAAGTGTAGATAGATAAAATATTGAAAAATAAACACTAAATTAAAATGACAAGAGGACTTACCATCTATGCGGGGATATAGAAATATACTTGCGCCAACGCTCCAACCCTATGAACACATACACTCAAAATGAAGTTATAACAACATATATATATCTAAGCAAACTCATTTTCAAATTCATTTGCACATACTGACTTGGTGATTTTTGAGCTCTGAGCCCACGATGACCATTTTTCATTTTTGAGTATGGTTGAATTGGAATGGATTTGGGGATGGTATTTTGCATTAGGCTTGGCCCTTTGTTGTTTCAATACTTTTGAGAACTCCTAAGAAATTCATAACTAGAGTGGTCATAAGGGGCCTCAAAGAGGTGGATAGCAGAGTGCCTTCATTGTTTAGCCTCCATTTTGTGAGGTATATATGATGTTTTGGTATTTTGTGCTCATTGTGAGCATTTTGACCACACCTAGTGTGTGATGGAATTGTACAAAACTATGACACACCATGATATGTACAGATATCTCTTTTTGGCTCAGTTATTCCTTGCATAGAGTTAGCTTACATTGATGATTTGATTCACGTGTGTACTCTTAGATGTTTAGAATTTCTGATTTTCTATGCTTTTCAAAATGTATGCAGTGGATGTGAAATGATAACATAATGTTTTTTTGTTGCTTTGTAATGCTGATATACGACGATGGAAGCACAATGTGATCTTAAACTTAGTTTCTTTTGCAATCTTCGGTACTTTGTGTTGTTTTGGCAAAACATGTTGATAAAATGATATGACAAGTAAATGTACTTGCCTCACTCCTAACCCCACACAACTAGTAAGATGCAAGGGCTTAACACCAAGAGTTAGAAAGGGCACAAGTTATGAAAAATTGTTGAATGGTAGTCATGAGAGAAAGACAGAGGTTTGGCATAACCAAATTGGGACACTACAAATTTTCCGTACTCAAGCTACCTCATAGTTTAGAATGTTAATTGCTTTGTAGTTTATCTAGACTTAGATCCGTAGATAGCCATTTGGTTTACAAAATCTGGTTTTGGGGTTTTAAGATCTTCTTAGAATTTTGGACATCTAACTCACATTGTTTTTTATTTATGGTTTCACAATGTTTGACTAGTTTGTAACTTTCAAGCTTATCAAAGAGACCCCCTACACCTTGCCCCATGCTACCAATAGGAAGTGTGAGCTCATCACCATGGACAAGGCATAGATGAGTAAGGGCATCTCCCTCCTTTCCCAACCCTACGTCACTAGTAAGAGACACAAGCTCAACACCAAAGGTTGGTAGGGTAGAGAAATGTGTAAAAATAAAATTTTCTTTGGATTTGCATTAGGCTTACTTATTTGGGAAAAATGTTTAAAATAATCTTATTTCCAAGGAGGTGTGTGTGGGATAGATGTGACACCATGAAGCTTCTAGAACAGACCATGAACAAAAGACACCTATCCTAAGAAGAGACCAAAAGTAGAACCAAGTATGTAGGCCTTGGTATGGTTACCATCAAAATTTTGTCTTGTCTTGTTTGGATTGATAAATGATTCAGAAATAGTTGATGATACTATGAAGGTTTGAAGAGACATGATTTGAATGTTTTGCCAATATTTTCAGAAGTTTTTAGGAATTTCTATAAGAATAAGCTCCTTGATCACACTTTTTACAAAATGAATGAATAGACGACAATACAATGCAGATGCAATAATGTACATATGGAAATGCAGGTTAATCTTTATGTCATGATAGCTAAGGTGAAGAAAGTTGACGAATATCAAATTCTTCACCCCTAAGAGTACACAATGGAGAACCATGATCCTCAAAAATTTTGTTCTCTTGACAAGGGCCTACCATTCTGGGTTTATACTTACAACCCTTGCCCAGAAGTGTATATGTCTAATCACTAAAATCATTTGTCTAAAAGAGGTGTTCGTACACCTCGTTATCATGTTCTCGAGAGATGGTTTGTGGGTGAGCATGACCATGTTGCTCAACCTTATTTCTTATGTAGAGCGTTGTGTTTACTTGTGATACTTGCTGAATGATGAGGCCTCACCCCATGGATATGGAAAGCTTAGCTTCAGAGAAACATGGGTTGAAACCATGGTTTAGAATAGAACGACCCTCATAGATGGTTTTTATGGGCATCGTTTCAATCTCAAATTTCCCTTCTTCGTTTATTAATTCTATCATGTTTACACCTAAACCTAGGTCATCGGATGGAAGAGATGCTAAACTAAGAAGACTGCCCATCCCCCTGTGGTCTTAGTGGACAAGCTTTGTTTCCACAGTATATTGATTTACCCTTAATCTGCTTTTGCCACCTCAAATTTTCTTAGGTCAACGAATTCAACCTTTGGAACGTCTGGGGTGACCGGGACTAACTCTTTTGTTGGAAGTGGTATGTTCAATTGATTCACAGAATTTCATACTCCGTATGGACCCATTTCTTCTTCTTGAGGATTTCTAAGTGTATATTGAAGGGCTTAGGATCCCCTTAGTGATGAAGACCTTCCCCAAATGGAGGAATCTAATCTCCGGAATAGAGTAGAGGGATAGCCTTCATTCGATGAATCCATGGTCTCCCAAGGATCATGTTATAACTTGTTTCCTTGTCGATAATGTAAAAAACTTTGAAGATGGTTTTGGACCAAGTGTGATTTGGAAGAACTATGGTTCCAATCAAGGTCGCTTTAAGACTGTCATACCCGCGTAACGTGTTTATTTTAGAGGAGTAATTTGTCTCTCCATATCCTAACTTCTGCAAGAAAGAGAAGGGAACCACATTTACAAAGAGCCCCATCATCAATCATGGCTCTCTTAATGCAATTTTTGTAAACCCAAGACTTCTAAAAATAAGGTAGGATCACCTCTTCAGGAAATTTCAGCATCATATGGCATCTTGTAACATGGATTAGATGACCAAGACCTAGTGCATTGAGCAACACAGAAGCGATGCGCAGGTGAATTCTTTAGCAAATCTAGGAATGAAATGTGAGAAAAGGTCTTGTTCAAATCTGATATTAAATCATAGGCTCCTACTGGTTTTACGATTGTAGGAATGTCATCCTATGGGAAGGAAAGATCGGGTAGGGGTTGTGAAACATACTCCTTTGTCTGATTTGTTGCATTAATTTCACGCTCAACCTCTAGCTCAACTAATCCCAAGATTTTTGTATTATCATTTAAGCCAAGGTTAGGAGCGACCCGAGAGTTATTGGAAGTTGAGGCTTCATGGCCATTGCTTCATATACGAATGCCTTTGTTTGTGTTTTTTGAATTCACCTTGAAATTTTAGGATAGGATTACATTAACGTTCGAGTAGCTACGGATCCTGTATAGTAAAATTGCAAGTTTGTTTTAGAATTTTCTAGGAACATGTCTACAAAGAGTTACCTTTGGTTTTTGGGAAGTCGTTGTAGAAACTTGTTACAATCATGACAAGTCCTATCCTCATGACCTCGAACCTTATGGAAACCATAATATAGGATAGGGTTATAATCTCTTGGTCTTTGATAAGCATCTTGATGTCATTGATTATAACCTCGATTGTAGTTTTGAAATTGATTGTTATAACCATGACTCGGTGCCGTTGGCGAGTTTTGATCTTGGTTTGGGCCTTGGGTTTGATTTTGTTTTTGACAAGAGAGATGATTTACATCGACGGTGTTGACAAAAGACAAAGTGTTAGGCCCACTTTGATTTCCTGAGTTATTGTTATTGTTAGTATTTCAGTTGTTTGGAAAACCAACATTCTTGGCTTGATCAGTAGCACCATTCGTGGTAGGACCGTGATTGCGATTCACACCTTATGTCCTTGATTGTTGGCACCATTGTTTTGATAATTTGCATTATTTTGATTTGGGGATACTAATTTCCCATTAGGACCATAGGTCTTATGCCCACTTTCTATAAAGGCTTGGTCAATCAAGCACTCCTTCCAAAACTTCCTCATAACTATGAAAAGGAAACTTTTGGACCTCTTCCTTAGTCTCTCGATTGAGCGAGTGAAGGAAAATATCGCAAAGTTCCATCCGGTCCATGTTGGGTGCACTTACAGAGGAATAGAGAACTTGGTGCCATCTCTGGATGAAATGAGTGGCAGATTCGTTTTGATCCTGTCTAATATGCAGGAAATCCCTAATCCTGTACACAACAACTTGTTCATGTCAAATGCTTTGATGAACTCGAAACAAGCTATTTAAAGGAATGTATAAAATCTTCTGAAATACGGTAATACCAATCCAATGCAATTCCTTCAAGATTATTTGGAAATATCTTAGCCACTATAACATCCCAAGGAAGTAATTCCCTGATAGCAATAGCATAGGCCTTGATATGAGCATTCGTGTCTCCCTCTCCCTTAAGTTTTGGAAGATCCAACAATGGGCGTGGAAGCATGACACCACGTATGGTGAAGTCAAGAGGCTCCTTTAAGTACTCAACATATGTACCCATTGCATAAGATTCTGCCATTGAAGATCCTTGATAAGGAGGTGGAGGAGGAGGAGTTGGATAAGCTACACTATAAGCATTAACGGGAATGTATGAGGTCCCCCGATATTGCATGTAGGGATCGGGAATAGTATATGGGTCCATCTTGAGAGTTTTAGAATACATATTCATGTAAGGTGGGATAGTTCCGGATATGGACTAACAAGCGTAAAACCAGTGGAACGTCGCATTGTCATTGTGGTGGCATTCAAGAACACACTTCAGCAAGCCCTTACGTAGGATAAGCTTGAGAAGGATGAGCTTGAGAAGGATGAGGACCCATCACTAGTGTGTCTAACCCTATGAGAGAGATCACCTAGATTTGAATGAGTCGATAACCGTGTTATACATGGTATTGCATTGGTTGCTCATTGGAAGGGATGTATCCTTTTTATCAACCGGATATCCTGTGTTTTTCCCTACTACATGTGTTGGTTGTGAAGTCTGGCACTTTCTAGTTCTCTAATCCTCCCCACTAAAGTAGAAATTATATCGTTGGGAGAGGATTGAGTTCCTTGTTAGGGTACTTGTGGCATAAGGTTTGATTGACCGTGCTCATGATACCCCTGTCATGAATTGTTCAGTGTTATAATTCTTGTCTTCCTCGGAAGTAAGAATCTTAGGATAGGTATTCAAAATCTCGTAGGGCTAAAGCCCTCATTATATACAAAGACTCATCTATCTAATGAAGAGGATTAACTATTCGTGTAAATAGATCATCCTCTGTTGATTGCATGGCAATGTGAGGTCTTGACAAGACTCCATGGTAAGAACCTTTTCCATCCGTGATAACAATGTGGTTTGCATTGGGTTGACTATATTACATGTCTGATGGTTGATCAACCTCTTCCATCCTTACATAGCTAATGGGGTTTGAAGTGTAACTAGGGGAGGTTTGGACGTTGCTTGTGTAATTGTCACTCCACCTTGAAAGAGAAGGGGATTTTTGTGGTTACATATTGGTGTAATATCTATCAAAGCCAAATGGCCCACCAAAATCTCTTCCAGACATATTTTAAAAGGTATAAAATACCTACCAAAATAGGGGAAGAAATGGAGAGGTGAGGTAATAACAATGAAGGAAAAGGAAACAAGAAGGAATTAATATTTCACATCGGGTTCACCAATTTGTACGGATGAAAATGAACACGTGACCTTCAACCACACTCGACCCCCGAGGTCATGTCGAGCAGCCGATGTTTGAATGTGTGTGGCTAACTATAGGAGGATCAGTGACTAAGATTTGGTAGTGTGATCTCTTGGTAGCCGAGTTGACAAAGGGGATATTTAGAGGCTATGAATAGGTAGCGTGAATTCCCTATGGTTTGTTTACCTAATTTGGATCTAAGTATTGATCTAGTTTGAAGTGTCCATAAAATCTGAAATAAATTAACAACCTATGATACTGCTGAAAGCAAACTAATCTAAACAAATCAAAAAACTAAAATACTAATATCACAAACAAAAATTTGCTTCTATTCTAAATAATCAAATCTACTTCTACACTAAAACTAAAAAGCGAGATAACCCGGTGTGGTTATTCACCTTTGAGTGTGTTGAATCTAAACTAACTTAAAACAAGAGATTTTCCAAATGATCTATGATATGTAGACAACCTCCTACAGATATTCTCTCCTTCAGATCTACAAGGATGGGAATGTAAAGAAAGAAACATAAGGATGGTGCTTGAGCAATGGCAACTTGAAGCAATCTGGATGCAATGCAAGTAGAAGAGAGATAGCACAAGAGATTTGAGCTTGGCTATGTAATTCCTAGCAAGATTATGGTAGCAAAACAATACAAGATACAAAAAATTCTCCAGGGCCCTTTGCTTGAATACAAGCATGGAATATATAGGAATGAAGGCTAGGAGGTTACTTCATACACAAGGTAAGAAGGAGGAGTTCCAACCAATTAAATCTATTTAAAAATAGAAGAGGAAGGAATACCATGCAAACAAGACTATTTTTAGGCAATTTGGTTCACAAACGCACCCTAAAAGTTGAGTTAAGTGAAGCGTCATGTGTCAAAAACACGCATGAAGAGTTTTGGAAAAAGCGTTCAGGACCGCCACCCTGTGCAGGGAGGTGGTCCTGTCACTAAAGCCAAAAATGCACAGAAATGAGAGGGAAGTTGGAAGAAAGCATGGAAAGGCTAACTAAGGATGTCTATGCTACAAATATACACTGCAAATGGGTTTTGGAGCTTGAACACCTTCTGAAAGGACATGAATCATCATTGGGGACTTTTGTAACCATTTTCTGACAATGTAGCACATGTAATTTTGGGTGCGTACAGACACCCTTGATAATTTTCTAGTCGATAAGGAGGAGAGAAATGAGTAGGTGGTAAAGTGATCAAGTGGTGACTAAGGAGCTCAAAAAGAAGGTTGGATTGCTTAGTATTGTTATCAAGGATGAGAGGCTTTGGTAATTGTATAACTTGAGGCTCACCGATATGAACACATGTATCAAACATAGAATGAGAATGAGATGTAGAAGGAGAATAAACATGTTCTTAAGAAGTATATTTAAGGTATTGAATTTCAGATTTGAGAGATTGTAATCATCGATTCCATGGCCTTAAATTTGTCTTGAAATAAAGCATGTAAGGCTTGAATTGATTCCAATAGAGGTGTATTATACAGAGGAACACTAAGACTAGGGTCGTCAGATAGACAATGGAAAATACAACTTATTTCATTTGGTGCCATATTTTTAGGATGACATATAGAGTCTAGTTATTTTGTACAACAACCTAATAATCGGGATAAATTTTAAGAAAATTAGACAAAGGAACTTGAGGAACTTTACGACCCATGATAGAAGAAATATGAGGATCCTAAGCGTGAAGAAGTATGGGTTCACCAAAATGATTAACTAAAATGTGGATTTATTAAGTTAATCTAAACAAGGAACACCAAATAACAATAAATAAATATGGAAAGTGACCCAAGAAACTAGGTTAATGAAAATAGAAACCCTAATGTGTAAGAAGAGTAAGGAAGTGACTTAGTTGATTCATAGGCTGATATGGACTGTGTCAAAGGATTAACTAGATAAACATAATGTAGATGTGACCACACAGGATCTCCAGAAGACAAAAATATGAGTTGTTTAGGCTGGACCGGGGGTGCTTGGGAGATGATCATGGTGCCTGTGGGTGCCCTAGTTTGAGTTCTAGGTGCCTTGGTCTATGCAGGGATGTCCAAAACCAAACTTGCATAGCCATATGATGATGCAAAACCCTTGATGTATTTCATGTATAACTCATTGCTCTATGCCAAATGTTGTCAATGATCAATGATGAAGAATAAACTTGCAAGACCCCAAAACAAGCATCAAACCCTAAAAAAGAAAAATGTAAATGAAGGGGTTAGACTGTCCTTAGCAGCCACAATGGTTGACTTACTAATTGATAATTGTACTACATCTCAAATCCTATGTAAGTTTATGTGTGTGTGTGATCATGCCCTAGGTTACTCTTGTGCCAGTCGCACTTTGTGAAAGTAACGAGCAATAACTATGTGTAGAAAATGTAATAGAATGGTGGATGGAATAGAATAAACTTCCCTCCTATGCAATGTGATGCAGATGAACTAGCCTTGTTCCTTATGATGGAGCTAGATGGATGCAAATGAGCTTTAGATGGATGCAGCCTTAGATTAGCCTAGTGTTTGGTCCCTCATTATGCACTCATAACTTTGTATTTATATGGTTATCTTGTTCTAATTCCATAATTAACCTCAAAGAGGCCGACCACCAAAATGATAGAATGTTCAAATGGCTAGAAAGTTCCCAAAAAGTGGTGGGAAAGTTCAAAAGGATAAGGGTGCCCCGACCGAGACCAGGCACTGTGGGCACCGCAATATCTTGGCCGGTGCCCCAATCAAGGCTAAAATGACAAAAATGATAAAAATAGACTAGGCATGTATGCGATGAAGGTCGGCAATGATGACAGAAAACAAAGCAAAATGGCTAAATGATAGGGGTTAATTAGTACTTTCTTCACTCAAAAATCATATGAATAGTAGTATGAGACCGAGACTAAATAATGTCTAAAGTGCGTGATTTTGTCTACAACACCTTAACATAACACACTAACATGACACTTTAACACAATACATTAATGTGAAACCTTAACATGACACACTAACACATCACCCTCACATGACACACTCTGAAACACACGCGCATGCACACACATAATTCTCCATAATTTCCCCAAATTTGACCTAATGAAACCTGAATCAACACCTGAATTTGACAACTTAGAATGACACACTAACATGACACCCTTTCCCCTAATTTTGACTCATTTCCCCTAATTTGACCTAATTTCCCCAAAATTGAACTAATTTCCCCATATTTGACCTAAATTCCCCAAAGTTGACCTAATTTCCCTAATATTCCCATATTTTCACCGATGAAAATTGAATTGACATATGAATTTGAAAACTTAGAACCACACACTTTCCCCGATTTTGACTCATTTCCCCTAGTTTGACTTAATTTTCTCAAATTTTCTCAAAATTGATCTAATTTTCCCAAATTTTAACTCATTTCCCCAATTTTCACCTAATTTCCCCAACTTTAACCTAATGAAAAACAAATCAACACTCAAATTTGAAAACTTAGAATGAAAAACTAACATGACACCCTTTCCCCTAATTTTATCGTATTCCCTAATTTCTCTTAATTTGACCTAATTTTCCTAATTTCCCAAAAATTGACCTAATGAAACTTGAATCGACACCCAAATTTGACAACTTAGGATGATGCACTAACAAGACACCCTTTCTCATAATTTTGATGTGTTTCCCTTAATTTGACCAAAATTGAACCGATTTCCCTAAATTTGTCCTAATTTCTTGAAATTTCCTTAAATTTGACACTAATGTAACAACCTAATCATTAGTTCGACACCCTAAACACTAGTGTGTCATGTTAAACACCATTTTGACACCATAAACACCAATGTGGCATGTTAAACACTAATGTGACACCCTTAATAAAAATATGAATCCTTAAATGCTAGTGTGACGCTCTAAAAAACCAATATGACACATTAAACCCTAATGCAACATCGCAAACACTAGTGTGAAAACCTAAACACTAGTGTGACACTCCATACAAAAATATGACATCCTAAACCCTGGTGTGACACCACAAACATTAGTGTGACAACTTAAACACTATTACAACACCATAAACAATGATGTGACACCCTAGACTCAATGTGACAACCTAAACACTAAAATGACACTTTAACACTAGTGCAACACCCTAAACAACAAATATGACACCCTAAACACTAATGCAACACCCTAAACATTATTTTAAAACCTTAAATACTAGTGTGATACCCCAATCACTAGTGTGATATCCCAAACAAATATGATACCCTAAACCACAATGTGACAAAGTAAACACTAGTGTGATACCCTAGTCAGTCGACTAACACCCTGAAAGAAAAAATTTATCCCTTAAACACCACTATGACAACCTAAACAAAAAATTTGAAACCCTCAACACTAGTGTAACAACCTATAAAATAAATATGACATAATAAAGCCCAATGCAATATTCTAAACATTAATGTGACAACCTAAACACTATTACGACACACTAAAGAATGAGTGTGATACCATAAACATCAATGTGACACCCTAAATAGTATTCACCACCCTAAACATGTATACAACACCCTAAACACTAATTTTATACCCTAAACAAAAATACAACACCCTAAACATTAGTGTGACACCCTAAAGACTAGTGTGATATTCCAATCATTGGTGTGACAACGTAAACAAATATAACACCATAAACCCCAATGCAACTGATTAAACACTAGTTTGATACCCTAATCTCTAATGTGACACCCTAAACAAAAAAATGTGATAACCTAAATGACAATATGTTAAGTTCAACACTCGTATGACACCCTAAATACTAGTGCAATACCCTAAAAGATAAATGTGACCCCTAAACACCATTATGACAACTTAAACAATAAATGTGAAACTCTAAAGACAAGTGTGACAATTTAAACAATAAATATGACACCCTAAATACTATTGGGGACCCTAAACAAAAAATATGGCACCCTAAACCCTAATTTGACACCACAATAACTAGTGTAATAACCTAAACACTAGTGAAACACCATAGAAAAAAATTATGACACCCTAAACATTAGATCGTTAAATAAGACATGTGACATTGTACGCACCCAAATTTGCCCATGCTATATTGATGGAAGACAGCTTATAAATTCCCCAATGATGATTCATGTCTTTTTGAAGGTGTTTGAGTTCCTAAACCCATTTGTAGTATATATTTGTAGCCTAGATTGCCTTATTTAGCCTTTACAAGCTTTTTCCCAGCTTCTAACTCAAGTTTAGGCTAGTTTTGACCTTTAGTGTCAAAACCACCGCCTCCCTAGGTGACGGTTTTGTAATCGCCACCCTAAGCAAGGCGGTGGTCCTGTGAATCGCCACTCTACACAGGGCGGAAATCTTGTGGGAATTTTCCAAAATTTTGACACGTCCTTTGAACGCGTGTAACTCAACTTAACTTACATTTTTAGACATGTTTCTTGCCCATTTTAGAAGATTCCAAATCCCAAATTCCTTTTGGCACGCTCTTCTTTACTTCTAATTTGTGATTGATGGTTATTAATAGTTTAAACTCCCCCTTTATTGTTGTTATGTCATCATTTGGCTGCCAAGTGGATTTAACCATCGCCCAACCAAATTCCTATAAACACAATGCTTGTATACAAGCAAATGGCTTGAGAATTGTTTTGTATCTTGCATAGTATTGCTGCAATAATCCTGCTAGAAATTGCACAGCCAAGCTCAGATCTCTTGTGGTATCTCTCTTCTACTTGCATTGCAACCAGATTGCCTTCAAGATGATGCCTCTGCATTCCCAAATTCTTTGGACTCACGTGGATGTGCAGAGAATGAAAGGATAAACCGAGGGGAAAATTACTAGATAGTTGGATTTACCTTTGTTTTGTGAATTCGAGGTTGGAGTTGTTGTTTTATTTCCTTCATTGCTCAATTTATTATTGTTACATCATATCAAATAGAGTAGAAATAAATTTTCCTTCATCTCGTAAGTAATTAGTTATATTCCAAAGGGTTTACATCTTTCATAGTAATTAGTTAAGAGGAGACAAATGCTCCTCTTAACACCCAGAAGCGGTCAAAAGAATTGAATCCCTCGAGCCATCTTAACACCCTTTGTAAGGAACTGGTGGTCTTCAGTTTCCTTGAAGTCAATAAATTTGAAGTCAAGATGAGAATGAGAATGTAAATGGAAATCCAGACTTTGAGGAGGGGATTCTGAAATAGGGTAAGGAGCTAACCAATTTTCAAAAGGTAACGCTTTTGCTCTGCAAGTGGCCTGTGGCCCTTCATTAGATGAATTTTCTTCTATTGGTCAAAGCTCCTTTGGTCAGAGACAAGAAGAACTATTACCCATGTCTAATGGCTTCAGAATTCTAGCGGACTTTGTTGCTGATACTTACGATCTAGCGGTCTCTCCTAAGACCCTAGTTAGTAAATCTAAACCGGTCACGCGAAGTACCTCTAGAGCTAATGTTGGTAAGGAATCAACTCCTATGGGTAGGAAAAGTAATAAGGAATTAAGGGAGACTAACTCCAAGAGGGAAGTAGAAGCTGGCATTCAGGGTACTCTAGGGAAGTTGCTTCTCCGAAATAAGAAATGTTAAATGATCCTCCTCTCTTGGA
This sequence comes from Taxus wallichiana var. yunnanensis, assembly GCA_018340775.1. Taxonomy (NCBI): domain Eukaryota; kingdom Viridiplantae; phylum Streptophyta; class Pinopsida; order Cupressales; family Taxaceae; genus Taxus; species Taxus wallichiana. The sequence goes on along the minus strand of CM031241.1, from coordinate 542,558,538 downwards.
ATATTAGGGGTTTGAATAATCCTAGTAAACACAGAATTGCTAAGGATCTTAGAGTTAAAGATAAACCAGATATTTTCATGCTCCAAGAAACCAAAATGAAAATGGACAAATTTAAAGAGGTGGGGAGACAAATTTGAAAAGATAGTCACTGAGAAGGTTGTAGCTCCTCCGGGAGCCTCAGGAGGTGTTGTCGCTATGTGGGATCCTAGTTTAGTGCATGGAGATATGATCGTTTCCTCCTTGGCCATGTGGTAATGAGTTTCACGGAAATCATCTCAAAAAATGCTGGTATGTTTCTAACATTTATGCTCCCATTAAACTCAAAGTGACGATGTACGGAATTTATGGAAGGATCTCTCTAACTTTAGACAACTTCTTAATGATAAAGACTGGATAGTTGGAGGAGACTTAAATACCTCCATTTCCCCCGGTGAAAAGAGAGGGGTTTGATCTCTTATTCTAAAAATTATGGAAGATTTAGCTGACTTCCTAGCCAGTAATAGTCTATTTGACTTAGATTTGGAGGGAACCAAGTTTACTTGGGTAAACAGAAGGACGGGATCTGAGCTCATTCAGATAAGATTGGATAGATTTTTGGTGAGTCATCTTTGTATGATCAATCAACTTTATTCTCTAAAAACTCTTCCCATAATTGGCTCAGATCATAATCCCATTCTTCTCGATTTGGGAATGAATCATCTGAAAAAAACTAGGCCTTTCAGATTTGAAAAGATATGATTAGACCACCTGGATATTTACAACAAGATTCAAGTATGGTGGGATATCCAGGTTCGTGGGGTTCTTTAGCTTCATATTTTTTTTAAACTGAAGCACATCAAAAGTAATCTTAAAAGATAGAATGAGGAGACCTTTGGAAATATTTTCTAGAAAAAAGTAGAATTGCTGAAGATCTCAAAAATATTGAGGAACTTATGGAGAACATTGGTCTTAATCTAGATCTTAAGGATCAAGAACAAAAACTCTGGCTAATTACCATGGAATTCTAGCTAAAGAAGAGGTGTATTGGAGACAAAAATCTAGGGTCAAATGGCTTAAGGAAGGGGATAGGAATACTAAATTATTCCATTTCTCTACTACTTCTAGAGCTAATATCCTAAAGATTAATGAAATAAGAGGTGAAAATGGGGAGTCCTTTACGGATAGCAGGGACATCAATGCCTCTATAATAAATTACTTCAAGGAGCTCTTCAAACAGGGGTAGAGGTCGGAGGAGTTGGTTCAAAATAAAGTCTTGGATCTTTTCCAGAATGTTATCACCCCTCTTGAGAATAGAGATATTTTAAGGAACCCCTCGGAGGAGGAAATCCATTTTGCGATCTTTGATATGGAACCTGATAAATCTCCAAGGCTGGATGGCTTCCCTACCTTTTTCTTTCAAAAATTCTAGGAGGTGATTAAACACGAGGTCATTGAAATGGTCCAAGAGTTTTTCAACAATGGTCATCTCTTGAGGAAAATGAATAACACTTTTATTGTCCTGGTGCCAAAAATTGCTAGAGCTAAGGAGTTTAAGGATTTCGACCTATAAGTCTCATGCAACACCGCTTATAAAATTCGACTAAAATCATAGTTGGGAGGATTCAAATGGTTCTTCCTAACTTTATCTCTGGGAATTAGGAGCTTTTGTTCCATGAAGGCAAATTACTGATAGCATTATTGTAATTCAAGAAGTCATTCACTCCATTGAAAGCTCTGGAAGATCGGCTATGTTTCTCAAGTTGGATATGCATAAAGCCTTTGATAGGATAAATTGGTCTTTCCTTCAGGCCATCCTGCTAAAGGTGGGTTTTGATAACTTTTTGGTTAATATGATTATGACATGCATTTCCACCGCCATTTTCTCGGTTCTGGTCAATGGCAAACCGGAAGGTTTTTTCCAAGTTGGTAGAGGGCTGAGATAAGGTGATCCTCTCTCACCTTTCCTCTATGTCATAATGGTTGAATCCTTGAGTAGAATCTATCAACTTATCATGGTTTCCAATTGCATTCAGGGTGTTAAAATCTCAAATGGTCTTCCCTCTATCTATCTCAATCAGTTTGTGGATGATAAATTTATGATGGGTAAGGCCTCTGTCCATGAGACCTCAAATTTTAAGGAGGTTCTTAATGATTATGAACAGGTTTATGGAAAAATGGTTAACTTCCATAAAAGTGTTGTCTTTTTCATAAATGTGGAGAATCGGGTTCAATCTAGATTAGCTTACATCTTGGGCTGCAGAATTAAACATTTTCCATATTCTTATCTGGGTATGCCCCGATCCAAAAGAAGCTCGCCCTCACGGTTTGGAATGCTCTATTGGATAGAGTTAATAGTAAACTCTCGTCTTGGAAGGGTCTCTTACTCTCTCAAGCTAGTAAGATTCAACTGATCCAAAGCTCCCTTCAAGGCATTTCCATTTATATGATGTCTCTTTTCTTTCTCCTGCTAAAATTATGAAAGCCTTAGAGAAAATCCGAGAAGAGGTTCCTCTGGATGAGAGTTGGTGAGAAGTTCAAATTTCCTCTTATGGCCTAGGATAAAGTTACTAAACCTAAGCTATGTGGAGGATTGGGGCTAAAAATATTTCTCTTATGAATAAGGCCTTAATTGCCAAGGATGGCTGGAGGATTGCTAGAGAGGAAGGTCTTTGGGTGCAAATTATAAAGATGAAATATTTACGGAATATAGGTAGAATGGAATCCTTTTTTAACCAAAATAACCTCCCTAGAGGGTCTTTTTTTTTGAAATTCCTTTGTGGCCTCTAAAGAAATCTTATCCAAAGGTATGATTTGGGAAATTGGTAAGGGCTCTAGAATCATTTTTGGTTCGATAATTGGCTTGAGGATTCCCCCTTAGCTAACTTGGATTTCGGAAAGAAGTTTCTCAATACTACAAGGAATCTGGAAAATTTTGGATTCGGGACTTTTGGATCCAGGAAGATTCTATCAAATGGGAAATCATTGAGCCTCCTCTGGATTTTGATGGTGACATCCAACCTTTCTAGGTTCTCAACAATAAACTTAAGGATTTCCACATCCCCATGTTCCAAACTAAGGAGGACTCCATCAAATGGAAAGAAGAAGAATCTGGAAATTTCTCGGTTAAATCAACCTACATGTCAAATTTCAAGACTGATTTGCACAAGGACTATTGGGGTAAACTCTGGGTGAAGGATCTCACCCCAAAGATTAATATCTTTTTCTGGTTGGCTGCCCAGAATAAAATCCTGACTGTGGACAATCTCAGGAAAAGGGGAATGAAGATTCCTAATAGATGTTCTCTCTGTAAGAAAGAGGAGGAAAATGTCAACCATATCCTCCTTCATTGCTCCTTCTCCCATGATGTCTTTGCTACCATTTTGGATCTGTTCAATATCCAATAGATCCTACCCTTGTCGATTGAAGATTGTTGCTTTCAATGGGAGAGCCCTTTCCATTTTCCCATCTTGATCTGGGCCTGGAATATTGCCCTCCCTCATTTTTGGGGGGTTTATGGAAAGCCAAGAATGATGGTATCTTCTGTGATCAAAAATCTCTTCTCTCAAAAGTTAGAAGAAAAAATTTGAATGCCATAAAGGAAAACATTAAACTCTTTAAAGGAAAAGTCAAGAAACCCTACCCAAATAGTGAGCAGACAGTTCTTGACAAGTTCGCCCTTGGTCCGGTGGAATTACACATACCTAAAAATAACTCTAGTTGGAATAGGCCTGGGGAAATGTTGTTAAGTTAAATTTTGATGGAGCCTCTAAAGGGAATCCGGGTCCCGCTAGGGGAGGGGGAACTCTAAGGAACAGTGAAGGAGACTAGTTGTTTGCCTATGTGGGTTTGTTAGGTCGACAAACCAACAACATGGCGGAAGCTAGAGATCTTCTTTGGGGGTTTTGCTAGCTAAAGAAAAAGGTTTCAAGGACATATAGATTGAAGGCAACTCTCTCCTCTTAATTAATGCTCTCAATAATCATGGTTCCATTAATTGGGCCATTAGAAATATCCTCAATGATGTGAAGGAAACTTAAAAAAATTTGATAGCATTTCTTATAATCATACCTTACGTCAAGGGAATAAATGTGCGGATAATATGGCCAATTATGGAATCAATTATAATGATTATAAGTGTAGACACTAAAATTAGGTCACACTCCCCTTTGGTCCTTCGACAAACAAGAACCCTTCATCATATTCACCTAGCCATGGCCCCTTTCACCTCACTAATATTAATTTAATTGATTAAATTAAATTAATTCATTATCCTCACTATATTTATTATTTAAATATCTTAATTTAAATAATATCCACACATACACCTCACTTAGACACCTCATCAAGCCAACTCACCCTAAAACCTATTCTTAGTAAGTTGCCATAACTAACTAAGACTTACCTAAACCCTAAAAATCAATGCCTACATTCTCTCTAACCACATTCCCACATGCTTACAAGAAGCTCCCGGTCCCTAATCCGTGGGTTAACGACATGAGATACGAGAAAATTAAGAGGATCTCCCTAGTTTAGTAAACTTAGAAAATCCTGCCTTGATTGATGTCTGTTACCCTAACCGTCACCGGTTAAGCTGGAACCACCGTCGGTTACCCTTTTAACCCTAAAACAACCTTATTCTCAAGGTTGGCAAAAGGTTGGAAAATATTGAAAATTTTGGCGAACATTAGCACATTCTAGAGAGATATCGCATCTTCTGAGAGTGAATTCCAATGAGAACACGCATGCAAGGAAGGAGATCAAGCATCTTTTCCTACACAACCATCCCAACAATGATCTGATCTAACCAAGCAAAGAGGAATGTACATGCAGCCCATGCAGAAGCTTTCCTTCAATTTGTGATCACCTGCAGCCTTCAACCTCTCATTAGCACCTTCGTCCCTCACTTACGGACATATATAGGACCGTAATCTAAGTAAGTAAACGTTATACTTCTCTAGTTCATTCCATTTCATCATTATATTATCATATATTGTTTACCTAGCCACCCATTGACCTCCTCCAACACTAACCCCTCCATATACCCATTAAAATCTCGCCAAATCCTACCCAAATCACCCAATACCTCATCCCAACCAACCAAAATCCTTTGTGCAATCGCAAAGGAGACCCAAAACCCATTCTGTGGCATTCACAAAAATCCACATGAATCGACACCGATTATATATAACCACCCTCAATCACCCTAAACCGGCATCTAAGTTCTTGTATTTTCCCATACAACCCGCAAACGCAGTGACCTACCCACCTAATTTCCTCTCACCCTCATTCACCTGTGATCTACCTGAGACCTATGTTAGACCTGCAGAGACCCAAAACCAATTATTTGACCTTTGGATCCTATTCTAACATATCCTGTTAGATTAGATCTATTTCTTATTGTGTTTTAAGTGAGATACCTAAATCATTTCAAATTATAATAGGATTTGCCTTATTTACCGCATTGAATTGTTTAAAACAAAGGGATCGACAACCATCTAGGAAGTATCACACTTCCCAAATCTAGCATACACTAGGCGCTTCACTTTGCACATATTGTTTAACTTTTTTTTGGTGGTCTTGCTTTGCATTACATGTAGTTCCTCCTAGCCAAAAGGAATCTCTCACAATCAGTTTGTGGATTTGGAAGTCATGCGCGTGTAACAACCCATCAACCAAAGATTAAAACATGTATTTGTCCTATGCCTCGTTACCTTATCTGCTTTCACAATACTTCAAGGAAATGATCTAGAATCATGTGAAACAATAAGATATGGAGTAAAGTTGATAAGTTACCCGTGAACATTAATGAGACCATTAGTAGAGATCGAGGGCACTAAGTTTTATAATTTTGGCACGAGTGAGCCCTATGGCAACGACAACTTACTTAATATCTTGTTCTCCACAATTTCTGCTAGTGCGAAAGAAGGTATTTTTTAAAATTTAGTAGCAAATAGAAGAAGCTCAGTCTTGTAAAAATGGGGGGTGATAGGATTAGAGTTGAACCTGCTAGCCAAAGCATTGAAGCTTTTAATCAGCCTTTATGGAACAAGCTTAGGATTGGGGTTTTAGTAATTTCATTTCCAAATTACATGGTCACGACCCCTCCCTATCTAAGGATTTTGGCAAAGCTTGGAAAGAGGATAAGTTTGTAGTCAGAGGGATGGAAATTGAGGTTTCTAAGTCCACCATCACCCTGGCCACAAGCATGAAAATGCACGGGCTTAAAATTTATACGGATAGAACCCATAGAGAACAGGAATTTGAGTTGTTCTTTGTTGGCAAGGAAATATGTTCTTTCTTTATGGATGGTATTGTCATGTCATGTATTCTAGGTATTTGCAGGGAGGTGTGCCTTCAAATCATGAAGTACATCACTCTGGAAGGAAAATACCGAAAATCTATACTCACCATATGACTTTTCTGAATATGTTCCACCATAAGGTCATGGTGAGCATCCCCTTCTTTCTGTTTATGTCTTTGACTAACTCTTTGATGGATTTATAGTAGGAGAAAGTGGATATGCCTCTGCATGAAGGGCTCATTCTTCTGATGTTTGAAAATGGGAAACCTGCTTTTTCCTCTTCCCTGAAAGAGCAATGACGATGAGGATGACCTCACTCTCGTAGATTGCCTTGTTAAGATGAAGGTAGGAAAATTCAAAATTGTGGGGGAGGATTCTATTAAAGAATTGGATGAGGATGGTCATGGGGAAGCGAGCACCTCGAGAAAAATAAATCGGGATGGTAATTTAAAGGGTTTCAAGGATTTAAGCGAGAAAGTTTTGTACTTAGAAGGGGTGCTTTAGGAGATGGAAGAAACCAATGTTGGTCAAAGGGAAATAATGATGGATGTCATCAACACTTCTAAGAAAATTTTCATTGCTCAGGTGAAGTCCAAGCAGAAGTTTCGGAGCTAGAGGACCAAGTCAAAAAGCTAAGCGATAGGCTAGAAGGGATGGAGGAGGGCACTAAAAGAAGGAAATTTAACTTGTGCATCAGTAGCTCTGAGGATGAGCTGGAGGAAGATATTAATGACAAAGGTGTTGAGGGTGACGTGATCAAAGATAGTCATGATGGTAGTAGTGGGGGATCTCCAAAAATTAACTTGTGGTTCTGGACTGTTGGCAGAATTTTGGTGAACTTTTGTTGTTTTGTTGTTTTGGAGACTATTTCTCCTTCTCTCTGGTTTTCCCACTTTGATACAAAGTCTGGTTCTTAATTGTAAGAGTTAAGCATGTTTAACTCCTTTCTTGGAATTTTTCGTTTCCTTCTTGCTCGTTGTTTTCTGTTCCTCGTCTTGTAATGGCCCCTGGAGCCGATCCCTATTTTTACCTTATCTAATAAAAACATCTTTCATAGTAGCTCCATGTGATAGATCCTCTTTTTCCTATCCCTATGGATTTTAACGAAGAACATCTCGTATAAATTTTTTTACATATCATAAATTAATTGGAAAAGTTCTTGCTTTATGTTAGCATTAATTAGAATCCACTCGCATTGTGAATGACCATACCGGGTTATTTTGATTGTTTATTTTTAGTGTAGAAGTAGTCTAATTGTTTAGAATAAAAGTAATTTGTTGTCTGTGATTTTTTTAGGTTAGTTTCTATTTCAGCAAAGTAGTTTAGATTGTTAATTTCATCTTTGTTTAAATGGACACTTCTAACTAGTTTACCGTTTAGAATCAAATAGGTAATTGAGCCATAGGGAATTCACGCTACTGCTCATAGCCACTAAATCTCCCCTTTGCCAACTAAGTTACTAGGAATTCACGTTACCAGGTCTTGGCCATTGATTCTCCTATAGTTATCCATCCACATTTCCACATCGGCTGCCCCAAAAAGGCCTTAGGGGGTCGAGTGCGGATTGAAGGTCGCATGTTGATTTTCATCTGTATAAATTGGTGAACCCGACGTGAAGGATTAATTCCTTCTCATTTCCTTTTATTTCATTTCTATTACCTCATCTTTCCATTTCTTCCCCTATTTTGGTAGGTATTTTATACTTTCTAAAATATGTCTTAAGAGAGCTTGGTGGGCCATTTGGCTCTGATATATATTACACCAACATTTAACCACAACAATCCCCTTCCCTTTCCTGGATGGGCTGATAATTACACAAACAACGTACAAACCTCCCCTAGTTACACTTCAAAACCCATTAGATATGTAAGGATGGAGGAGGTTGATCAACCATTAAACATGCAATATGGTCAACCCAATGCAAACCACATTTTTATCACAAACGGAACAGGTTCTTACCAAAACTCTTGACAAGACCTCACATTACCATGCAATCAATAGAAGATGACATATTTGCATGAATATCTAATCCTCTTCATTAAATAGACAAGTCTTTGGATAGAATGAAGGCTACATCCTATGAGATTTCTAATACATATCCTAAGATTCTTACTTCTGAGGAAGACAAGAATTATAACACCGAACAATTCATGACATGGTATCATGAGCCTGCTCAATCAAACCCTATGTCACAGGCACCCCAAAAAGGGACTCAATCCTCTCCCAATGATGTCATTTATACTTTAGTAGGGAGGATTAGAGAACTAGATAGTTCCCAACCATCGCAACCATTGCAACCAACTCATGTAGTAGGGAAGAACATGAGATATCTAGTACATAACAATGGATACATCCCTACTAATGAACAATCAAACCACAACAATCCCCTTCCTTTTCCTGATGGGCTGATAATTACACAAACAACGTCACAAACCTCCCCTAGTTACACTTCAAACCCCATTAGATATGTAAGGGTGGAGGAGGTTGATCAACCATTAAACATGCAATATGGTCAACCCAATGCAAACCACATTTTTATCACAAACGGAACAAGTTCTTACCAAAACTCTTGTCAAGACCTCACATTACCATGCAATCAATAGAAGATGACATATTTGCATGAATAACTAATCCTCTTCATTAAATAGACGAGTCTTTGGATAGAATGAAGGCTACAGCCTCTGAGATTTCGAATACCTATCCTAAGATTCTTACTTCTGAGGAAGACAAGAATTATAACACCGAACAATTCATGACAAGGTATCATGAGCACATGCAATCAAACCCTATGTCACAGGGCACCCCAAAAAGGGACTCAATCCTCTCCCAATGATGTCATTTCTACTTTAGTAGGGAGGATTAGAGAACTAGAGAGTTCCCAACCATCGCAACCATCGCAACCAACTCATGTAGTAGGGAAGAACATGGGATATCTAGTAGATAACAAGGGATACATCCCTACTAATGAACAACCAATGCAACATCTTGTACAAAAAGGTTATCCAGTTCAGATGAATCCAAGTGATCTTCTCATAGGATCTAACACACTAGGGATGGGTCCTCATCCTTCTCAAGCTTATCCTACGCAAGGGCTGGCCGGAAGTGCATTCTCGAATGTCGCTCCATCAGGAAATGTGACGTTCCTTAGTTTTACACTTACTAGTCCATATCTTGGTATCATCCCACCTTACTTGCATATGTATTCAAAGTCCCCCAGATGGACCCATATGTTTTCCCTGCTCTTTATGCACCATATCAAGGAGCTCCATATGTTCCGACAATTCTTATAATATAGCTTATCTGAATCTACCTCCTCCACCTCCTCATCAAGGATCCTTAATAGTGGAATCTTACGCAATGGGTACTTACATTGAGTACTTAAAGGATTCTCTTGACTTTACTTTACATGGTGTCATGATTCCATGCACATTTCCTGATCTTCCTAAATTTAAGGGAGAAGGAGACCCGAATACTCATATCAAGGATTATGTTACTGCTATCAAGGAATTGCTTCCTTGGGATGTTGTGGTAGCTAAAATATTCTGAAAAATCTTGATGGAATGGAATTAGAATGGTACTATCAGATTCCATAAGCTTCTATACATTACTATAAATAAATTATTTTGGAATTCATTAGAGAATTTGACATGAACAAGTTGTTGCGTACATGGATTAGGGATTTTTTGCATATTAGACAAGAGAAAAATGAGTTTTCGCCCATTTCATTCAGAGGTGGCATCAAGTTCTTTACTCTTCTGCAAGTGCACCAAATATGGACCAAATGGAACTTTGTGATCTCTTCCTTCATTCGCTCAATCGAGAGACTAGGAAGAAGTCCAAAAATTTCCTTTCCGTAGTTATGAAGAAGTACTAGAAGGTGCACTCCGAATTGACCAGAAGTAATTGATAGTGGTTAGAAGACTTATGGCTCGAATGGGAGACTGGTCACTCCTTCACAGGGTAATTACCCCAATGGTTCTAACAACAATCAAGGGCCTAAGGTCTTTAACAAGAATCATGGTGTTACAACTGATGGTGTTACTGATCAAGTCAGAAAGCTGAATGTGGGTAACACTAACCAAACAAATAATGGTAATACCAATGGTAACTCGGAAATCATGAAAGCCCTAACTCGATCAACACAGTTGATGTAATTTGTCCCTCTCATAAGTAAAGTCAAACCCAAGGCCGAACCAACATCAAAACTCCGGCCAAGGGGAAACAAACCATGGTTATAACAACCAATTCCAAAACTACAATCAAGGTTATAATCAACAACAACAAGATGCTTATCAAAGGCCAATAAATTACGATCCTAAAAAATATTGTGGTTTCCATAAGGTTTGAGGTCATGATGATAGAACTTTACACGCTTGCAACAAGTTTCTACAAAGACTTCCCAAAAACTAAAGACAACTCTTTGTAGACATGTTCTTAGCAAATTCAAAACAAACCTGCAGTCTGACTATACAGGACCCATATCTCCTTAGAACGCTAATGTAAGCATCTTTCGAGATCCACTCCCTATGCATCCTGATAATGTCAAAGTGAATCGTTATAACATAAAAAATGCATTCCTATAGAGAAACAATGACCATAAGGCATCAAATTCCAATAACTCTCGGGTTTCTCCTAACCTTGGTTTGAATAACAATACAAAGATCATGGGATTAATTGAGCTAGAAGTTGAACTAGAAATTAATGCAACAACTCGGGAAAAGGAATAATTTACACAAATCCTACCCGTTCTTTCCTCCTTGTAGGATGACATTCCTATAATCACAAAACTAGTAGGAGCCTATGATTTAATATCATATTTAAACAAGACCTTCTCTCACATCTCGTTCCTAGATTTTTGAAGAATTCCCCTGCATCGTTTTGCATTTATCGATGCACTAGGTCTTGGTCATCTAATCCAGGTTACACCTCCTCCTAGTGATCAAATAAATCATATTGACTTTGACATACATCCTCCAAGACAAGTGATAGTGATATTGGGTTTGTTTTCAATATAGACAAGATGTCATCTGACGTTGAAATAGCCCGAAAAGGTGATCCTACCTTATATTTACAGGTTTGGTTTTATAACAATTGCATTAAGAGAGCCATGATTAATGATGGGGTTTTTGTAAAGGTGGTTCCTTTCTCTTTCTTATAGAACTTAGGATATAGAGAGAATAATTGATCCCCTACAAGAAACATGTTGTGAGGGTATGATAATCTTAAGGCTACTTCAATCGGAACCATAATTCTTCCTGTCACCCTTGGGCCAAAAACCATCTTGACGGAATTTTACATCATCGACAGGGAAAAAAATTATAACATGATCCTTGGGAGACCTTGATTCATCGAATGAAGGCTATTCCTTCTACCTTGTTCCAGGAAGTTAGATTCCTCCATTTAGGAAAGGTCTTCATCACCTAAGGGGATCCTAAGCCCTTCGATATACACTTAGAGAACCTCAAGAAGAAAAGAGGATTCCATACGGAGTATGAGCTCCTGTAAACTAGTTAAACAAGCTGCTTCCATCAAACCAATTGGTCATGACCACCTGAATATTCCAAAAGTTGAAGTTGTTGATCCAAAAACATTTGAGGTGGCCAAAAATGATAAGGGAAAATCAATATCTGTGGAAACTGTGTCCACCAAAACAATGGCGGATATCATGAAACTCTTAGAGAGTGATGAACCAATCTTCCTCCCGTTTGAACTGCAAGGAATGGGTAGCCTTCTTAGCATGACCTCTCTTCTCGCCATGATGGTCTTAGCCTAGGTATAAACATGATAGAATTAACAAAAGAGGAAGAGAGGGATGAAATCAATATGGTACCCATCAAAGCCATCCCTAGGGCTTGTTCTATTCTGAACCTTGGTTTAGATACAAACATGTCAGAAATCAAGTATGTCATCTCCATGGGATGTGATCCTATAACACAACAAAGGTCATGTAAAGTCACTATTCTTCACCAAGTTGAGCAGCATAGTCATGCTCACTTACACACAATGTGTCAAGAACATGACAAAGAGGTTCTCAGATACCTCCATCAGATAGAAAAATTAGACAAACATATATACATAATCATGGGTAGGGGTTGTAAGTTTAAACCCCGGATAGCAAGACCTTGTCAAAAGAATAGAAACTTCAAAGGTTATGTTTCTTCACTGTGTGCTCTTAGGGGTGAGGAGTTTGACATCCTTCAACTCTCTTCACCTTAGAAATTTTAGCATGTGATCCACCAACATTTCCATATGTATATTATTACATTCTCATTGCATTATCATCTGTCAACTCATTTTGTAAAATTTTTAATCAAGGAACTTATTTTCAAGTAACTCTCAAAAACTTCTACAAAACATTGGCAATTATTCAAATCATATCTCTTCAAACATACATCAACATTTCTTATCACTTCATCTGATTCAACAAGACAAGGAAAATTTTTGACACTAATCCTACCAAGGCCTGCATACTTGGTTCTTCCTATAGCTTTCTTCTAGCATAGTTGTATTTTCCCATGGTCAGTTCTAGAAGCTTTATGATGTCATATCTTTCCCTAAAAAACCTCTTTGGTACAAAAATATTCTAAACATTTTCACCTAGAACACTTGTTCACCTATCTTAACCTTTGGTGTTGAGCCCTTGCATCTTACTAGTTGTGTGGGGTTGAGGCTAGGGGAAAGCTTCCCTTCCCAAAAGCACAATTAAATTCTAAAGAAAAAATGAATAAAAAATACATATCTCAAGTCAAAAAAATAAAATCAAAGTTTTTATTTTATGCACTTCTTTGCCCTACCAAGCTTGAGTGTTGAACACGTGCTTCTTACTAGTAACATGAGGTTGGGAAAGGAAGGGAGTGCCCTTAATCACCTATTCCTTATCCTCGGTGATGAGTCCATACTTCCTACTAGTAGAATGGGGCAAAGTGTAGGGTGTCTCTGCAAATAAATTAATAATTTTAAGCAATTACATCCAATAAAAATGCTTTGAAAATCTAAAAAATACCAAGAAGAATGAATTTAGATGTGCATGTTCCAAAAGAGAGTTAAAACCTTACAACCATATTTTGTCAATCAAGAGGCCATCTTCAGATCTAAGTCTAGATAAGCTTGTAAGAAATCATTATCTAGGTTGAGCGATAAACTATATGCAGACTTAAGTTGTAGGTTCCTAATTGGGTTTATGTCAAAATCTTGTCTTTCTCTCACCATTTCCATCTCTATCAAAACCATACAATTCACGCCCCTCCTTGCTCTTGGTGTTGATCCCTTGCATCTTCTTCATGTTGTGTGGGGTTAGGAGTGGAGCAAGTTCATTTTATCATCATAAAATTATTCATCAAGCATTGTCAAAAAACAAGAAGAAGTACTAAACATTACTTGAAATGATAAAGTTCAAGCATTACATTGTGTCTGCATAATCATCATATATCAGCATTACAAAATAACAAAAATAGTTCATTCTGCTAAGCATACATCATCCATTTCATACATTCTGAAAAGTATACAAAATTGGAGATTCGAAACATCTAGAGTACACATGCGAAGTAAACCATGAAATAAGTCAACTCTGATGCAAAGGAATAATCGAATCAAAAAGAGATATCTGTATATATCATGGTGAATCAAGTCTCGTATACAATGCCATCACATGCCAGGTGTGGTCAAAATGCTCAGTCATGAGCCCAAAATACAAAAAAACAATAAAGTACACAAAAATGAGACTAAGCAATAAAGGTGGTATGTCTATCTATCTCTTTAATGCCCCTTACAACCGCTCTAGTTACAAATTTCCTAGAAGCTCCTCTTAAATGCATTCAAATAGAAAAGGCGGACGTGCCATTATCGAGAGATAATGACCGGTGGGACCCTGTACCTACAAATGATATGGTTTAATATGAACTTTGCAATTACAAACCCTGGAATGGTGGTCAGAGGCATGGCCTCAACCCACTTCATGAAATACTTTGTGGCCATGATTATAAAATTGTGGCCATCTCTTTGATGAGGGAGAGAATTTCCCTATCAAATCTAAGCCCCACGTGGAAAAAGGCCAAGGCGTTGCAATCGGTTATAGAGCTTGGGCAGGTATATGAATCTCATGAGAGAATTCCTGACACTTGTGGCACTTGTGTATGTACTCTATTGTGTCATTTTCTAGGGTGGGATAGAAATGGCCTATCCAGTGTATCTTCCTAGTAGCTGCATGTCCCTCGAAATGATGTCCATAGACTGCATTTTGGGATCCATAGAGGATCTTTTCAGATTCTTCCTCATCGACACACCTTAGCAACATTCTGTTAAAAGCTCTAGGATAGAGAAATTGTTCTATGATTACGTGCTTGGCGGATATGACACGTAGCCATCTTCTCTATTGTGAATTTTCTCCCTCATGGTATGTGTGGTTCATAATAAAATTAACAATATCTGAATACCATGGACATGCAACAATGTGAAGTCTCATTTCTACATAGTATAAACACTTTCCGGGAAAATCAAGTATACTATCTCTCTACCATCTAATAGGTTGTCTACCAACAAATTGACAATGATTTGTCCTTCGATGGACTTTTGGTTGACATAATTCAACTCGAATTCTCCCATTAAAATTATGAAGCGTCCAACTTTCTTGGACAAAGAAACCTGCGTTATGAATGTCTGAAGACAGTTTGTTTTGAAAATAACCAACGTTTCTTGGTTAAGCATGTAATGCCTTAACCATTTTGTTGCAAATAATATAGCGAGGCATTCCTTTTCCTCCTACGTATAACACATCTTGTAGTCTAACAACGTACGACTGATGAAGTAAATTACACATTCACACTTGTCATCATCTTCTTGTGCTAACATGCGGGATAACAAGACGTATGTTGCCTAAGAATATAAAATGAGGGGGTGATATGATTTGGGAGGCATGAGCATGGGAGGTGACAGAAGGAATAGTTTGAATAATTTAAATGCCTAATGACACTTGATCATCCAGACGTTGCAAAAATCCTTCTTTAACAAATTATTTATCATAAGTTAAATTAGGTATGAACTTATGGATTGCACCAAGATTTCCGAGAAAGGACCTAATGCCCAACTCATCTGATGGTGGAGTCATTTCTAGAACTACTCGTATTTTTTCCAGATCCACATCAATCCCTCATGAAGAGATGATGTAACCCAACAACTTCCCTCCCGTCACACCAAATATGCATTTTTCTGGATTTAATGTGACACCATATTCGATAAGGTGGGATAGGATAATGCAAATAACCTCGGGGTGATCACAACACTTCTTGGCCTTAGCCACAAGATGGTCAACATACGATTCCAAAATCTTATGAATAAGAATATGGAATACATAGGTCATTACCTATTGGTAGGTAGCACCAACGTTCTTAAGATTGAACGACATGACCTTATAACAATAGGTACCCTAGGGAGTAGTGAAAGTGGTCTTTCTCTGATCCTCCTCTGAAATCCAAATTTGATTGTAACCCGAGAAACCATCCATGAGTGACAATAGATCGTATCCGGATGTTGCATCCACAATGACATCGATGGAAGGTAACGGAAATCATCCTTGGGACACACTTTGTTTATGTCCCGAAAATCAATGCATATCCAAATTTTCCCATTCTTCTTGAGAATGGGGACTATGTTTGATACCCACATTGAGTAATCTATAGGTTTGATGAATCCCACATATAGGAGTTTCATAATCTCTTCCTTGACCATCAAAGCCACTTTTGGCTTCATAGGTCTTGATTTCGCTTGATGGGCTTGACGTCAAGTTTGGTTACAAGATTGTGGACTACGACATGGGGATAAATTATTGTTATCTCTTTGTAGCTAAATGTGAAGGCTTTGAAATGTTCCTTGAGAACCTTCGTGTGAATTTCCACTTCTTCCGGAGTTAATGAAGAACCAAGTTTCAATATCTTAGGGTCTTCCTCTGTCCCAATATTTATATTGATGGTTCCCTCAATTAAAGAGGCATTTCCTTCTTCAAACTCAGGCGAGGCCGGAGGTAGTTCTAGTTCTCCTTCCTCCTCTACTTTGTATATCTCAAGGCATTTTGTTGAGGAAGGGTCCATCCTGTGATCTCCAAAATAGGAGGAAGAGTGAGGTATGAGAGAGAAACCCCTCTTATGATGTGTGGGATGAAGGTCAGTATATGCATTAAGGTAACCTAGTATAGCTTCATCATTCTCCACATAATCTAAAGTGGCATGCTCATTCTCAGTTTCAACGTATGCTAGGATTGGATTGGTAGGAATTTTTTGAACTAGGGGTTCGGTTTAGATTGAAACAGTGAAATAGGTATCTTTGATCTCCGCTTGGAAAAAGTGAGAAGCGAAGTATGGCCATGGAATCAATTAAAAGGTTTTGTTTGCATGGGATAGATTTAATGGATATGAAATCAAAACCCTTGCTTAAGTTAAGTAATGCAGTCTTATAAAGCTCCAGGTGCTCCGCTCTAGTCTCATGAACTTTTGAAACTTGGTAGGCAACTAGTTGGGAATCACCTAAAACTCTAATATTGCAAGTACCCATCCTCTTGGCTATAATGAGACCAAGAAAAAGAGCCTCGTATTCGGCACTATTGTTAGTGCATTTGAAATTGAGCTTAAAAGAAAAAGGCATAACCTTCCCTTTTGGGGAAGTAAGGATCATGCCTTCCCTAGCACCAAAAAAAAAAATTGGTCCATCATATTTGAGCCTTCAACAAATAAGCAAGATTGATGTATGATCATATCTAGTTTCTTCTTCATCCACTTCCAAGACCTCGATCATGTAAATCTCATCAACTGGATAATACGTAAATCATTCTCCAATAACTCAATAATTTTAGTTGTGGTTTCCATTGACACTATCATCTTTGACTGTGGGAATCCCCTTGATTAAAATGGTAGTTTCTAATTTTGTTATGGGAATCAGTTTTGACTCTAGTGTTGTATTTTAAGGTTTGTTTAGTTGATTTACGGGAGCTCAAACTCAGTATGTACCCATGGTTTATTCTTTAAGTTTTCTAGGTGAATATTGAAAGGTTTTGGGTCACCCTGAGCGACAAAGAATTTCCCAGGATGCAGAATCTAACTTCCTGGAACATTGTGGAAGGGATTTCCTTCATCCAATGGATCCAAGGTCGACCAAGAATCATAATATAGTTGGTTTCCTATCTATAATATAAAACTCGGTTAGAACTTTCTTGGGCCCAAGAGTAACCAGGAGTACTATAGTTCCTATGGACGTTGCTTTGAGAGTGTCATAGCCTCTCACATATTTCTAGTTGAGGAATAGTTGGTTTCCTCGTAGCCTAAATTTTGGAGGAATGAGAAGGGGACAATATTCACAACTACCCTATCGTCAATTATTACATGCTTAACATAATTATTATAGATCCGACCTATAAATACAATGTTGGGTCACCTCTACATGACAACTTGACATCGGTGGGAATCTTACTAATGTTGAAAATGACTCCAACATCTCTTTCAGGGATTCCCAGGGAGGATGGACATCAAAGTTTATGTGATTAAGTTGTGCCTTCGGTGGACTGGTAACATTAATCAAGTGACCAAGACCCAACACTTATAATAAAGTAGCTCGATGAGAAGGGGAGTTCTTCAACAAGTCCGAGAAGGAGATGTGAGAAAAGGTCTTGGTTAAGCAACTCGATGAGAAGGGGAGTTCTTCAACAAGTCCAAGAAGGATATGTGAGAAAATGTCTTGGTTAAGTCTAGTAATCAAATCGTATGCCCCTAACAGCCTCGGAAGTACTAGAGTGTCCTCCAAGATAGATGGGTAGATGGGAATAGGTTACGTCAAGTAATCACGAGTTCTTGTGGTTGCATTAATTTCTTATTTCAATGTCTAATTCAACTAGACCCATGATCTTAGTTTGTTGTTGACCATCCAACAGAGCACTACCAAAGGTGGTTTTGAAGAAGTGGAAGATTTGTGGTCGTTGTTTTCCACTAGGTTACCCTTGTTTGTTCCGTTGGGGTCTAACTTACTATTATTAGGATGCATTGTAAGGGGATCATTAAAGATCCCGAGCGGTGTGTTTTGAGGGGATACATGCCCCATGCTAGTATTTTGAGTTGGCGTCATAGGATTCACCAAAAAAATTTCAACAAAGAGCTATTTTTGGTCCTCTCGTAGAGGTTGAATGAATTTATTACAGGCACGGTATGTTCTAGCATCATGCCCTCGGACCCTATGGAAGCCACAATATAGGTCAAGATCATAATCCCAAGGTCTTTGATTTGTGTTCATTGTAGTCCAAAGTTCTGATTGTTATCCAACTGTTAGTTATTGTAATTGAAGTTCAAAGGTCGTTGCCCTTGATTTTGATATTGGTTTTGGTACCCATTTGGGTACTTGGTTAGAACCTTGAGTTTGAATTTTTGTTGTTCGGGGGAGGATGATTAAAATCCACCTCATTGACCTATGATCAAAGTTGTTATTCCTATGATTGTTACTGCTCATGTTGTTATTAGAATTGTTTGTGCTTGAGGTGTTAACAACATTTGGTTTTTTTTTGGTTAGTCTCGACACTGTCCATTGTAACACCACACGCTTCTTGTTAAGGATCTTAGGTCCATGATTATTCTTATATTTTTTGGGGTAGTTTGAATTGTTTTACGATGGAGTGACCAAAATCTCATTTGAAGCGTAGGTCTTTCGACCGCTATTTATTGTTGCTTGATCAATACGGAGAGAACCCTCTTGTACCTCCTCATAGCTCCTTAGGGGGACTTATGGAAATCTTCCTTCGTTTCCCGGTTAAGAGAATGGAGGAATAGATCATAAAGCTCTATCTGATCCATATTAGGAGCACTCGCCAAGAGTAGAGGACCTTCCGCCATCTCTGAATGAAGTGGGCAACAGATTCGTTATGCTCTTGCTTTATGTGGAGGAATTCCTTGATTCCCGTTCTTAGTAAATTGTTCATGTCGAATGCCTTAATGAACTCATATACGAGTTGCTTAAAGGAGTGTATGGAGGCTTCATGTATCCTATAATACCAATCGAGAGTGATTCCTTCAAGAGTCTTAGGGAATATTTTTGCTACAACTGCATCCCATGGAGTAGCTCTCGAATAGTAGTTACATACGCTTTGATATGTGAATTTGGATCTCCCTCCCCTTTAAACTTTAGCAAGTTAGGGAGAGTTCGTGGAATCATTACGCTTCATATGGTAAATTCTAAGGGCTCCTTAAGATATTCAACGTACGTGCCCAAAGCATAGGACTCTACTATGGACGACCCCTAATGGGGAGGTGGAGTAGGTATGGGGGCGATTGATATGGTGCAACATAAACATTTGTAGAGGAATAAGGTATCCCCTATGATTGATCATATGAGCCAGGAAAAGAGAACATGTCCCCTTGCGGTGATTTAGAATACATGTGTAGATACGAGGGGATCATTACTCTGGTATAGAGTGGGAGGCACAAAACCAGGGAACGTTGCATTACAAGTTGGGACGGTGTTTGAGAACACACTTCGGTTGGTGCTTATTGAGGGTATTTGTATGTGGTGTGAGGGGGCATACCCAAGGTGCATGATCTAGTGAGAAGATCTTTGGGGCTTGGAATGCCCATGTAAACTGGAGGAGGATTTGACACAGTAGGTATTTGGCCAAAGTTTTGTGGATGATGGAGAATCCTTCCTTTCCCAACAGAAGATGAGGCATGAGTAGGATGGGCAAGTTCCAATTCTCTAACCCGGATGATGGTATGGTGTTCTGTTTTAGCACACATTATTGAACCTTGTTAGGTTGCAAAGGAGTGTGATATCCTACTATGAATTGTTCATTGTTGTTTGGCCACCCCTCATTAGAAATGTTTTATATTATGGGAGGGGTAGAGGTGTTATTCTGAAGTAAGACATCAACATATCCTTACATCCTATCCAGATATTGGTCCATATTTTTGAAGCGAATCTAATGATATCGACTACATACTAATTTTTGTTACGAACAACCAAGGAGAGGAGAATGACTCTTTGTTGAATGTCATATTATTAGAATTTGAGAATTTAGGTTGTGTGTATGTGTAAGTTGATCAATCTTCTCGATCCTGACCAAGGATCCATTGTTGGTCCTTTCGGGAGGAGTTTGAGATGAAGGGATATTAGTTGATTAATTGGCTGCCCACCCGGATAATGAGGGTGACTACCGCCTACCCATTTGGTGGTAATATGCCTCAAGACCCAAAACAGCCGACCGTATCCTTCTTGTCCCGACATATTCAGGGGGTATATGAATATCCGCATAATAATGGGAGAGGATGAAGATGGATGAAATAAATGGAAATGAAAATAAACTATCTCTTCACGTCAGGTTCACCAATTTGTAAAAATGAAAATCAAAATGTGACCTTCAATCACACTCGACCTCCCAAGGTTGTGTCGGGACAGCCGATGTGGAATGTGTGGATGGATACTGGTAGCAAAATGTGATAAATATGAGATATGTGCATGGAAAGACGTGGGGATGGGATGAACAAGCTATTAAGGCAAAAAAAAATGTCCTCAACATGCAATATCAGGATCTACTCGTCAAGGGTAAGGAAGGCCCTTCTAACCTAAATGGGTCTAATGTATGGGTCGAAAAGAATAAACACACGAAGACTTCAATAGATGTTGAGCTCCGCGGAAATACTTTCTACTGGTTGTGGTATTCATGGAAAACCAATGGGTGCCTCATAACGATTTCCATATAAGGTCATGGAATAAATGAGAGAGAGGCGTGATTCCGCTAGGTCTATGGGGAGTTAAATGGTTCAATCCAGAATGCAAAAGCTCTATAAGCATCCCATTTTAGAACGTTCAACTATCTAATGATATCTGATGATGTGGGGATGTTCTAAAAACCAATGAACGTAATCCAGTGTATAAGTCTAATTGGTCTTCTCGGCTTGTTCGGTTGGGGACCTCTGGATCAAAACTGTAAAGTCTCTTTGGTCATGGTCCGGAAATGATCATGTGTGCATTTGAGCTATTTAATTTGTGAAATCAAATAAGAAGCTAATCTAATAAAATAAAAGCTACACTATGTTTTTTTATTTTCCAATATAAAAGAAATAAATCAAAGCAAAACAATTAATCTAATAAAAGAAATCTTTTTGTATTTTTGGAATAACAGTGCGTACAAAAGAAATGAGGAAATTGCCTCTAATTTAATTAATCAATCCTAAAACAAATAAACAACCGGATGTAGTTGTTTATTTGTGCAAAATAAATCTAATCTATCCTAAATAATTAAATTTTCTCTAAACAATAGATGTGAACCAAAATATCTACTTGCCTTAGAGGCACATGAAGAAATCGAACTTGATGTGCTTTTCTTCCCTATGAACTTCCCTGACAAAATTAAATAAGGTTTTTATGGAGGATCTTCTACATGAAATGATACTTGGTTGATTTCTGAATTAACACAGAAGCTTTCTTCCAGAATCACCTCTTTGCAAATCTAAAAAGATAGGCAAAAGAAGTTATCTATCCTAAGAAAGATTTGTTGAAGGAAATGATCTACTATAGCTATTCAATGATTGCAAAAATGAAAATTGAAATGCCTTTTCTACTATAGTAAATAATGTGCATACATATTTCATAAGCAAAGAACTAAAGAAATGATGAAACCCAATTACAACTCCAACTTGGTAATTGCAGTGTTGTGGAAATCTTTTTGTGGTGTGCTTTTGTGTCCCATCAGTATTCTTTTCCAACCTTCGGTGTCCATGCGATTCCATGGTGTTAGGAATGTAGAGGAAGCTATAAGAAGGTGTTGGAGATAGTAATGGCTTATTGGGAAATCTGGTGGCAATGCAAGTAGAGGAACACCAATGCAAGTGAATAAAGATTGATTGTGTAATCTCTAGTAGGATTGTAGCAGCATAACATAGTAATACACAAAAAAATTATCTCACCATTTATTTCAAAAGAAGCAATGGTTTTATAGAAGGTTGGCTGGGAAATGGTCTAGCCATTTGGCAGCAATGGGGTGCCACATCACAACATGAAGGGGGAGTTAAACACTCAATCAACAATCACAAGTGGAAGAGGAGGTTGATACGAATCAGTCAAGCCCTAAATAAGCTAAAATGATTGAGAAATGTGTTATAAAAGTGAACTGGAGTGAAGCAACACGTGTTTAATTCATGGATGAAGAGTTCGGAAAATTACACAGGACCGCCACCTGCCTTGCAAGGTGGCGGTTTTATAACTAAAGGCCAAAACTAAGGTGAAATGATGTGGGAAGCTACAAAAAAGAAGGAAATGGCTAAGTAAGGTAAACTAGGCTATAAATATAAGCTACAAAGAGGTTAAGGAGCTCGAACACCTTTGGAAAAGACATGAATCATCATTAGGGACTTTGAATCATTTTATGATAATGTAGCACGTGTAATTTTGGGTGCGTATGACACTTTAAGCACCATCATAAACCCTAAACAATAAATACGAAACCCTAACCATTAGTATGACACCTTAAACAAAAAATCTGACACCTTAAACACTAGTGGGTAACCTTAAAAGAAAAATACAACACCCTAAACCCCATTATGGAACCATTAAAATTAGTATGACAACCTAAACACTAATATGGCACCTTAAACAACAAATATGACACCCTAAACCCTAGTCCGAAACTCTAAATAACAAATATGCCACCCTGAACATTAGTGTGACATCCTAAACACTAGTGTGACATCATAAACACTAGTGTGACACCCTAAACACTAGTGCAACACCCTAAACATTAGTACAACACCGTACACACTAGTGTGACACCTTGAACACTATTGTGACATCCTAAACAATAGTGTGATACCCTAAACACTACTGTAACACCCTAAACACTAGTGTGACACCATAAACACTAGTGTGACACCCTAAACATTATTGCACTATCTTAAACAACAAATGTGGCGTAATAAAATGAGTGCATCACCCTAAAAGCAAATATGACACCTTAAACCTCAATGTGACATTGTAAACACTAGTGTGACAACCTAAACATTAGTGTGACACCCTAAAAAAATATAACACCCTAAACACTAGTATGATGCCCTGAACAACAAATGTGACACCTTAAAATCCAATGTGACAATCTAAACACCAAGATAACACTGTAAATGGTAGTGTGACACCCTAAACAATAAATGTGATACCCTAAACACTAATGCAACACCTGAAAAATTAATGAGGCACCCTTTACAACAAATGTGATACCCTAAACACTAGTATAACACCCTAAACAATAAATGTGACACATTAAACACCAATGTGATATCTTAAACCTCAACATGACATGGTAAACACTAGTGTGATACCTTAAACACTAGTGTGACACCCTAAACAAAAATGTGATACCATAAACACTAATGTGATATGTTAAACACTAGTTTAATTCCCTAAACACAAATATGACATGTTAAACATTAGTACAAAACCATAAACACTAGTATAACACCCTAAAAGAAAATGTGACACCACCGAACACCACCATAACACCCTAAACAATAAATTTGAAACCCTAATCACTAGTGTGACACCTTAAATAATAAATTTGACACCCTAAACACTAGTGTGTATTCTTAAACAAAACATATTACACCCTAAAACCCATTGTGGCACCATAAAAATTATTATGACAACCTTAACGGTGAGTGCACACCTTAAAAACAAATATGAAACCCTAAACCATAGTGTGATACTCTAAATAGCAAATATGACACCCTAAACACTATTACGACCCTAAAAACTAGTGTGAAACCCTAAACACTAGTGTGACACTCTAAATGCTAAGTACAACATCATAAACCTTTGGTGTGACACCACCTGAACACCGGTGTAACATCCTAAACACTAGTGTGACACCCTAAAAACTAGTGTGACACCATAAACACTGGTGCAACATCTTAAAAAACAAATGTGATACATTAAAAACTGGTGCAACACCCTAAATAACAAACATGACACCCTAAACCCCAATTTGAAATCGTAAACACTAGGGCAAAAGCCTAAACACTAGTGTGACACCCTAAATAGTAGTATGAGACCCTAAACACTAATGTGACACTTGAAACAACATATATAACACCCTAAACACTATTACAATGTATTGAACATTAAATGTGATACCCTAAACCCCAATGTGATACTATAAACACTAGTATGACACTCTAAACACTAATGCAACACCTTAAACACTAATGAGGTGTCATAAAATAGTAATGTGACACCATAAACATTGGATTAACACCATAAATTCTTTTAAGATGTTATAAAAACTTTGTAGGGGATGTTAGGACCACTTTAAGTCCATCTTTACAAGGTTGATATTATGGTGACATTAAGATAGCTTTACAAATGCCGCCATTAATGTCCCACGCCAAAATACAAAAAAATTAAAAATAAAACCTAAATACAAAAATGAATAAATCCATTCTATTCACATGTAAACATTTTTGGGCCTCCAAAAACGATTTCATTTTGTTTATTGTTATTGTGCTTTGTGGGGTAATGTAGAATTCTTTTCAACATTTTGTGGTATGTAAAATCTATTGAAATGAAGATTTTTGGATTTGGTGGGTTTGTTGTATATTTGGGGGCCATTCTTAAATATATTTTATGTATATTTTAGGATATTATTTAAGGTGTTTGTTGCATATTTTTGGTCCATTATTACAGGGTTTATTGTAGATTTATGGGTCATTTTGGTAGGGTTTTATTGTACATTTGTGCATCATTTTTGTAGGTTTTGTTACATATTTGTGAGGCATTTTCACAAGGGTTTGTTGTATATTTGTGGGCCATTTTGTAGGGTTTGTTAAAAATTATGGGTTCTTTACGAAGAGGTTTTATGGGATTCACGGTAAAATGTACAACAAAGGAAATCCATTCAAAGGCTAACCAAGTAAATTTTATGCTTCTTTTTGGGTTCATTCATGGTTCACTTATTTAGTATTCCTTCTCTTTGAGTTCATTCATGGTTCACTTAGTTAAAATTATGCAAATATCTCTATATTACAATTTTTGTAGTGAATTACCTTCATATAATGATTCCAATTTACAACAATTTAACATATTGTCTTATTTAATAATCTCAACCCACTAATGCTTAAAGTGCTTTCAAATTATTTCTTGCATCAAAAACAAAGTCATTCAACTTCTACATGTCTCCTTTACACAAATATTCCTAGTTTTAAATTGGAAAATGGATGCCAAAGTATTTATAGGAAAAGAAAACCTTAAAATTTATTTCAATAAATGTTTATACATCAAAACACACGTGTATATAGATCTATATAAAGATTACAATTATGTTTTGAATATGAAAGTAAAAAATTGTTTCTTACTCTTTTTTCCACCCTAGATACTAAACACTTCCCTACTCAAAATAGTTCATCTTCACCAAGACATATACAACATCCAAGCCAACTTTTTCCCCAAGATAGTTATAGATTCCAAGTCAACTACCTTAAGGACATTGATCTAAAACTACCGGAGAGGTTGTAGACACAAAATCACACACTTTGGGTAATTATCTAGTCTTGTTCACATACTACTATTCATATGATTCCTAAGTAAGAAAAGTACTAATTAACCCATGTCTTTGGCCACCATTTTTGCTTTTTGTTACTACTTTTGTTCTTGCACCCTTACTTGCTTAGTCAGCCTTTTCATACCCGGCATTTATCATCCTAGACACCAGCGCCTGGCCGGACGCTAGTATCGGGTGCTCTCATACCCTCTGGGAACCCCTGACCTCAGTATACTTTGTTCACATATTTTGGGTCCTTTCTATCCATTTGAGCATCTTATCTTTTTGGTATTCATCCTTTTCAGGGTTAATTATGAAATTCAAGCAAGGGAATCATATAAATATAAAGTTATGTGATCATAATAAAGGACCAAGAACTAAGCATTAGCTATCACCACCTAAGGTTGCATCCATCAAGCATCTAAGAGCTCCATTACATACATCTAGCACCATCCAAGGGACACAAGGGTTGGTTACTCTGCATACACACTTCATAGGAGGGAAGTTCATTCTATTCCATGCACACATTTATTTACATCTAGTTTGTTTGCTCGCTATCAAGTGCAACACGCACAAGAGCCACATAGGGCATGATTCCACACACACACACATAGAACTACATTGGATTTGAGATGTAGTACAACACTTAGTCGTGAGATCACCATTATGACAATGAAGGATAGTCTAAACCCTCATTTTACATATTTATTTTTAGGATTTGATTCTATTTGAGGGTTTTGCAGGTCATTATTTCATTTGCAAGTTTCTAGCAACTTTGGCGATCATTGTGTGACCTCATAGTGACCAAAGGTGAACTGTAATGAATACCTTGTGACCACTCAAAGGAGGTTTTTGAGCATTTCCATAAACATAGGACCCAGAAACAAGCCTAGGGTGCCCACAAGTGCCCTTATCCCTCTCCAGTGCCTTAGTCCAAGCAAATCGTTAGCCTACACATTTTTTTGAGGCTCTATGTGACACTCCTCCCTCTCTATTCATTCAATCAGCACTTTGGCATAGTCCAGGAACAAGCTGCAAAATAGCTAAGTCATCTTACCTCTTCTTTGCATTAAGGGTTTCATACTTTCTTGATTAGATTGCTTGGGTAAATTTCTATACTTAATGCTTTATTCGTTTCTCCTACAATAGCAATCAGATTAGGCATATATTTCCATATTTAGCTTAATCATTTTGGTGAACCCGACCTCTTTGAACACACTTAGGATCTTTATTTTTTCACTTCTTACATCTTTCTAAGATCCTCTCATCATGAATATTTCTATTCATGATTTCTTACTCCTCCATCTTAAGCTAAGGGCTAAGATCATCACTCTCTTGACTACTACTTGTGTTCCTTCTGACATTCATCCAGACTTAGTCTACAACACATTTGCATATGTATTTTCTCAGCACATTGCTTTTCAAGCTAATCCTACTTGTTGATCTTGTTGCTTTTGACAATGATCCTCCTTTATACATCATGATGTGCATCCATAATATTGGTGTCAAGCGAGTTTTAGTCAATAATGGATCTAGACCTTAACTTGTGCACTCTAACCTTCCTTAAGGCTTTAGGTCTCTCAACTGCTAATGTTAGTCCTTCATCTATTTCTCTTCGTACATACAATGGTTTTGTTCATCCATGCATCGGCCATATTACTTTACCCATTACTTGTTGGGCCAAAACCCTTAATACAATTTTATTTGTCATGGAATTTCTAGTTTCGTATAGTTGTTTTCAATAGATGGCTTCAAGATATATGTCAAGTTGTACCTTCCACAATACATTGATGTGTCAAATTTATTACACGAGGGTATTGAATACACCATTCCTATTGATCGTGAACCATTCAAATATTACACAAACAATCCCACCACTACGATCCCCACTCCACAATCTATTACTACTGATGAACCATAACCTATGGATCCTCTGCCTAACTTAGAGGCTACTATTTACATGTTGGATGTTGTTCCATCCACGTCATCTCCCCCTCCCGCTACTACAAATGTTATGGTACTTTATACGTACACTTTGGATGTCGCTCCAAAACATTGGATATCATTCCACCTACTTCACTATCGCATGTGCATCTACCATTACCACGTCCTCCCTTTACATGTACACTTTTCATGAATGATTCTTATTGGGAGCATATTCCATTTGATCCTACTTGTGATGACACTATATGCACACATGATGGCTTGGCTCGGCTAGGCTTTACGATTGACAACATTTTTCCTCCACCTCATGATTATCATCTCTACCATGGGTTTGTTCGTATCACCGCTACTTATGGTCTTTAAGTCTTTTATCTCACATTTTTTCTTGCATGTGTTCCCCGCACTTCCCCACTCACACTTGGATAGTCTTGGCTTGATTACATTGGGGGTACATTAGACCCTGATCACACCAATATATCATTTCCCATGCCATTTGGTCACGTTTTCATTTGCAATGAATCATTCCTTGGCTATTCACCAAATCTTACTCATTGGTATGCACATGGGTGTCCATTACCTCCTTTTATTGATGAGGAATACGCTATGGGCATGTATAATTTATGCATCAATGGATCCTTTCTCGATCAACATGAAACTATCACTTATCAAGTTTCGGATGCTTCACCATTCGGTTTTGATCATGAAAATTATAATCTCTTAGATGACATTACTTAATCACACTCATCACCACATAATTGGGGGCATCGTGCCTATTTCCCTGTAACATCAATAAGTGTCTTTTTTTCTCATCACTTCACATCTAGACTTTCACATACGACATACACATATTGACACACTCTAGTACCGCCATTTCCCGATGATGCACTCTCGTGCTATGGTTTACTCTTGACTATTGAGGGCATACTATACACATGAACCTCACACACTACACACTATACACATTGTGCATTCTTACACACTTGACCATATCACACATCTTACACTTAACACATTTACAAAACATATCTATACCATTACTTAGTCACACTACACATTACACATCTCACACAACACATGTTATACACACATGACATCTCCTTCTCACAACTTCTATCACACACTAGGTGCATTACTCATTATACACATTCACACTACATCTCCCTTACATCTACTTCTACATGTTGTGGTCATTACCCTATGACACACTCTAGTTCCATGGTTCATACTTGACTACTGAGGGTTTCAATCTAAAATGAACCTCACCACACTCACTCAATCAATCACTCACACACTTACACTCTACACTTTGTGCTTTCACGATCACATCTTTTTCGTACACATAATTCAAACCATTTCTCGATGACACACTCTCATTTATAGTTCATTTTTAACTATTGAGGGGGCATAAATAAATGAACCTCATCTCATACATACACATCCAATCAGGGGAACGTTGCTCGTATCATTCACACTTTGCATTTCAAAATCACGCAATTTGGGTAATTATCAAGTCCTAATTGCATACTACTATTCATATGATTCCTAAGTAAGAAAAGTACTAATTAACCCATGTCTTTCCACCTTTTTTATTTTTGTTACCACTTTTGGTGTTGCACCCTTACTTTCTCAATCTCCCTTTTCATACCCCCGACATTTATCATCCTGGACACGAGCGCCCGGCCAGGACGCCAACGCTAGGCACCCTCATCCCCTCTGGGTGCCCCTGACCTCAATATAATTTGTTCACATATTTTGGGTCCTTTCTAGCCATTTGAACATCTTATATTTTTGGTAGTCATCATTTTCAGGTTAATTACAAAATTCAATCAAGGGAATCATATAAATATAAAGTTATGTGATCATAATAAAGGACCAAAGACTAAGCATTAGCTATCACCACCTAAGGTTGCATCCATCAAGTATATAAGAGCTCCATTACATACATATAGCACCATCCAATGGACACAAGGGCTATTTACTCTACATACACACTTCATAGGAGGGAATTTCATTATATTCCATACACACATCTATTACATTTCTTTACATCTAGCTTACTTTCTCGCTATCAAGTGCGACACGCACAAGAGCCACCTAGGGCATGATTCCACACACACACACATAGAAATACATTGGGTTTGAGATGTAGTGCAGCACTCAGTCATAAGATCACCATTGTGATAGTTGAGGACAGTCCAAACCTCATTTTGCATCTTTCTTTTTATGATTTGATGTTTATTTGAGGTTTTTGCATTATTTCATTACAAGTTTTCACCGACTTCAATGATCATTTTGAGACCTCATAAAACCAAAGGTAAAAAACATTGAATACCTCATGAGCACTTAGAGGAGGTTTTCTAATCATTTCCATAGACACAGGCACCTAGAAACAAGCCTAGGGTGCCCATGTGCGCTCCTATCCCTCTCCAAGAGCCCCAATCTAGGAAGATCGTTAGCTCACACACTTTTCTAAGGATTTGTACGATGCTCCTCCCTCTCTATTCATCCAGTCATTGTTTAAGACAAATCCATGAACAATCGCAAATAGCTAAGTCATCTTACCTCTTTTTGCACGTAGGGTTTCATACTTTCTTTCTTAGCTTGCTTGGGTAAATTTATGTACTTAATTGTTTATTAATTTACTCCTACAATAACAATCATATTAGGCATATATATTTCCATATTTATCTTAATTGGAGGTTTCTTAAACATGTTGATAAAAAAACTGGTTTTGGAAAAAATCTCTTGAATTTTTCAAATGCCGATTAAAAACAAAGCAATTACATTTCCACAGTCTCCTTGCAAACTAAAGACAAGCAACATAATCTAGCCTCACCATTTCAGTGATTTGGAAACTCCATCTTACACCCTATACAACAAAGTTATAGAAACTCTCACTAAGCTATAAGGAGATGATGAAACCTCCCTTTGATGACCAATTAAAGACATGTAAAACACAATGAAAATGCGATAGACGAATGCGTCAACTTTGAAAAATAAGTTGAAATTGACAAGGGAATATTAGGTGTACATAAGGGCCATTACAAATCCCTTCCCTTCAAGAGTATTGACTACAATGCAATGACAAGGTGTAACATAGTTTGAAAAGAGTGACAATAAGTTAAAATCCATTACACTTCCATAATATCCTTGCATATTAGAGACAAGAAACATCAAAATGGCCTCACTATTCGGGAAGGCTCAAAACTCCATAGTGCACCCAAGATAATGCAATCATAAACACTCTCATCGACTTAAATAGAGATGGCATAACCTCCCTATGAAAACAAACTAAACACATGCACAAAACACGATGACAATGCAATAACTAAATACCTCAATAAAAATATGTTGAAATTGATAAGGGAACATTAGGTCAACATGAGGGGCTTTACATATCCCTTCCCTTAAAGTGCATTGACCACAATTCAATGACAAGGCATCATAATTTCAAAATGGCAATAAACAAAAGTGGAATGCATTACATTTCCATAATATCCTTGTATAATAGATACAAAAAACATCAATCATCTAGCTATACCATTATGACAGGGCTCAAATTTCCATCATATGCATAAGAAACTGCAATTACTGATACCATCACCAAGCTAGACAAAGATGATTGAACCTCCCTATGATGACCAAACGAAGGCATGTGTAGAACACAATGACAATTTAATACCCAAATACCTCAATAATGAAAAATAAGTTGAAAAGGGAACATTAGGTCTACATGAGGGGCATTACATTTGTGTTACCTTAAAGAGCATCAACCACGATGCAATGACAAGGAAACATAGTTTCAAAAGGGAGAAACCAAGTTGGAAAAATAAATGTCAAGTCTATAGATTGACCAACATTGAACTTAACATATTTTCAAGGAGACGAAGTATGCTTGAACTAAACAAATAAGCATTTTTTTAAAGTATTGGTTAAGGAGAGTTTTGTGAAAGGGACTTGACCCTTTTACAAAGAAATGGAAAACCAAGCCCACACAACCACAATAAGTATTTAAATATGCAAACCAAGACTAGAAACATATGGAAACAACTACACAACAACATAACAGCTAACCAACAACCAAAAAATAATGATCAACAAAAAACAAATGAAACAAGAAAATGAGGAAAAATTAAACATTTCCCCACTAGGGATTCATCCTAAGTAACTAACATGTACTTCAAATATTTTTCCATGTGTTCCATACCCTAAAGAGCAGATTCTTTGTCTTTTTCATTCACCATAACATTAGTTTTCTTACCCAACTTCCTTGTACCTTTATTTTCATTCCTCCTCTTGATAAGTTGTATAAGTTTATCCATGTTGATTAGGTAGTTTTGTGTTGCCACATTACTAAAGTGCATTGATGTCTCCAAATTTTCCTTGATGACTTTACTCTCCTACTCCAAATTACACACCTTCTCCTCCAACCTTCTCACCTAAAGGACAACCTCCTTTAAGTCTTCTTTGCCACTAGAGGCATCTCTCTTCCGATTTTGGTTTCTAATGGAATCCTTAAAAAGATTGTGATATTTTAAGAACCATCTAAGGAAAGACCTATGCAAATCAATTTCTTCATACATCTTATTAACTTTACTATGCCCTTTGAGTTCTTTAGTAATTTCATCAAATTCCTATCTCACCTTCCTTTTCCTTGTCACATTATCATTACCCTTGGCCTTATTAGAAGTCTTACCACCTTGGATTTTTATAAATTTTAAACCCGCCACCACTTCTTCCATTTTTTTCACTTGATGATTCCAAATTTTCTTCATTAATTCCTAGAGATTTATTATTCTCCTCATCGCTTTGTTCCCTATCGGTCTTAGTGTTTTTGTAGGCCTCCCTAGTAGGCTATTTTGGTCTAAATTCTAAGACTCCTTTCACTATTAACATTCAACCTATTATGGGTCTTTTCCCCACTAGACATATGGCCTGGACCTATCTTTACAGTTATGGAATACTTATAAATCAAGAATATGACAGTTTGGTGTAAAGAAAAATGATTTTAACCATTTTTAACCTCTAAGACCAAGCTTTGCAAAGATTTCAAAATGTAAAATGGAATATTGACAGGGTAATGATGCCGAAATTAATTGAGGAACATAAAATTAAAAGTGAGGAATTCTTTGAACCTAACCTCTAGTGTTATAAACTTCATGGTCTATATAGAAACCTCGTTATAGGGATGGGAAAGACAATCTCTTAGGTATCTCTTCCTTGAAAATCTACAAACTCCTCATCATCCACCAAAAAATTCTCAATTTATTCTTTGTTGTCCCTAATAGTTTTGTAGTAATTCATACCTTTAATAAGCATTATTTACAATAGTGAAATGTCCTTAAATCAAGATGTCTCCTAGAGCTAGCATATTGTGATAAATGATCCAACTTTCTATGAATATATACAAGTTTTCTAATGAGATCCAAGAAACATGTATTATGAATGTTCTCCTTATCAATATAATCGTGTCATGAATTTTGGTTCCAATAGATGCATGCATGTACATAGAATTAAGCTGGTATGTGTCATGCATGACTAAATAACACATGGTGCATCCGAGGATGTGTAGGGTGATATCATAGATGATTATGCTCGCATGATGTAATTCATAATTTTTAGTTGATTAACTGATGAATGAAAGATAATGGATATTGGTTTATTGAATGTTAAATATATTTTCATAGAATATTTACATTTTTTATTTTTCCATTCTAAAAAATGTTATATAATCAATTAATCATTCAATGATTTTTCCAACATCTAGATCATTGCATATGTCAAAGTAACTTGAATATGTATTAGTTATTGTTATATTTGTTTCCATTTGAGGTTTCTTTGTGTGTGATATATATAATAATAATCCTAATGAGACATGCTTTGATATAGAGGTAAATCATCAAACCAATGATCTCATTTAACAATTTTGATTTGGTGCTTGAGAAACTTGTGTTGTGATGTTTCACATGGTATGATACTTTCCTCTTGAATGGATGAGATATATATTTCTTACTATGATGAAATGGATGCTACTTTCTCCTCACTAGGTGTGGAGACTTTCACCTATGCAAATAAGATATGTGTTACTTTCTCCTCACTAGGCATGGAGACTTGTACTTTCCCTACTATAATAGAAACTAATTTATCCTCACTAGGTATGGAGACTTATACTTTCCCTATTATAGTCAAAACCTATCTCCTCGGTAGGGTGTGGAGGCTTGAACTTTCTCTAATGTACTTAACACCACTTGCTCCTCACTAGGTGGAGACTTGAACTTGATCTAATGGAATGATCATTATGGAATTTACCTCATTGGTATGAAGAATATTATATGCTTGCAATCAAGCTAATCATATTGCTATCATGTAGTCATCATATATAAAACTAATATGCTCATTTTTATTATCCACGGTGGATTCCATTTTGGTTACCCAATGTTGTTGCAATATTGCATTGAATTTTTCATTAGTAGCCATAACATGAATTGGTGTATCTATAACCTTTGGGCCTATTATAATAAGAATATTAAGATGTCGCATAGAGCTAGCATATTGTGATAAATGATTAACTCATTTCTTATTATTAAGACTTTGATTATTGGCTATTCCTTTAATAGAACTTGTATTTTAGATGATTCATCTTGTTTGGGACTATTGCACACTTGTTTATATGCTTGCATATAAATGTGCAGTGTTTTTTTGTTCTTATAGTTTCCATTCTTCTATGAGTATAATGTGTTTATAGGTTAGATAGTCGATGTAATTACATAAAGCATAGCAATTATTTTTTCCATGCACATTAATGCATTGTATTTATAAATCCTCTTTCCTTTATGCAATATTAAACAATGTTGTGGTCTATACCAAGTTGTTGATAATTTAATTAGCTTCTTGTCAAGTAATTTTCATAAGATAATGATAGGTGTATCCATGTTGTTGTATAATGATATTGTTATTGACTTGAGAAATCCTTGGATGGGTGTCATGCATTATTTTTGTGTTTTATTAATTTTTATGAGATTTTTAACATTGGTTTATTTTTCTTTTATGTAGGGGACACACAATATCATCCATGGGAGTAAGTGGAAAATGCCTTGAGAAATAAATGGAATCAACATCACTCTTTGGGGTTCTCATTCAACAAATGCTTCAAGTAGTGGATCCAGTGGGAATTTGGACATTAGGCAGGGTTGTGAAAGTTTTAATGATGCTATAGTTGAGGGGGTGTTACTTAGGAGCATGACATAGATGAGAGTTGGGGGAATGAAGATGAGGACCCTAATGTTTAGGGTTGACATTGAATATTATGAATTTGTATTGTGGATGTTGACCCTAATATTGTATGGGGTCAATCAGACTCTACAACTATTTTTTTACTATAAGATTATTATGACTTTCATTAATTATTAAGTGATTTGATTATCTGGTTCATTTATTATTGTTTCCTTATTTTTTTGTTTGTATTCAATTTTCTACTTAAATTTATTTTCATTTGTTATGTATATCATTAAAATTAACATTACCATCAACATTTTGTCACTAAATTTGTATAATATAATTAAACAAACGAAGTTCAAAAACATTATATTTTTATATCGTTGTAATGACTAAAGTCACAAAACAAGTCGGACCTAAGTTGCAATTGAGTTATAATAAAGTCAAATTTTAAGTCATACATAAGTTGCAATTTATGTTACATTAAAGTTGTAAATAGGGATGAAATTAAGCCACAATTGTAGACCGCTTAAAGTCATAATTTAAGTCACAACTGGTGTCACAATTTTAGTTGGATGTAGTGCGCAATTTTAGTTGTAACTAATATCGTAATTTTTGTCGATGTAGTGTCACAATTTAAGTCAATATTATAGTCGCAATTAAAGTCATATTTTAAGTCATATGTAGTGTCATGTTTTAAGTCACACTTAAGGTCAATGTAAAGACGATGTTAAAGACCCTTATTAAATCGGAATTTAAGTCATACTAAAATCATTAATTAAGTCATCGATAAAGTTGTCATTTAAGTCACCTTAATGTCTCAGTTTAAGTCACCCTAAAGTCCTAAGGGTGACGTTAAGGGTGACTTTAGGGGCACATTAGGGTGACTTAAACTTACAAGGGTTATTGCAGACTTACAACAACAAGAAGTTTCATCGACACCATTGATGGTTGACAACACGTGTAATTTCAATGTCGAAGAATCTAATCTTTCATGACTGAACCAAGCCCATCAATACAAAATTCCACTTGATTCGACATCATGTGAAAAAGGACAATGCCAAATTGCTTCATTTCATACTATAGAACAACCAAGAGACAAGCTTATAAACAGAGTAACAGAGTAATTTCAATGTAGCAGATAAAGAGAGTAAAAAATATGGCAAGCTTGTAGAGAAGACGTATGGTGACTGCTGCAGAAAACCACGATCCGTTGGCCGTACATTATAGCGATTTGCCCTTGGAGACCGTTCCATTTAAAGAAATTAGTGGCTGTGTTTGGGGAAAAAATGGTTTTAAACTAATGAATTTAGGGAGGAGGTTTTTTCCACTTGTGAGAGAGGCAAATTTCACTGTGCATAGTGTGCAGGTTTTGATCGTGCAAAAGCATCATCCCTTTTGATCACAATACTGGAGCTACCAGATGATCACATATATGCAAAATGTGGCATCTCGCAATTGGCATGTGAATTGTTTGACTAAATGATTGAACGCAATGTGTCCTCATTGACTGCATTGATCATGGGATATGCACAAAATGGGACAGTTGTAAGGCCAAACCTTACAGCCTTTGCCATCATCCTCCCAGCCTGCGTCAAAATGGGAACTTTAGAGAAGGACATGAGCAACCATCATAGCATAATGGAAAGCTGATTTATGTCAGGTGCCTTCGTGGATGTATGCAAAATGCGGAAGGTATTATGTCAACTGTTTGACAAAATGCCATGAAGATAATGCTCTCATGAAATGCCATGGTTGCAGGATATGCACAAAATTATTGGTCGCAGGCTCCAGCAGAGGTATTGGTCTGGAGACTGTTCGACTTCTGGCAAAAGAGGGAGTAACAATTGTGTTTACTACTCACAACCCTCACACAGAGGTATTGGTCAGCCCTGGTCAATTATTTAGGACCCCCTAATGTCCATTTCCATCAACTGGACGTGCATTGTGATCAAAGTGTCTTCAACTTTTCCCAGTGGGTCCGTGAAAATTTCTATGGCATCGATATTCTGGTATTGAACATATCCCCCAAATAGCTAGAACAAAGGAACTTTGCTGATAGACAGAAGAGAACGGTTTTCAATTATTACTCCACATTCTTGGCTGTGTTGGCTATTTTGAGGAAACTCTAAACTTTGTCATCAACATGCCAATTAGACTTAAGGTGGTTGTGAGAATGTGTTTGCATGGTGTTTGTAGAGCACATAAGAATATCGGGATACAATTATTTAGAGCTATTATTTTTGAGTTGGATTCTCAAATTGTTGCAATTTATATTATTCTTATCAAACATCTACACAGAAGTGTGTATGTGAGGAGAGGTTCAAATGGTAAGGAAATTGATGCAAGATAGATGAGTTAAATAGATACTTGGATGTAGTTGGATTAAAGACCATAAAATGGTGCATTTTTTTAGTGTAGGAGACAGATCACACCCACAGACAGAAGGCAGCAGATTGAGTGATGTGGATAAGGAGGAGAAAAGAGTTTTCCTCAGCCACCATAATGAGAAGCTGGCAATTGCGTTTAGAATGTTGCACATTCCCCCTCAGAAAAACTCTTGGTGTTGTCAATAACCTTTTGTGTATGTTGACTGCCACACTGCATCCAAGTTTTACTCCAAGAATGTGCGCAAAGTGTTTCCGGATTGTGTTGGCTCCCACGGTATACTTTTTTAGAATTAGTATGGAAGTGTGATAGATATATATAGATTTTAATAACATTGACAGTGACAAAACAATATATAATAACCACAAACACCCTTTCTATGTTGTGCATGCAATAGAGGTTTTATCAACACACATTTTATATCATACATCTATTTGTTCTGGTACTTGTGGTTGTGTTTTCCTTACAAACAAGTGATCCCAATGATGTGTCATCCTTAGAGTCACCTCCTATTGTCTTCTTGGTTAGTACGATGGATAGGTGTTATATGATTGATCAAATTAAAACCTATCAAACTTAACATCGTTATCCTCTCCGGCATAGTTTGCAAGTCATGTGCAATTGCTAGTAAATATTGCTGCCTAGAACATATAATATCAGACCATGGGTTAGAAGCCACTGTTCACCTTAAAACATTTTAAAACTTGCAAACGTTTATGCATGTTTCATTAATAAATACTTTCAAACAAATAAAAAACAAATTGTAAATTTTTCCGTAGTTCGGTATACTAATTTTATTAATTAGTACGAGTAGTTATATGCCATTCTTCCTTTTTCAACATTATTCTAACGTTTTATGCTCTGATAACTGCAAAGTAATAAAAAGATTTTTTTGTCAATGCTGAAATTACATATTTCCCACCATTCAATTACTCAAGAACAGCTTACAAAAATTACTGTACCCTCCTGTCTCTAGGCTTTTTTGTAGTGCTTTATTTCTCTCTTTTCTATGTTCCATGTAACAAACTTAGTAAGATATAAGATCAAGTTTGCACTAGATGATTTGAGGCAAGAAAAGGTCACATCAGGAGATTTTTATTTAGAATAATTATGTTCAACAGAGAAAACCAGTAGCATGTGAATGTTCCACTCAATTACCTATTTCTTCCATGTAAGAAACATCTCAAAATTCTTTCCAATTGGAAGAGTTATATTTGAAACTACCAAAGATTTTCCATCCACAGTAACACCAATCTTCGTTTTCTCTTCATCCCCACCATTGCTATGAACAGAAAAAGAAGCACTAGAGAGAGCTGCAACAGAATTTGAAGATGTTTTCAATCCCAGAACTATAACTGTTTGAAGAATCCATCCCTCCCTGATTGCATACTTCCCCATTTGGACTTTTGATCTGAGCCTAAGTCCTTTCTCTTCAACACTTGCATAGAATTTTATAAAACTTGATTTTCCATTCTCTAACTTCATGTTCAAATCATCTCCATTGTCCAAATATAACTCCCCACTTGCCTCCATCTTGCTGCCCATAGCTACCACCAAACTAAATGGGCTTTTTCTTACTTCTCTAGTTGTCCTACCCATTTCTTGCATAGGCAATATAGTCCCTTCATATACATGAACATTGATGGTGTCTAATGGAGCTTGAAGCCTTACATATGAACCACTTTCTACCTGTATAGAATCTGATACATTAAACAGACTGTACCAAGTCCCCTTTGGAAAATAAGCATCCACAGTCCTTGCTCCTTCCTTTAAAACAGGGGATACTAGAACCCCATTTCCCAAAAGAAACTGGGAGCTGATTCCTAATGTATAAGCGTCCTTGGGGAATGTGAAAAACAGAGGCCTTGCAATTGGAGATCCTTTGGTGTGAGCTTCAAAGATAATGTGTATATATATGGAAGAAGGCGATATCTCAGACCTAATGCCTTTCTTGCAGACTCTGTCACAGACTTCCATAAGTAAAGCTCTTGACGAATTGAACCCTTTTCTGAATGATCTCTGGCAAAAGGATAAAATGAACCTAGTTCAATCCATCTATTACAGAGTTCTTCTGTTGTGTCTCGGGAAAAACCACAGATATCAGCACCCACCATTGGGACTCCAAACAATCCAAAATTCAGCATTGTAGGTATGGAGTACCAGAGATCATCCCATGTTGCAGCATTGTCTCCTGTCCAGTGTGCGGCATGGGCTCCAGATCCAACAAAGGTAGAGCGGGTTAGTACGAATGGTCTCTTCTTTAGTACAGACTCCAATGCATTGTTGGTCACAATGGCTTCTGAGAGCCCATACAGATTATGGGCATTGTATTCCAATATACCATTGTAGTAGACTGCACTGGCAGGTATGGTTTTGTTCCCAATGGTCTGAAGATTCCAGAATTATTGATTTTATAAGGGGGATCGTCCCCACTTCGTGACATTGGCATCACTGCACACTAAACAACATTCTGTCTGCGCATCTTTTCTTGGGCAGTTCCATCTTTGGGCAAGGAACATGTAATCCCACTGCAGAAGTTGGAAACCTCATTCATATCAAGCCAAAGGCCATCAAATGGAATTGTGCTGTGAAAGTCCAATATTTCTTTTGTCCAAAAAGATGGAGTCTTGGGGTTCAGAAAATCTGGAAAATGTACCGGTCCTGGCCATACTTGTGCAAGGAAAGGGATGCCTGCTTGTTTCACAAAAATGTCATCTTGTAGCCCTCTCTGAAAAGTCTTGTATGTTCCATTTATGCTTATTCCTGTGCAGATCAAGCAAATGGCATGGATGTTATTCTTTAAGTTATAAACATGTTCAAAATGCATTTGCAGGCTTCTAAACTCGTCCTATTTCCTCTTTTCATTCTTGGAGTCCCTTTACACCATAGCCCCTGTGTTTCTTAAGTATAAATCCCTTCCCATAATCATACTATATCATACAGTTAATAACAAAATTATTCAACAATTTGTTTGACCATAACATTGGGTTAGTACATAGTGATAAAAAAAGTGATTAGTACCTGGATCAATTATGAGAACATATTTCTGCCCATCAGCATGGATTTGTTCGATAAATTCTCTCATTTCCTTCTCAGGGAAATTCACAGGGTCTAGAGTGAAATCCTTGAAGTCATCCATATAATCAATGTCTGTCCAAATAACTTCTAGAGGGAGTTCTGCTGCTGCATACCCAGCTACAACTGATTTAACGTCTGTAATGTTTTTATATCCATACCTACATTGGTGAAAACCTGTGCAACCCATTAAAGATACTTACATTAGAAACTTTGTTTATAGCTTTTTCTGTTTGGTTGTATGATATTATCAGAGTGATCAATGCAAAATTCTAAAATGGAAAGATATGAGAAAAAATTACCAAAAGACCAATATGGCATTGGGGCAGGGCGACCCACAAGGCCCGTGTACTGCTGAACAACAGAGAGCGGAGAAGGGCCAGAGAAGAAATAAAAGTCCAAAACTCCCCCAATCACTCTATATGTTAAGTAGTTGCCCCCATACTCAATATCCATTCCATTGCTATTCAGCAGCAAAACTCCATGAGCAACACCGCTGCTCTCACATCCATATAAAATGGATGAGACCCATACAAATTCAGATACAGATTCACACTCCCAATGTCGGCATTCCAGAGTGTATGATGAGTTTCATTCTTGTCTAGACGAAACCCTGGCCTGGTGCTCTCCCCCAATCCATATAGAGAAGCATTCCAAGGAAGAACAGTAGAAATCTCCAAGTACTGATCCTTGAACACCATGCTCCCGAACGGATAAGCTTTGCCTTGACCTTGTGGAGTGGAATTGAAAAGGACTTCTCCATTGGAATGCCTTGTAACTGCAAAGCCAAATGGATTTTCGGTGTATGAAAACTGCAATTCAGGTTCCTTATTATTAGTACCATTATCATCATCATTCCTGGCTACTAATTGTCTAGGGACTTCCCATCTTTGTTTCTGAGTATCAGCTATATAAACTCGTAAGCGATCACCTGATTCATACCTGGAAAAACTCCTAGGCATTAGGCACAACCACACAGAGACAATATAGTATATGAACTCTTAAATCAGGACAGTTATATAAAGCTTGGAGAATTGGGTAGATACATACCAAAAATAAGCTAAACAGCTACTGACAATCTAGTGCTTGAAATCTTATATAAAGACAGTCAAATAAAGTTTGGAGAATTCAGTTTCAAGCTAAAATCCTGCAAACAGTAACTTAACCATGTAGTTACAATGAAGGACTGAAAATCTTAAATCAAGGCAATGAAACAAATTTTGTGTAACTTATTATAAAGGTAGGTTTTGGGTCATGTAAAGCGAGATACCAATTTGGTGTATAAGATCTTATTTAGAAGCCCTCAAGGAAATTGTTTATTTATTTATTTTATATATTGTCGAATAGGTGTACAACCCTATCAAGATCTCTTTATAGGGGCACACATGCCATAAATATCAAGCCTATAAAACTAGACACATAGAAACAACCATTTACACAAGTAGATATAGATCATTTTAACTAAAAAGAATCATGTCATGGACACCACGTAGCCAATTAATAGATTGAAAAAACTGAAGGAGATATAATTCACTTCTGAGAGAACGTGAAAATATTAAATCAAGACAATCACCTGAAGTTTGGAGAATAATTTCACAGCAAGACACCTAGAAACAGCAGTTGAAATAAGTAAATAGCTTGTGATGGATCCTACAGATTAATTCAGCTTAAAGAATTGAGTCATTGCCACTTGATAGATTGAGGAAGTAGAGGGAGATCTCATTCAATAAGTAGAGGGACTTTAGGCCTTATATCCTGTCATTGATCATTCATGGCTGTCAGATACGGCCTAAATTTTTAAAAGGAAAACTTGGAATTCACTCTAGTAAATGAGTTTTTTTAAATCATAGTAGTTTTCACTGGAGCTTGCAAAAGGTGTTTATTATTTGCAAAAGTATGTATTATTTTGATGTTTTTTTGGAAACAATTGTGTAGACAGTGTCGAATCAATTTTTGGATCACACTCTGTAACCCATCGTCAGAATTAATGTGAAAACATATGAAAAATTGATAACTGGTACCTGACAACCAGTTGAGGGTATTGGATATCTGAGCCATAAAGAGGATCACCAGCCACAAGCTGCAGTTGGGCTGTGAAAGATCTCCCATCTGGTGCTTCTCTGATCAAGTCGGTGTAGGGGAGAGGACCCATATGTGGTGCACCCTATCTTTGCACAAACACCGCGCCACGCCACCGCCACTGGACGAGTAAAAACACCACTTGGATGCAGGACCAAATTCTTGACCTCCAAAGATTACACCGCCACCTCACTTTGCCACCTCGGCCGCCACGTGGACGACCCGCGCCGGCAAGATATCGAAAAGTCGGATTAATCGCATGGGACCAAGTGTTGTCCACTCGCCGCGCCGCTTGTAGTCCGGCTACCGCCATGCATTGAATGCTCACCCACCACCGTTAATGTGGGCGGGTAGGTTTATTGAGATGGTCACCGCCAAATCAACCGCATTTCGTGGGAAATGGAGAGGGAGGTCGCTCGTCCGGTTTTCGCCCGTTTCGTGGCGAGCTCGAGCGACCATTTCGTGGTGTCTTGTAGACCGGTGGGTGCGTGGCTTCTCCACTCTGATCGACTTCGTCCTCGGCATTGGCTCGGCCTCGCTAAGAAGATGAGAAGAAAAGGCAGAGGTGAGAGCGTTCTCACTCGTGCGATGATCCTTAGTGTTTTTAAACACTTTGTACTACTATGGAAATTTTGCTTTACTACGTCTTGAAGTTTTACGATTTTGTCAGAATAATACGATTTTGCTTTGCATTATTTGTTCTTTGAACTTCTTTTGACATGATTGTATTGTTTTGTTACTTAAAATGCCTTTGCTTATAATTTAAGGACAAAGGTTTTGGGTGCGTTTGGTTCGTAGTTTTCTTGCTCCTCCAAAATGTCTTTCTTTTTTTACGGCTTTTTTTTTTTTTTCTTCTCGGTGCTTTTTGGCCTTGTGGGTGGTGACGTTAAACAATGTTGATAGAATAGTTGCTGCTGAAAGGATATGCATTATTGACAAAATTTCGGACGGAGTGTTATGCTTGTACATGCCGATGAATAGTATATTGTTGTGGTTTCAATTGTTCCTCATTATTACTTTCCATGGATGGAGCTGGTTCTTAAATGAATTTGAACTGAAATTTTATATGTTGTTTGTCATTCCACTCGAGGTCAATAAACCGTTTTCTTTTCCGATTTTTAATATTTATTTACATCCACAAGTCATTGTCTGTTGAAATGGTGCTTTGAAGACAATCCATATGTTTTATATATTGTGATTTTTTTCCCATAGCTTGGGTGTCTAAGAACTTCTTAAGATGGAGGGATTACAGATTCAGTGTTGTTTTCATTTTACTGTCCTTTCACCATCTAACAAGGAGCAAGCATAATCCGCTGATGCATTTATATAGTCTTATGAGTTCAGCAGATTTTGTTCAGTTAGTACTTTTAAGGGTAGATCAAACGGGGCTGAGTCTGATTTAAAATTGTCGTTTTGAACCAATTATGTGGTCCTGCAGCATGATTACTGATAAGATTTGCAAATAGTGGCTCTTTATATAAATGTCCTTGAGGTATGACGTTAGGGAAGACATTAATGAAGTGCCATTGAAGTATTAATTATTTTCTTATACCTAATAATACCCAGTTTTGAGCATGTTAATAATTGGATTTTACCAATTATTGATGTTTTTCTTTTGAATTGAAGAAATAATTGAGTTTTAAACCCTACATCCTCGCCTTGATTATCGTGATGATTTCAAATATCAATAGATTACCTTATTTTACTTTTCATGCAAAGGTGTTCCTTTTATTAAGCTTCTTTTCTTTTTCGACATACAAATATCATGAGACAAAAGTGTATGAGCCTTTAGTGAAATTTGATGAATAAGGAATCATGTTCTTTGAACCATCTTTGACATGATCTATTCCTTATTTTGATGTAAGGTTGCCCACAAGTACGCTTCTTGTGTGATAGATCCTTCCTTATTTTTGTTTCTATATGATTAGAGGATTCGATCGCATGCTCTAATAATATTTCAAAGTTTGATTTATCTTTGAACTTACATTGAAATGATTTATCCGTTCTTTGATATGTGATTAGAGGGATTCGTTGAAATGATTTATCCATTCTTTGTTGTATGATTAGAGGGATTCGATCACAAGTCTCTAGTAATATTTTAAAGTTTGATCTATCTTTGAACTTACATTGAAATGATCAATCCGTTCTTTGATGTATGATTAGAGGGATATTAGTGATGTATAAAACACACCCATTTTTCGAAAGGGATGGTATTGCATAGGCATGGTATAAAACACACCCAATACTAACTAAGATATTGAACATGTGCCCGCAAACAATGCTTATTA
The DNA here is from genome assembly GCA_018340775.1 of Taxus wallichiana var. yunnanensis. NCBI lineage: Eukaryota > Viridiplantae > Streptophyta > Pinopsida > Cupressales > Taxaceae > Taxus > Taxus wallichiana. The sequence continues at coordinate 542,513,726 of CM031241.1, read as the reverse complement.
CCCCATATGATGATGGTAGTAATTTTTTTGAAAGTCTTGAGAAATGACTTGTTCAAGTGATTGTAATAGCTATGATGTATACAATGAAAATATTACTTAATGAGTAGTTCACCGTATAGACTTGGTTTTTGTACACTTGTATTTAAATTAATATATATTTTTATTTCTATCAATGAATAAGAGAATATTGATTAATATAGACTTGGTTCTTAAGACTTGTTTGCATCTTTCGTATGACAATTACAAATGTTCTATTATTGTCCTGATTCCAAAGATCCACCAATCGAAATATTTCTGATTTCAATTATGTTCTATTATGTTCTATTATTGTCCTCGATTTCAATATTCTCTCCTCGATCGAAATATTTAGCCCTTGCTAAATCTTTTTCAACTTATTTGAATTCAATCTTCTCTAACAAATCTCATTTCAATGTTCTTGGAACTCAAAAATTCTGATCAGATTGTTTCCTACACCAATTCCAATACTCTCTTTCGTTTCCAATGAGTCAGTAAATGTCTCTATTTTTTAGTATTTTGTTATTAGTATGTTTTTATATTAAGCAATGGTATGCTTTTATATTCAACAATAATATGTTATTAATTCAGTAATGAACTCTGGTTCTTTGCGTTTCTTGGTATTTGATTCTTGGATCTTCTCAATATCGCTTGTAGTTTTGTCTAATTATAACATCCCTTGTTGTCAATTCTTGTTCAATATTTCTATTGTTTGAAGAATCGTACTTAGGCGGTGATGGTAAGATTCCCCTAATTTAGTTCTATCAATGAATAAGAGAATATTGATCAATTCAAAAACTGTCTTATTCAACATTTCATGCTTCCATGTTTAATTAATTGGAATAGGGGAGAAAACGGTTGGGTTGTATTCACTTCACATATCAACATTAAAGTACTTTCGTGCTTCATGCTTCCATGTTTAAATGTCTTTCTTTCTATGGAATTTTATAGTAGTGCTTCATGCATTGCACCGGTTGTAGTGCACCCTATCTTTGACATTGCACCACGTCACCGCCACTGTCGAGTAAAACACCACGCCATTCGCCGCGCCAGTTGTTGTCCGGGCTACCGCCATGCAATGCTCACCCACCAGCCGTTAATGTGGGCGGGTAGGTTTATGGAGATGGTCACCGCCAAATCCTTCATCGCATTTCGTGGGAAATGGAGAGGGAGCTCGTTCAGTCTGGTTTTTCGTCTGTTCTGTTGCAGAGCTCGAGCGACCATTTCGTGGTATCTTGCAGACCGGTGGGTGCGTGCGTTTTCTCCACTCCTGACCGACTTCGTCCTCGGCATTGGCTCGGCCTGCTAAGAAGATGAGAAGAAAAGGCAGAGATGAGAGGGTTCTCACCCAGGCAATGATCCTTAATGTTTTAAAACACTGCACTATTAAAATAGTTAGCATAATCATACTGATATATTAACATAAGTTTAATTGTATACAAAGTATTCTGATTACATACGCAAAATTAATATGAGTATTCTGATTACACCGCCAAATAGGGTGTAAAATAAAGAGCGTCATCATATTGATATATTAACATAAGTTCAATTGTATACATGGACGCTGTGAAAGTATTCGATTACATATGCAAAATTAATATGAGTATTCGATTACACCGCCAAATTGGGTGTAAAATATGGAAGAGCATCATCATACGATATATTAACATAAGTTTAATTGTATACATGGATGGTCGGAAAGTATTCGATTACATATGCAAAATTAATATGAGTATTCGATTACACCGCCAAATTGGGTGTAAAATATGGAAGAGCATCATCATACCGATATATTAACATAAGTTTAATTGTATACATGGATGGTCGGAAAGTATTCGATTACATACGCAAAATTTATATCGCACTATATAACTTTAGAGACTACATAGAAGGCTTCTGGTGAATACATCTAGCAAAATCAGTATCACCAACAAAATTACTACCATCATCATATGGGGTAATAAGCATTGCTTTGGCACATGTTCAATATCTTAGTTAGTGTAAGTAATATTGCCCTCTTTCTATACCGCTTTGGATTTTCTTTTCCTCGCGATACAAAGTTGTTTGATTGGCCAATTTAGAATCCCTTTTGACAGAGCATTGGTTGCCCAATTGATAAAGGATCTGGTCCCCCTGGATTTGGTTGTCCGCTTGAAAAGGGATTTGCACTGTTGTTGACAGAGGAGTTGGTTGCCTCATTGAAGCTTGCATCCATGGTGGTTCAAATGAACTACTAGACTTTTGCTTGAACTTGTAGAAAGTAAATGAGGTGATACATACCAAGATGGAACTGTATAAGAGTTATTCATAAGTGATGGAGGTGTTCCAATTTGAGCATAACTGAATTTGAATATTTAACATATCTTGAAAAATCCTTCGATTTTCATGATCGATTCAGAACTTACACGCATCCTCTTTTCGTATTCCCTTAATTGATTTCGCAAGTTCCCTCTCTCTCTTCTCTTGCTCTTTCCTTTGTTGCTTGTGTGCCTTCTCAATCTCTTTCACTTGCTCCCTTAGCCTCGCTTCTCCCTTTCTCTTTCAAGCTTCTCCTCGCAATCTTTTTTTCTTTTTCTTTGTTGCAAGTCTAGCAACCTTTTTTTTGTGCAGGCGCTCTTTTTTCCGTAACTTTAGTTTTGCTTGTTCCTCCTTTTTTCTTTCCGCATCAACCAATAGCTCCATGTACTCGTGTGCTCAAAATCATGAATGCCTACTTAGTCTAATAGAACCATCCGATTTGTTTATGATCTCCTCAAAGTCGTAGAAAATGGGAAAGTAACTTACCGCGCCCATCTTGGCTTTCTCTTCTGTGGTGGTGAGGTTCATGTGGCAGAACTTCTAAGTTAATTTCATTTTCTTGAGCATCCTCTTGAAATTCGACTTCGTCTTGTTCATCCTCATCTCCAACATCCGTGATAGTAATGAATTATTGCTTCTTGTTCTAGTCCTTCAGAAAGGAAGGCGATTTAAGCTTTGATCTTCTGGCTTGGATGGTAGCTTGTAACCCAAGTTTTTCATGGCATCCTCTAACCATCAGGGCGGGTTAACTTGACTTGGCAAAGACAAATCATCATTACTTACAAAATCAAGACCCCTCCTTATTGTTGATGATGTTACTTGGGTTTCCAAGAGCACCGTTTAGCTCCACTCCATGTGTTGAAAGCCTTCCATATCATCTCTAGAGTCAACATTTTGCATGAATTGAGTTTCGTGCACCACCTCTTCACCGTCATTTAATTCAGGATTTATTCGCTGAGATAGGCTCAAAATGTTTGTGACAAAGATCAACAACTTCCTCACTGCATGTCAAATGCCCGGCCGCATGCCATGTCATTTAGGAGAGCATCATAATTCAATGGCCAAATACCATTCTTTCAAACCTGCAATTATGTTAGATGGTGTTCAGGCTTTTTAAGGCTCTACTTGCAAGCTCAAGAATGTCACTCCTTTTCACATCTGCACATTTGTTCTCTCGCCATCCATTTGGACCTCTCACTCTAAAATATGTCTTGAAAGGGCTGAACACACTCACGTCAAGAGTTCAACTTATGACTAGTATGTGGCTTTGGTAGTGTTATCAAATCAATGCCCAATTTGTTTGCCTCCTCCACGCTTTGTAATGCTACATGGCTGCCATGGCCATCAAATATCAATAGGTGTCTATTATTTGGAGAAACACCGCTGTACTCGAACGTGCAAAATGACATAGCCAATTTAAAAACAATTCCTTTTCATCCCATGCATTTGGATGTGCAGCCATACATGCTCCAGTTCACAATTTTTAATGTAATTCTTTATCATTCTCTTTCCTTGAACAAATAAAATCCTGATTGACATACTGTAGATTGACACAACACAATATGGTGATCCACTCGCTTTTGGTATTACCTTTGGGACATTACGATCGCCCCTCTTCGCAATTACACGAACTCACAATTTCTACCACCTGCAAAACCAGTCTCATCACAATTCCATTTTATGAGCGCCGATGAATAGGTTCCATAGCTTTTGGCCAAATTATCATAAAATTTGGTTACTATGTAGGCCTTCGAGTGCAAGTTTAAAGCTCTATCCCCGTCAAGTCCCTCAAATGGTTCGGATTGCAAGGTCCTGGATGACGTTTCTGAATCCACCCCACCATGATTTACCAGAAACCCATCTCTCGAAGGGGTTTTGTCTTGTTTCGCAAATCGAGCAACATTTGCCTTTAGCTGCATTAACTCCAAGCCATGACCCATATCAGCCATTTCTTTTACTCATTCAACAATTTCCTCTTCTTCTTCTTCGCTTAGAACTGCTGAGGACCCCTCCTCTTTGTGGTGGGTGAGACCATTTAGCCAATAGTGTAATGATGTGGGTGGAATGGAATACTTCTTCACAGCCGCTGCTCTAATCGAGAACCCATTAAACTCAACATCATCTATCGCCTTTTCCATATCTTCTTTTGTCCAACCTCGGATGACACTAAGCTTTTCTTTGTTGCAATTGTTCTTTCAACCGAGACATTGGGTGGGTTTCTACATTCTCGTTCATTACCGGTTGGTGCTGAATTATCCTCTTCATCACTTAAATTATGTGATAATTGTACACCTCTCACTCTTGCCTCCTTGATCTTCTAAAGAATAGCACCTTTTCTCATGGTGTAAATGAAATACCTGATGCACAAAGATGAAAGATGATTGTTGGAAAAGAAACTATAAATATACAAAAATAAATGCTTTGGAATATGCTAGAATATGAATGATTTTGTTTAATTTTTAGGAATTAATTGACTTGTAGTTTTCATTATGACAATGCTGTATAGTTCAACAATGTTGTATATTGCATTTAAGAATTCACTATATTGTTCGTTAGAAATATGGAAGGGAAAATTTATAATGAAAACATTAACGGTCACTGGTGAGCATTCAATGATGCGGCTTGGACAACAATGCCACTACGAGTGGACAACACTTGGTCCCATGCAATTAATCCGACTTTTTCGATATCTTCACTGATGCGGATCGTCCACGTGGCGCTGAGGTGGCAGTGAGGTGGCAGTGCAATGGTGGAGGTCAAGAATTTGGTCTTGCATCCATTGGTGGTGTTTTTACTCTATAAATTTTCCCTTCCATATTTCTAACGATTGTAACAGCTTAGCTCTAAACTCTATAAATTTTGCCTTCCATATTTCTAACGACAATTCAGCAAAGGATTGGTTCCATCAAGTCACAATAGATTTTTTTGAAAAGGATTTGTCGAGAGGATTGGTAACAACTTAGCCAAATACCAGTTCTTTTGAAACCTGCAATTATAGTGTTTTTACTCGCCCAGCAAAAGCAGCAAGTGTGGGACGTGGCGCGTGACTTGAAAGATATGGTGCACCACAACCGGTCCTCTTCCCTAGTTGTTAAAGCTAAGTTGTCGTTAGAAATATGGAAGGCATATATATTTACAATGATAGAAAACATTAACGGTCTGGTGGGTGAGCATTAGGAGATAGGCACGGTTGTGGTGCAGGGTCAATAATGGAGACAGAAATTGGTCAATATTATCTTATTCATTGATAGAATTTAAAATTTTCCTTCCATATTTCTAACGAGAACTTGACAAAGTACTGTATTTCTATGTATACAATAAAACTTATGCTAATATCACAGTGATGATTGGAAAAAATGCTTTTCAACTGGAGAATGAGATATCTCGAAAAAATGAACAATACAAAGAATTGAATGCAATATACAACACTTTGGTGGACTATAACAGTTATTGTGGTCATATTCCGACAGAGTTGTATATTCCAGTAGTGTTGTATTTAAAGTTATGTTTTGAATATAACTTTTGCACATGTAATTAGAATACTTTCCATCTTTCTATGTATACAATAAAACTTATGCTAATATCACAGTGATGATTGGAAAAAATACTTTTCAACTGGAGAATGAGATATCTGGAAAAAATGAACAATACAGTGAATTCAGAAATGCAATATACAACACTGGTGGACTATAGAACGCTGTTGTGGTCATATTCCGACAGAGTTGTATATTCCAGTAGTGTTGTATTTGCAGTTATGTTATCTTTTTGTGTATACAATAAAACTTATGCTAATATCACATTACATCATTGGAGGATGTAGACTGTTCCATGTAGAGTTTCATTTTAGCATTTATTAAGAGTTCTCAAAAAGCAAAGGTTCTTTATTATTAGCTTTAGACAAAATATATCGCACTTGTTACTGCAAAACGATCACCGTCCAGAAGTTGAATAAAAGTTATTGCAGAGAGGAAATGAAGAAATGTATAAAAGTTTTTCTAGCTAATAATGGTTTTAGCAGCATTATTGTCCAATCCTTCATCAAAAAAATCTAATGTGACTCGATGGAACCAATCCTTTCAATGAATTGTTTAGAAATATGGAAGGCAAAATTTATAGAGTTTAGAGCTAAGCTGTTACCAATCGTTAGAAATATGGAAGGGAAAATTTATAGAGTAAAAACACCACCAATGGATGCAGGACCAAATTCTTGACCTCCAACATTGCACAGCCACCTCACTGCCACCTTCAAATATATGTTTTATCCTAATTTCTCAAAAATTCATCATTTGAAAAACTAAATAGAGGGCTTGAATTATGAAATAGTTTGTAATTCATGAGTGTCTTACCCGAACCGCACCGCTCTCACTTCTTCAACTTGGAGAGATGAAAATTGCATGAACAAATGGAATTGTAATCCATCCTCCAGACTTTTATTCTATCATCCTAAATTCATTGGTTGATGTTAGTTGACATGGATTCACTATGAAAGTTCAATCAAATGGTTGAGATTTATTGGGATTTAATCCAATGGATAATATTTTAGTTGGTCATTTTTATTATTTTATGCAATTGGTTACACAATTTATTGTTCATATGGTACTGAGTTTTTAAACACTTTGAAAGGTGAGACTGACTCATAAATTCATTTATTGTTATGCAGTGTATACTTGGATTGAAGACTCTTACATCAAAACTAGTGCATGGGATTTGAGATCTGGGTTGGAAAGTCTTGAGAAGTGACTTGTTGAAGTGACTGTAATAGATATGATGTGCATACAATGAAAATATTACTTAATGAGTAGTTGGTCAAGACTTGGTTTTTGTACACTTGTATATAAATTAATATATATTTTTAGTTCTATCAATGAATAAGAGAATATTGACCAATTTAAAAATCACTTATTCAACATTTCATGCTTCCATGTTTAATTAATAATGATAGGGGAGAAAACAGTTGGGTTGTATTAACTTCACATGTCATTCAAAATATGTTAAAAAAAAGGTGAATGACTATTCACCTACTATCTCCACTAATGGACCCCCGCACCACAACCTTGGGTCCTCTCCCCTATAGCCTTTGCTCCAATAGCTTGGCACCCCAAAGGAAAACTACAAGAGATAAAATGCTACCGCCAACATTAGGAATGCTTTGTTTGTAGAGGCATAAAGGGCATCTTGGTGAATTATGAAATGAGCATTACATATATAAGGTACATCTTATACTTGTTATTGGAATTTGTGTTGTGACATCTTGAGATGGCATTAATCCAGAGCCCATTTGTTTGAAGTTTGTGTTGTGATATCTCTGGTTTTCAATGAAACTGAATTTTAAGATAGGAGGTAGATAAATTATTAGTAAATCCCAATCTACCTAGAAAGTCCAAACACAAAAGACAAATTTGATTTTTTTATAGTTGTACTGCATCTTTGTTGACCTTAGCTTTATTGTATTTTATTTTGACTCGGACTCTATTGTATCTTAGAGCACATTTATTAGGAGGATATATCAGATCAAGAGGATATTTTTATTAAGAAATATTATGTTATAGCTTATACTGGTTTTTATATGATTCTCTTTGGTTGGTGCATTTTTAGGTTTTGAGTTTCAGATTGTGTTTGATTCTGTTTTTTTTTCTCTTTAATAATTTAGATTTTGTGTATCAGATTATGATTATAAATATATTATAACTGTAATTTAATATTAATATATATGATTTGAGGGTTTATAGTAAAGATTAAGTGGGAATTAATCAATTATTATATTAATAAGAGTGACATTTTTATTGTAACATCACTTTATTATCCTGCCGAAGGCATGGATATACTCTTCACTTTTGCAATTAAACATTTGCATTTTTCCAATCGTATTGTGACATGTGTATTTAAATGAGGCTGGACTATAGTTTTAGCTTTTGATTTTTTTGTTCTGGCAACATTTGATTGGTCGTTGGCTTTATGTGCACTGTTCATTGAAAAAACGTAGCAGTTATGAAACATTAATGCATTGACTGTCATGTACAGATTAGGTCGCTTTTGACAGTTTTGAGTGGCTCGAGGAAAATCAGGTTTGTTTCTTACAAAACCGCTTTTGAATCAACTTTCTTTTCGATTTCGCCGTTCTCTCCTTCAAAAGTCTGATGAACTCGGTTTCAATTGTTTCCGTGGAACAATTTTTCTTGAAACGAAAGGCTCTGGATTGAATTTTCTCCAGCGAAAATTGATTTTCGCTTTGACATTTCGGGTTCTCGGCTTTCTTCTGCGAACTTGGGTCAATTAGCGCCGGAGAGCAATTTTCTTTTAAAAGAACGGCTCTGGAGCAAATTTCCTCCGTCGGAAACTGCTCGTTTCCTTTACAATTTCGGCGAGGAGGCTTTCCTCTGAGAATTTCTGACGCATTGGGCTTCAATAACCGCCGTGGAAGATTTTCGGTTATAAGAATCGTTCTGCGGCGTATTTTCTCCCACGCAAGTTGTTTTTCGTGGAAATTTTGGGTTTCCGACCTTCGTCTGCAAAGTTTGACGGATTTGGCTTCAATTATCGCTGCGGAAGTTTAAGTCGCGCCCGGCCTTTCTGATCTTGGACTATTGTTTTAAATTCTTTGTTGAAAGATAATTTGTCGTCTAAAAATCTGGCTCATTGCCTTCATTTGTAACTTTGACGGACTCTGGTGAAAGCTAGGTTCAATTCCTGCCGTGGTAGTTGTTTCGGTAAAGATCGGGGCAAATCCTTGTTATCGCCTGGGTTTTTGAGTGTTTTATTTAGGTAGATTCGCTGTAAGAAAGTTTGGAGGTTTTTATACAGGCGAAATTGTCATTGTACCCAATAGGAAGGCAGAAATGGCCTATTTTAAGAAAGATGAAGCAGAATCGGGGCAGATTGAGGGTTCGGCCTCAGAGGCGCAAGGTTCAGAGGAAATGCGAGCAAGAAACAACATGGAAATTACAAGGGACGAGCAAATTTTCAAGATCGGTCAAATTTCTGAATCCTCTTGTGCTGTCTCAATTTCCTGCACTACAAATGTCTTGGATGAGCCCAATTCCTCCATTGTGGGTTGCATTTCCACGCATTTGACTTCCGTTATCAATTTTTCTGGATCGGCAGCTTGCAGTACTAATTATGGACATGGAAGTCGTATTTTGGGTAAAGCTGTTGCAGTTGCTCTGCAAGTTCCGGCTTCTCCACTGCACCAGCCATCGCTTACGGTTTCTGCCGTGGCTGCAACATCTAGGTCTTTCTTTCCACCACTTGGAAATGCGGGGTCAAGATTACCTAATGGAGGGTTTGGTACATGTACTGTTGCGTCATCTGTTGTGGAATGTACTATGCCTGTGGAGCAGAGAATGGAGCACAACAGCGGGCAGAATGGCGATAACAGAGCCGAAGCACGTGCTAGCAACGATACGAGACGTGTTAGTATTGCTCAGAGACTTACCCAATTGCTGCAGGATACAGAAGATGGGGATCTATTGCTTCAACAGACTGAAAGCGAGAATGGAATGCTGCAATGGCTTCAAGCTTTGGATTTACAAGTGATGGGAGCGTGCCGTGCAGACGAGAGACTGAGACCAATGTTACAACTTAATGTATCTTGCAGTGGTGCTGATGACCGTCTCCTAGCTCAGCTCAGTCAGGTTAGAGCGATTCTTCCACGCCAACCTCATTAATGATAATAATAACATCAATAATGGTAATAATAACAGTTATAATAGTACTAATAATATCAGCAACGACAACAACAAGAAGGAGGCAACAACAGCCATAAGATATCTGTATCAACCTTACATTTTGGTGTTGAGCTGGTCCATGTAGTAAAATTCCGATGGGAAGTAAAAACTTAAGTGAAAAACACCTCCTTCCCTCTCCCTAACAGTTAAGAGGGTTGAGTGCAACCCGATAAATGCACTGTAGCTTACTGTGCCTGACATGTCTTATCAGGCCATTTGTACCGTGTCCTCTACCAGGCTGCTTTAAGGGAAATTGTAGTAGCTAATATTAACTATTTGGCTATTTATAATTAATTAAACTATAATACATTCCTTTGGAAAAAATCAAAACATTTACCATTTAAAAGAGAGGCTATTTAGTTCTGTAAAATTTCATGCACAGTCAAGAGCAATGCTTCTCAATTCAATAAATTTCATATACCTGTTAAGAGCAAGGCTATTCAATTCAATAATTTTTTCACACAAGTGAATAGCAAGGCTATTCAATTCAATAAAATTTCAAATACGTTTTAAAGAGGAAGATTATTTATTTCATTCAAATTTTGAACATTATCCAAGAGCAATGTTGTAGACGACATGGTGTCGAGCAACGCAATTCTGTATGGGCCTGGCGAACATCCTGACCATGTTGTCATCATCAAGGTAAAATTTAGGGAAAAAAAAAACATCTTCGGATAAAAAACTCGAAAGCTGAAAAATCATGCCTTTTGTTTTTCAGTACGTGCCTTACGTGGGAGATAGCAAGAGAGCCATGGACGAATATACATCGGAGATCTTCATGGGAGGAAAGAGCACCATCGTCCTTCACAATACTTGCGAGGACTCTCTCCTTGCAGCTCCTCTCATCTTGGATTTGGTCTTACTTGCTGAACTTAGCACCAGGATCCAGCTCAAGAAAGAGGGCGAGGTAAATACACTCTGTTTTTCGATAATTTAGTATGCAGTAATGTATGATACTGATGATTTTTTTTTTTTTAAATTGTTGCAGGCGAAATTCCACTCTTTTCACCCTGTAGCAACTATTCTGAGCTACCTCACGAAAGCGCCGCTGGTAAGTCCTCGATCTTTTTCCGCTATTATTAATGGTTTTAGCGTTAGTTTTTTAAAGCCTCAATTTTATTGTTGGATATCTGTCCACGTAGGTGCCACCTGGCACGCCAATAGTGAATGCGCTGGCGAAGCAGAGGGCCATGCTGGAGAACATAATGAGGGCATGCGTTGGACTGGCTCCAGAGAACAACATGATCCTCGAGTACAAGTGAAAGGTGGCGCCCAGTCGGCTTTCACATGGGGCCCACGATTGTCTCTCTTTTAATTTGTGTGTTTTTATGTCTCTAGGTAGTGTGTTGTGGTTGAGGGCCGCACGTATAAAGAAGGCGGCTCTTTCACCATTTTCTCTTTTCTATTGTAAAATTTGCGTGACCTTTGTCCATTTTCAATCTGCAGTGTTTTATTTAAGTGACTTAAGTAGATGTGAAATATAAAGAAATTTTCTCTTTACCTTTGTTTCGAATTTGAAATGGAATTATTATAATCATTTCCTATTAGGGAGTAGATCCCTCCCAAGTAGGGCTTTATGTATTGATCCAATCCTTCCATAGTGGAAAATCGGAAAAAATGTATGCTAAATAAAATATCGCTCGTTGGTTGTACATGGGTAGAATTTTACAACTTGTTTGAATTATGTTGAATGGATTCATCGAACAAAATATGAAATATTTGTGAATACCTTTCATTACTTATGACCCATTGTGTACTAGAATTACAATAAATACGACGTATAAATAATCAAATCCACATCTAATTCATTTTTGCCAAATTTATCACACAATCCCTTTATATATTAATTGTTTTCAAAATATTATACTACTTTCAAAAATAATATGTATCACAAATACCATATTTAGACTTAATAGATCTCTATTCAAAACCCTTGAATCATTTAAAATTGTGTAAACAAAGCTATCTCTTTATTTTTTTACAAATCCTAAAACCAATCCCGCACAACATATTACTTCTAAGTACGCACCTTATAACAACTAAAACCAACATTTATCAACAACATCTTTTATTAATCCTTATACTCTACAACGACCCTCATTTTCAAACATGTTTCCGCAACATCGATCTAGTACCCTAAATTTGAGTCCAACATACTTGCCCCTTGTCCTTTCCAACTCATCCTTGCAACAAATTACAGCCACATTATCGAATAATGCTTCGCCAATAGTGTTTGCCATCTTCGACCAACAACCAGCACTTCCATTGTACAACGAGTACTACCAACCATGCAATCACACAATACTTCGCCAAAGACATCTCCAATCTTCAACAAAATAGAAGCAGCCTTGCCCCAGAACACACCCTGCCCAATTGCACTACATTGCGAGCACCCTCATTTTCGAACACGTTTCTGCAACATCGATGTAGTTCCCTAAATTTCGGTCCTGCATAATTGCAACTTGTCCTTTCCAATTCATACAATCGCATAGCATTCATCATTTGCACAAATGAGTAATACAATAGCAACAACAACAAACCAATAGTGTTCCCCATCTTCGACAAGCGACCGACACTTTCATTGTACAACGAGCACTAGCAACAACAACAAAACAAAGCCTTCGGCAGGATTTGCCATATCATGGCCTTGTTAATATAAGGATCATACTATATTGGTTTTATTGTTGTAGTAAAACATAATCCTTAACCTATACACCATATATTATTTTATTTATAAACATCACTAATATAATATGTGTAAAGCATCTTTGGATAACAACCACATGTAAAAGAAAGTCAACAAGATATATAAGACTTGGAAAGTATCATTAGATAAAGAAAGTCCCTAGGGTGTATAAGACTTGTAACTATCAAGTGAAAAGGAAGACCAGAAAGCATAATGCCATCTAGAAGTCCTCAAAGAGATTGCTTTTCAATTATTTTATATACTAGCAATTGCACATGAGTTGCAATCAATGCCGGTGAGGTTAGATTGTAAATTTATTATGGAGGGAATTGAGTGTGACAATATATTTGATATTTACTTCTGCATTTATGTTGTTTCACCAAATTAATTCCAAACACTGTTCAGCAAAAAACATTGCTTTAGCAAATAAATATGCAAGACAACTCACACTATTTCACCAAATATATTAATTGTGAATACTATTGCAACTATAAATATCCAAAATCCGGCAAACAACAAATATCTAAAATCCGGCAACCTGTAAACATTGGATCCGCCGGAATTTGACACTTTCCAGCAGGAGCATCTTCAAAGGAGAACGCCTACCGCGAATTATTTAATAAGGTGTACAACTCTATCCTCCTCTCAATTTAGATATGTGACCTCTTTAATGGAGCATGCACACCTTCACCATCAAATCCATAAAGCTAAATACATAGAAATGTCATATGCACCACATAACCAATCAATAGATTTAGAAGGTTGAGGGAGATATCATTCATTATCGAAAGGATATGAGAAAATATTAAATGAAAACAACTAAATACAATTTAGATAATTCATCACAACAAAATACCAAAAAAACAATAATTGAAACAAGTAGATAAGATGTGACGGGTTCTACAGATCAATTCAGCTTAAAGAATTGAGCCATTGTCACTTGAGGAGGTAGATGGAGATCTCATTCAATAGGTAGACGGTCTTTGTGCCTTTGTAGGCTGTCATTTATCATTGTAGGCTGTAAAATCAGGCTTAAAATCTAAAAAGAAAAAACTCATGGTGGCAATGAGTTTTTTTACACCATTGTAATTTTCACTGGGGCTTGCAAAAAATATATATTATTTTGATGTCTTTTTGAAAACAACTGTGTAGAGGCTTTGAATCAATATTTCAGATTACACTGTGTAACCCATAATAGAGCTAATGTGAAAACATATGAAAAGTATAATAACTGATACTGAGCACCAATTGAGCTAATGTGAGGAATTGTCAGCCATAAGCTGCAGTTGGACTGTGAAAGATCTCCCATGTGTTGCTTCTTTGACTGAAGTCTGTGTATAACCTGCTCCAACAGCTTGGCATCCCAAAGGGAAAAATACAAGAGATAGAAATGCTACCGCCAACATTATGAATGTTGTTGTAGAGTCATGGCAGGCATCTTGGTGAGTTATGAAATGAACATTACATACAATGGCATTAATCCACACCAAATGTTTTCTACTAATAATGGATCTTCAAGTGATTTGCAGGACTTTCTTCTACTAATAATAACCATGTTAGTTAAGATTCCAGGTTATTTTTTTACGGTAGATTTTTTTCATAATTTTGAAGTGAACGAGCCTCCACCTCACTACCTATTTATTGCACTGTCAAAATCATACTATTTTACTAATAATAAAAATATACTTTTCAATATTATAATATCTATGATTTCTAGTGAAAATGAATTTTAAATAAGAGACTATCCGTGGATAATTTATTAGTATATGCCAAATGTACTTGAAAAGTCCAAACGCAAGAGACAAAATTGATTTGATTCTAATCGTGTGCATCTTTGTTGACCTTAGCTTTATTGTATTTTATTTTGATTCGGACTCTGGTCTTTCTTATTATTTGCTTTAATTAAAAGCTCATTTAGTAAGTGTATATTTAACATATATATCGGTATAAACCCTATTTTTTAATTAATTTTGGGTCAACGATAGAAGGAAATAGAATGTGATAAAACATTTTTATTAAGAAATAATATGTTGTGAAATGACATTGGTTTTTATTTGATTCTACTTCACTTTTTTAAAGATGAAATAGTTTCTAGATTACTAAATAAACAAGAGTAGTAATGGTGGTAAAGGTGAACTCATCAATGCTTCGTATGTAGAGAGAACTGCAATTCTGATGGGCTATGGAACTATGCATCCAGTACCTTAATGGTCCAATTAATCCAAGTTCAGGTGGAATGTTTCCTTTTAGCTGATTATTGCCAATATTTAGTATGTAGAGAGAATTGCAATTCTGCAGATTTCTAGTAAAAGAGTTCCCTGAGAGATCCAACACTTGCAGTTTGGAGAGTCTGCTAATGCTTAAAGGCAATTCTCCAATGAAGCTGTTGGTAGACAAGTTAAGAATCTGAAGTTGCGTTGTATTTCCAACTTGTGGAGGTATATATCCATTAAGCAAATTCTGAGACAAATCCAAGGATAGCAGAGACTGTATGTCTAAGATTTGTGGATGTATCTTACCTGAAGGGAAAAGTTTTCAGGGAGGAATTTTTTTAAATATAGAATGGTTGGTTGAATCTTTTCAGCTCAAAAAATAAGAGATGTTTGTATGAAAATTTGAGGACTTTGAAAAGGAAAATTTGATAACAGGGTAGTTTAAATTTTGAAAATCTGGTGAAAATTGCCAAAATATCTATAATAATACCCTATTTACCTCTAAAGCCATTTTGTCCCAAGCTCAGATAATTCAGAATTGGTAGATTTGAGAGCCACGAGGGAATCGCTCCTGTAAGTGCATTCCCTGTCAGATTCAGAATTATGAGTATTTTATGTTCATACAACCATAAGGGCAGAGGGCCTGATAGCTTGTTTCGCGACATTGACAAATACTTGAACTGAATCCCATTAGAGCTGCATTATAAAACTGGTTTTGCTGAAGAAACAAAAGTGTGAGTGAGGAGGCATTTTCCATTGTCTTGGGAATTCCTCCCATAACTGGTTTCCGCATAGATTCAAGAGATCTAGCTTGTTCAGCTCTCTGAAAAGAGGTCAGTATAAGAAAATAGCTCCGTACCCACATTGCCAAGACTGGTTTTAATGGACATGTCCCTCTTGGAAATTTTCTTCTCAACATGTATTTTAAATGCGGGATTGAAGGATTCGCGCCAGCTATTTGACAAAATGCCCAACAAAGATGTTGGGCTTTGGATGTCCGTGATTACGGGGTATGCACAGAACGGACGAAGTAAAGAGGCGAGGGGTCAATATGGTCTACAGTTGATGAATTTTCACACAGCCAATCAGTTCTGTTGTTTTATTTTTTCTTTTCCTATGAGTAATTAGTTATGAATTCTGAAGGAGAGTCAAAATCTGATTTAGACTTCTGCGTTCTTATTGACGGTTCCAATCTAGGCACAGTTTTGTATGGAAAATCCAGATAATCATTCCTTGACACGGATCACATCGCCAACATAATTTTTCCCTAATGGCTCACGCATTATATATTCATCCGATCTCCCACGGTTCACACCATTTTCGTTTCTCATGAAATGGCATCCTCCATGGATCTGCTCTTGGCGCCCTTGTGTTTGATGTTTATGACTACGATCTTTCTTATCGCTGATGGTTTCGAGGAGACCCCAGTCCATTGATGATGCAAGCAAAGTGCTCGACAAAATGTCTCGACAGGATATGATATCGTGGAATGCCATGCTTGCAGGATGTAGGCATAACCGACATCGGGAAGACGCTCTTGAGCTTTTTCAACGGATGCAGAGAGAAGCCATAGAATTGAATCAGTTTGTATTCTCCACCGTCATGAGGGCGTGTGTTGCATTGGAGTAGGAAAGCCGTTCATTCCCACACTATCAAAACCTAGCCACCGATATTTTTAATTTGTTAAAATATTTTTTAAATGTAAAAAGGAAACCAAGAAAATAAATGCTATCATAAATGTTATGACATCATAAATACTAATGACATCATGTTTTTCTTGAAATTGCTGAAGGCTGTAATAACATGTTAATTTTTAGGCCAATCACATTAAAGATAAATACATTTTTACAATTATTTTGTTAAAAAATGTGCAAGTTTATTAATATTTATTAATGTGGAGAGTATATTTTGTTAATGAAAATAATAACCATGTTTGATTGGTTGAAAAGTACAAACAATAACAACATGTTAAGCAATTGTGAAACCTATAGTTATACTTTCTTGGGCAGTACTAATAAGATAGTACAATTATTTCAAAAATAAGCGGGTGTATAAAAGCACGCCTTAGGTTTAAATCCATTCAAAAGTATAGAAAAATAAATAAAAAGTCGGAGTCCACAATTATAAAAAGAGTTGAAACCGAAGGATTTCTTTCATCGGAGCTTGCCCCATCTGTCAATAGGAAGGTCTTGCCCATCGGAATGGGCTCCTAGTCGATGGCGGTGGTGCCCTCCTATTGTTCTTCAATTTGATTTTCTTACCCATGGGGCTATGAAATGGCCAATGCCAATCGAGGGAACTTGCTAGTATATAGTGGCGGAACAAGTTATGATGGCGAGCCCCACCCTCTTCGATGAGCCGAGGAGGAGGAGAGTGGCGGTGACGAGGCAAGCCCCACTTAGAAACAGGTTCCACAAGAGGCGATGAGAACGACTATGCTAATAGTTGTGGCCCCTAGAGAGGGAACCCGGTGGGTAGAGGGTGATGGAACTTGAGCAACATCGCAGGGGCATTGCCCAATGATGTAGAAGAGTTTGGAGGTGGTCCACTTCTAATGTCACCTTAGAGCTTGGACTTGAATGTGCAAAAATACATTGGACACAATCATTGCTTTATTAAAAGATGAAAAAAATTGCAATTTACAACCGAATGAGCAAAATTCGCTCTTTCCAAATGAAGAAAATGATTTCCACTCTAAAAACATGCTAGACTTGGGTGAACGCCATAAGAAAACTAGTCCATTCCTAATAAAATGTGTTGTTAAAAGAAGGGTTCCGACTAAAATGGCTAAAAGAATTCATGAATCCAAGCCCAAATGGTTTGAGCTTTTGAAAAAACTAGAAAAGGTGTACATAAGGGTTTCAATTCGCCCATAGAAAGAGCATCATGGATCAAGAACAACTAAGTGAATGAGCTTGTGACTAATGGGTAATCCATGATAAATAATACACCATGCAAAGCAAGCAAGCTTGGGCTCAAGAATGACAGACCAAATAGTAGATAATGTGTGTTTCCAACACCAAGTAAAGAATGAGGGACCAATGAAATTTGAGTCTATTCACCATTAGAATCTTGGGAGACAACGAATCATAGCCTTGTTGGGTGAATAATTGAAAAATGTGTATTTGGAAACCATTTACAGTCCTTCCACTAAGGCCTAGAGGACAAAATCCCAATTTTGTGCAACATCTCAATGAATAACTTCAAGAATGGCCTAATATGAATCACAATTACCATTAGCTAATGATAATTTAACCTTAGCTTTTGGCCATGTCAAAGTTGTCAACGTGGATGGCTAAAGATGTCTTGCGTGTGTGAATCCCTCGTCCAAAAGCTTGAGGGCATGAACCCAAGGAACCTCTGCAAGAGGCACATTGTAGAAGGTAATGATAAGTGACCACCACATAGAGTGGGAATTAACATATATCCTTGTTTTGAACTCATCTACATTCCAAATTAGTCATGGTTTCATTTTCTCTCAAGCTTCCCAAATAATTTTGATAACAAACGAGTCAACCACTTTCATAAGAGCTTTAAGAAAAAGAAACTTCGGGAAATCCAAACCCTTCCAAGTTTTGTGACCTTGAGGTGAACCCTCAATAATATAGTTATGCAACAAAATTTTCCACTTATTCAAACTAGTAATGACATGAACAATTCATTTGCACAAAGGGCAACTCCTGGTGGCCTACATATATTAATCCTAGTTCCCTAGATTCTTTGGGCAAGCAACAATATTCCCAAGTAACCTAATGAAAACCCTTGCCGTGCTCTAAGCCATCCCATAAAAATATCTTAGTAGTTTCTCAATTTTTTTGTTGGAAGTTTGAGAAGGGGCCCAACATGAAGAATAATAAACATAAGTGTCCATAAGCACTTTGGAACAAATCTAAAATTTACCTACTAACAAGAGAGGCTTTATGATCCAATATGATAACTCACTTTCAACTCGATCAATGACATATTGCTCAGATAGGAGGGGGCTTGGAATGCAAACGGTATGCCCCAAAATTGGAAGATTTCTCCATGTGAATCTATTGTCCTTGAAAAAGATAACCATACATGGGGGAGGAGACAAGACAAACTTTCTCAGCAGCATTGAGAATTTTTCCATTAAATGCTCGAACCCGAGGCCATGAAATATACATAGAGGAAGGACAAAGCTTGTCAAACATTAGCCTCATCTTCAATTAAGGTGAGAAAGGAATCACTCGCAAAATGACCATTAACGAGATGAGTAAGAGGTAATCTTGATAGCATGATACCTTTTGCACAAGCCATGGTGAGTGGCATTGGAAAGAAGATAAGAAAATCCTTCAGTCACTAACACATATAGAGTAGGAGCCGAGGGCAACCTTGACGAATAGATCAAAAAATCCCAAAAGGTTCATAGTGAATGCCATTAACAAAGACATAAGAAGATGCATAAAAAAACATGGACACAATGTTGATAAAGGTAGGCCCAAAACCAAGCGCTTTGAGCATGGCCAAAATGAAGTGCCATTCAATCTTGTCATAAGCTTTCTCAAATCAATTTTAATAAATAGAGCATTTTGTTGTGACCGTTGAGCCCATTCCATACCTTCCCATATTGCAATAATATTATCCAAAACATATTTACTTTAGATAAGCCTTATTTTCTTTGGAGTAACAATTGTAGGTAACATGTTGCGGATGTGCAAAACTAGGGCTTTGGCAATGATTTTATATGAGACACTGAGCAAAGTAATCATCCACCAATTAGCAATGAGCTCCAAATCCCCATCTTGGGAATGAATTTGATGTGCCCTTGGTTGATGAAATGACCAAGTGAATTGGAATGAAAGGCTTCCAAATAGACCTGAAAAAGGTCATTACCAACCACATCCCAAAGGGTTTTATAAAATTCACAAGGGAAACCATTGTTCCCTGGGGCCTTATCATTAGCCATTTGAGAAACTACCTCAAAAAGATCCTCGACATTTAACATTCTATCGCAAGCAAATTGTTGTGATTGAGAGAGCTTATAAGGGACAACTATACATTGATAAAGAGTTGTTTGTCACTTAAGAGAAAGATCCAAAGCTTTGAAAACTTACTAATAATGGCACACAAAAGCCTACACCATCTCTAGAACATTAGACCAATGAAGTGAGCCTTCTGGATAGCTTTGATTTGTTGATGGGCATGTTTGGATTTGAGGAAATGAAATAATTCCTTGAAACCCAATCACCCACTTTGAGCCAATGTAATATAGCTTTGATTTCAGCTCCTTCGGCATTATAAGCATCAACAATTTGGATGTATTACGTAAGATTTTTCATCTTTCTTTGCGAAGGTTCATTGAAGGGAGTTTACTCTAGAGCAGCTAAGGAGTCACTCAACTCAGAGGTGGTGGAAAAGTAATAGTTGTTTAAATATGGGTCATACATGGCTTTGAAGGTGCATAAAAAACATGTCAACTATCGAATGACATATTCCCACCATATAATCTATCCTTTTTGCATGATGGGTAGGCCACGATGCCCCAAACCCTCTTAATATGGAGAAGAGTGGGCCCGTGATGCAAAAAAATGTATTGAGATAAAACTAAGTGGTGTGAACACATAGCAGCTAGAAGTTTCATTCGATCCGAAAGAAGATGGGGTAGTGGTTGGAAAATACCAAGTCCAACAAGACTTCTATTGGTAATCTGAAAACCACCGGTGAAGGAGAAAAAAGGTTGTGTTGATAGCATGACACGATTGAGGCATTTAAAGATGTGATTAATATTTGGCTTAGATTATACCAAGTGTGCCAAACGACGGAGTTAGAATAAAGAGAAACATTGGGGGGCTATAAAACCCATTTTACTACACATATACATCTAGATTGCCCTTTTGCTAACAATCCATTCTTTTCAATAGGAAGCTCAACCATATTAAATTCACCACATATCACACAATGGGTATTAGGAATCTCGTGGCAATCCAATCACTAGAGCATTGTCCATTCAACCACATCATTGGATGCATAAACATTAATTACTCCAAAAGAGTGATTATCAATGTTGAATAATACCCATAGGACACAATTTGTTGGGTCACATACATGATTAACATGGTGAGGTTGTCATTTAGGGGTGATAAATTTCATAATCCCTTCATGTCCAAGATTATGATGATTAGTTAGAGCTAAACTATATGGCCAAATAACTTTAGTGATTGTGGATAGTAGAAATCCTGCCACCTTAATTTCTTGTAAAAGAATGCCCATCTCTAGAAATCACTTCCTAAAATCTCACACAATACTTGTGAATGGAGTCTGTTAGATCCATGACATTCCATGAGAAGAAGTTAGTTGAAAGTGAGCATCCAGAGACATATCCTCCAAAATCAAGCCCAAAAGGGTGTCGTAACTATTTTGGAAAAATTGTTGCTGATTAGATAGAAAATATTCACTAGATTGTGCTTTCTCTTTAGTAAAAGATGTTATCTTTTCTTCCTCAAGGTGGCGAGCATGGATTTAAGAGAATCGAGTTACCATTTTGCGAGGAGAAACTGGAACCCAATACACGAAACGAAAACCATCCTTATCATGTAAAACAAATTAAAAACATGTAAAATTCACAATTGTCCTAAATTGAGGAGAATGATGTGGTGTAGCAGTGAACGTCATCTCCCGAGAAGGCAAGACAAACCATAAAAGGCTTGTAGATAGAATCTCCAATGAGCTTAGGAATGGTTCACAGTGTAATGTTGGTAATTGGCTAGCTTGTGGTTTAATGGCCTTAGAAGTGGCGTAAGTAGGGTGGAAACTAGGGGTTTTGTTATGGTTATTTTGTGACCCACATTGGTCCAACCATCTTTGCTTGAGGCCTGAGAAGGTGCAACGTTGGGGTTTGAAATGTTTTGTTATGTTCGGCTGACAAAGGGAAATCATGACTCTTATGATCTACATATTGGGAATGAAAATAGGTGTAGGGGAGATTAATGTAGATCACTTGTTGAGTGTACCGGGATTCCCCACCGGATGTTAATGGTTTCTTTGATGTCCCAAGAAATGTTGACCTCGATACAAACTCATCATTGTGTTAAGTAGGAAACATATAACCATAGAGGTTCTTTGGTTATGACCCGACATATAGAGGAAGCAATGAAGTCTAAAACATAATAACATGACATGGTAAGGCTTTGAAACTCCAACCAAACTAGGAATTTAAGAGCCATATGCTCATAAACAACAAACTTGTGATTCTAATGGGACAATTGGGAGGAATTGTGGACACACAAGTTGGAGGACTTATGCAACACCGACCACATTGGTTGAGTCGGTGAAACCAAACAAGAAAAACTATTTGGCCATATTCTTCACGAGTTTTGATGCCAAACTAGGACCAAGTTGTTTGAACCCAAGAGTAAAACATGCTTTTAGAGTGAATGCTTCCAACAAAATATCCTATCATGCAAAACTACTCAAGCCAATGACATGCATAATTAAATTCCTCAATCGGTAATAAGATATAGGGGGTAGTAACATTACCTTGTGAAATACTTTGGGCACAAAGTTCCTCGGTTTTTCCTAGAGGCACCATCACATTCCATCATAGTCAAATAAAAGGAAAATGTGAATGGGAGGTCATTTATAAAGTAGTCGCCTAAAGGTGGGAATGCCTCAAAAAACCAAAGTAAATGCAAGTGCACATGAGAAAAAAATCTTGCAGGATATGGTATCGACTTCTAGATTTTTGAGTTTGAGTCGAGTTTGATTTTTTTTTTCTTTTTAGTAATTTCAAATTTTGTGTATTCCATTATGCTTACATGTATAATTGTAATTTAATATTGGTTTATATGATTTGAGAATTATTAATTGGGAGAAGCAATTCAAAGTTAGTGAATATTAGGTGGGAACCAATCCATTATTATATTAGTAGGTGTGACACTTTCATAGTAACATCAATCTTAGTATAAGGATCATGGTATATTAGGTTTATATGTTGTTATAGTGGAATAGAATCCTTAACTTATGCGGGATATGAAACTTTATTATAAATAACACAAATGTAGGACATGAAAACCATCATTATATAACAACCACATACAGAAAGTCCACAAAGCATATAAGAACTATAAAGTTTCACTAGATAATAACTACATGCAAGTTAAAGTCAACATGGCATATAAGACTTGCAAAAATAATTAGATAACAATAAATTTCAACAAGGCATGATGACAAATAAGACTTGCAAAACATCACTAGATAACAATCAATGTCCACAAGGCATGGGGAAAATTAAGACTTGCAAAACAACACTAGATAACAACCACAATAAGAGAAATTCCATGAGGCATGTAAGTGTAGACACTAAATCACACACTTTGGGTACATTTCTAGGTCTTAATCACATACTTGCATTCATATGATTCCTAAGCAATAAAAGTACTAATTGACCATTGTCTTTGGCCTCTTTACTTTCTTTCTTGTTTTATCTTTGGCCTTACACACCCTATTGCCCAGTTTGGATTTCATTACTCCACCTTTTCTAAGTCCGACACAGTAGAATGCCGCACTAGGCACCCTCGTCCCCTCTAGGCACCCCCGACCTCTTTGTATCTTACTCGCCTCTTTTGGGCCTCTTCTAACTGTTGGGCATCTTGTTTTCTTATGGGCTAGGCCTTTAAGTGGTTAATTATGAAATTAAAACAAGGGAATCATATAAATATAAAGATATGTGATCATAATAAAGGAACAAGCTCTAAACATCTATTACTATCACCTAAGGTTGAATCCAAAGGCATCTCAAGCGCATCAAAGCATCCATCTAGCTTCATTCAAGGGACAAGGGAATGTTATTTATGCACAGATGCATAGGAGGGGAAGTTCATTTTTCCATGCACATATCTAATTACATCAATACATCTAGCTATTGCTCGATATCAAGTGCATCTTGCACAAGAGCCTCCTAGGGCACGATTCTTGCACACACACACATGAGAACTACATGGAGTTTGAAATGTAGTGCAACACCTAGATCATAAGTTCACTTAGTCAGGTGACCTCCGGGGTCATTCTGACTCCCCATTTGCATCTTTTACTTTTTAGGATTTGATGTGTTTTGGGGTTTTGCAGGAGGTATTTTGTTTTACAAATTACAGGAGAACTCGGTGATTATACAATGACCTACATGCGATCAACAACTAACACTAGTGAACATATTGTGACACAAGTAAAATTTGGTTTCTAGGTTTTTGGCAATCGCGGTGCCCAAAACCAATCTACAACACCTGGCGCTCTTGACCTAATCCAGAACCTTGGTCCCGACATTTTCGACACTTCTAAAATTTTCTAGGTTCGATTCTGACAGTCTGTTATCTTGTTCCATCGGTTTCCCAACTCAACATGTACTTTGGGGTTATTGTGAAATCAACTAAGTCTCTTATTCCTCCTATTGCACTTAGGGTTTTAATTTCCATTTGCTTATTGTTTGTGTCATATATGTGATTTATTGCTTATTTACCACGTTGTGATTCGCAATATCTATGGTTTAGAAATTTCCAATTTAATTAAATCGATAAGACTTACGAAAACATCACTAGATGATAATAACATGCAAGAGAAAGTACACAAGACATGA
This sequence comes from Taxus wallichiana var. yunnanensis, assembly GCA_018340775.1. NCBI lineage: Eukaryota > Viridiplantae > Streptophyta > Pinopsida > Cupressales > Taxaceae > Taxus > Taxus wallichiana. Next base: position 542,489,198 of record CM031241.1, on the reverse strand, counting down.
CCTGCAAAATCACTAGCAATGTTGGTAGGGAGGAGTTCGAGTAAGTAGAACCCACCGCTTTGGTCTTTCCACCTTTTAACTTTTTCCCTTGGAAAAGATTTTGGTGTGGGTTGTGCATTATAAACCACCCGTTGCTCACAATTTTTATTAATGTGGGACTATTTCACACACACACACACACACACACACACACACACACACACACACACACACACACACACACTTTTAGATAGAGAGTGTTATAATAGACACGAAATAAATAAATAGAGAGTATTAAATTGGAAAAAATTTAAATAGATAGAGAGTATTGCGGTAGAGTAGAATATTCAACCGATGTTGGATATGCCACTTTTTTTAACATCAGGTAATGAAAGGTTTGAAAATAATTACAAGATACTAATAACTATAGGAAATATAAAATCCAAAATGCATGACCATGAAACCAATCATGATGTTAGTAAGGGAAGTCACAATATGTATAACCCACTAATTTGAGATTTTCACCTTCTAGCATCTTATCCTTGGAAAATATTTTAGTACCAAGAGTTTGATTCATGTGGTGGTGCTTGAAACTGATTGTGCTATGAACAATAAAACACTTAGAGATAACTGGTGTATTATAAAATGCACATGAGTACTAAACAAATCGCTTAACTAAAGCATTCAAATACAAAAGACTTACGTGCAAAAGTACAACTTCTATTCAACATATATATTAGGGAAAGTACACATGTACAATAAATTGGAAAGAATAAGAGTTCAAGCTCTTGTGGTCAAAAGAGGAATTCTTCCTTATTTATTTTCCTAGACTAGTGTGAAAGAATCTGGAACTATAAATGTGTTTGATGTTAGATACTTAGATCATGTTAACTAACTTATTTCTAATATGTGTGGATGCTCTCTCTTAGGTGATTGATAAATGATCCCTAGAGCGTGGTTACAATACATATATAATGTATTATTAGAAGATGGCGATTAAAACAAAAATTAGTTACAAGATGTTTCATATTCCATGGGTGAGTAATAATTGTGATATGATGCATGGCATGCTAACGAGATGCTCTAACATGGAAATTTCGTGGAGTGTTCGATAGTGATAACTTTAAGAAAATGCCCCTAAAATTTTCTATAAAATTATGATGAATCCTAGCTAAGTGCATTGGTTTTCATGGAGAATCTTTCATGTTTTGAAAACAATATTAATTTTCCTAGCGAATTTATGCACATTACTAGAAATGTGTGTAAATCCTTATGAATACTAGATAATGAAATTAATTAGCATGAAAAATCCTTCCTTTAACAATTTCTTCTTATAGAATTTTTATTTATTAACTTGGGCTAACTATAAAATTAAAATTTATATAAATTATGGGTCCATCAATATCTTCATAGTTAGTTGGCGCAATTCCCCATGTATTCATTTATTTTTATGTTGAAGTGGGGGCCCATGGGTGACAAGAACCGACAAGGTCAAGGGGATGGTGCCCCCATAGATTTCAAGAATAACATCTCTCGCACTCTCATTGATCAATAACTACACCGGTCTCTACACTTCCAACTCGCCTCTGAGCTTCACGTAGGTCTACAAACATTTTATGTGATAACACCCTTCTAAATGGTGTAAGTAGTCCACCCATGAACCATTGCGCATGTTGGATCTGATGGATATCATATGAGAGTTTAGACAATAAAGTCTTGAATCACACATCATATTCTCATACACTCTCAGATAGTCCATGTTTAATCTCCTTGAGTACGTTGATGCTCTACTTCTTGAACTTAGGTATGTGAAATTTCACCGAAAGGTGGCACACAACGTGTCATAGTCCACTACCATTTGATGTGGATCATACTTAATGTACCAAAGAATGCACGTGGACTTGCAATGTAGTTGCAAATTTTTTGTCCTTCTATCCAAAGTAGTGATTCCCTTAGCTCTCCATAAAATATTGCATTTGTGTACATGCTCTGCAACATCTTCTACTCCTCTATACTCAGGTAAGTGAAATGACATTCCAAAGAAAATCTAAGGGGTTATTGTGGTGGTTGGTTACTTCCTTGTCTGAGGTTGCTTCCGCTTGGGGGAGGACAAGATCCTGACCTTGAGCCTCCACCGGGGTTCCTTCGCTCGGGGGACAATAAGAGCCTCTTATCGCTGAAATGAATGATCATCCCGAGGAAGAACTAGTTTGTGTGGCTGTAGTAGAATTGAACTGTGCACCAACTGTTTGTCCCGGTATCCCACCAATGTGATTACTTCCACCAAGTAGCACACCAACACTTTGTCTTAATGTTACACCCACCGGATGAATTCCAAACAAACTTTGCTTGACTAGGGAGCTGTTGTACTTCCATATGTGTGGAATTTATCTGTTGTGCCTCTTGTGTTGATACTAAAACATACCTTCTGTGTTTCCTTCCCAACGTGGATATCCTTGATTAAATTTTTATCCTATGTCACTATGATGATCCTCTATTTGGACTTACGAGTTCCAAGCACCAAACACAAGGGCTAGGGGTTTGGGGTGGGTCGAATGTGTGCCAACGGTTCTCAAAAGATTCATTAGAATCACTTTGCCATCATGTGCCGAGGGGGTCCTTCTGCTTTGTGTTGTTACAATACCAAAGGGACATGGTCCTACGGTCCCTCACCTCTTACAGGGTTCTCATAACTTCCACTTGGATCCATTCCTCTTTGTCTCAATGCCTCTTGACTTCCCTCTCTCGTGCATCATTATATATGTGTAGTCTTTATTCTATATATGTATCTTCCATCCCGCTCAATGTAATATTTCCCAAACCCTTTCCTTGCCCCTTCCTTCATGCAACAAGTGTTTAGTTAGCCATTGGTAGGGTTTCCAATCCCAATCAACCATTAAAATATTTGTAGCTAACGTTAGCGTGCGTAAATATGATCCCACAGGTTCACACAAAAACTGGAACTCCGATTCTTACGGGCATGAGTATGTTGAGATTGTCTACTATAAGGTGCAATTCTATAACACTCCATCCCACCAATGATCTACTACACGCGTCCACGGCTCATCCAAATCAGAGAGTGTTTGGTACTTATCCTAGATCCACACTTGCTTCTTTCCCAATCAACTCCCTTTATTTTTCATGTAAGATGTTAACCAATTGTGTAACTTTTTTGAAAAAAACTAAAGAATGTCTCATATAGTGCATCATATAGGTTGTCTTCTACCCATTTACATGGATTAAAACTGCTACCGATATTATACCTCTACACAAACTTGTGATAACATTCGTGTACCCAACACTCAATATTATCCAATGACAAGCAACGCCATGCACATGCCACATCTTGAAATTTGAAGTGAGAGAAGGTCCTGATAATGGAACCAAAATGTTATGCTAGAGTCTAGTTTCCAACACAACTTAGTTTGGCGTCTTTGGCACATCACTCAAACAAATGTCCAAGTGCTCACTGAAGCATTTGCAACCTCTAGGTCCCTTCTTGTTTTGACTTGTCAAGATGTAAATCATGTACTTAACCTTTCACAACACAACATAGAAGACATATGATGCAATAACATAACATAACAGAGAAAAAATATAACAATAAGGAAATTGATCATTCATTCATCAATGTATATAATTAATAACGAGAATCTTAATACCAATTGATATGTAAACTTCTACTTTGGAAACTTACAAAACCACACACTATTGTTCCTACTTCCAAATTACTTGAAAATGATAGTTTTGAAAGTTAGTGAATGAATTCTAGCACTTAGAACTAATTTGCAGCAAATAAGAATGAACAATTCAACCACACAACACAATATTTTTATCCTAGAAACCCCCATTTGAGGGAAAACCAGTCAAGAAGGGAAATTTCTCTTTCTTCCTAGTTATATATTGGCCAATTGAAATGAATACAGATTACAAGAAGCTAAAGGAAGACAAAAATGTTAATTCCACCCTCTCTACTTGCTTGCTCTTCGCTCATATACCTTGCTTCTACAAATCAATTCCAACACCAAAGTATTCTTGCTCACTTCTCCCATGAATCCATGATCAAATCCACATACTCTTCTTTCTTTTATAGCTACTTCCTATGTCCTCCCGTGCACTGGAGAACAGGAAGGGGAAAATAGGGAAGAGACACATTCCAGACACTTCAAATCCATGAATATTCGTGGATGTATTTTTTGTTTTTATTAGTGACATGACCACTAGTGAATGCAGATTGGCAGTTACACAATCACCGATTTGTGTAGAGGGCGATTACACAACCGTCGCTCTACACAACGCAGTGGTTTTGTAACTTAACAATTTACTCTCCTTTCTGATTAATTTTTCTTCTAATTATGATTGCTTCAATGAAGTGTTATCTTTCTAGATCCCTATGGATCACACCTCCCCTACTCATGAGGATTTTGGTCCCACAAAATATTAGTGGGGGAGTAGATGAGAAAAATTCCCTCACTTTCCTTCAGTACCATCGGGCCTGCCTTAGTGTCTTCCCCTTGAGTCCAACCTTCCAAGATTCATGTGGACCTCCCCGTATTTCTTTAACCTTCTGCTGCAACACTACATCCTCCTCAAACTCACCTCATGAATCCAATACGCGATCTTCTATGGAAGGTAGCAACTGACATTCTTCTTCTTCGTCAAGCACGGATGGCTCATATAAGTGCAAGTTCTCACAATTTACTATTGAGTACATCCACATGAAGTGTGGAAAATCAAGTCTGAAATTATTTTCTCCAACCTGCTCCAGTATAGTGAAGGGTCCATACCATAGTGGCTTGAGTTTCCTTGCTTGACATTGTAGTCTTTCCTTGCTCATGTATAGCCAAACCTTGTCTCCAACATGAAGTTTGCACTCTCTACGATTTTGATCATGTCTAGGCTTTTACTTGGCTTGATACTTTTCCAATTTTTCTTTCACCTTGAGATGGATTTGTCGGATCCTCTCAAAAACTTCGCTACTCTAGTCACTTCTGAATCATGTATCTTCTTCTTGTTGTCCAACCGTAATGTCCATTGGATTGGTAGGTAAAATCCCCATCATGCTTCAAAAGGTGACTACATAGTGGATGTGTGTACTACCCTGTTATAGGAATGTTGAATGTAGGATAAGGACTCATCCCAAGTTCGTGGATATTTTTTACTGTATCCTCTAATCAACTATACCAAAGTCCTTTTTACCACCTCTGTTTGCCCAACTGTTTGGGGATGGAAGGTCGTGCTTCTCTGTAACCTGGTGTCCATCTTGTACCACAAAGTAGTCCAAAAATTCCACAAGAACCTTGATGAGTTGTGTAAATCTCCTTTATAAAACAACTCATCTTTTGTATTTTTGTTAAGCCATTGAAGTCATGTCCTTGTATTTCCTAGTTATATTGTTGAACATTATCATCACAACTTGAACTTATGGCATAAATACTGATTAATATAGTTATGGCTAGTTATCTTTATTTTTGGTATTTTGTGTGTGCATTTATTCTTATGATTTCAATAAGTTGTTTGAATGATGATATGTGTGATGCCACTCTTGGTTGTAAGCAACTTGCTATATGCAGCAAGTCATCTGCAACCGAGGACCTATCCGAAACAACTCGTCAACCAAAGGGGATCAACTACAACAAAGAATTCGTGATTATGAAGATCTCTTGAAATGTGAATAATGATGCTCGAGTCTCTACATGTCATTGAAGGAGCAATTACAAATAGAACATGAAGAATTGGGAGATAACTCAACCATAGATCTGATTATTTGTTGCAACTTATTGAAAAACTGATTGATTGATTAGTTAATATGTAATTTAAGGAACTGGTCTGTTACTTGAGTTATGTGTTTGATATTTGAACACTGTTATTAATTTTTCTGCATTTGTTAAATCTCTTGTTGATCTATTTGAGATCTTCCACTTGTTCTACCAAAGATCTTTTACTTAGTTTGTTGAAATCCTAGTTGAAATATTCTTCTCATGTTTTTTTGTAATTGAGGAGTATAAAAGAAAAGGGTTAATGCTGGAAATGTATCTAGAATGTAGAGAATAGAGGAGACATAAATTAGAGAATAGAAGATACACAGATATAGAGGTTTCTTTGTTCCTAGATGTAACATTCATGCCAATTCAATAAAATATTTGAGTTTTGTTCAGTAGCTTTTAGTTACAAGATCTAAGAGGGATTAACACCCAAGGCAGGGCCCACTTATGGTATGTTAAACCCCTCCATAGTTTTGTTGCTTTGTTTTGTTACATGATTAGACTAGGAAGCAATTTATCTTCTTTATCTGCATTTTGAATTTGCAAGCTTTGTTTTATCTATAATGTTTAGAAACCATTTTCTTTCAGTTCTAAGTTTAGTTTACTTTCAAGCATTGTTCTTTCAAGTATTGTAGTGACAATTATTTCTTTCCATACCTCCTAAATTCTTTGTAACTGTGCATACAACACTAACATTATTTAAAGTTTACATCCCTTGGTTTGATGATTAAATGACTGTGATTTAATGAACAACATATTAATTTTGCAAGTTAATTTGCACCACCAAACCTAGAATATTTGTCAAAAACAATCAACTTTGGCAATCCAAAATGCACCCATACATTAAAAGAAAATTTCATCTGCCTCCTTTCCTTTTATTGTCTTTTACATGCCATAATAACACACATTTTGCTAAATATATCAACAACAACATATAGATAATTATGGCCATGTTTAGACATAGGTAGTCCTCCTACAAAATCCATAGAGATATCTTCCCAAGGTCAAAAGGAGGCATATACATTCCAATTTTAGGCTTGAACAATTTTTATTAGATAAGATAAAAACAAACAAAACCAACAAGCAAGAAAGAAATAGAAAAGTCCACAAAAGGAGTTAAACATGCTTAACTCTTACAATAATTAAGATTTAGACATAGGTAGTCCTTTAAACCAAAGAGAGTAAAACAAAGGCATAGAAAAGGCTTGATAGTAAACCGGATAAGATAAAACAGGATCGACCATCAAAACCTACGAAGTTCAAAAAAAGTCTGAACAAAAAGTCCAAAACCATGCTTAACTCTTACAATTTTTAGGAGAGAGTAAAACAGAGAAAAATAAAACCGGCCCTAAACCATCAAAACTACAAGTTCACTAAAAGTCCATGCATGAAAACCCGGCTATTTTTAGGAGAACCTTCAACATGATTAGCATGACTACCTTTGATCTCAACACCCTTGACATTTATGTCTTCCTCTAGCTCGTCCTTGGAACTACTGATGCACAAATTGAAATTCCTCCTTTTAGTGCCTTCCTCCATCCCTTCCAACCTATCACTCAGCTTTTTGACTTGATACTCCAGCTCTAGAACCTTCTATTTGGACTTCACCTGGGTAGAGACAATTTGCTTAGAAGCATTAATGACATCCAACATAGTTTCCCTTTGACCAACATTGGTTTCCTCCATCGCCTGAAGCACACCCTCTAAGTATTGAACCTTTCTACTCCAATCCTTGAAACCCTTAAAATTACCATCCCAATCCCTCTTTCTCGAGGTGCTCGCTTCACCACGACCTTCCTCACTCTTCTCTTTACCAAAATCCTCCCCCACATTTTTACATTTCCCAACCTTCATCTTAGTAAGGCATTCCGCAAGAGTGAGATCATCCTCTTCTACCTTATCTTTCGAGAAGAATTCAGAATAGGTTTCCCATTTTCAAACAATAGAAGGATGAGCCCTTCATGCAAAGGCATCTCTGCCTTCTCCTGCTAGAATTCCATCAAAGAATTTGTCAAATACATAAACAGAAAGAAAGGGATGCTCACCATGACCTTATGGCGGAACATATTCAGAAGGGTCATATGATGAGTATAGATTTTTGGTATTTTCCTTCCAGAGTTATATACTTCATGATTTGAAGGAAAACATCTCTCCATATTCCCGGGATACATGACCTGGCAATACCATCAGTAAAGAAAGAGCACCTTTCCTTACCCACGAAGAACAACTCAATTTCATGCTCTCTATGCGGGTTTTGTCCTTAAAATTTTTAGCCCGTCCATTTTCATCTTTGTCGCAAGGAAATGGTGGACTCTGAAACCTCAATTTCCATACCTCTGACCTCGAACTTTCCCTCTTTCCAAGATTTTCCAAAATCCTTTGACAGGAGGGTCATGACCATGTAATTTGGCAATGAAATTACTGAAACCCCAATCTTAAGCTTGTTCCACAAATGCTGATTAAAATATTCAATGTTCTGGCTAGCAGGTTCAACCCTGATTCTATCACCACCCATCTTCATGAAACCAAACTTCCCCTGTTTGCTAACACTTCTCAAAATCAGACCCCCTTTCACACCAACAAAAACGAGGAATACAACTTATTAAGTAAGTTGTCATAGACCCTAGAGCTCACTCATGCCAACATCATCAAACTTAGTGCCCTCTATCTCTAATAATGGTTTCATTAATGTCCATGGGTAAATCATCTCCTTTACACCAGATCTTGTAATCATTACTAATGGCTCCAGTAATTAGCCATCTTATCCGCACACTTGTTCCCTTGATGCAAAGTATGATTATAAGAAACCTTTACAAAATATTTTAAAGTTTCCTTAACATCATTGAGGATATTTCTTAAGGGCCAATTAATGGAACCCTGATTGTTAAGAGCATTAATAATGATGAGTGAATCACCCTCAATTTGGATGTCCTTGAAACCTTTTTCTTTTTCCAACAAAACCCCCAAAGGAGAGCTCTAGCTTCTGCCATATTGTTTGTTTTCCAACCTAACGGACCAGCATAAACAAACAACCAATCACCTTCACTGTTTCTTAAAATTCCCCCTCCCCCAACTAGACCCGGATTCCCTTTTGATGCCCCATCAAAATTTAACTTAACAACATTTTCCATAGGCCTTATCCAACTGGATTTCTTTTTTGGTTTGTGTAATTCCATCGGTCCAAGGGCAAACTTATCAAGAACTTTCTGCTCTCTTTTCGGGCAGGGTTTCTTTTCCTTGCCTTTAAAGAGTTTGATATTTTCCTTAATGGCAGCCAAAAATTCTTCTAACTTTCAAGAGAAGAGCTTTCTGATCTTGGAATATACAATCATTCTGGCCTTCCATAATCCCCCAAAAAAATGAGGGAGGGCAATATTCTAGGCCCAGACCAAAATGGGAAAATAGAAGGGACTCTCCCATTGAAAACAACAATCCTCAATCGTCAAGGGCAAGGTCCATTGGATATTGAATAGATCCAGAATGGAAGCAAACACATCATGGGAGAAGGAGCAATGAAGGAGGAGATGGTTGACATTTTCCTCCTCTTTCCTACAAAGAGAACATCTATTGGGAAGCTTCATTCCCCTTTTCCTGAGATTATCCACAGTCAAAATTTTATTTTGGACAACTAGCCAAAAAGATATTAACCTTTGGGATAAGATCCTTCACCCAGAGTTTACCCCAATAGTCCTTTTGCATATCAGCCTTGAAATTTAACATATAGGCAGATTTTACCAAGAAAATTCCTGAATCTTCCTCTTTCCATTTGATGGAATCCTCCTTGGTTTGGAACATGGGGATGTGGAAATCCCTTAATTTCTTGTTGAGAGCCCGAAAGGGTTGGATATCTCCATAAAAATCCGGAGGAGGATCAATGGTTTCCCACCTGACAGAATCCTCCTGGATCCAGAAGTCACGTATCCAAAATTTTCCTTTTTCCTCATAGTACTGAGCAACCCTTTTCCAGATTTCCAAGTTAGCTAAGGGGGAATCCTCGATCCAACTATCATGCCAGAAATTGATTCTAGAGCCTTTGCCTATCTCCCACATAGTACCTTTGGTTAAGATTTCTTTGGAGGCCACAAAAGAGTTCCAAAAGAAGACCCTCTAGGAAGATTATCTTGATTAAAAAAGGATTCCATTCTACCTATATTCCGCAAATATTTCATCTTTATAATTTCCACCCAAAGACCTTCCTCTCTAGCAATCCTCCAACCAGCTTTGGCAATCAAGGCCTCATTCATAAGAGAAATATTTTTTAACCCCAAGCCCCCACAAAGCTTACATCATCTTATGAATTTTGATACTTCTTCTTGCATATTGGGCCAATATACATACCTTTGCAAGTGGGCCATGGTATTTCCAACACCAAAATGTCCTACTACTTTTGAGGTATGTGCTTCCCTCAAATAAAAAAGTCTTTATTCTTTTGGCATAAAAAGCTTCCCCCATCAATAGAGCAACCCATATTTGAGATAACAATCATCAATACATGTCTTTTCAGCCCCTTTGGACTGTAACTGATGATATGTCACCCCAAAATCTTTGTCTTGAGCATATGTCTCTCTGTAAAATTCCTTCGTGAAGGGATCAACATGAGAGATAATGGCCAAACTAGATATTTTCTCCTATGTGGGCGACCTAGAAAACATGTCACCACCAATTTTTTTCTACATTTCTTTTACTTGATTTCCAAGTGGAACTGTTGAAGGAACCCCTTACACTTATAATGCCTTTCCTATTGTATTTTAGATGTGCTTAGAAATCTTGGAAAGGTTTATGGTCGATGTGCACAATAGTTACTTTATCCAACAAATAATGTTTCAATTTCTTTATTGCCCGAACTAGTGCATACATCTCTTTATTATATAATGAATATCCCTTAACTGCTGAAGTGAAAGTTTCAGAATGATAACATATTGGCTTACCTCACTATAAGCAACATTGCTCCCATAGTGTGATCGTGACATCTCCGTCTACTTTAAAGGGTTGTTGCAAATTAGGAAGAGAAAGTCTTTGGAGCATAAATAATTTTATATTTTAATAACTCACATGCTTGGTCTTGTTCCCTACCCCAATCAAAACCCTTGATTTTTGCGTCCACTGTGTGTAGAGGTGCTGCAATAGAAGAGAATCTTGAGATGAACTTCCTCATGTATTGTACTACTCCAACAAAACTCCTAGCCTCTGTAGCTCCTGTTGGTGTTTTCCAGTTGGTGGTGGATTCCACCTTCTTTGGATCCACTCATAGCTCTCCTCCTCCAACCACGTGCCCAAGATAGAAAAGTGATTGTTTGGAAAATTCACACTTCTTCATATTGCATAGTAGTTGTTTCTCCTTGAGAACTTGCAAGACTTGTTGCAAATGTGTTAGATGTTCCTCCCATGTGGCACTAAAAATCAAAATATCATCCAAATATACAATGACACATGAATCTATGAACTCCCACAATACATCATTCATCAATCTCATAAATGTAGCGGGTGTGTTACATAAACCAAATGGAATTACTAACCACTCATACAAACCCTGTTTTGTTTTGAAGGAAGTCTTCCATATATCCTCCTCCTTCATCCTAACTTGGTGATAACCAAACTTGAGATCTAACTTTGTGAAGAACTTTGCATGTTGAAGTTGGTCCAAGAGGTCATCTATGTGTGGGAGTGGATATTTATTCTTTATGGTAATCTTGTTCAAAGCATGGTAGTCGATGCACATTCTCCAAGAACCATCCTTCTTTGACACCATCACAATAGGTGAACCACATGGCGAGGTGCTTGGGCATATCACCCCTTGGTCTAATAGCTCCTGGAGTTGTTTCTTTACCTTTGTACTCTCCAACAAGGATTGCCTATACAACCCAATATTTGGTAGAGGGGACTCTAGAAACCAGTTTGAATCTCATGCTCTACTTCTCATTTTGGTGGTAACCCACTAGGAGTTTGGAACACTTCTGAAAAGACTGAATTATGTTATCCAAATCCTTCATCCCTTTGTTAGAAATATCTAAAATTTCTACCCCATCTTTCTTATCTTTCAATAAAAGTAAACAAAATTGATTATGATTTTCTGAATTAGTCTCTTTGTTTGGTTAGCACTTACCATATGAGGTTTTTCCTTATGATGGTGTGACCAAATGTTGTAGTTGAATCCATCCTTGACCCATCTGTATCGGTTCTTCCTTATCAAAAATGTATCATCCATGATATATAAGTAAGGACTCCGAAAACAACATCAAATGCATCAAGTGGAATTACATCAACTTCTAATACATCTATATATTGAGAATTGATCCCAAACTTGAACTTACATCTTCTTGTTACCTAAATTTCTACACCCTTCTTCACCCATCCAAAAGGATAAGGATGTGGATGTTCATAAGTTTCAAGACCAAGCTTCTTTACAACCGCATCAAAATCAAATTAGATTGAGAAACAATATCAACCAAAGCATTTACCTTAGTCCTCTTGATTTGGATTTTGATTTGAAATAAATTACTCATCTCTTCTTCTTGTTCCTAGCTGTCCATATTGGTGGTTGTGCATCCTAGCCTCTCATCTACATCAGAATCATCCTCTATCTCTACCTCCCCATCTATCTTTACAGCTATCATGGACTTATTAGAGTCCTTGGTTTGGTTCTTTGGATGTAATTATGGATGTAACTTCCAACATGTAGTGTCAGTATGACCATTGATATCAAAATTCTTGTAAAAATTCTTAGGATCTTTACAAGTATTCAAAGTGGTAGCGGTATTTTTACCTTTCCATTTAACTTTGTTACTTGTCCGTCCCTACTCTTTATTTGGTTATTTTGTTGACTATTTTTTCCTTGACTCCACTTCTCCTTGCTTCTTCTCATCATCTATGTAATATGCCTATACACATGCTTCATTGAGATCCTTAGGCTTCGTGGAGATGACCTTCCTTCAAAGGTGAGTGTGAAGTCCTCTCAAATACTTGGTCGAATATCCTCATCCTCTAAGTCCATATTGAGCAAAATGGCTTGCTTCCAAAACTCCGCACTATAATCTTACACACTTTGACCACTTTGCTTTGTCTAAAATACTGCCATTTAATCATTTAGTCAATTTTATGGCCAATAGGATAAAAATTTTCTCTTAGAAATTCTTTAAAACCCTCCCAAGAACTTACAATATGATGCTTCTTCTTTTCACAAGTGGCTAGATGGGTTTCCCACCAAACTAGAGCATGTCCTTCCATCTTGAGACATGCAAAAGGTAATCATTTGTGCCTCAGTGATATTATGCACACTAAAATAAACCTCCAATTTTTTTAACCATTTATCTAGTAATTCTACATCTACTTGTCCTTCAAATCTTTTAATCTCAACTTTAGTTTCAACTTTAAAAGGAGCATGATCAGATTTTACCTTCCCTTTTCAACTAGAGTTTCCTCTTCACGCTCTTCCACATCTTCTTCCTCATTGTGGCTCCTTCCTATGCCAAACTTCTCAGCCAAAGCTCAAACCATTGATCATATGGAATCTTGTTTAGTTGTTATTGTCCTTTGTTGATCTGAGAGTTCCCTTTGGTGTTGAAACACCATATCCATAGTGCTTTCCAACATCTCAATTCTACGGACCAAGTTCTCTTCTTTCATTTATTCTCTAATCCTTTTTTCCACCTTTTTATAGATATCTCTGGATTGCAAGGTATTACTTCTTTGCCTTTAGACCTTGTCACTGTCATACAAATCACACAAGAACTAATACCAAAGTCCTTGGATACTAATGGCATCTCTGATACCAAAATGATATGTAAACTTCTCCTTTGAAACTTACAAAACCACACATTACTATTCCTAATTTCAAATTAATTGAAATTGAAAGTTCTAAAAGTTAGTGAATGAATTCTAGCACTTAGAACTAATTTGCAGCAAATAAGAATGAACAATTCAACCACACAACACAATATTTTTATCCTGGAAACCCCCAATTTGAGGGAAAAACAGTTGGGAAGGGAAATTTCTCTTTCTTCCCAATTATATATTGGCCAATTGAAATGAATATAGATTACAAGAAGTCTGAAGGAAGACAACAATGTTACTTCCACCCTCTCTACTTGCTTTCTCGCTCATACACCTTGCTTCTACAAATCAATTCTAGCACCAAAGTCTTCTTGCTCACTTCTCCCATGAATCGATGATCAAATCCACTTTCTCTTCTTACTTTTATAGCTACTTCCTATGTCCTCTCGTGCACTAGAGAATAAGAAGGAGCAGGAAGAGACACAATCCAGACGCTTCAAATCCATGATTGTTCGTGGATGTATTTTTTTTATTTTTATTAGTGACAAGACTGCTAGTGAATGCACTTGGAGGTTACACAAATCTTTGCGACATGTATACTACACCTGGTTTATGTAGAGGGGTGGTGACGCAACTGCCACTCTATATAATGTAATGGTTTTGTAACTTAATAGTCTTCTCTCCTTTCTGATTAAATTTTCTTCTAGTTCTGGTTTTCTTTGATGAAGTGGTGTCTTTCTAGATCCCTATGGATCAACAATTATGCCACATGCATCTCTAAAATATTTGGAAATCCATATTAAATTATCCATTATAAAAACACGAGCTCATAAGACTCGGACACATACATCCTAGCTACCATCCTCCTATATCATCTATTGCTCATCATCTTTGATACTAAAAATATGCAACACATTTATATATAGGGTGGGAACTTGTCCTTCACCACTTACATGTTTTAATCTATTAATAAAAAATTCCTGAATATAGTCTACATGCATCTTTAACCCATGCATAAATCTTGACAGTGGCTATCCATAGGATGCTTGATCATCTTTGTCAGTTCTTCTTTTTCTCCGTGCTATAAATAGCTCGCTTTTATCCCCACATGTGCTCTATAATTAGATCGATCCATGCATAATCCTTGTTTATCTTGAGTCATGCATGTGTTTTATTCATGTTGTAGTCTATTTCTAGACTTGTTTTGGAGAACACTCCATCTCTTCTTTTGTCTATTTTTAGCCCATTCCACATTTCTGGCTAACTCTTGTTTCTTCTATTCTTGTGTGCGAACCTTTGTGCGTATTCTCTTTTCCTTCATATGTACACTTTCGCGCCTTTGCTTTATACTTGTATCAACTTTTCGTTCTCGCGACATCCTTGTGTGCACCCTTCACTTATATATATTCCCCTTATGATTATGCACACCCTTTTGCATGTGGTCTTCATCATCCACGCGTGGCTTATACTTAGCCACTTTCTCTCAACCCAAAATTCCAACTTTGTTTTCAAGTACACTATCTTTTTAATTGTTGGGTCTTTTCATCTTCTTGGGTCGGCCTTTACATGAAAAATTACCTTCAAATCCCTATATAAGAAAGTTAACATCACCTCATTTACTAACATGGAAATCTATTGGTACACTCATTATAAATACATACAAAAGGCACCCAAGGCTCCCTAAATATTCCCAAAATTGATGCACATCTGCTAGGGTAGAAACTGCTATAATTCTAAATCACTCAACCAAATAAAGGAGTTCAACTTTATTCATTTCCTACCACTCAACGAGACCTACTCAATGTCTTAGCAAGAGCACAACCATCTCAAACATGTTCAAAGTGATCAAAGTTGTCAACTAGATGCATTCATATGAATATCACATTCTAGGTGGAGAACTATGAGTGGTTTGAGGCCTCTTCAAAGTATTTCTAATGCAGGGCGGTGCATGGATTGCACTTAAACCCAAACACTAACATTATTGTAGGGTCTTCCACCCATGGTTAGGGTTTGAGTTCCATTCATCTTATTTCAAATGGTTTCAAGAGTGTACGACACTTAGGGGTTGATAGTGAGACCAAATTTCAGACCACTAAAGGGCACAACAAGTCGTAGAACCCCATTCCAAGAAGGTCTAAGACACTACAACATGCATATGATCATACACACATTCTTGGTAGTTACTGTAGAGTTCTATACCGAGAAATTTCCAAAACAAAGTATCTATAAGCTCATTACCCACAATTTGTCTAATTTGTTCACCCATATCTCTCCTGCACCACTATGTACAACTAGGTACATCTCTCCTTTTATGTATTTTGATCTAGTACCATATTTTTAATCACTAGTTACACGTACCAATATGTTATTCTCATATACCATAGTTAATGTTGGAAGTTAATGAATCGAATAACACTTAGTATCAAAACTTAAATTCCTTTTTAATTGTGCATTTCATAGCAATTTATACTAGCTATCACACCAGGAGATTGCAATATGTACACTGATAGGCAAAAATGACTGGGAAATGCATTATACTTGAGTGGCGATAGAGAGCTAGAGAGGAATACAATCTTGTAATTTGAAACTAATGACGACATTAATTTCAATGCGATTGAAGTGTGGGAAGGAGGCCAATTAGCTACATAGGTTTGGGTGGAATTTGAAATTTGAAATCATGTCGTGAACATAATAAGAAACTGAAAATGTGAAGGAGCGTGTTTTTTTTCTCTAATTCCAATATTGGAAAAGAATACAAAAAAAATTTGTATATTGAAAAGAGAACATGAACAAAAGAAAGTATTTATATCCGCAATATTTGTCTTCACGTGTCCCAATGGCGGATGATGTAGATAGTGCATTCTGTTGTGCGGTTTGGTATACTTTTGTTTCTTTTTGAATGGGCATTGCAGTGGTGAGTGGACATTTATGTCCATATGTTGTAAGAGTAGTAGAATTTTCAGGCAATTGGTTCAACATTCCTAATGTTGCACATTTTGACGTAATAAGGCGAAAGTAACCATGAATATGAATGTATTCCCGACAAAGAACAATGAATGTAGAAAACTAGAAAGAAAAATATATATGTTATGATGTACCCAAAAAGTAGATATAGAGGAGAATTTGATTGAAAACGGGTCTTGGAGCTTATGAGTTCGGAAAAGGCCATTTTGGGTAAGAGTCACATTAAAGTTTTATGACATGATAAAAGAAGCTTACATATGTTTGAATCCCTTATGCTTTTTTTTTTACCCTCGAAACCCTTTAGCTTTTATTGCACCTTCATTTAATTCAAACTCATTTCTTGTGTTCCTTTAAAATTTAAAACAACCATAAACATAACCAAGACCAATGAAAGTATAAAATTGAAGAGAGAAATAAAATATATAAAAATAGGTGGATAAGAGATTAGAGTGAAAGTTGAAAGCTTCCAGGATTCCATACACTTCTCAAGCTTTTGGTCCACTTAGTTGACATATATTTCTTTGAAGTAATATCACTAAATAAATGTCATGTCATTTAACCTTCTACCATTTTTTGTTTTTAAATAAACATTCTACCATTTTTTGTTTTTACATAAATAAGAAAAACTTACATCATAATAAAGGTAAAAATTAGTCAAATAATCCAATTTCCATCAATCAAAATAGAAATAATTTATTTTATGAGAAATTATATTCATCTAAATATGTTAGTTTTATAATTATAAATTGCAAATGTAAACATCACTAAAAAAATTCAAACATACAATTAACTCACACACATTGCTAATTGAATGAGTCGAAAGGTATGGCATCTTGCTTTTGTAGAATGGTAAATCATGTTGCATATTTCTCATCTCATAGAATCACATCATTGGAATTTCATACTTATAACAAAACCAAAACTCTATCACTAACTTTTCAATATTACGTTTGAAAATATTGAAAATTAGTATCATTAATTATGCCGAAGGCGTTCCCCCTATGGGAAAGGCCCTTCCAGACGTTTCTACAACTGTGCTAAATTTGGCAATTTTGTTAGGGCGTTTTCATCGCTATTAAATTTGACGTTCGTTTCCTGTATTTTTACGTGTGATCTTTGCGACACGCAGCTTTCTTTATCCCTTTTCATTTTTAGTAAACTACATTGCTCGGGGATTATATGAAAATGGTTTATTTGTGCGGTATTGCCATCGTAGAATTGTTGGAAACACAAAGCTACGTCCTCCACTCTCTTCGCTTTTGAAGGTCAATAGTTCGATCCCCTCTAAACCCTTTTTGTAAGGAGTTCATCCTCACAAAATGCTTTTCATCCAATGTTTGAAATTAAGGTATTGACAAAGATGATATCTGTACTAAAGCAAAAATTCATGTACGAAATCCTAAACATAAAATGGTTTCTAGAGATTGCATCCACAAGCTCAAATTTAGATTTTGAAGTTCAATGTTCAAGAGTTTTATCATGAACACAATTGTGCACACAAGATGCGTTCTTCTCTTGGGTTTGAGGAATGTCAAAGCGCATTGATACGTTTGTTGCTTGAGTTACGTGTGAAAATTCTAATTATCATATGAAAAATTCTCGGAGTTGTATGTTTATTGAGTCATTTTCGGAAAATGTGATGTCTAAGCAGCCCATCCGCATATATACGAAAATTAAGAAATGTTGAGGGAGTCTTATCCTGCATGTACCACAACATTTTTTCATGATATCCCTCATGGTGCCAATAGGAGGCAAAGGTGTTTTTACAATGCATGATTTTGATGTTTAAATTGGGTGCATCCATGCAGAGTTTCATTTAGCAATGACAACAAGGTGTGCCAACTAACTCTAATAAGTTTTGAACATCCAAAACAAATATCTGCTCCCAGATGAGAATGAAATCACTTTTACATTCCCTTCAGCCACTGATGGTCTTGAAGATTGTTTTAGTGGGTATTTTGTTTAAAGTAAATTCCACTAGTTTCATCCCAATTCTGTGTTAGGAATATCTATCTCACAAAATATTATGTAAATGATTATATTATCTAGGATAATATAATATGTGTTGTAATAATTAATTACATTATTGTAAATGTAATTATGACCTGTAAATATTGTTATGAGTTGTTGAGTAAACAAATCATTAACAATATTAGTTTTAATGAGAAAACAAAATCTCAGTATAATAGCATGGAGTTGTTTTAGTTATGTGTGGAAAATGGAGATCTCCTGTAAATATAGGAACAACATCTCTATTTAAATGGATATGTATTGAGCATAATGAGTATTTGAATTTTCTAGATGCAATTATGATATTAACTTTTCATTTGGTATCGAAGATTTGATGCGAAATTTCAGTGCTTTCACAATCCGTCTCAAAGAATATATTATATTTTTCGTTTCAGATGTGGGTTTTTCTATTTTTGTGTGCAGTCCAAAACTGTTCAACGTAGTTGTAGATTTTATCCAAATATAGTTCTTCTCATGAAATTTTAATATGATCAAAAGGTATTCTCAATATCATCCTTCGTTTCAGTGATTTGGAAGAAATACGGATGTTGCAATTGTTCAAAAGATGCAATTGAAAAAATCCTTTAAAATATCTAAAATTAAAGTACTTGATTCAATGGTTGAAATAATGGAGAAACTAAATCGATTGAAAAGTTTGAAGGACAAGATTTCCATACATGTAAACTACGATGCAATTACATTTAATAGAAAAGGATCTATGGGATGTGGTGAAGTCCCTCCACCTTGGAGGAAATGAATGCCAATGGAATGCAAAAGATCGAGAGAGCATTAACCATTATCATTATCAAAAGCCTATCTAATCATGTGGATTTCACAAAATCTCTACATTGAAGCAACATTTGAAAATGGAAGAGAACTCAAAATGGCAGATCATATAAGTTTCGTTCTTTTCTAAATCAACTAGTTTGGAATTAAAGAACATGTAAAAGATGATGATGCTAAAGCTATTCTTCTTAATAGCATGCCTAAGAGTTACTCAAATATTGTGATTTGAGTAAAATTACTATTAGTCTCCAAGGAGTGATTTCTACATTGTTAGAACAAAGCAATCATGAAGAACATGAAGAAGTACTATATCCAAACATATATCTAAGAAAATTAAGAAATGTTGAGGAGTCTTATCTTGGGCATGTACCACAACATTTTTTGATGACATGATATCCCTTCTAGTTGTAGATGGTGCCAATAAAGAATGAGGATTTCCTATGGCAAAGGTGTTTTGACAATGCATGATTTTGATGTTTAAATTGGGTGCATCCATGCAGAGTTTCATTTAAAGCAATGACAACAAGGTGTGCTGTGACTAACTCTAATAAGTTTTGAACATCCAAAACAAATATCTCGTACTCCCAGATGAAGAATGAAATCACTTTTACCTTCCCTTCAACCACTTGATGGTCTTGAAGATTGTTTTTCATCCCAATTTTGTTCACGTAGAGATGAGAGTTGTAGTGTGAACATGTTTTAATCCTTATTGTGAATGAAATGGTATGGAGAACCCATCAAATATAATTTACTATTTGTTTACAAGACTATTATTTCTATATGAACATGTCTTATTTAAATGGATATGTAAGGCTTGATTATTTTGAATTTTCTTTATGCAGCTGAATTTTTAGTTGTTTTCATCCAAAACTTTGTACATTATATCACATTTTTGCATATTGAATTGTTTAAGGGTTAGAATTCATGTTTGCACTTTTTGAAAAATATAAATGAATAAGGAAACAAACTTTAAAGGTTCTCATTGTTTACAAATGCATGTTATGTGAACACATCCTTCATTTCATTGTTTACCAAAATACACAAGCAAAACACCTACACCTCCTTTCTCAGTGTTGCAATATCAATAGACAATAATACTTGTTCCCCCATTAAGTGTTATTATAGGTGCTTGGGCCTTTTGTCTTGATTCGAAGAATATCCACTAATTCAGTCCCCCTTCTGAGATATAATTAGATTGTAGAATTTTACACCCTATTTGTGAGGTTCAGCTCTATCAATTGATTGATCTCTGTAGTGAATTATATCCTAGACATGTCTCAAACAAACAAAACAACCCAACCCAGACATGTCTCTAACACACGAACAACCCAACTGATAGGAAGATTGTATGTGTATATCCCATGGAATATAGAAAGTGGGTACAGATAATATCCAAGTCAACACACAATTTTACACAAAATCTCAACTATTTTCTTCTACTGCTGCTCCAATTTTAGATATAAATAATACCCACATTACCTATTTGCTTCTAACTCAGGCAAGAGGGAAAATTGTTACAAAATCTACTGAGGAAGAAGGAATTTATTACCATATATATGGGTGTTATACCAGAAGGCTTGTTAGACCCCAGAGAGAAAATTGTTACAAAGTCTACTGAGGAAGAAGGAATTCATTGCCATGTATGGTGTGATACTAAAATATTGTTAGACCCCAGAGTCTACTGAGGAAGAAGGAATTCATTGCCATATATGGGTGCAATACCAGAAGGCTTGTTAGATCCCAGAGAGATGGTTAATTGAATAAATCTACACCCACCAATAAACATTCTTACATGACAGAAACATTTTTTCTAATTCTAGAAAACTAAATAATTTTGTACCAACCTTGGAACATGCCAAGACGCATAATTTTGTACAACCTGGGTCAAGGTCTCCTTTTCTTAGGCCTTTTTGTCCCGATTCAAAGAAGATCCACCAATTTAGTCCCACTGTAGAGATATGATTAGACTATAGAATTTTACACCCTATTTGTGAAGTTCAGTTATATCAATTGATTAATCTTTGTATTGAATTATGTCTCAGACATGTCTCAAACAAACAGAATAACCCAACCCAGACATGTCTCTAACACACAAACAACCCAACTGGAAGGAAGATTGTATGTGTATATCTCGTGGAATATAGAAAGTGGGTACAAATAATATCCAAGTCAACACACAATTTTACACAAAATCCCAACTATTTTCTTCTATTATTGCTCCAATTTTAGATATAAATAATACCCATAGTACTTATAGGCTTCTAACTCGGGCAAGAGGGAAAATTGTTACAAAATCTACTAAGGAAGAAGAATTCATTACCATATATATGGGTGTAATACCAGAAGGCTTGTTAGACCCCAAAGAGAAAATTGTTACAAAGTCTACTGAGGAAGAAGGAATTCATTGCCATATATGGGTGTAATAACAGAAGGATTGTTAGACCCCAGAGTCTACCGAGGAAGAAGGAATGCATTGCCATATATGGGTGCAATACCAGTTAATTGCAGTTTTTTCCACAGGAGATGAATTGAAAATCATCATATTTGCAATTTTCTTATATTCATATTTACACAAACTCAGAAGAATCTTATGACTTGAAAATGAAATAACTGGCTTTCAAATTTTATGCATACAAGACAATAGATAAGGATCGGCCCTGAAATTAGAATTTTATGCATACATGACATAGAATATGATTGAGGAAGGCATTGAAGCATAGCCATATCTGTAATAGTAGATAAGTTATTTCCTTATATGTAATTCAAATAGAAGTAGTTTAAGAAAGAGCATAAAACAGGGGAAGAACAAGTGTCTTCATTGAAACAGGGTCATCTTATTTATCCAAAGATCGACAACTCTTCCTTTCAAGTATGGAATCGGGTGGATTCACTACCAAGAATAGCTCGACATGCATCAATTCCTCTATGTATGCAAGGCCTAAAATCAAAACTGAAGCGAGGGTTTCATGAAATGATTTTTGTTTTCAATAGCATGGGTGAGAGATCCCAAAACCCCATTTACCTATTATAAAAAAATCTTTCTATATCTAGTGTCATGAAACCTTCTCTCGCCATGATTATAACTTATATCATGCATTATGTTATGAATTTATGGGTGTCTAAATATATATTTTTGGTTCATTCCTCTTCCTGACACAAGTCCCATGTATAATACCAATATTAACTAATTGAAATAAAGAAGGTTTTTATCTGTTGTGATCTTCTTAGTATCTGTTTTCTTTCTTGTTAAAAAGATTCTTCTCCAATTTTTTTGAAGAATCTCAATCATGATATTATTTTATAAAATGTACATCAAGACAACTGTATAGACCAGACCTATATGACAAACAATCATCATGGAAATATGTCCCAATATGGTTACATGTTGTTTATAAAAAGTTGGACTGTCATTTGTGCAATTTGTCGAAGGAGACATGGAAGTAAATCGTCAAGGGTACTATTGGTGTGTGTATTTTCCACATCATTAGGTGAGTCATCTCACTTAGTTGAGATCGTAGGTCCATGTGTCATTTAGGGTCATTACGAGATTCCATTACGCGTCGGTGCGTTAGTGCGTCATATGCGTCATCGGGAGTTACACTTTTATTCTAGGAATGTAACTCCCCTCTCTACTCGAGTTGTCATGATTGCAAAGACTGGGGTTACTCAAAGACCTCCTATATGTACACCCCATTTGATCTATGAGATAGAGGAGAGTTTTATGGCTTAACCAGGTTCTGCCCGTTTGTTGAATCTTTGCATGCACATTCGGTTGATGCTCGCTCCTCCCAAGATCTCTTCACGCTGCCATTCGCACGTCCGTTGATGTGCACGTTGTCCCTCGTGATCCTCACTTTCGGGTTTTCAAACCCTCTTTCATGGTATCAGAGCGGATCTTGTGGATCCGTGCACTCATCGGCGTTTCTGTGCATGTTTTCCGGATGATATCCAGATCTCGCAGTGCGTGTCGTAATGGAAATTCCGATCGTGCTCTACTTGCACTGATTCGGGCTTCATACCTCCGTTCGGGTTATTCGTGGTTTGGTTTTCGGGTGTTCGTGGCTTCGTGCTTTGTTTGGGTTTTGGATAGTCTTCGACCACTCGGCATCTTGCTTCTTCAACGTTTCTTGCTCACTATTCATATTGTTGCGACCCTTGCATGGTCTTCGTGGTTCTTTGCTGCCTCTTGCTCCCTCCATCTCTGGCTCGCAGCATCCTCCAACACCTGCACTTCCTCCACGACTCGTAGCTAGCATGTGCACTTACCCTCTGGCTTGCCGTTTCATGGTTTGGTATCTCTGCTCGTTGGTTGGGTGTGGGTCGGTTTGGATGTTTTCTTTTGCGGTTGTTTCTACGTTGAGTTTTAGCAGTCCGACATCCCGCTCCCTACTTTTTCCCATGGTGTTGTTCATGTGAATCTTCAGTTCAGTGGTGATATTTGGAGCTTCATCTCAGCGAGGAATCCTACTTTTGAGCAGCTTCAACGTATGACGTGGCGCTTGAGGTTGCTATTCGTGAATTTCAAAAACGCCAAAAAAAGGCGCTGCTCAAGTTGTCCTATCAACGTAGCACATTCAGCTTGCATTGGAAAACATTTTTTTTCCACTCTGCTATTTTTTTTGGACCCGCGTTGGAATCCAACCTGCCTCTAGCGGTTTCTTCCTTTGTTGCGTTCAAACACTTGGCACGTGGACTCCTACAACCACCAGCAACTCCAACAACCTACTTTTGGTTCAAACATGCGTTGAAAAACGTTTTTTGCTACTCATACGTTGGAAAACGTTTTTTGGAGCTCCCACAGCCGTTCAACGCTCCCACAACCAGCTCAACACTTTTCTCCCGTTCGTGGCGCTTTCACTGCTCCCTCACGTGGCTACAACACCTCCCACACAGCCTGCAGACACTTCTAGCGACATTTCCACGCATCCCTGCAACACTCTGGCGGTTTCCCACCACGTGGGCTCCAATGGGCCACCTCTTCTAAGCATGGGCCCCTCTCCTTTCCACCTTTTTAAAATGTTTTAAGGTGTAAAAAATAAAAACATTATTCAGTTTGGCATTGTAATTTAAAATTTAAAAAATTGGGTTATTGGCTTGTATTACTCATCCTTCCTTCGAGAGTCGAAGACGGAGGGCGAGGTCCGGGGTTGGCAGGAGGCTAATCCCCCGCAAAAGCAAAACAAACCCTACCTAAAATTTGATGCCATTTCCAACGAGTAGTCACACGACACCCTTTGCACCCATTTCGGCATTTTTTAATGCGTTTGCAACATTTATTGGCTTTTTCCATCAGTTGCGGGAATCATTTTAATGCCATAACTTTTGACTCGCTACTGCTCGTTTCTGAGCGCTTCCTTGGTCAAAGTTGCATGATTTTTCACACATTACGTGATGGCATTGTCAATTTTGTAAACGCACTACTTTTATAAAGTGCCGCATTCTGGGGGGGTTGCTTGTACTTGGGGCTTTTGACACACGATGACGCATTATCGGCCGAGTCCGATGTCTTGCTTTTGTGCATCTTGCATTTTTCATCATGGAGAGTGCTCTTTCCAAACGTGAGCGTCGTAGGATCACCTTACAACCTCCGCCACTTCTCACCGGAGAGAACTATTCAACTTGGCATGCTTCCATGGAACGTTACTTCGCCCACGAGGGTCTTTTACCCTTCTTGCTTGGGCCAGCCTTGCACCCACTGATCATCGTCATCTAGAGGACTTCCTTGACACTTGTGACCATGTCTTTGGTCACATGATGATGCATGTCTCTCGTTCTCTCTGGTTTCACGTGGCGTACTCGCATCCACCTCACCGTGTCTGAGCATTCTTCACCTTCTATGGAGACCCTTCACATACCGCGCCATTGTTGTTGTTGCATTCATTCTCTCTCCTCCATTCTTCATGTGATGACAGCCACTAACATAGACTCGCTTGGTTCTACTTCATGATGAGGATTGTGCATCCAGCTTCGATGTCAAGAGTACTACAGAGGACTCTTCTCCTCTTTCTCTCACTATTCCAGAGAGCGTTGACACTTCCCACATCTCATCGTATATCGAGCAGCCCCCTACTCTCTAGTCTCATACATCATCACACCCGCCTCCTTTCCACTTCTAGTGTGCGAGGCCCATTTTCACGCCTCTACCTTCATTGATGACTCATACCTATCATACATCGCTCTTCGCTTGCTGAGCCCCCTCATTGGGACAAGTATCTCGCCTAACCTTAGTCATCTTTTCCGAGAAGTCTACTTGTGATGCACTACATGTCCCTCATCCATCTACAGGTGTTTCAAAGGAGTTCATCATCTCCGTTGTTGGGAGTGCCCATTCTGAGACTCTTACCACTTCCACTTTTCCGAGACCTTCATTGATCCACCCTCAGCTGTGGATCCCTTTTCTGTGGAGGATGTTTTGTTCCCTTCACATCACTTGGACATCCTTTCTGCGGGTGTTCCTCTTCACTCTGATAGTTCTACACACGTGGCATTACCTTCGATTCCTTGGCACTCACTCGCTAGACCTATGTCACACTTTCGTGCACTAGACTCAGAGTTCTTTGTGTTGCTGCCTTCAATTTCCTTTGTGGAGTGGGCAAACTTTCAGCATGTCATTTCTGTCCTTCCTAAGGGCAGGCACACAGTTCATTGTGGGTGGCTCTTCTTCAGCCAGAGGCAGAGGATCTCGTCATCGACATTCTTCTGGGAGACTTCCTAGAGCAAGAGTTCAGATCCGTCCATGGCATCTTCTGCATTCCTCTCGTCTCCCTCTTCTTCTCTCTTCTTCTTCTTTCCGAGAGATTGCCTCTTTGTACATGGGTACCTTTTCAAGCTCGTCTAGAGCTGGGACCCATATTTGGCATCTTTCTTAGATTAGAGAGTGTGTTGTTCTCTTGTGGTGGATGTTTTTCCCACTAGGTTTTCCTTCACTGCTTGGGACTTCTTTCTTGTACATGGGTACCTCATCAGGCTTTGTGCCGGGACCCATTTCTCATGTTTCTGACTTGCCACCTCATCCTAAGTTACGATGAAGGGGGGGTGTTGGTGTGTGTATTTTCCACATCATTAGGTGAGTCATCTCACTTAGTTGAGATCATAGGTCCATGTGTCATTTAGGGGTCATTATGAGATTCCCTTACGCGCGCGGGCGTAGACGCATAGGCGTCGGGCGTCATATGCTTCATTGGGAGTTACACTTCTATTCTCGGGAATGTAACTCCCCTCTCTACTCGAGTTGTCATGATTGCAGCAAAGACTTTGGGGTTACTCAAGACTCCTATATGGACACCTCATTTGATCTATGAGGTAGAGGAGAGTTTTACACTTAACCTATTCTGGAACATGCACATTTGGTCCGCTCTCTCGAGATCTCTTCACGATGTCGTTTGCACGTCCGCTGATGTGCACGTTGTCCCTCGTGATCCTCGCTGTTTTCAAACCTCTTTCTACATATATGTACAAGTGTATTATCATATCTTATGAGATAGGAAGAAGGTTCCCGTGAATGTCATAAATTTTAAATTTGTGCCATTTTTCTTATGAATCGTTTTAAATATTTTCATAAATCATAGTACTCTAAAGATGCATTTTATAAACTATATAGACTTATTTTTCAAATGCATTGACTCAAAAGGCTTGCAATTTGCTACAAAACCTTTTAAAATCCTCCCTTACATTTCCATCAACTCTAGACCGCATTAATAATCATCTAAACAGATGTAACAAAATCACAATGACACATAACTTCCATATACAACTTGAACCATATTCAACTATATGGCTTCAAAACTATGTAAACAACTTCTCACTACCATCTACTCCTGATTGCATTTGTTAGAAAGGTTAGAAGACCTTATAGATGTTATGATTGTGAAGTACATAACTTTGGGGTATTAGCTACTATGCTTGAAGTACTTGACAATGAATAATGTTGCTCTTGAGCCGATTTCTTCCAAAGAATATTTGACCCAAAAAAAGTCACAAATGTTTTGAAGTGCCCTTTTCCTGCAATAGTTTCCCAAAGTTGACCATTCTTTGTCATATCATCAGATTTTGTCACATCAACTACTGTGATACTCATATTATTCCTAATTATACAAAGTTTCCCATTCAAGAGCATTATCCCATATCATTTTGTTGTCACACATATCAGATAACATTTTTTACATCTTTCTCAGGTTCATCTTCACTATATCCCTTTTGCGTTCACATCATACATTTAACGTACAATGCACACAAGGTAGTGTTAGCTTATTAATTGTATTTCAACTTCCAAAATACCCACATTCTTTGCCCATTTGTGTATGATCCTATCTTGTTTTTTTGTTGGACGACCCACAATTGGATAAGCAAGAAGATAAGAAGCCTCCCTAACATAACATAATTCTTACCTGGTATTTAAGTATTTTTATTTCACAATAACACAATAATTTTAATGATTACTGAATGATTTCCTCTTTTTTACCACAAGTGAGTGTGGATAATACTCAAATTTTATTTCTTATTAAACGCGCACCAAGTATTTTTGTTTTACAAGAGCATAACATGTTTATAGATTATTGTTTTGATTGTTTAAAACTTAAATAAGTCCATATAATACAAACAATTACAAAAAGTAATTCTTTAGGTCTACAAGGCAACTCCCACAAATGTAATTTAATAGTGACAAAATTTAGTAGAGAATTTGTTTCCCTTTGAGATCATCTTATTGTCTGTATATCAGTTTCTAGAATATGTTCTACCCTGTTTGAGAAATACTTGGAGTACTAATTATTTCCTTTTTTATGCCATAAGGTAATGTTAGCCTATTAATTGTATTTTAACTTCTAGAATACCCACATTCTTCACCCATTTGTGTATGATCATATAATCTTGTATTTCTTTGGAAGACCCATAATTGGATAAGCAAGCATAACAAGCCACCCTAACATAACATTATTCTTACAGTATTTAAAGTCATTTTATTTCACAATAACATATAATTTTAATGATTATTCAATAACAGCGTGCTTCAATGATTTCCTCCTTTTCTTGTCACAAGTGGGTGTGTATAATACTCAAATTTTATTTCTTATTAAACACTCACCAAGTATTTTTGTTTTACAAGAGCATAACATAATTATAGATTACTGTTTAGAATGCTTTAAACTTAAATAAGTCCATGTAATAAAACAATTACAAAAAGTAATTCTTCGGGTGTACATGGCATCTCCCACAAATGTAATTTAACCATGACATAATTTAGTACAAAATTTGTTTACCTTTGAGACCATCTTATCGTTTGTATATCCTACATCTGGCTGATAACCCTGATTGTAGTGTAGTAAGTCATTACATTATTCATCAAATTTAAACTCAAAACTCTCCCAGTACCCAGATTGAGAAAATGAGAATATCTTCCTTACAATTAAACAGTCTTTGGGTAAAATTATACAGTTTCAACTTTGATCAGGGTTTTGTGTAATGTATTAATGTATAGTTCAAATAAAATAGTCCGCAAAACGCTACCACCCGTGATATAAGCTTTGCAAATGTATATGTACGAATTGGTAACAAATTTGAGATGTAGAGATAGAACCATTAAATGTAATGCTTCATCTATATTATTATACTTACAAAATCAATCACACCCCTTATCAACATCAACTACAAAAATAATAACTATGCATCTAAATCAAATAACATATCGGCATAAAAATCTTTAAAAGAGTGTAAACACAATGTAATGCATTTACAACATCATCCCGTAATCCATTGTTGTTTCGCATGATCATCCATCCATCTTATTGGACAAATGTCACCATGCCATTCTATCCATAACTTGATTAGACATATGGGAGAGGAGCATTAGTTGTGCACCCAACTTTAGGGGTGTACAAACATCTAACTACCATAAAAAAAAAAACCCTTTAAAAGATTTTTTTTTCTTGAACATTTTTATTTTATGGAAAGTGGTTTTTCAACGATTTAAATCAAGTAGTTTTTCAATGTGGACCATTAACATTAATGCATTTTTTTCACTTTGTGGCATCATGTGATTGGGTGATTTTTTGATGTGATTTGATGTGACACATTTTATTAACTACTTTTTTCAAATGTTGAATGACAAATGTATGTCACTCAGCACAAATACCCTCACCATTACTGGTCCCATGCTCCACTATTGGCATAAGAAGAAATTCAAATCTTTCGCTTGACTCAAATTGTTGGCTAATCATATTCATATGTGCAGAAACATAAGACTTCAAATCTTTTGAAATGCTACCTCACCTTGTTTTGTTATTTGCCTAGTATATCCTTTAAACCAAGGATTAAATAAATTCTCAGCACACTTCAAATCTGATGTTTTAAACATTTCAAGAAATAAACACAGCTTGGATAGGACTTGTAAGGTTTTGGAAAGAGAAATCTAATTATAATTGCCATCTGCCTTGAAGAATAAGTCTAATTTTATTTCATTAGTATGAGCGGTTATATGCCATGCTTCTTTTGTCAACATTATTCTAACTATTTTTGCTCAGATAACTGCAAAGTGATACAAGGATTTTTTTGTCAATGCTGAAAGTACATATTTTTCACCATTTCAATTACTCGAGTACAACTTATAAAAATTAGGCATTTTCTATAGTGCTTTATTGCTCTGTTTTCTATGTTCCATGTAACAAACTGAGTAAAATATAAGATCAGGTTTACACTAGAAGATCTGAGACGAAAGAAGGTCGCTTCAGGTGATTTTTATTTAGAATAATTATGTTCAACAGAAAATAGGTCAGTAACATGTGAATATTACTGACCTATTTCTTCCATGTAATAAACATCTCAAAGTTCTTCCCAATTGGAAGAGTTATATTTGAAATCACCACAGAATTTCCATCCACCATGGCACCAATCTTCGTTTTCTCTTCCTCCCCACCATTGCTATGAACAGAAACAGTAGCACTAGAGAGAGCTGCAATAGAATTAGAAGACGTTTTCAATCCCAAGACTGTAACTGTTTGAAGAATCCATCCCTCCCTGATTGCATACTTCCCCATTTGGACTATTGATCTGAGCCTAAGTCCTTTCTCTTCAACACTTGCATAGAATTTTATAAAACTTGATTTTCCACTCTCTAACTTCATGTTCAAATCATCTCCATTGTCCAAATATAACTCCCCACTTGCCTCCATCTTGCTGCCCATAGCTACTACCAAACTAAATGGGCTTTTTCTTACTTCTCTAGTTGTCCTACCCATTTCTTGCATAGGCAATATAGACCCTTCATATACATGAACATTGATGGTATCTAATGGAGCTTGAAGCCTTACATATGATCCACTTTCCACCTGTATAGAATCTGAAACATTGAACAGACTGTACCAAGTCCCCTTTGGAAAATAAGCATCCACAGTCCTTGCTCCTTCCTTTAAAACAGGGGATACTAGAACCCCATTTCCCACAAGAAACTGGGAGCTGATTCCTAATGTATAAGTGTCCTTGGGGAATGTGAAAAATAGAGGCCTTGCAATTGGAGATCCTTTGGTGTGAGCTTCAAAAGATAATGTGTATATATATGGAAGAAGGCGATATCTCAGACCTAATGCCTTTCTTGCAGACTCTGTGACAGACTTCCATAAGTAAAGCTCTTGACGAATTGAATCTTTTGCTGAATGATCTCTGGCAAAAGGATAAAATGAACCTAGTTGAATCCATCTATTACAGAGCTCTTCTGTTGTGTCTCGGGAAAAACCACAGATATCAGCACCCACCATCGGGACTCCAAACAATCCAAAATTCAGCATTGTAGGTATGGAGTACCAGAGATCATCCCATGTTGCAGCATTGTCTCCTGTCCAGTGTGCGGCATGGGCTCCAGATCCAACAAAGGTAGAGCGGGTTAGTACGAATGGTCTCTTCTTTAGTACAGACTCCAATGCATTGTTGGTCACAATGGCTTCTGAGAGCCCATACAGATTATGGGCATTGTATTCCAATATACCATTGTAGTAGACTGCACTGGAAGGTATGGTTTTGTTCCCCAATGGTCTGAAGATTCCAGAATTATTGATTTTATACGGGGGTCGTCCCACTTCGTGACATTGGCATCACTGCACACTAAACAACATTCTGTTTCTGCATCTTTTCTTGGGCAGTTCCCATCTTTTGGCAAGGAACATGTAATCCCACTGCAGAAGTTGGCAGCCTCATTCATATCAAGCCAAAGGCCATCAAATGGAAATGTGCTGTGAAACTCGGATATTTCTTTTGTCCAAAACGATGGAGTCTTGGGGTTCAAAAAATCTGGAAAATATACTGGTCCTGGCCATACTTGTGCAAGGTAAGGGACACCTCCTTGTTTCACAAAAATGTCATCTTGTATCCCTCTCTGAAAAGTCTTGTATGTTCCATTTATGCTTAATCCTGTACAGATCAAGCAAATGGTATGGATGTTATTTTCTAAGTTGTAACTATGTTATATTTTCACCACATGGGTACGTAGTTAAACATGTTCAAAACACATTTGCAGGCTTCTAAACATTCGCCCGAATTGCAGGAGTCATTCTTTAAGTATATTAGGTTAGAAACTACAAATAATAAACACTCATACCCATAATCATACAATTAACAACAAAAATATTCAAACAGTTCGTTTCACCAGAGCAATGGGTTAGTACATAGTGAAAGGTAAAATTGAGCAGTACCTGGATCAATTATGAGAACGTATTTCTGCCCATTAGCATGGATTTCTTCAATAAAGTCTCTCATTTCTTTCTCAGGGAAATTTACTGGGTCCAGAGTGAAATCCTTGAAATCATCCATATAATCAATGTCTGTCCAAATAACTTCTAGAGGGAGTTTTGCTGCTGCATACCCAGCTACAACTGATTTAACGTCTGTAATGTTTTTATATCCCCACCTGCATTGGTGAAAGCCTGTGCAATCCAGTACAGATATTTACTTTAGAAAGAGCCCACATATAAAGTTGCAACTCGAAACAAAATTAATTCAGAAACACATCCTTCTACCGCCAGCAGAAATTCTCTGTGCATGTAAGATAATGCGTTTCAAAAATTTGTAGCATATATTTTTATTGCAGCCAATAGGATGGAGGTGATTGAGAGGTTGATATTCTAAACAATCATACAGTCCAAGGTTTACATCAATCTATTTGACTGGGGGCCTTCCAAATTTTCTGAATTGCTCTATTTAGGTCCTTGATGTGCTATGATTATTCTTTAAAATAATTCATTATTAAGTTAAAATAGAAGCTGATCTCCCTTGAATTTAGATGAACAAGTTTCCACTGTATAAGGTCATATATAGTTTTACGTTTCCCCAGCTGTGCGTCCCAACCTTCAGGGTTAACTCATGCCTCTTCATTCCACCAAGGGCCATATATTGGAGATCTGAAAAACACTCTCCTATAGCCACTTTTCTATATTCTGATAAGAATTGCTCTCTTGCAAGTACTTATGGGATTCATTCCACATTTTGTGCACATTTTTCTTGACAAGTTCTCATGTTTCTTCTAATGTCAAATACAATCCTTGTAATAACCTTTTCACAATTTGATGCTACCACTAATTTTCTACAGGAATGGCTAGAAAAGAAGTATATCAACCTTCACAAGGATAGAAGTACCCATGGGGGTAGGAGCAGGGCTGCATAAATCAACACACAGAAATATAGTAAACAGCCTGAATGTTCAGTCGGTCAACGACAAACACACCTGCTGTATGAGGTTTTCTAGTT
This sequence comes from Taxus wallichiana var. yunnanensis, assembly GCA_018340775.1. Taxonomy (NCBI): domain Eukaryota; kingdom Viridiplantae; phylum Streptophyta; class Pinopsida; order Cupressales; family Taxaceae; genus Taxus; species Taxus wallichiana. The sequence continues at coordinate 542,456,196 of CM031241.1, read as the reverse complement.
GCAGGGCCAACTTTGAAGCCATAATTTTGAGAAGGTAAGCAGGGGATCCATTTGCATGGGTTCTTATGCACCACAAAATACTTAAAGGACACTTGGGGGTAGGGGTAGGACTTATGAAAATGCAAATGTAACCATATTACAAATCCAAATCTTAGCTTTGTTCTATTCAAACTCTTACCTAATGTTTACAGTAAACTTTTTCAAAGCCCACCAGGAGCCGTGGTCTACTGACAATGAGGATTGTAATCATGATGACCTTGGTTCTGAGGTTAATGTGGTCGTGATAGTGCTGGAGGCACCACTGCGATGAGGCTGGGTGCAAGTAACAGGTAAAATATGAGTGATAAAGGAGATGATAAATATACAACATACAAACCCCAAGGGAATGCCTAAGAATTCTCACAACCAAGAATATAAATTTTTTTTTTTTTTAAAATCTACTTTTCTAAGCTTTTGTTTTTGGTTGTATGATATTTATTAGAGTTATCAATGAAAAATTCTAACAAGGAAATGGGAAAGAATTACCAAAAGACCAGTATGGCATTGGGGCAGGCCGACCCACAAGGCCTGTGTACTGCTGAACAACAGAGAGCGGAGAAGGGCCAGAGAAGAAATAAAAGTCCAAAACTCCCCAATCACTCTGTATGTCAAGAAGTTGCCCCCATACTCAATATCCATACCATTGCTATTAAGCAACAAAACTCCATGAGCAACACCACCTGCTCTCACATCCATATAAAATGGATGAGACCCATACAAATTCAGATACAAATTCAGACTCGCAATGTCGGCAGTCCAGAGGGTATGATGACTTTCATTCTTGTCCAGACGAAACCCTGGCCTGGTGCTCTCCCCAATCCGTATAGAGAAGCATTCCAAGGAAGAACAGTAGAAATCTCCAAGTACTGATCCTTGAACACCATGTTCCTGAATGGATAAGCTTTGCCTTGACCTTGTGGAGTGGAATTGAAGAGGACTTCTCCACTGGAACGCCTTGTAACCGCAAAGCCAAATGGATTTTCGGTGTATGAAAACTGCAATTCAGGTTCCTTATTATTATTAGCACCATTATCATCATCATTTCTGGCTACCAATACTGTTGGGACTTCCCACCTTTGTTTCTGAGTATCAGTTATATGAACTTGCAAGCGATCAGCCGATTCATACCTGAAAAACTCCAAGGCATTAGGCACAACTAAACAGAAACAATTTAGTATATGAATTCTTAAACCAGGACAGTTATATAAAGCTTGAGAATTCAGTGTCATGCTAAAATCTTAAAAACGTCACCTTAAATATGTAGTGACAGTTAATGACTGAAAATCTTAAATCAAGGCAATGAAACAAATTTTGTATGATCCATTATAAAGGTAGGTTTTCAGTCACCGTTAAGTGAGACACCAATTTGGCGTATGAGATCTCATCTAGAAGTTTTTAAGGAGATCGTTTCTTCGTTTATCTTATATATTGTTTAATAAGTTGTACAACCCTCTTCCCCTCTAAATTTACAAATGTGACCTCTTTATGGAGCACACATGCCTTCACCATAACACTAGACACATAGAAACAATCTTTTACACAAGTAGATATGCTCCTATAGGTCATACAGACCATATTAACTCAAAGGATTGTATCATAGGCACTACATAGCCAATCAATAGATTGAGAAAGTTGAGTGAAATATCATTCACTGCTGAGAGAATGTGAAAATATTAAATCAAGACAGTCAAATAAAATTTGGAGAATTCATTTCACAGCAAGACACCTACAAACAACAATTGAAACAAGTAGATAAGCTGTGATGGTTTCTCCACAGCAGGACACCTAGAAACAGCAATTGAAACAAGTAAATAAGCTGTCATGGGTTCTAGAGACCAATTCAGCTTAAAGGATTGAGTTATTGCCACTTGATAGATTGAGGGACTTTAGGCCTTGTAGAGGGAGATCTCATTCAATAGGTTGAGGGACTTTAGGCCTTGTAGCCCGTCATTTATCATTCATGGCTGTAAGATCAGGCATAAATTTCGAAAAGAAAACTTGGAATTCATTTTAGCAAAGTATTTTTTAAAATCGTAGTAACTTCGACGGGAGTTTGTAAAAGTATGTATCGTTTTGATGTCTTTTAGGAAACAACTGTATAGATGGATTTGAATCAATATTTCAGATCATACTCTATAACCCATCATCCTAATCAATGAGAAGATGTATGAAAAGTATTACCTGACAACCAGTTGAAGGTGTTGGATATCTGGGCCATAAAGAAAATCACCAGCAACAAGCTGTAGTTGGGCTGTGAAAGATCTTCCATCTGGTGCTTCTTTGACTGAAGTCAGTGTATAGTCTGCTCCAACAGCTTGGCACCCCAAAGGGAGAAATACAAGAGATAAAAATGCTACTGCCAACATTATGAATGTTGTTTGTAGAGTCATAGCAGGTATCTTGGTGAATTATGAAACGAACATTACATATATAAGGTAGCTCATGTTATTGACATTTGTGTTGTGATATTTATGATTTTCGATGAAACTGAATGCAGTCCATGCCAATCTACGTTGAAAGTCCAAACACAAAAAACAAATTTGATTCGTTTGTTTGGATTAAAGGTGGGTATACAGTCCATGCATCTTTGTGGACCTTAACTCTACTGTATTTTGTTTTTGTGTCGGACTCTATTGTATCTTTCCTATTTGCTTTAATTAAAGCACATTTGCATATATCAGGATTCAGTATAAACCCATTTTTTTAATCAATTTTGGGTCAACGATAGAAGGAATTAGAATTTGAGAAACATTTTTATTAAGAAATAATTTGTTATGAAATGACATTTGGTTTTGATATGATTTTATTTGTTGGATCCTTTTTTTTATTTTACAGTTTGAAGTTGGGAACCAATCAATCATTATGTTGGTAGATTGGGCATTTTTATTGTACAATATTACTTTATAAGTGTAAGGATCATGGTATATTAGGTTTATATGTTGTAGTGGAACAAAATCCTTAATTTATGCGGGATATGCCACTTTATTTGTAAACAACACTAATGCAAGATGTGCAAAGTATCGTTAAATAACAAACACATGCAAAAGAAAGTTTGCAAGACATATAAGACTTGCAAGATATCACTAGATAACAAGCACATATAAGAGAAAGTTGTATAAGACTTGCAAAGCATCACTATATAGCAATCAATGTCCACAAGACATGATGACAAATAAGACAAACAAAGTATCACTAGATAAGAATTACATGCAAAAAAAAAGTGCACAAGGCATGACTGCAAAATCACTAGCAATGTTAGTACGGAGGAGTTAGGGTAAGTATAACTCATTGCTTTGGACTTTTCACCCTCTAACCTCTTGCCCTAGGCAAAGCTTTTGGTGTAGGTAGTACCTTATAAACAACCACTTTCTCAAAATTGTTATAAATGTAGAATTATTATTAACAGAGAGAGAGAGAGAAAGAGATATTATCATAGTGGACACAATTTAAATAAATGGAGAGAATTATAGTGGACAATTTAACCGATAGAGAATATTATAGTAGAGCAAAATCTTCAAATTATGTGGGATATGCCACTTTGTTTGTGAATACCAGTAATGAAAGATTTGAAAAGAATTACGTATAGTAATAACTATAGGAAAGAGAAAATCCACAAGGTATGACCATGAAACCAATGGTGATGTTAGCAGGGAAGTCGTGGTATGTATAACCCACCGCTTTGAGATTTTCACCTTTTAGCATCTTATCCTTGGCAAAGCTTTTAGTACCAAAAGTGCAATCCACATGGACGTGCCCGCAATTAGTTGTGTGGTGGGCAATGGCACACTTAGAGATAATTGGTGTATCATAAAATGTACATAAATACTAAACAAAAAAATCATCTAACACATTTGATTGCAAAAGATACTCAAATAAAGCTTGGAAGTTTCAAGCTAAAATCCTAAAAACAGTAACTTAAACATGTAGTGAAAGTCTTGAATCAAGGCAATGGAACAATATTTGTATAATTCATTATAAAGGTATGTTTTGGTCACTGTCAAGTGAGACATCAATTTTGCCGACGAGATCCCATCTACAAGCCTTTAAGAAGATTGTTTCTTCATTTATATTATATATTATTTAATAATGTGTATAACTATATCCCTTATGGATTTAAATATGCGATCTCTTTTATGGAGCACACATGTCAACCCAAAAACTAATAAAACTAGAAACAACCATTTGCACAAATAGATATAGACCATTTTAACTTAAAAGGATTCTGCCATAAACACCACATAGCCAATTATCCCCAGAGTGTATAGCCTGCTCCAACAGCTGACACCCCAAAGAGAAAACTACAACAGACAAAAATGCTACTGCCAACATTATGGATGCTGCTTGGTGAATTATGAAATGAACTTTACATATACAATGTTATTGAAATCTGTGTTGTGACATCTACTCATGACAGCATTAATCCAAAGCTCATGTTATTCAAATTTGTGTTGTGATATCTGTGATTTTCAATGAAACTGAATTTTTGTATGAAACCGTATGTCCATGTCAATTTACGTAGAAAGCCCAAACACAAAAGACAAATTTGATTCGTTTGTGATTGTATTGCACCTTTGGTGACATTAATTTTATTATATTTTCTTTTGACTCGGACTATATTGTATCTTGCCTATTTGCTTTAATTAAAGCACATTTACATATGTCGGTATAAACCCTGTTTTTAAAATCAATTTTGGGTCAACAATAAAAGAAGTAGAATTTGATAAACATTTTTATTAAGAAATAATTTGCTATGAAATGACATTTGGTCTTTATATGATTGTCCTCGCATGAAAGTAGTGTTTGTTTATTTATTTATTTATAAATGATTTCAGATTTTGTATATTGGATTATTAGTATAAATATATGTATAATTATAATTTAATATTAGTTTAAATAAGAGAAATAATTTCAAAATAGTCAAGATTAGAAGAGAACTACTCAATCATTATGTTAGTAGGTGTAGAGTCCAGACATTTTGTGTGACACTTCCATTGCAACATCACTTTATTAATATTAGGAACATGGCATATTGGGTTTATATGTTCTTGTAATGGAACAAAATCTCTAACTTATGAGGGATATGCCACTTTATTTGTAAACAACATTAGTGTTGGATGTACAAAGCATCGTTAGATAACAAACACATGCAAAAGAAAGTCCGCAAGGCATATAAGACTTGCAAGATACCACTAGATAACAACCACATGCAAGAGAAAGTTGGCAGGAGCTATTAGACTTGCAAAGCATCACTAGATTTAACAATCAATGTCTACAAAGCATGATGACAAATAAAACTTGTAAAGTATCACCGTGAGATAACAACCACATGTAAGAGAAAGTCCACAAGGCATGTAAGACTTGCAAAACATAACTAGATAGCAATCACATGCAAGAAAAAGTGAGTAGAGAGGAGCTAAGGTAAGTATAACCCACCGCTATGGGATTTTCACCATTCAATATCTTACCATTCGCAAAGCTTTTGGTGAGAGTAGTACCTTATAAACCACCTCTTCCTCACAATTGTTATAAATGTGGGACTATTATTAACACACACTCAAAATTTTAGATAGAGTGTTTAATAGTATACACAAATTAAATAGATGGAGAGTATTATAGTGAACACAATTTAAATAGCCAAGAGGATATTATAGTATAGCGGAATCTTCAACTTATGTGGGATATGCCACTTTGTTTGTGAGCACAACAATGAAAGAATTGAAAAGAATTACAAGGTAGTAGTATCTACAAGCAATAGAAAATCCACAAGACATGGCCATGAAACCAATGGTAATGTTAGTAAGGGAAGTCATGATATCTATAACACGCCACTTTGAGAATTTCACCTTCAAGCCTCTTATCCTTAGCAAAGCTTTTAGTACCAAGACTATGATTCGCATGGTGGTGCCCAAAACTAGTTGTATGGTGGACAATGACACACTTAGGGATAATTGATGTGTTGTAAAATACACATAACTACTAAACAAATTAGTTAACTAACACATTTGAATACAAAAAACTTATATGTAGAAGTGCAACTTCTAGTCAACATGCATAATAGTGAAAGTACAAATGTGTATAATAGATTAGAAAGGATAAGAGTTCAAACTCTTGTGATCAAAAGAGAAATTCTTCCTTATTGATTTGCCTAGATTAGAGAGAAATAATCCAAAATTATAAATGTGTTTGATGTTAGATACTTATGGCATGTTAACTTCTTTCTACTATGCATGTGTGTTCTCTCTCGAGTGATTAAAAGATTATCCCTATAATGTGGTTATACTAAATTTACAATGTATGATTATAAGATGGAAGTTATAACTAAAAACAATAAGCAAGACACTTTGTCTTCCATGACCGAGTAACAATTGTGATCTCGATGCACGACATGCTAACAATTTCTTTAACATGGCATTAGCATGGGGTGTAAAGAAAAATAACTTTAATAAAAGGCCCCCAAAATTTTCTTTAAAATCTTGACAAATCATGTCCGAGTGCATTAATTTTCATGGAAAATATTTCGCTTTATTGACAAAAATATTAAGTTGTGAGGAGGGTCGTTGAAAGAATATTTAAAGACAAAATCATAATGGTATGAAAAACAATTCAATGCTGGAATCTTAAATAGATGCGTTATAACAACAAGAAAATACAAGTAAAATCTCCCTTTTCGTTGGGGAGGAGTGGCCCTTGCTCCTTCCCTTCGATCAGGTTTAGCGTCCAAAGTTACACAATGAAAATTCCCCTAATCTGTAATTTTATTGAATTGAAAGAATTATTTTTTACAATCATAAACTAATTGAACCGAACTTGAATCTTAATACATTAGCTCTCTTATACAAGAGGATTCCTAGTTTTTTTAGGAGAGAACTAGTTTATTTGCAATTACTATCATCTACTTAATTGACAATGACTAAAACAATGACTACTATTTTTAAGGATTACAATAGTGGAAGGAGTCTTCTATGCAATGCTTGTAACTAAAGAAGAGGCCCGAAATTGGCCTTTGAGGAAGTCAATCAACACTGGAAGATATTTTAGATCTCAAATTGATTCCAGAGAATCATGGCGATCATAAATCCATAAGTGTCTATCTTCATCATGTTTCCAAGAAACTGGAGTTAAACTAGGATACTGACCTCATAATCTGCATGAAGGTAGGTTGAGACAATGGCACACGTTTCATGCTCATGTCATTGTGTGCTAATTGTATCAACTTACAGTTTAACCATCCGAGTTACTCATCTCCTCTACTGCAAAGTTCCTTATTTCAAGGAAGTCTGAATTAATGATCTGGATGAGTCCTGCGCTCCATGGCGAGTCCTGCGCTAATGCAAAGGTGAGTCCTCGAACATTATAAGGCGAGTCTACACTAGACACCAATGAGTCTTGCGCCGGTTTGCAATTAACTCTCCTTAATGATGATTAACACATGCTTTTCCAAATAGATTGTTAATACCCATAAAAGAGTTCATTTAGCCATATTTGAAGAAACATTAACAAGATAAAGATAACAAGAATATGCACAACATTTCCTTCCAAAATATAAGTAAAGTATTAATTATAAACCACTAATATCATATACATCATGCAAAATGATACTAAGGTAATACAAGGTTTCACATAGGTTTAAACATGACAAAATGGGGTTCATCACTCCCCAGACTTAAGGTTTAGCAGACCTCCTGCTACCTATTCAGTTGTTCCACTATCCTTGAACAATTATATTCATTGGAAAATGTTTTCCAAGTTTCATCCAATCCAAGTATTATAGAACCCAAAATAATCAATAACATTTCTCCTCCAAGTGTTATAATTGCCCTCTAGCTGATCATCTGTAGAATCCCACCGTGGTACTAGTGCAATTACTAATGGAGGCATGATACCACATGCCAATCCACTTCTCCTATAGCTCTAGAATAATTTTGCAGAGGTCTTTGGCCCTTTTTAATGACCAACGGAGGTTGGTTGGTGAAATTACCTCCTTTTTCTTATAATGTTCTACAATAAGTTGATATCTTACTTGACAAGGAAAGGAAGTTTACATTGAATGTTGGGAGTACTTACTCCCTAAATTTTTGACACAAGTTTTAAGAATATCTGTGTATCTGTCCACTAGAATGTAAACAATATACCTATGACCAAAATCTGTTAAAGAACCGAATGGGGGTAGGAAGATCATGCCTCATCAAGAGGCCGATATTAGATTCTACTTTGAAAAAATGTGGCCCTCTATCCCTCCATTCACCCTAGTGCTTGAGAGTAGAAATAAATGCTCTTAATTATACCTCACCCACATAGAAATTTATGGGGATCTCAATTTTCTCAGGAAGAAGAAATTTGTGAACATAAAATTCACAAAGAAAATTCTTTTCAACATCATTCCCTGATGTATATGCACCCACAAAATTATCTTGTCATCATCAAATTCAATGTCCTGCATAGCACGGGGCTCTAGATATTTTCCATTTTAAAAATTGTTCTTTCAAAAATAATGCATAAAAATTGGAAGGAGGTCTACATGAAATAACTTGATCATATAAACGACAAACAATAACCACATTTTCTTTGAGCAATTTTTTTTCCTCCTTCAAATTCTTATTCTCATCATAAAACTTCCCGAGCTATAACATTCTTCCATCCATTTGACCATTCCCTTTAAAAAATAATTTGAGGAAAAAAAAGTCAATCTGAGTTGTATGTTCTTCCATGACCATATGCTCTGTTTCTTTCCTATTTTCTTGCAAAACTACAAGAGATGTGCATTCAGCTCATCTATTTTTGACATGAAGGGAGTTAATTTGTTGTTCTCTTTCTTCCAAGGCATTTCTTGAGTTGAAGAGTTGCCTCTTCCTATTGTTCTCTACATCTAATTGTAACTTTTGAATTTCTTATGATTTTTATCAACTCCAACTAGGAGAAAACTGGCTCTTGGCTTCAAGAAGCAGTTGGAGATGAGTGATTCTTTCCTAAGCTATTTGTAGCTCAAACTAATTTTAGATAAGGACAATACTTGTGGAATAATTGTATCGGAATCGGGGGAGAACTAGGTTCTCCTATCACCATAGGTGCCTTACCTTTATCTGCAATAGTGGTTGGAGTGTGCAACTTCTTTCTCATAATAGGATGACAAGAGGGTGACATAGATTGATGAGGAGACATAGGTGGTGTCTTGAGTAAGGTCTGCATAATGGCCATTGCTTCTTGTTCTTCCTGAGAAGGAACAGTTTCAGTTGGTGTTTCATTGAGGCTTGAGCATGCCTAGAGGTCCTAGGGACATGTTTCTTAGGTCTTTCTGAAGTAGAGGGTTTTTGCTCTAGGACCAAACCAGACTCTAGGGCACATTTCTTTTGGAATTTCAACCATTTCTTAGGGTCATGCCTCTTCCTAACAAACTGGTGTTTGCAAATCAAATGAATTAGGCCTTGGAATTTTATAGGAGGCCCCCAATGGAATTTTTAGTGGCCGAATCAACAGAGTCATACAAAACTGAGGAAAATTTATTTTATACTTGGGTTTTGTTTGGCCATGGCAAAGGTGTATCAGATTCTCAACATAGGCCCAAAATGATTTCATATTGCCCTTCATGTGAAATATTTAATTACCCATTTAGCAATTCTAGCCCAGGTTCAGGGTAGAGTATTTATTTTTATACCTTTTTCTTTCCCCTTGTTGTCTACCACCAATTCCAATTTTTCCTTTTTCCCAACTTGAAAACCTTTTAATAAGCTCAACATATAATGTCCTATCACTGACTGCTTTTCCTTCTTCAGGTATACCAAAAAGATGACTAATTACAGTTGGGGTAAATGGAATTTTCTTACCTTGAACAATGGAGTACCCTTCCTCCATGTTTTTAGTGAACTCTTCTATCATTTTGGATGTTGAATTCCTCATATGAAAGCAAGTCCAACCATCCCACTTTTTCAAATATTTCTACTGAATCTTGCATCGGCTAACAGTCTATTGAATTGGTTGGTTCATGCCTTAGTCTAGGTCCCATGATTGATAAGTGAAAAATAGAGGGGCACAAGATTGGGACAACAATATTTGTAGAGACAAAAATGGGCACAAGAATGGTAGCAAGTAGAGAGTGCTAGACTGGAATTTGGAAAGTGATAATGGAGAAGAAATGGTTCTAATTTTAAAAATAACCGAATTGGGAAAGGTGTGATCAAATCCCAAAGTGATAATGATATTGATTGGGCACGTGTGGTGATTATTATGGAGGTGGATTATGATTTTGTGGGGATTTGTGAAGCATGGGAAGTTATGGGAAATGGGAGAGACAATCAATTTGCATGAGCATAATAATTAACGGTTCATAAATTAAAACTTTCACAACATTCAAGAAGGAATTAGTTACACATACCTCATTAAATTAACTTTTCGCATCATTTTCCACCATTTCCATGCTGATTTGATCCTCCATCCACATGTGTCCTTTATTTATTGCATGCAAGATTCAGGGGTGGTGGCCACCATTTCTAGTTTTCGACCACCAAATTTATATATATATATTTATATATATTTTTTTTTTTTTTTTTAGAAGCAATGGCCACCATTGTTGGTTTTCATCCAATGCTTTAGAGGATGATGACCACCATTTCTAGTTTTCAGTCATCTCCTCTTTATTCCTTGTGAAAAATAGCTTAGTTTTGAGTTGTGTTGGACAAAGAGACTTTGTCCAAACACTTCAAAGAGCTGAATCTTCTTGAAGTTCATTCTGAAACTCTTCTTTGGATGTTGGTTTATGGTACAACCTCAGTCTGTGCCCATTAACCAACATTACTTTCTTCTCTCCATCAATTGGAATCAATTGGATGGTCCCATTTTGAATACTCATTCAATTTGATATGGGCCCATCCATCTTGTCTATAGTTTCCTTTGAAATCCTTGTATTTTGAATCAAATAACAGAGCCCAATCCCCTTCTTGGAATTTCCTTGGCTTTATGTGTTTTTCATGCCATACTTTCCTTTGGTGTTGGATGATTTCAGTTTGATGTAATGCTTGAAGTCTCATTTCATCCAACTCATTTAGTTGAACAATCCTTGCTTGTTGTGCCTCAAGATAATTCAATTCCCACATCAGCAATGTTCTCAAAGTTTGAATCTCAAATTCTATAGGGAGAATGGGATTCTTCCCATAGACCAATTCATAGGGAGTAAACCCTGTGGTTGTTTTCCAAGTAGTGTTGTACGCCCATACTGCTTCAGAGTATTTTTAACCCAATTTTTCCTTGAGATATCCATTGTTTTGTTAGGATATTTTCCAACTCTCTGTTAGTAACCTCTACTTGACCATTGACTGGTGTGGTGGTATGGTGATGACTTCTTGTGTTTCAGCTGGTATGTTTCCACAAAAGAACTGATTACCCTGACATGAATTGTGGTCCTTGATCTGAAACAATAGATCTTGGTGCTCCAAATCTCTTAAGATATGCTCATATAAGAAATCTGCAACCTTCTCATCTCTTACATATTGTAGTGCTTGCACTTCATCCCATTTGGTGACATAATCAATACAAACTAGGATGTACTCCTTCCCTTGAGAGGTTGGGTCAATTGGTCCAATAAAATCCAATCCCCACTTCTCAAATGGTTCCAAGACAACTTGAGGTTGGAGTGGAATTTCAAATGTAAATGTTGGTTTCCCCATCCTTTGGCATTGATCACATCTCCATACATACTTTTTGACATCCTTAAACAAGGAAGGCCAATAGTAACCAACTCCTAGAACTTTGTGAATGGTCCTTTGAACTAAATAATGCCCTCTTGATGGCTCATCATGACATGCTCTAAGTATGTCAAATACTTCATTCTCAGCTACACACCTACATAAAACATGGTCAGGTCCACATTTGAAAAGAATTCCATTTAACCATGTATACATCACACTCTGTTTAATTAATTGTTTTTTCTTTTTTTGTGTGAAAAAGGTTGGAAACTTCCCTGTAGCCAAGTAATTAGCCATATCTGCATACCAAGGAGAGGTAGTAGAAATTGCAAACAAATGTTCATCTGGAAAATCATCATTGACCTTTGCTCTTCTTCTTTTGAAGTAGTAAGTCTTGAAATAAAATCAGCTACCATGTTGGATTTACCTGGTTTATCAATGATTTTAATGTTAAATTCTTGCAGTAACAACAACCACCTTACAATCTTACCATGCACTAAAGGTTTGTTCATTAGATATTTGATAACGTAGAGTGGTCAGTGTGAACAATCACTTCATATCCTATAATATAATGGTGAAACTTGTTGATTGCATATACAACTATAAGAAATTCCTTCTTTCTTTGTGGTGTAATTTCTTTCAACATGGGAGAGGTTTTTCTATTGATATAATAATAAATAACATGCATAAACTCTCCTTCCTCTTGTTGTCCAAGGACAACACCTACTTGCTTCATTGGAGGCATTTGTTTGTATATGGAAGGGAAGCTTCCAATTTGGACCTCTCAACATTGGTGTGCTTATTAACTTACCTTTGATAGCATCAAAATCTTGTTGGCATGCTTCTGTCCATTCAAATTCAAATCTTTAGTTAGGAGAGAAAATAATGGAGAAGTTATTTTGCTAAAATATGAGATAAACCTTCTATAGTAACCAACATGGCCAAGAAAGATTCTTACCTCTGTTTGGTTTGTGGGAGATGGGAGTGTTACAATGATATTGACCTTTTCAGGTCTACCTTGATTCCTTCAATGAAACATGATGGCCTAAGACAATCCCTTGTTCCATCATAAATAAACATTTTTCATGGTTCAAGAATAATTGATGTTTTTCACACCGAGCAAGGACTTTGTTTAGATTTTCAACTACCTCTTGAATGTTTCTCCATAAATATGTGAAATCATCCATGTAAATCTCTACACAGTCATGGGTGAGATCAAAAAGATTGCCAACATGGCCCTTTGAAAAGTGGTAGGAGCATTACATAAACCAAAAGGTAACACCTTATAAGCAAATGTTCCCCATGGGTAGGTGAAAGTTGTTTTGTCTTTATCCTCAAGTGCCACTATTATTTGATTATAACCATTGAACCCATCAAGAAATGAAAAGTACCTTTTTCCAGATAAATTGTCTAAGACTTGATCAATAAAAGGTAATGGAAAATAATCCCTATGAGTTGCCTTATTTAGTTCCTATAATCCACACAAACTCTCCATTTCCATTCTTTTTTTGGAACTATGACTAATGGAGAAACCCACTGACTGTCTGATATTGGATAAATGAATCATACCTTTAAGAAGTTTTTCAATCTCAATTTTCACAATGTCTCTTAGAGCAGGGTTTATCCTTCTTTGAGGTCACCTAACTGGTCTGGAATTAGTGGTGTAGATGTGATGTGTAAAAATACCAGGATGAATACCCTTCATGTCACTATATTCCCAAGCAAAAGCTTGGGGATGAGAGCATAAGAGTTCAAATAGGGTATTCTCCTCCTGAATAGTCAGCCAACTATCAATTGTCAGTGTCTTCCCTGGGAAAATAGGTAACTATTTGTTAGGATTTAAAGGATAAAATATGAATAATCCCTCAATAATGCATTCAATGAAAACTAATATTTGTGAAAAATATGTATTTAAAGGGTATCTCAAATAAAAGTGCGTGAATAAAATAAACACAACAAAAGATCAAATTTAACGTACAAGTTCACCATGCAATTATGGGCATAAAAATGGTACCACCAATAATCACTTAACTCGAAATATTTATTTTATGAACAAGTAGGATACCGTTATTTCAAATACAATACCCTTTAAATCTGTTTGGAACTATGTTCAAGACAAACTCTTGTTTTCACATATGAATTCAAAAACATCTAATGTTACAATGCCCCTATCATATGAGTTTATAACCATATAAGTAACAATTGTTTAAGCAGCCATTTCAAAATTTTGGGTATCAAAATATGGGCCAAAACCATCCCATAAACCTATGGGTCAAAAATCCCGTCCATATGAGAAAAGCACGTTTCTACCCCAAGTATATCGGGCACGTTTTTAAGGCCAATTTTTTTTTATTTTTTGCGCTCATCCAAATCATGGGAAAACGAGACAATCATAGGGAAAGTGTACAAAAGAGAAAAAACTCTTAGTGTAATATCTTCTCCACTTTCACACATGAAAATAGGATCCTTGTCAACCTAACACAATTCATATTCATATAATTGGTACCGGATGCAAGGAATCTATAATAGGATATTCTCTTAATAATGCATTTAATTGACACGTGTGGTAAGTAATTATGGCCCCTGAAAACATTAATGTTTTGAAAGATGGACTCGGTCAAATCTATATTTCGTGCAAAAGGGACAAGATTGATGGGTTGGTTGTTTTCATCCATAAAATCATCTCTTGTTTACATTATTTATAAGCAATATTGACTTGAATTAGATCTAACACAGGACTCGAGCATATGCTTCGAAATGAATCTAGTGCAAGACTCAAGCGCATGAATTATATTGTGTCCAACACAAGGCTCATGGTCACCATATTGAATTTTATCTAAGTGTTCTTGAATTATGACCATGGCTAGAAGAGATGATGTCATTTGAATCATCTGAATTTTCCTTACACCATTTTTTTTTTTTGTAGCAAAAGGTTTTGCAGCAGGGTATATTGATAATTTTTTTGAATCTTGTCCATTTGTAATCACCATATTCCCTATCCTGCAATCGATGAGGGCAGTATATGTGGGCTAACCAAGGACGTCCTAGGATTATAGGGTATCCAATCTTCCTATTCTTCATTTTTATGATCATGAAGTCTACCAAATAGTCCCAAGATTCAATAGTAATGGTGACATCCTCTATAATTCCTTTTGGCTTGTTTACAACTGATCTACCATTTGTAAGACTATGGAGGTTGACTATGGTTCGTAGCAATGCTAGGGTGGACAGAGTATATGTGGTCATAACATTGATAACAACCCCTAGGTCTACTAGGACGTTAGGAATCTAGACATCTCCTATGCAAACTATAACAATAGGACTTCCAGGTCTCCATATTTAGGAGGGGTCATATTCCCTTCCAGAATACTAGCAAGTTTCCCATCAACATGGATGGTTTTAGGTTGGTTCTTTCTTCTTCCTGGAGTCTTAAAACAAAGCTCTTTTGATTTTTTGTTTAATTTAGGAATTTCCTTAAGAGATTGCAATAGGGGAATGCCAATACTCATTTCCTCAGTCCCTAAATTAAATCTGACTCTGGTTGTTCAGAACTACAATACTGTGTTTTTCTGAGAGTCTGGATGGAAAAGGAATGTCAACATTTGGTTGAGGAGTTTCCTCAACAACAGGACTAGGTTGTGTTTTTTGGATTTTTCTGTATCCTCGGGATTTCTTCTATCATAGGGGATGAAGGTTTTGAGGTAACCTTCCATGAGTGCAACAAGATATTCTTACAATCCACATAATTGATTATGGGGTTTTTATCTAATTCCACAATGTATGTTGGGTTACCCTACCTCACATTTTTGGGATTTTCCATGGTTTTTGCAGTATCTATGGTTGGGCAGGTTGATCGGATGGGGCAAACATTTGTAGGTCTAATCAACAAGGCTTGTTGACCTTGGGATCTTCTTTGATTATAATATTGCTGCCCAGATCCTTGAGGTACATTCCACTATTATTGGTACTGAGGATTAAACTATTGAAATGGTGGAATGTTTGGATGTGGAGCCCAGGGTTGTTGATAATAACTTGGTGGTGCATTCCACTGTGGGCTCCACTCTTGTGGGATTTTTGGGCCCAAGGTTGGGGATATGGCCATGGTGCATTCCATTGATTTGGGACCCATTGTGATTTTGGCATGTAGGACTAATTTTGATTAGACTGAAAATTTCCTCCTTTCCTCTGAGCCATATAATTCAACTCAGATTCTCATCTTATGTGTTCTATTTTAAATGGTTCTTTAGAAAGGGAAACAACCCACATTGGTATGTGGCATGCTTGAGTTCACAAAGAAGACAAATGTATGTCTTATCTAAGGGGTAGTCCTTAAGTCCATGTTTGTCTCTACATCTTGGGCAAATAGATGAACAAAGGCTCTGTATTTTTAGCTTTCTCCCTATCCATAGTGGTATTGAGTTGAACCAAAAGGTTTGTTCTCAAATTTGCAATTTCTTCCTTAGTTTGGATATATCACCACTGGCCATTTTTCCTTCTATCTACAAAATTTGGGGTGAGTTTGGGAGTAGTTCCTATAGAGGTCAATGATTTCATAAATTCTAGTTTGTTCATGTCTCCTTTTCCCATAAGATTGAAGGCTTCTGTGTGTCTTCATCCAACCCTTTAAGGAATAAGGTTTTGAGCAGATTAATATCTAGGCCAGTCCCACACCTCTTGTGAAGGAAGAGGAACCGATCAAGATAATCTTCCACACTCTCATCTTCCTTTTGTTGAATTCTAAAAATTTCTTCCTTCCTATCTCTGACTCTGCAGTAGTCTTGATACTTGTCCAAGAAAATTATTTCCATCTCCTCCCAACTATGGATGGAGTTAGGAGTTAATCCCATAAACCATCTCATAGTTGTATCTTTTAAAGTGGAGGGAAATAACTTGAGCTTAGGGAATCGGAAGTGTAATCATAAGTTTGGCATAAGACCTTGAATTCAAAAAGGAATTGGTCAAGGTCTTTTGAGACTAATCCCCAAAAGTTGGTAAATTAAGGGGGATATATTTTTCATAGAGTCTTGGTCATTAGGATCTAGTTGTATGGGGTAGGTAAATGTTCTTCCAATTGGAGGGTTTCCATTCTCTACACCATTAGGATTTTCTACTTCATCATCCATCCTTCCTTGGTCAACAAGTTGTTCCATAGGCTGGTTTTGAGGGGGGTTTTGAAAATTTATCCTAATGAATCTACCTCTACGGTATCTAGGTCTAAACATAAAATCATATCATACTGAGGATAGTTCCCTAACCATCAACGCTTAACCTAATTGTTTGTGTTCCACATACTCCAAAACATAGAGGATTCTTGTTATCACTACAAGGTCTTCTATACTTCTTAAGAAAAGAGTTATGGAAATAAAATTTCTAAATGGAAACTTACTAGACAACCAATAACACTTCTAGCTAGCACCTTTAACTTTTGATAACACCTTGAAATTCCCTAGAAATGGCGCCAAAAAGTGACAAGCGTCATTGATACTCATACTTTAATTATATTATATCTGTCAATCCAGGGTGTGTCCATGGTTGTTTGCAACAAAGGGAACAATAGGAATTGCTCTCAACACATGTACTTAATAATGGAATTAACTAAATAATAACTAACTACAATTATAAAATGAAATACATTGAAAGCAAAGAATATTAAAGACAAAATCTTAATGGTACGAAAAACAATTCAATGCTGGAATCTTAAATAATTGCGTTATAATAGAAAGGAAAAATAATTGTAAAATATCCCTTTTCGTTGGGGAGGAGTGGCCCTTGCTCCTTCCTTCGATCAAGTTTAACGCATCTAAAGTTAAACAAAATTTCCCCCTGAATCCATAATTTTATTGAATTGAAAGAACTGTCTTTTACAATCATAAACTAATTGAACCAACTTAAATCTTAATACATTAGCTCTCTTATACAAGAGGATTCCTAGTTATTTTAGGAGAGAACTAGTTTATTTGCAATTACTATCATCTACTTAACTGGATGTTGACTAAAACAATGACTACTATTTTTAAGGATTACAGTAGTGGAAGGAGTCTTCTATGCAATGCTTGTAATTGAAGAGGAGGCCCAAATTGGCTCCTTTGAGGAAGTCAATCGGTGCTTTGGAAGATATTTTGGATCTCAAATTGATTCCAGAGAATCAT
The DNA here is from genome assembly GCA_018340775.1 of Taxus wallichiana var. yunnanensis. Lineage (NCBI taxonomy): Eukaryota > Viridiplantae > Streptophyta > Pinopsida > Cupressales > Taxaceae > Taxus > Taxus wallichiana. The sequence continues at coordinate 542,438,333 of CM031241.1, read as the reverse complement.
GGCGATCATAAATCCATAAGTGTTTGTCTTCATCACATTTCCAAGAAACTGGAGTTAAACTAGGGATACTGGACCTCATAATCTGCATGAAGGTAGGTTGAGACAGTGGCACACGTTTCATGCTCATGTCATGTGCCCAGCTGTATCAACTTACAGTTCAACCATCCGAGTTATTCATCTCCTCTCGCAAGTTCCTTATTTCAAGGAAGTCTGAATTAATGATTTGGATGAGTCTCGTGCTCCACGGCGAGTCTTGCGCTAATGCAAACACGAGTCCTATGCTATAAAGTGATTCCTGTGCCAGTACACCAACGAGTCATGTGTAGGTTTGCAATTAACTCCTGCAATGAATTAACACATGTTTTTCCAAATAGATTGTTAATACCCATAAAAGAGTTCATTTAGCCATATTTGAAGAAACATTAACAAGATAAAGAGAACAAGAATATGCACAATATTTCCTTCCAAAACATAATAAAGTAATAATTATAAACAATTAACATTATACATCGTGCGGATGATATCGAAATAATACGGGGTTTTACATGGGTTTAAACATAACAAAATGGGGATTCATCAATTTGCCTTGCATATTTATGCACATTACTAGAGTTTTTGTAAATACGGGTGAATCCTAACGAATACTAAGGGAATTAATTACCATGGTGAATCCCTCCTATAAAAATGTCTTCCTATAGACTTTGTTGTTACTAACTTGGGCTTGCCATAAAATTAAATGTTATTTAAATAATGGGTCCATCAATATCCGAATAGTTAGTCGGCCACCCTCCATGTATATCATTTTGTTTTTTTATATGTTAAAGTGAGGACCTAGGGACTGCGAACCATTGATTTGGTCAAGGGGTGGAACCCTCATGAGGTATGAGGACAATAACCATGCCGCGCTCCTATTGATCAATATTTACTTGTGATATCAATATATATTAACCGTCAATCAATATCTAATTGTTTGGCCCAAAATAAATTCCAACTTCCTACGGAATTTGTTGTTACTAACTCGGGCTTACCATAAAATTAAATGTTATTTAAATTATGTGTCCATTAATATCCGCATAGTTGGTTTGTCAATCCCCCATGTATATCATTTTGTTTTTTTATATGCTAAAGTGAGGGCCTAGGGACTCTGAAACATTGATTAGGTCATGTGGCGGAACCCCCTCACAAGGTATGTTGACAATAACCACGTCGCGCTCCCATTGATCGGATTTACTCGTGATATCAATATATATCAACCATAAATCAATATCTAATTGTGTGGCCCAAAATAAATTCCAATTTGAGTAACCATTTTTTCCCACATACGCTTAGAAACTAGAAAAATTAAATCAAAATCATTTGATTATGCATAAATCAATGGTGGGAAATGAATTCCTTATTCCTTCACACATTTAAATAGCAGAAATACCCTATTGTTTCAATGGGTCTCATTGATTCATGATATATACAGGCCCACGAGGGTCAATTGAAAGTCTAAAATCCATTTCTCAATAGAATCTAGGTCACATTTGTTACAAAAGATTTAGATGCTCCTACTTACTATTTGCATAAAACAAGAGTAGAAAGCTTAAGGTCATAGTCATCTCGGGTGGGCTTTACCAAACAAAAGGTTCATTACAAGCATCATATAGTGGATACATGTCACAAATGGCAAACAAGATCTCAATTCTTAACTATATAAACATTATAAAATAATATTAGTACATGAACTCTATGCTACATGTATTCTTCATAATCATTAAATTTGAGGCCTTGTATGCTCTGGGTTTTAGAGGCAATGATAAGAAAGGAGAGAAAGATTCATGTTCATTGTTTGATGGTCTTATTTTTACCATAAGACTATGAGGTCTACCTACAACTTAGCCTACATTGAGGGGCCGCAACAAAATACTTGAAAACCTAATTATATATAATTCCTAAGTGGTGAATCTCACCAAATGTTAATTTCAAAGTGAGTATGGCCACAAAAGCAAGTGAAAATTCAATAATAATGGAAATATGGCTCCAAAAAAATGGGAATGCAATATTAATGAAAATATGATTAATATTCTTATAAACTTCTTGTGATTAGGCTCCAATCACATATTGTTTATTGTGGTCAAAGAAGTCTATTCAAAAGTTTAATAAAATAATTAATGAGCGATTTAACTAGTACTCAACTAATTTTATAAAAATGTGACAATTTATCCCCTTTATAGCTTGTCATATTCACCAAAAAATGAGGCTCCAATTTCAACTATTCACCGTTTGGGAAAAAATCCACTAATTTGTTTTTGTGGTGTATGACTTGGCATGCCACATGAAAATTACGCACTAACAAGTTAACATCAAGTCTTAAGTTATTAGGCATGCCTATAGTGATGTTTAGAAAAAACATGAGGAAGACACAAGTGTGTTGACGTGCTGAAATGTTGTGAGGTGGTGTGCAACATTATAGGACATGTAGATACTATGTGCATCATTTTAGGGACTAGGAAAACTGTGAAGGGAGGTGGCACAATGCTATATGAGTTGGGGTGATGTATTTTGAAGGATGCAAGCTTACAAAACTAACTAGAGTTTTATTATGCTAATGCATATGAGATAACAGAGTTATGAAACAAGTGTGTGGTATGAGTGGGACTATGTGAAGTAATGCACCAAAGTAACATGACACTTAGAAAATCATACCGAATGTCGAACGCTACAAGGAAAATGAAGGTTGTGTAGTATGTAACAAAAAATTACACCAATGTTATATGGCCATATCCATGCCATGATATGTCACAAAGGTGAGGATCATAAGTTATGCAAGAGGAGTGAGGAGAATTGCATGGCTATGATATACTTTAAGGTTACACACAGATCATTTAGCTCCATTCTCAAGAAGTAATCACCCCCATTGTGTATATATTTAGTTTTGGAGGTTGAACCGGAATTTGTTGAAGGTTGAATCACTTAGCATGATCAAAATATGACTTGAGCTTGACCACTTGAAATAATTTGTGTATCGTGGTGTGTGTTTGTCACTTTGATGATTGGATTTTTATCTACATGTTACAAGTGCTCAGCATCAAAATTAGAAAGACATTGTGTCAATTTATTAGCTTAAAAGTAAAAGGAAGTAAAGTATACAAAGCTCCACATTGAATACCAAGTGCATGCCGAAATATGAAGGAAGATAGAAAAATGATTAATTTCACCAACTCTGTGGAGATGGTGTAAGGACCATAACACACGAAACTTGATATTTCAGTATGGACCCTTGAAGTGTTCCTTATGAAGATGTAACCAACATTTGTCACCAACTTAAAATATATGAGATATGTGATATTCATCATTGTGCTCTTTGTACCTCTGTTGTGAATAAAAAATAATTTTGAGCACGTTGATGAAAATATTGGATATGCTACAAAAATATTTGATTTGTCTAATTCCCTTTCCTATGGGCATTGCTTAGTGATTGGTGTTGCACGGTAGGAAATGTGTAGAGGTGTCTTTGGTTGGAACCCAAAACATGTATGGAATGGACCATGCCTCATAGAATTGTGAATACCTCTATTATAGGCATGTTGGATGTAAATAAATCTATCATCTCGTATTCAAATCATGCACATGGTTGTACATGCATGAAAGATGAACTAGAGTGTGGTTGATAACTTTTGTTTTTTCATTAGTTTGAGGATGATATTCCATCGACAGATCTCATCATGTATCCATAAATTTGTATAATGTTTTATAGAAATGACTAACATAGAGAGGATTTAGGTTAGAAAAGATGGGTTTTGGGAGTCCAATGTATACCAAAACATGGCTCAAGAATGTGCGAGTAGGTTTCCATTCAAAAAATTATTAGGTCTATTGATCTGAATGTGATACTATGTAATGTGAGAGAACCCAAGAATGAACATACAATAGAAGTTGGAAAGTTAATGAAAATTCCTTCACTCTATGAGATTACATGGATTCAACCAATATTAGATCATTTTTGATCTTAATGAAAACTCCTTCATTCTATTAGATTTCATGGATTCAACCAAGATTGTATCACCTTGATCTTCTCACGATTTTCATGAGTACCACTATATTTGATGATGTAGCCTAGTTCTTTGGATGTTTGTGATGATGAATGGAAACTTAGATAAGTTGGGTTACAAATTTTGATTACATAGAGCATTAGGATGTGTAAGACGTCTTATGTATACGCTTGCCAAACCTTGTTTGATATGGGGATGTCATCCAAGTATATGATCATTAAGGAGTTGAGAAACAACCAATTCATCCATCAAACACATGAATGTAGTTGGTGTGTCGGTTAATAACCCGCCTACGTGAAATGAGCTACCTACAGTGTTAGTGATATCAAATCAACAAACTAAAATCAAGGTAGAAATAAACATGAGATTAAGTTACCATTAAGAATGTGAGGGACATCACAAGGTTCTTTTTGTTGAATAAGTTGGGCTAACTCCTAGATTTGAATCTATAATCACACACTAGAGAAAAATATTTGTTTGTTTTTGTGGGTTGGGGACCCGCCTCGATCAAATCCCGAGCCCTTTTTAAAGGTAGATAAAAGAACATGAAAATATGTAATGATAAATGAAACCTCATATGAACTATTAAACATGAATATATAAATTAATGTGTACTTGACTATAAGGAATTTCCTTAATGGATGAAGATGCTCAAATGAGTCCTTATGCAATAATTCTAGCAACATGCACCCATGAAGATGATTAATATGATTGAACGAAAGATAATTTTTGCAAAATAATGCTACATTGGATCTCCCCTCATATGAAGGATGGAGGGTCTATTTATAGAATTTTCGGGATGCGTTAGTGGGTTTGGTTGTGGAATATTAAATTAATTTTTGTAGATAGTGGATGATTTGGTGGAGGATAGTTGAGAATTGACGAGATCATTTTATTCAATAGTAGGGGTGATTGGGGACTTTAGTGGAGGATAGTGGAAAATATTTGAAAGTGGGGAAAAAGTGGGATTCAAGGTGGAAGATAGTGGAACATCTTTGAAAGTGGGAGAAAAAGTGGGATATGAGGTGGAAGATAGTGGAGAATATTTGAAAGTGGTGGATAAAGTAGGATTTGAGGTGGAGAATGAAGTGAATTATTAATTATTATATGAAAAATTATTGTAGGATTTTATTTAGGTGAGGATAAGATTAGTTGATTAATATTTATTAATTAGCTATCTAATTATTCATGGGATTTTGTGGGATTGAAATGGGATGGTGGATTTAATTAATTAATGGGGTTTCTACATAACTATTCATTCATCATGGGGATCACCTTGGTAAGGTGCAACATAACACTTGCAATCATATAGGGGCAATTTTATTTACATTTCTTACAGCGGTAAATCAATATGAATAAGGGTAGCAGTGTAAAAGGGGGCCCTAATATAATGAGAGTATGTAGTGGTACATACTTGAAATAAGGTGAAGTAGTTATAATCCCATGATCACATATTTTTGGAAAAACTTTACCAAGTGAATCACTCTTCCATTTATACAGTCCCTCCCATGTTTAAAAAAAACAATTTCTTTACATCTTCAAGATGGATCACAACATAGTGGTGACATACTTTCAAGTGGAATTTAATGAAATATTGAGCACCTTGGAGATGTTCCAAGTGGTTGCAAATGCATGACATTGGATACTAATAATGTATTCTGATTATGTGGAGTGTGCAATAATTTATTAAAAGGAACCAACCCCCATATTTCTTAGAAGTGAGGAATATTATTTTCCCACATAGATATGAGATTGGTTTAATATTTCCGCAATTGAGGATATCTTATATTTGGCACTAGAATTCATCCTTCTCCCAAATTCATTTTTGGTATAGAGGGTTCTTTGGAGTAGGGGATCCATGAACCAAATAAATGTGATGCTTTATTGCATAATGTGCTAAGAGACCTTTTAGTTATGTGAAGAAACTAATTTTTTGAGCTTCTTATTTTAAATTTTTTATGGTGCATGACTCTTTATTCCCCCTCACGTATGTTCCATGGAACAAACCATGAGTAGAAGAAATGAAGAAACATGTGTGTGTGTGCATGAGTGTGTGTAATTTTTGGCAAAGAGAAAAGTGAATTTGGCCGTTCTAGATGACTTAGAAAGTTTAAACAACCAATTCATTAAATAAATGGTCCATCTCTATAACTTGGCCTATCATGGTCATACAAGTATGATCTTCATAGAATTTAAGAGGTGTGATATTGTAAGTAATATCATCCTACATTCTCTCAACTTTATAATGGATACATTAGTGGAAAACATATATATATATTATTCTAGATTACAACCATCAAATCGTGTATTGTTAAGGACGTGTAGAAGTAGCAAGTGTAAGGGCATCAAGCCACATCTTACAAAATAATGTTCTTTTGGCCTCCATTTTTAATTATTAAATGGATATGTTGTCCTTTGACCCAAAAATTTATATGAAAGATATGATCACTTTCCTTTGAAGCTTTAGTGGAAACGTGCTAGTACTCATTAAAGAACTATGTTGATGAATGTCTTCCATGACTATTGGACCTAATATAGATTGCACAAGAAAATATTAGTTCATGCTACATTTATAATTATCATGAGTGTGCAAGCGATGTTGATGTAAACACTTAGCACCTAAACCTGGTTCTATGTTAGAAGGTGTTGGAGCCTTCTTGTGTTGTGCGGTGTTCTTAGGTTGTTTTCCTTGCAGTGTGAGTTATGCTTATATAAAGTTGGTTGATATGGTGTGTTGTGCATGGGATAAATCTTCTCGCATGAATTGAATGAAGGGGGAATTATTTTTCAAATTTCACTTGGATTCTATCTTAGAATCGTTGTACTATTCTTTGCTTAAAATTTTATAATTCATTAGCCCCATCTTCACACAGGATCTAAGGTGATTTTTTTGTGTTTTAAAACCTTATAATTCCTTGTGTGGTCCCGATGCAAGCATATTACAGTCATATATCTCATTGGTGTATTCTTCCACTAATTTTTCCTTATACACATAGTCATATATCTCATTGGTGTATTCTTCCACTATTAGAATTTAATGTACTTATACCCATAGTATTTGAGGGGATATGATTCCTTCTCAAGAGTGATACAAGAACATCTTGGTCCATAAAAAAATAGGTTTTGTATTTTACATAGACTAAATAATTTGTTTGTTGTTTGGGATAACTCAAAAACTCCAACATTTAAGGGCATAAGTACATCACAAAAATCAATTTCATACATTAATAAGGTTTTAAGCGAGTTGGTTTATTTATTCAATTATCGTAAAATTTGGGATGTGGATTATGTTAACTTTTCAAGTTCCCCTTGTCAAGTTGCCTTCTTTTTGAAAAATTTCCTTTCAAAACTTTTTCTTTTGTCAAGTGTTATTTTTTTCGCAATTTCTTATACACTTAAATTTTCAATGTATTTCGGATCTCGGGTTTGAAGTCAATTTGCAATTTTCATGCGATTGCTTCTTGAAACCCAAACGTAAAATAAAAAGGAAATGAGACCAAATCAGAAATTGGGAGTCAAATTTCAATTTGCATGTAAATTGTAAGTTGAGTCCTGAAATCCGACCACCCAAGTGCATTTTGGGTTTTGGAACACGATTTGCAATTTGCATGCAAATTGCAAGTCGAGTCCCGAAACCCGACCTCAAACCACATAATACCTTTTTCGGTTTGAAACCCGATCTGCAATTTACATGCAAACTGTAACTCGAGTCCCGAAACTCGAAATACAAAGAAACTTAGACCATTTCGGGTTTCGGGTTTGATATTGCAAATTACATGCAATGTGCACATTGACTTCAAACCCGAAAAACAATGCCTAATCAGCGCGCATTAAATGCCACCTACCCACACGTGTCACATACGTGGTAATTAATTCATCCTTTTCTATTTAAGGTCGAGTTTTTACATGTCATTTTAATATGAACTTTTGTACACTTGAGTTGTTGGCCTTTCGACGTAGTACCTCTTGCATGGGTTTTGGGCAAATTTTTGCATTTTTCTCTTCGACCCACTTGATATTTTGGTAAGTTTTAGTGTATTAATTGTTTTTCAAGGTTTTGGGTTGTTATCTTGGGCATTATTTTCCATCTTTCAATCGGCATCATGGGTGTCCTTGGTGTTTTCATTTCTGGTTCATTTCTATGGTTTGCCTCTTTGTATCTTGGTCTAACTTCTCCTTTTCCTTCCTCCATTTTTGTCTTTCTGATGAAGCTTAGGCTTCAAAATCTCAAGTACTTGAGAAATAGAGGAGGATTTATCATTAATTGCCATATTGGAAGAATCGGGATGTAGATCGGGCTTTCATTCCCGCCGCAGAACTTTGCGTCGAGGAGTGCAAGGTTGAAAAACATGCCCTAACTTCCACCATCGAGATCAAGGGTTGAAAATCACATAACCTTTGTTCGGTCATTTCAAAGGTCAAGGTGTGCAAAGTAAGGGTTGAATTTCTGCATGGAGCTACACATTGGAACTACAAGAGTGGAAATATAGGCCAAGTTTTGACAATGCATTTCGGGGTTCTTTGCTGCATTTCAGGGAGCCTCATGAGTTTTCCGAAGACTTTTCCTAAGGTAAATGTCTGAATCATCCTCTAAGGGAAAAGGTAAAATGAAGTATATCTTCGAGGGGTTGTTCCCCTTCCATCATCACAACAAACATTGAAAACATTGGAGATACGACCTCGACCACATCGATTTCTTTGGAGTTTTGGAATATGCTTAGAGCTCCATATAAAAACACTTGGATGTAAAGTATTTATGATAGTGGCCTTGCCTTAGCTGCCGCTTTTCCAACATCAATGCAATGTCTAGAATTTGTTCTAACAAGTGCAACACATTATTATAAAGACTCCCGAATAATTAGAGATGATGATGGAACAATTGTAATAAGACTAAATATTGATTATTTTGAAGATTTGTTAAAAATTCCTGATGTTGAGGAGTATGCCTCAATCTCTCCCAACTCTGCTCTTGAGTATTAGAAAACAAATTTTGACAATTGTGCTAAGGTTCTTAACAAAATCTATTTAGCAAAGCCCAAGCCTTCAAAGGTGACTGAGTTCCAACGACTATTCACCACTCAGTTTTATTCGAAGTAAATGAAGACTATCTCTATTATTCGTAAGAATTCCGATCTCATTCAATCGCGAGCATATTAATGACACCATACATGCCTAGATGTTACACATCTAAACTTCAGAAATTTGTATATGACTTCTTATCTTATGTATGTTGTTATGGGAATGAGAAATTATCTTGGATTGTCATCCAAGGGAACAAGAAATTCATCACAGATTTATGACTTCTACCCTCAACTCACAATGAAGGTAGGATCGAGTCATTTCAAGAGAGTTAGTGATGCCTTTTTCTCTGCCATCCTATGTATCTTTGACAAGGAGCTCTATAATCGAAGGATATCGATATTACTCGGAGCGTGGTGAGGACTTGGGGTTGTATTTTCCTGCAATTTCCAATGTTCACATATCTCAAAGTAGGAGGTTTTTCAGCGCTCTTTATAAACTACCGAGGTGTCCCACGTATAAGTGGGTTTTGATGGAATTAGTTCGAAAACTTCTTCACATCCACAACCTTCAACATAATAGACATAAAGCAAGGGTCCAATTCCCAATATCATTGGGTCGATACACTTGTGTATCATCATATAAAGTGAAGAATGTTGAAGGTGAGATGAAGCAAATGACATAGAAGACCTATCACTCGCATGTTAGCTTTGATTATTGGGGTGTGGTCGGTGGACTCGGACCAACTGGTGTCCACATACCATAGTTGAAGGATATTTGGATAAATTGCAAAAATGAAATTGCGGTATGGGAAAGAGATTATCAAATATTGACTCTTGAGGAAGTGACTAGATACTGGATTACAAATGTACCCGAGGGCCTTGGAGTTGATGGAGAGGTCTTAGATCCTGTTTATGACAATGTTTTAAAAATCGGAACCGGTCAAGGGTTGGACCGGACCGGTTCAAACTCTATGAACCGGTTTACTAAAAAACACATAAAAATTACATTTTTAAAGAAAGAAATATATTTGAAAAATTAGAAACCATGATGCCAACAATTACACACAAAATACGCAAAGTTTGCTCATGTATATAGTGATAGTTGGAATACTCGCACTCGACAAAGACTCCTGTGACCCCAAAAAACAAAACTCGCAATATTTGGCCAATACTCGGAATACTCAAAGCAACTTAAAAATACTCAAATTTCTTTAAAAAAACATAAAATTGCAGCCAAAACCATGTATTTGCAGCGTTTTCTTTCATTGTTATTAATGCTTTCTTTTTGTTGGGACCTTTACGATAGCCTTCAGTCTTGTGTCTGAGGATGCGCAAATTGGAGTTTAAACACAAAAAAGACTCTTAAAATAGCATAAAAAAACCTATGCATATGTTGATAACTTGATATGTGAAGTCAACATTTGAATAAGCAGGTCGCGACCAAGTTGGTAGGTGGGACGATTAGTTCGAGCACGGGAGAATACTCGCCGAGTTTTGGAAAGCTATCCAGTATTTTTAATTACTAATCTGTCTACAAGCAATCAAAGCTCATGATTCTTTCAGAAGATTGCAAGAAGTTGCTTGGTCCAAAAAGGTGCAAAAATAGATTTTATTAAAATAAGAAAAATATTTCCATCAATGCGTAGAGCTCGAGAAAATATGCACTTTTAGAGAAAACGACACCTGAAACGGAGCCACAAAATGAAAGTTATGGCACATGCAAGTTTTTGTTGCTACATCTTCCCAGACCCTTTCCAAAAATGGCAAACTTTATTCTGTGCTTGTGTTTTTTTCACCAAAAATCCAAAAAAGGAAAGAAATGCCAAAAAAGGAAAGAAATGCTGACTCGGCCGGTTCAGGATGAAACCGGACCGGTTTGACCGGTTTTGGCTAAAACCGGTCAACCGATCCAGTTTACTAAAAGGTTCGTGCTTTAAAATGTTAAACCGGTCAAACCGGCCGGTTCCGGTTCCGGTTTGACCGGTTTTTAAAACACTGGTTTATGATCAAATAAATGTGAAGGACCAACCGTTACCAAGGATCAATTGATCACTTCAAGAGTGCACTAGTTCTAGGGTGCGCGTAACCCATATTCTCAACTAGAACCACCAATGGTTGATATCATTGGGAATTACACCAAAAACATCAAAGAAACTCCCTATTGGAGCAACACAAGTATAGCCAAAGGTGGCCCACCATACTTCTTCAAAAGGATGGAAACCCAGTCCCAACCCTCGCAAAATCACTATTTTCTGCAGAGGATTTGGTTCTTCTTCTAAGGTTCCTTTCACAAGAATTGATGCTTCCAGGTTCCTTCCATAGAGGATATTCATATCGTGATTCTCCACCACACAAAACTTAAATGTTGTAGTCACATTATTCACCTCCTCTCCCTTCTTCCCCATTTTCAGCTCCTCCATCTCCTCCACCTCTCACTCTCCCTTTTCTCACGTCTTCCATTTCTTCTCCTCCCATGGCCTAGGTCTTTTCTTCTCTTCCCTCTCTCTCATCCGGGGATGTTTTGGCTCTAAGTTCCCCTCTAGGAACTCCCCTTCCTCAAAATTTCCTTCCCACTTCTTCTTCTACCACCCTTCCTATTTCATCAACACCGGTGGAAATCCTTTCCACCCCTTCTTCGCTCTTCACCACTTCATTACCACTAGTGGTTATTGAAACAACTATCCTTTCATCCCCCATCCAGTTCACTACCGTGATGTCATTTCCCATGTCATCCTCTACAAAAATTTCCTCTTCTTCTTCTTCTAATCCTTCATGACTGAATAGGAAAACCCCCAAGTAGAAGAAAAAGATTCCTATTGGAGATGAGGTTGATCTCAGTATAGTAGATCTAACTCCACATCGCCAAGAAAATAGACCAAGGATTATATCTCACCTTTCAGTCGATCAAACAAGGGAAAGATTTGTTGAAATAACAACCCTAGCTGCTAGCAAGATAAAAGAAGATATTACTGCAGAAGACTATCAAATTTCTAGGTTCTCTCTATGGAAGGCTACACACAAGGATGTCAAATAAAATGTCCAGGTTGATCTTGGTAACCTCCTGGACAAATTTGATATAGATAATATCACCAAGGATGAGATAAAAAATAAAGTAGAATATTTGACAGCCATCCTGCACAAGATCACGTAGTCAGTCCCTTCAACTGCTCTCGAGATATCTACAAGTTTTGTTGTAGGTTCCTTCTCCACAGTTGAGAAGATTGGACAACAAGGTCAAGCATTCAGGGCTTGGATTGAAAGCAAAATCCAAGAAGGAGAACATGTGATTAAAGACAATATAATTTTGTATAACGAACTTGAATCAGAGAAGGACACAATTACTAAGATCTATGGTATTCTCAAAGAGGAATGTGACAATCTGGAACTCACATTGGAGGCATGGAAGGAAGTCCAAAGCATCAAATCTGATCTACTCTTACGAGAAGGATCATTAATGATTCTTTAAAATTGTTTGAGTATAATGAAGCCATGGATTTCGTGTCCGGATGTTGTAAGAGGCCATGTCAAAATTGGTCAAGGCCAGAAACGAGAGCATTGACGGCCTCAGTGATATCATAGATAAATTCAAAATCATTCATTGCATGTCCTTGAATAAAGATATTGATATTCTTTCAAAAGATCAAATTGTTACTAATTTCAAGAATCTAGTTAATGAGAATATCGAGCTAACAAATTCATTTCATCTTGAATCCATTCATAAGATTGTATCGTACCAAAACTTCTTGAGCCAAGTTAGAAAAAAATAAATTAGACCAAGAAGTTTCCTGGAAAATTGAGCAAAACAAATGAATCCACAGAGGTCATAAACCATTATGCGTGCGGACATGATGATAAGGAATTCCAAGAAATCATCAAACGATTTCTTGACTATAAGCACAAGGTCGCTGGAAAAGAGGAAGAATAAACCAATACAAATTGGAAAAAGGGCGGCACCATCCCTAGCTGAGATTTCTTCCATTTTCACACAATCTTTAGCCACAATCCATCGTTCGAGTTACAAGTTTGACCTCACAAAGTTGCACAACCACTTGGCCATATTTGTGGGAGATTGTTTCTCGATGTAAATGCATCATATTTTTAGTATGTAACAATTAAGAAGAGTAGTTATAATTTTTCAATCTTCTTAATCTATAAACAGGAGGATGCATTATGAAGTAAAGATACTTTCAATCATTACTTTTGATCATTTTGTATAAGGAGACTCGCCATTTTGAGTACTTATATACAAACTTTATCCTCAATACGATATACAAAACTGCTTTATTTGCCTACATTCACATCGATGTGTTGTGTATTTCAGTGGTTCATTCTATACTTGTGAATGTTTCTTTCCTAGTATGTGGTGATCTATTTTACCTTCACATTAAGCTATCTCTTAACAAAATTTCAAGTTGTGATTAGTGAGACTTATTTGTTATAGTTGTGGAATCAAGTAAATCCCTTATATTATTATTAAGTTTTACCTTCATAAAGGTTATTTGTTAAAAGGAAGTTAAAGGAAGTTGTACATATCATTATTATTTTGTTAAGTATTATGTGCTTATGAAAGATGATCTTTTGTTCCTTAAAATATTGGTACATCACCATTTTCAATTATTTTCAGCTTTTTCCTTCTCTTTTTCTCCAAAGAGTTGAATAATACAGATTTATTTTCAGCATTGTAAGTTTTGTAGCCCGATCTTTTATCATATGCACGTAGTTTAGAAGGAAGCTGGTCTTCTCTGAAGGTTCATCCCAAAGAGCCAAGGTCCCACACCTTGGGTATGTTCTCATGTTGTACTGGATCATCTAACGATTTTGCAGGTGCAAGATCCAAGTGACAATAGATTTTGGCACGCCCGGTGGGATAGAAAGCTAAGAGTTGGTACTTGTCTTAGCAGTCGCATTAATCTAAGGTACCTGGCGACTCCATATCACTACATTTATGGATCCATTACATGCACTTATGTAAAGGATTCAAACAAGAGCTTCTGCATAGAAATAAAACCAATGGATTATTGAACTCTCTTTGTCCCCTTCAAGGAGAACAAAAGGAGAGGATTCACCATCTTCTTGCAAAGTGCCGTCAACACCTCCATTTGGAATATTCCTCCACCAAGGAGAGATCAACCACTCATCGTCATGGTTGTAAGGAATCATGTCTTTCCCACCTTCAACAGTGGCATCCCCTTGGTGCTCGCTCAATGTGATGCTATACCCGTAGCATCTCTGAAAAGTTTACCATTCTTCACTGGTGAAACCAGCGTCACGCCCATAGAGCACATTCATGATGTTGCTAACATCCTTTCAGTTCACAATATCATAGAAGAGATAAAGTGGCAGTCAATATTCTCACCACTTTTCTAACGGAAAAGTCCTTGATGGTTTCGAGGTATACAACCTAACACTATACACAATTGGGACGAGTTGGGAGAACAACTCTGTAAACAATTCAAGGATAAGAGTGATCATATTTCTCTTGTGGAGAAGTTAACTACTATCAAGAGAGCTCCCAAGAGTTCATGGAATATTTAAATTTTTAGTTCCAAAAGACATGGAATAGGATTCCACCGTTGATCAAGACTTCCCCAAATAATGCATTCTTGTATTATTTGTGTGCGTTGAACAATGATGTTGTAGTTATGATCCAATCAATGGGTGGAAGAACTCTTCCAAACTCTTATGATATTGTTATACAAGCTGAGAATTATTTGATCCAGGCTGGAAAGATAGCTCCAAGGCCACCAACCAGCCAGCCAGCCTAAATTGGCCATTAACCAACCTAGCCATTGCTCCTCTCCCTTCGTTATCCAACCAATCAGCTCAACTAGTACCTCCTTCCTCAAATGATCTCTATGAGGTCAAATCCACCTTTAGAGTTTTGGAAATGAGTTGGTTTCCCTCAAAAGATAGTAGTCTTAATACAATCGTTCTACCAAAATCTAAATCAACAATATCAACCCAATTGGAACCCTTTCCGAGTAATTCTCGATTCAAAATCAAGTCGCTAATGTCAAGCCTTTGAACACCAAAAACCCCCAAACTATTAGATCTTCCAAAGCCATTATTCCATTGACAAATAATCTTGTTCAATATTATGAATGGTGTTACCTATGCTCTCACCCACACAACCAGAATGTGTGTCCCAATGGAGTGCTTAGCCAAAAATTATGGTTCGAGTATATCCGCACCCACAAAGCAACAAGTAGAAGCTTCCCCGCATGAAGACGCAAGTCAACCGCAAAAACAAGGGGGGTCAACCTTATTGAATTGGTAGGAGGATTTTTTTTGATTTAATGTAGAATCTACAACAGTAGCCCCTAACACTTGATCAAAGAAGAAGGAAATAAAAGGGGAACTACCCAGGGTTGATTAGGAATCTACCTCTCAACCTTGTTTGCAGGTAGCTATAGGCAAAGATACATCAGGTAAATCATCAAGAGCACAGGTTAGTCAAGCTATGAGGAAGGAAAATTCTTCCAAAAGAGGATGCGATATCTTGAAAGATCCATCCAGTGGGACGTATTCTCAAGTAGCATAGTTGACGAAATGAAAAAGACAAACCTCAATGTCACTTTGTGAGAGGCACTTTCTATTCCTTCAAAAATAAATTTGATGCAAAGCAAGGGCCATTTTCTTACTACCGGTTTGTGCCAACTCAAGGAAGGAATGCTGCTAAATGGAAAACCACCACCTTTTTAAATCTCTCTAATTATTGGTAAGCATCCGTGCATAATTGGATGATCGATTCCAGTGCTAACAACTCTGTAATGACCTAAAAAGATTACTAATGTGTTGGGTATTCAATATACACTAGTAACGGGGGAGTTGTTCAACTAGATGGAATTGTTGTCCAAACTAGGATGATTAAAATTTTGAATCTTAACATACATGGCTGCCCAAGTTTATCAATCATGCAAGACATATACGTTATCGATCTTCCCCTTTCTTCACCATAAGCCTCTCTAGGGACTTTCTTTGCTAAGATAGGCGGTATCTATCTACCGAATGGTCACACATGCTCCTCGGAACCAGCTATAGGACCAAGGTAACTATAAGGGTTGAGCCAATTTGTAAAGACCATGTCAAACCTTATACCCTAGTGCCATCAACATGAATTGTACCATGCATGACCAAGAAGAAGATGTTGAGGATCATGAAGCCACCACTCATGTCGAAGAAATTGCAGGTTGTATTACTTGATGATTGGGGAAATGAACTTCAATTTTATCCATATGCCCAATTGGAACAAACAAGATTGAGTACTTCCCGTATCCATGAGGAAGGAGCTATGATACCCAATCTTCTCAAATCCCAAGATGATCTTGAAGGATTGTGGAAACTCTTATTTGATGGATCGAGAAGTAGAAATGGTGCGGGTATTTGTGTTATGTTAGTTTCGTGGGAGGCATTTAGAGTGGGAGGTATTCCTTTAAACATAGTTGATGAAATGAAAAAGACAAACCTCAACATCATTATGTGGGAGGCGCTTTCTATTCCTTCAAAAGAAATCTGCTGCAAAGCGAGGGCCATCTACTTCTACCAGTTTGTGCCAACTTTGAAGGAAGGAATGCTTCTATGTCCGGAAAACCACCACCTTTTTACATCTCTCTAATTATTGGTAAGCATCTGGTGCATAACTGGATGATCGATTCCAGTGCTAACAACTTCGTAATGCCTAAAAATATTACTAATGTGTTGGGTATTCAATATGCACTAATGAATCGGGGGAGTTGTTCAACTAGATGGAACTGTTATCCAAACTATTGGGATGATTAAAAATTTGAATCTTACCATACATGGCTGCCCAAGTTTATCAATCAGACAAGACATATCCATTATCGATCTTCCCCCTTCTTTGCCATAAGCCTCTTTAGGGACTTTACTGCTAAGATAGGCGGGTATCTATCTACCGACTAGTCACACATGCTCCTCAGAACCATATATGGGACCAAGGTAACTATAAGGGTTGATCCAATCTGTAAAGATCACGTCAAACCTTATACCCCTAGTGCCATCAACATGAATTGTACCATGCATGGCCAAGAAGAAGATGTTGAGGATCATGAAGCCACCACCCCCTGTCGAAGAAATTCCAAACATTACTTGATGATTGGGGATATGAACTTCAATTTTATCCATATTCCCAATTGGAACAAATAGGATTGAGTACTTCCAAAGATCCATGAGGAAGGAGCTATGATACCCAATCTTCTCAAATCCCAAGATGATCTTGAAGGATTGTAGAAACTCTTATTTGATGGATCGAGAAGCGAAAATGGTGCGGGTATCGGTGTTATGTTAATTTCTGGTGGGAGGCATTCAGAGTGGGAGGTATTCCTTTCAACATAGTTGACGAAATGAAAAGACAAACCTCAACATCACTATGTGGGAGGCACTTTCTATTCCTTCAAAAGAAATCTGCTTTAAAGCGAGGGCCATCTACTTCTACTAATTTGTGCCAACCTCAAGGAAGGAATGCTTTTAAGTCTGAAACCACCACCTTTTTACATCTCTCTAATTATTGGTAAGCATATGGTGCATAACTGGATGATCGATTCCAGTCTTAACAACTTTGTAATACCTAAAAAGATTACTAATGTGTTGGGTATTCAATATACACTAGTAACCGGGAGTTGTTCAACTAGATGGAACTGTTGTCCAAACTATTGGGATGATTAAAATTTTGAATCTTACCATACATGGTTGCCCAAGTTTATCAATCATGCAAGACATATCCGTTATTGATCTTCCCCCCTTCTTCGCCATAAGCCTCCCTAGGGACTTTACTACTAAGATAGACAGGTATCTATCTACCGACTGGTCACACATGCTCCTCAGAATCAGGTATGGGACCAAGGTAACTAAGGTAACTATAAGGGTTGAGCCAATCTATAAAGATCACATCGAACCTTATACCCCTTGTTCCATCAACATGAATTGTACCATGCATGACCAAGAAGAAGATGTTGAGGATCATGAAGCCACCACTCATGTCGAAGAAATTGCAGTTGTATTACTTGATGATTGGGGATATGAACTTCAATTTTATCCATATTCCCAAGAGTTGGAACAAACATGATTGAGTACTTATTGTATCCATGAGGAAGGAGCTATGATATGCAATCTTCTTAAATCCCAATATGATCTTGAAGGATTGTGGAAAATCTTCTTCAATGGATCGAGAAGCAAAAATGGTGCTGGTATCGGTGTTATGTTAATTTCCCCACAAGGTAAGAAATACTTCTTGGATTTCTGGATTTAGTTTAGCTACACTAATAATGTATCCGAATATGAATCACTAATGCAGGGAATTTAGATTGCCCAAAAGAAAGGTATCAAGGCATTGACTATGTTTACGGATAGTGAACTTGTCGTGCATAAGGTCGAGCTCGGAGTGCGGTAAAGAACAAACTATTAAGATCCTATAATAATAGGGTATGGGACATGATCGAAGAATTTAAAGCTTTTGGTATTCACGTAGTCCCCAGAAATCAAAATCAAGATACATATAGGCTTTTAATAGAGGGATATCGGTATGATATCCCTATTGATGTCATGAGGTAAGGAAAAGAATTCGTTAAGCTGGTCGTAAGACCAGCAAGATTTCGATAATGCTAATAAATGGGAATTTTTGACAAAGTGACCAACAAATCATCCTTTTTCTTCAAGAAGAGGTTGAGTTTTCATTGAAAAAATAGTCCAAGCTACAAGAGGCTTATAATGACCAAATTATTCATTGAAGGAAATACATTTCCTAAAGCGATGGTAACTCTTGAGTCTATATGCAATTCATATGATCAATTTAAAAGTGAAAAAAATAACATGATTATCAAGGAAGATGATTTTGAACAGTGTAGGTTGCGAAAGGATAGATTCTTGAAAATTGGAAAGTTATATACGCCAAATTGAAAGATAGGTTTTATCAACCTTTGCCAAGATTATAATGCTATTTTTGACAAAAGTTCCTCTTTCCTGTTTCAAATTAGTGAACTAGTACTAAAGAAAATAAGTAACTCCAAATATGTGAGGGTTTAAGGTACCTCGAGATGGGATGACGATGAATACGGGCGTAAATGAAAGATCATCCTCCGATGAGATAAATGACCTGTGAAATCAAGTTAACTCAACATGAAATTTTGATTAGTAGATAGATGGGTGGGCTTCCTAACAAAGTCTTTCCCAAGAAGTGAAAACTTCCTAGGATGGATGTCAACCCACGTTTTTGATAATATAAGATATAATATTGATAAATTAGATGTTGTAAAATCTAAAATATAACAAAAACTGAAATTCAATAAAAGTGATAAGATGCGAGATATGATCTAACAAAATTAAACCAAACCTATACATGTCGACGACGACTTGAGGCTGCAGAGGGCCTACAGATGGTGACTAGAGCAGATCCACTATAACAACAACAAAAATGTAGATCTAAAGGCTCCGAGGTAGATCTGGGAGCAGATGATGCATTGAGATGGAATGGCGGGAACCTACAAGAGATCTCAAACCGGATCTGACAAAAGGATGCAAGAAAGTCATGAAATTTGATGAAAAATGCAACAAAGATAGATCCGGTCGATGACGACCGGGATGAGTGGGAAGCGACTAGGGGTGATGCGAATAGATATGAAGTGACGAAAAGGGTAGGATAACAAGATTTGAAGGCTAAGTAAGTGGTTGTGGAATCGGAGAGATGATGAGTAGGGATTTAAATGACGAAGGGGAAAAAAAATGGAAGATGGGTCGACGGGGGCCGACAGGTCGACAACAACCGGGATGATCTAGGCTTGGACAAAAATGGGTGAACTAAGACGAGGACATGCATATGAAAAACGAAGGACCGAGAAGGTAGAGATCTCCCGATCATAAATTGAACTCGCCCAAGATCTTGGTGAAGAAAATGGTGACAAAATTACAACAATGGACCTAAGCATGTAAGGGTGAAAAATATCTCCAAATATCCAAGGTTGAAGCACAAGATCTCCAAGATGATGATGGCATCTGCAAGAGAAAATTCAAAATGAAGGCAAGATCACAAGAAATCTCAAAATCTCCAAAATTGCATCTTGAGAAAAGGAGGGGTAGGGGCGAATTTATAAGGTCGACGACGACCGGATGGGTCACCACCGATCGGGGATCTATCCATTTAGGTGGTGGAATGGTGACGAGCTCGAGATAAAGATCCCATAAGAGGCGGGATTAGGGTTTTAAAGGGTTAAGACAAATTAGGGTTTCTTAGGATGAGTAAATGGGTAGGTGGAGGTGAAAAATATTAAATAAAGGCCATGGAGAGGTGAAATCATTAAATGATGGCCTAGAAAGGATAAAATGGAGGATTTAAGAAGAAGAAATAAATTAAATGAGGGTTTAGAATTAACTAAACAAGATTAGGGATGATTAAGGTGGAAAATAATGATAAGCGGGTTAAATTAAATTTAGGAGGGAAGAAGGGAAATTTGAAAGGAAAGAGAGGTATGTATGTGAAAAGATGACAAAGAGCGAATGCGGGGTGAGGGGTAGTGATACCAAAATTGGTGTCTACATTTACCCCTTTTTATTGAGTGGTTTGCGTTGGGCAAACCATCGACAAAAACGAAAAAAGGGATGGAGGATGATGATGGTTTAGGTTCTACCCTCAAATTAGGAGTCAACGACACGAAGGAATTCGATCACGAGTTTGAAAGAGATAGATGAATAAGGAAAGGGTGGAAAGGATGAGAAAAATAAAATGATGAGATAAGATATCCCAAACAAGTTTTGGAAAATAGATGGAATGAATAATTAACGAATTATAGATCCACAAATAAACAACTAAGGATTATAGATTATAATGTGCAGACATTAATCGATGTTTACATATTAATATAACAGATAACAGATCATAAATGAAAGCAAGAGCTGAAAGTAAATGAGACAAGAGAAGACACAGATAACACCAGATTTAAGTGGAGAAACCCAAAGGGAAAAACTCCACTGAAAAGCATTGTCTTATATTAAGAATTTATCAATTTAACCCAACACTTCCACTTCACTCCTCGGTCTCACAATAAACAATAACAGACTTATGCCTCACTATATAACAACCCGCATAGTGGCTTGAGCTTAGATCAATTGGTCTATATGCTCATTAACAAAAGTAAGATCATCCAATTGTTCAATCCCGTGAGGGATCATCCTATTTATATAGGATGGGTGAGCGGTTATACCACTTCACTCTTTTCTAAGCTATGAAGACCAACTAAGATTATTAAAAATAATCTTTAAGACAAGGGATTGTCTAAGTGGCTATCCCCACTTGAGATTAGCACCCCAACACTCCCCCTTCATCTTAAGTGGGAAAACAAAAAATAGACATGTCAAGTTTACCTTTTCTACAAAAGGATTTACAGATCCTTGAATCAACGATAGTGAATCATGCTAGCATGCAAACAAGGGAAATCAGATGATCTTCCCATATAGAAATTCTTAAGAACAAGTGTTTTATTGTATGAAGACTTACATCGATTATAGAACCTTTTATAAACCAAGGCATACCCATAACTAAAGCTTCGATAGGATTTACAAGTAACTTCACATAGAGTTGTTAGGTTGTGGAGCCTGTTTTCATGTGTGAAAGTGTTGAAGACTGTACACTAAGAGTACTGTACACTTTTCATGTATCCTCGCCAGGGTTCGGGGCCGGGCCGGGCCGGCCTCGAGCCTCGGGGTCTGCAGGGGCGGCGGCCCCGTGAAGCAGGGTTCGGGGCACACTCCCGAGAAGCAGGGGGTTCGGGGTAGCCCCAAAAAAAAAAAATTTAGGCGTAAAATTTTTTGGCCTCGAAAAATGCACCCGACATATCGGGAAACATGCTTTTCTCATATGGGCGAGTTTTTTGACCCATAGGTTTATGGGACGGATTTTGCCCATGGTTTTGATACCCACGGTTTTGTAAAACTGCTTAAGCAGTTGTCTATTTATATGGTCTTATGCATATGATAGATGTACAAGCAAATGTATTGCAGATGTGTTTTGAATTCGGTGTGAATTTTGTAGAATTTGTTGAGCATAGCTCCAAACGGATCCGGTATTGTATTGAGAGAGCAAAGGGCTTGTAATAAAATCGAGCAAGTGATTCTTGGTGGACGTAGCCCAAATTGGGTGAACTACGTTAAATACTGTCTCTTTGTGTTGTGTTATTTTATTCTGCAATTTTATTTGAGATCTGTAATAATTTCTGCATATTAGTTTCTACTGTTGCGATTCTGTAAGGGATTATTCCGCATATTTTATCTCTTATTTCCTAACAAGTGACACATTTACTTTTTTACAAAATGGAGGAAGTATTAGAAGTTTACAACAAACTGCCTTATGCATTTTGCAGTTCACATACAATGTTACAACCATGTGTAACCAATCCTTACAGGATCACTTTGTTACATACAAAGCGGGTGGTCATGATCCACTCTTAACAGTTAACCCGAGTCTTTTATAATAAGTCATTAAGAGGTGGCATTGTCATGCACACTCCCCCTCAATGAAAACTCTGATAGGCACAACAAGGCACGAAACTTGCAAAACTTCATAGCACACCATGGCTTGATGAAGATATCTGCAACATAATCTTTGATGTTGAACTGGATTCTTTATCAAGAGCAATCTGCCTTCACATAGAGGAGGAACACTTCCTTTAGCTCCTATGTGTATCACTACCAATAACCTCTTTAGCCACATGGCTCTTTTTCTACTCCAAGTGATGACACCTGCATCAAAACTTGACCATAAATCTAGCTGCATATCCAACACAACATCAGCATGGTTAGAGTCATGATAAACAACATAATAGGCATATCAACTAACATAATGATATGCTTAAACAACTAACCATGTTACATTACAAATATGTTAAAAAAATTCAACATATTATACTACTAAAACATTAATTAGATGCAATCAGTATTGGACGTCTCCAATACAAACACAAAGGCATCCCCAAGTGTCATTTGATATGCATATGATTAATATTTTAGTAATCACATATAATGTTTTGCCAAAATCATATAGATAATTAAATCTAAACAGATAATCAGATCATACAAGAATAATCACAGTATTCATTGAAACCATGATCCACTCTGTGGATACTTTCCATGGATTTTTGTGGAATTTGCTTTAAAAAAATGACCATGTAAGCACCTTGAAAAATATTTTCATAGGTAGCAAATTTAAGCTTAAACATGTCATATATGATCAGTTTTGCATGACAGAAACATGACCAATAGTTCTATTTGAAGAAATGACCAAAAACAAATACACAAAAATAATTTAAATTCAGTACAATGTATTCAGAGGTGAAAGATGAAGTTTATATAGCTACTACATTAGCTCTATGATCATTTTCTTCATCTTCATCTTGATTTTGATTTGATCTATTCCATTTCCTATTTCTAAAATTTGACTTCTTTTTGGATTTACAATCCTCTTTCTTATGGCCAAATTTTCCACAATTGTGACATCTACCATCAAAACTTACTCTTAAATTTCTTGATTTCTTGTCTTTACAAGGGGGTTTAAGAGATGGTTTTTTATTTTTGAATCTAGAAGGCTTACTTTTTATTCTTGAGTGAGAAGTGCCTGAGTAGCATCTTCTTTGGTATCAAAATTTTCCATAACATGCTCTTCTTGAATTAACAACGAAGACAAAGTGTCTAGATTAGGTAGATCATTCTCATTCTGATACTTAGAGTTAGAATTGAAATGAAATTTCTGAACTTTTCACTAATGTTAATCTGGATTATAAAGTACAAAAGCTTGTCTTGAAATAATTCACAGTTGCAGCCATCTAGTTGAGCTTTAATGTTCTTAATTTTAGCTAAATAGTTGACAATTTTCTCATCCCCCTTCATGGGTGATGTAAACAGCTCTAAAACTAGTTTTAATTATTTTAGACAACCTACTACCTTCATGCATGGTCTTTAGTTGTTTCCATGCATTTGCAGGGAGTCCATATGACCTATATGCATAAAGAATTCATCTCTAATGCTTTGCAATAGGATGGACATGGCTTCTTGAGATCTCTGAGAGAAGGAGCTAAGGTTTTCAGGGGTAGCTTGTCTCCCTATGGGACGTTTTTCAATACCAGTCACAAGATCCCAAAGCTTTCTAGCCATGAAACAATCTTTTAACCTTACCCTCCAAATACTATAGTTCGTTCCATTCAAAAGCTAAGACTTATCCAATGAAAACTCGATGAAGAACTGGCCATTTTTAATGCTCAGACGACAATAGAAACAATTACAGTTTAAAAACAAGTCAAGGAAGCCAAACAAAGACAAAAGACTAGCTACATATCTTTTTAATAGCAATATGAAAGCAAACAACTCGAATTTAGAAAAAAACAACTTGATTTTTTCAATTTAGAACAAGTTTACGAATCGAGTCGAGGTCGAGTTACAAGAGCTCGACGAGTTCTTTAAAGAACTCGACTCGACGAGCTAAAGGACGAGCTACATGAGCTTAAAACGAGCTTCTTTAAAAATTAAAATAAGTTAATAAACAACGTCATGCGAGGGTTGACACGTGGCACAGATCAACAATACCAAGTGAGGCACATGTCAGCTTCAAAATAGATCCTCGGTGGAGTGCAAACGCGACACTCTTCGGTCCGAAACCGATTCAAAAATGGTGACAAAGGATATTCAAACACGCACAATACGCGTAGCTTTAAAAGATAAAGAAAATACATGTGTCACCTTTTAATTAGCTCGCATTTCACAATGCAGCTAATAAGTCAGAAGACAATTAAAAGACAAAACCAGTATACACGTGTCTTTAATTAATTGGATCACATTTCGCACTCTGACACAATGCGACAACAAAGTCTAAGTCAAAAAAGCCACTTGTCGAAAAAATAATGGCTAAGTTAAAGCAAAGACTAACACCCTGACACTTGATATGTGTCAAAAGACAGTTGGATCACGTTTCGCAAGTCTGACAAATGTGACAAGTACGAAAAAGAAAATATGTGTCATTTTTCAATTAGATTAGGCTTCGCAGTTCACAGACTTAAAAATCCCGCGGAATGAAGAAATTTTTTTGGAAGCCGCATACAAAAAAAAAACGATGGTAAAACCACGAATAAAACAAAATACGTCACGTGGAGAGCTAAAAAATGTGTCTACAAAAGAGTGGTTCACACTTTGCAAGTCTGCCCAAAAACTGACAGAAAATATATGTGTCCAAATGCTATTGAATTGCACTTTGCAGTGCAATCAAAAAGCGTCGAGTCAAAAGAGATACGTGGAGCCTTTTAAATGGATAACATTTCGCAAATCTGATAAATGCGATTAGAAGAGATACTTGGAGCAATTTTATTGGTTTACCCTTCGCAAATGACAGAAGACAATAAATTGTGAAATATTTGGCTACTTGGAGCTATTTGATTGGGTCGTATTTCATAAATGACAGAGGATAGCTAAGCCAAGTCTGATAAGAAGAAGACACGTGTAAAGCCTTTATTGGCTCGCGGATCACAACTAATAATCAAATAAACAATATTTCGACACCACGAAGCAAGATGGAGCTTTTTTATTGGCTCGGGCTTCGTAAAATCGACAAATGCGAAGCTAGATGGAGCAATATGATTGGCTCAAGCTTCACAGTCAAAAGAAGTAAAAAAAGACTGACAAGGCAAAGCCAGATGACACAAAATGATTGGCCCAAGCTTCGCAAAGACAGAAAGATGTCAGATTGAAGCCACTTGGCACTCTACGACTGGGTACGGCTTCACAAACATGAAAAAAGGATAGAGAAGCTATTTGGAGAAATTTTATTGGTCCAAACTTCACAAAACCGACAAAACGAAGCCAAATGGCAAAAAAAGATTGGATCGAGCTTCGCAAAAGCAGATCTAGCAAAAAATAAAGATTAAAATAAAAGGATTGGATTTAAATACCCCGAACTAATAGATCCAAAGAGATCTTTCGGGTCCAGATTCAAAATGTGGATTTGCCGCAAAAGGTGAGTAACCTAGCCAAAGCCCGAGTTGGGCAATTTCAATGCAATGCGGTGTTTTAAACAATCTCGACTTGTATGGGCGGTGCATAGAGAAGTATGAGCTATCCAAATCACTGTAAAACAATGGGGGAGTCAACGAGCCAAGTGACAAGTCGAGGTTGAGTTGACCCATTTTCCAAGGTAAGTAAAGCCCCAAATTCCCGTAATGAAGCAAAAACAAAATAAGAGTCAGGCGGTGAACCGGGTTGCTTTACTTCGTAAAAAAGGTGAATTAAAGCACATGGAAAATTGCGATGCAAAGATCAACAGCGCATGATCGGATCAATCCAATGAACTCGGGAAGTTGTGCAATAATGGACCCCGGCTTTCCCAATGGTCTGCAATCTTCAAAATGCCATAACTTTCTCCTGAGCTTTGTTTCGCACAAAATTGGACTTTTCAAAGCGAAAAGGGTCATAAATGGCATTATTCTACTACACTCCAGAGGCACCGTACATCCATCTACCACTATTAATGGGGCATGTGAGCCAATTTCTTGTCTTATAAGACACATCACCACGTGATGGGTTTTGTAAGGGGCCTCATGATGTTTTGATTAAGAATTACACTTGGTAGGTGAGAATTGGTTGCATCCGAGAAACTTGATTTTCTCTCTCCTCACCCAATTTATTCTATAAATTATAAGCTCTTTCATTTGAAAGGGGGATTCTTTGCTTACCGAAACTCTGCCAAAATTTGTCTAGGAAGCAAATGTGTTATAGGCCTTCATTCTGGACATCTTGCATGATGATCATGGCCTTTCTCTGTAATTAATTGAATTGTGTAAATCAATGAAGTCATGTGGATTTGAGTATTGTGGATGTGTTCTTCCCTTTGCTTGTGTCTGTTGTCTTTACTTACCTTTTCAATTTGCAGTTGTATTATGTCAATTTTAATTGTCTTACATATTTCATTGTTGTTGTGCTTTCATGGAGGAGCTAGTTGATGTTGTTGTTGATTGTGGTGACTATTACACCCTCTCAGCACCTCATTTTCTATCACTTCCACACATTCAAGAGATTCCCTACATCGTTCCCTTTTGGTGCATCACCTCCTTAGAGTAGATTTCTTTCATTTTTGCTATTTCTCTCTCCCTGGTTCCTTAGAAGTCATAGGTTAGAAGTAGTTGTTAGATTTCCTTCAATTAGAGGTAGTTGTTGCATTAGTTTAGGAAGAAGAGCCAGCTTTCTCTGGAGAATTGCTTCAACTGCAAGGTCCCACACCTTGAAGCAATTCCATGTTACCCAGTCACTCTGCTTGCATTAACACACTCACATGTTGAGCAACCAGAGGGTGTATTGACTTGGTGATAACAGTTCTGGCATGCTCGGTGGGACCAAAGGTCAAAAAAATCAAGTGCTTCTCAAGTGTTTCATGGCAAAACCTTCATTCTGGCTGAGTTGATGTGTTCTCGGCAAGAAGTTGCAGTTTTGGAAGCTCTACAGAGGAGGAGAAGCAATCGGTGATTTCACTTTGCTTTGCTTAAGTAGTTGCATCCTCAATCACCATAAAGAAAGGAAGTAAAGTTGTGTAGTTTCAAGTTGTTACTTTACTCCAAAATTGAAATTCTTTACTTTAAGGTGAAAAGTAAGTCCAAGCATACTCAGAGTAAAAGACTTAAGTAATTGCATCTTCAAGTTTTATTACTCTAAGTCATGTCAAGTGAAAAGGGACTTACTTGAGTTGTGAAAAGAAAAGACTTTACTTTACTTCAATTGAAAGATTTAAGTAGTTGCACCTCCAAGTTGCACTACTTAAGTAAAGTCATTGCTCCCAAGTGAAAGACTTTACTTCATTCAAGTTGTGTCATTATGAGATACCATTGCTTAAGTAAAACAGTTGCTCCAAGTCGGTGAAGTAAAGCAAGTTGAGATCAACGCAAGCAAGGAAAAGGAGTAAAGTGAAGTAAAGAAGGTCCAAATCAACGCAGAGAGAAGGGAATAATCAAGGTTCAAATGAACACAACAAAGGACTTAAGTAATCAGGTCTCCAATCAACGCAAAGAAAGGAAAATAAAGCAAATTGAGATCACCGATAAGAGCAGCAAGAAGAAGAAGTGAGTTGTTCAACTACTTCAAGTAAAGTTGATTACTCCAAGTGGAAGACTTACTTCAAAACTGAGTTGAGTTCGAGACTTAAGCATCCAAAGCTTCAAAATCTACAACACATCTGGTGACTCTAAACAACAAAATCTATTGGTTTCAGCAATAAGTGCCTCAGTCTATGAGAAGAATTCAAACACAGTCAAGAACGCGAGAAGAAGGTATTTTTGAGTACTTGAAGCTCTCTCCAAGTAGAGGAAGAAGAGGAATAAGAGTCCAAAGGTCTGCATCTCCACCTCGGTAAGCCTTTCATTCAATAGATCAGGGTCCTTAGAGCAATTAGGATGGCACATCAACAACCACCACAGGGACCACCAAATCCCTTAGCAAACTTCACTAGTAACAGTCCACTTGCCCTCAATGCACAAAACCCAATTCCGGTGGCAACTCTAAAGAACATTCCATTCTTCAATGGAGAGAATCACATGACACCAATCGACCACATTCAAGACATTGCAAATGTCTGTGCCATACATGAGATTGCTTTGAGATGGATGGATTGCAATGGTTCAGAGCTTAGAGCAGGGATGATCTAGAATTGGGATCAATTGTGCACAACTCTATGTGGCCAATTTGGAGAAAAGGGAGACAACTGTCTTTATTGGAACAATTGACCACAATCAAGAGAGCTCCAAACGAGCAGATGGTTGACTTCAAATGATGGTTGACTTCAATTTCAAATTCCAAAGGACATGGGATAGGATTTTGATTGTTGTCAGACCAGCTACTGAAGGTGCATTCCTCTACTTCTTGAAAGCCTTAAATTCTTACATAACAATGATGATACAATCTATGGGAGGAACCACGCTGCCCGGAGCTTATGCTATAACTATTAGAGTAGAGAATTGCTTAATTCAGGAAGCAAACTTACGCCTAGGCCACCTATGCCTCTCTATCTAGAAATGGGGAATCCTACAACCAATCAAACACCTGAGTTGACCCCTATTCTAGCTCCTAGAAATTAGAGCAACAATGAGGCCTCCACTTCATCCGGCAATTCCAAGGAACTCCAAGAGGTCATGAATAAGCTACAAGAAGTGTTGAAGGGGCAGCAAGCTTTAGGGAATGAAGTGGTGACCATCAAGAAGCAACAAGCCAAAAATTTCATGCCCTATCAACCTCAGTATCAACCAAACATTCCTCCATATAACCCTAATAGTCCTTTTATTCAGGGATGCAAATCGAATCAAGGGCAACCTCCTATTGCTAGGCCATTTCAACCTTACAATCCTAATGCACCATCTTCATCTAGGGCCTTGGTTTTGGTCCAGAACAATATGGCACAAGAGTATGAGTGGTGTTTTCCTTGTAGCCAACCGCACAATCAATCGACGTGCTTCTATGGTGCACTCAAACGATTGGTGTGCTTCAAGAAGCAGCAGAAGAATAAAATCAGTAATAGGATAGTAATCAAGAAGTGCCTCCAAGTGAGACAACACTTGTTAATTGGCAAGAGGAGATATTTGCGAAATAAATCAGTCTCCTTTCCAAGAAGTAGCAGCTAATACGAGGTCCAAGAAGAGAAATATAGAAGGACATTCGTCTAATCCGAGAACTTCCTAACCTTCTATCACACCTAAGGGTATAATCGATCCAAGTGCAGCCCCTAACGTTCAAAATCAACCCAAGCCACCTTCTAGGCCAACTCAAAATACCAAGATAATGTACCTCATATACTGCAGAAAGTTGTGCCAAGGGACAACAAAAAGAAAACCCACTTCCGTTCAACATTATTGATCAAATGAAGAAGACTAATGTCAACATTTCCATGTGGGAGTCATTGGAAATCCCGAGCCAACGAGACTTGTTGCAGCAAAGCGGCATGACGAATTGGTTCGTCTCAAATGAGCCTTTCAAAGATCAAGAGAAGGTGCTCACTAATGCAGCTCGCAAGAAAGAGTTCAAGGAGGTCAACAAGGTAAGAATATGAAACCTCCTCCATTCTATATATCTCTAATCATTGGGAGCAATCTCGTGCACAATTGCATGATAGATTCAGAGCAAGTAGCTCAAGAATGCCCAAGCGATAACTGCAGCTTGGGACTTAATTATGAGCCGTGACAAAAGGAGTAGTATAGTAAGATGGGACACCAGTGGGAACAACTGGACTGATCAAGGGATTGAGCCTTACACTGCATGCATGCTGCAATGTCACAAAGATTACAAGATATATGAGTTATTGCCTTGCCACCACTATTTGCATTGCACTGCCTCTCGAGACTTCACAAATAAAAATTGAAGGCTACTTGTCTCACAATTAGGCTATTGTTGTACCTTGCCTAAACCTTTGAATTATTTGTGCAGATTATCCTAAAGTTGTGCATGTGTGTGGATCTCTATATTTTCTCGTATGTTGTAGTACATGTGTGTGTCAAACAATTGGTGTATCATCTCAATTTTATATTTCTCGATTCCTACTCCTTTTTCCTTGTCAATTTTATTATTTTTTCAAGTGATTCATAGGAGAACTAACCCACTCAGAGCTTCACTTTAGTTATAGGTTCCCACAACCTTGAGGTGTTCCAATTTTGTGTACACAAGAGAGAGTACACATCATTCTCTATTAGGGTGCACTTCTAGGTGATAACGGGCCTATCATTCATGGTGATGTTCTACATGTCAGTGGCTTTCCAATGAGTGGTTACATGGCATAGTTGAGTTGTTTTGGTATGATCTTTTGATCCATTGTTGGTGACTAGTTTCTAAGGGTGCCTAGTTTGAGTAGGAGACAGTCCTACTTGATTTTGTCATGATGAAATTACTTGGTGCAGAGTATTGTGAGTTGATAGATGATGTTGTAAGAGTATGATGGTCATGTGTGAAGCCTTTGAAGGCATGACAAAGCTTGATGAAGTGTTTGAAGGTCTTGAAGTGCTCAGTGAAGAAGATTTGCTTGTTTTGGGCCTAGTTGGGCTTGCTAGTTGTCTTGATGCATTGCACGACCCATGAGGGTCCTTCATAATGTTTTATATAATGTCAGTAGCTTTGTTTTTAAGTTGGTATGACTAACCTCTAATGGTCATGACCGACCTCTAATGGTTATAGCCGACCTTGTTATGTTTTTTGAATTGATTCATGTATAAAAATGCATGTATGATTCATTTTTGAACTAGTGTTGATAAAGGGAAAAAATGTGAGCTAAGTGAGAGAGTGAAATAGGTTTAAGGGCATCAAAACAAAGCTGAGAGAGTATGTGAATATATAAGGATTATTGAAGAGCTGGTGTGAAAGGGCATTTGTCTAATACCCATGTTTGAGCAAAGCTTGAGCAAAGTAGAAAGTGAATTTGAAGAGGGTTTGAAGGTATATGAGTTGAATCTTTGATCACTATCAGTTGTGTTAGAAACATATCATCAATGGTCACTCATTTCAAGTGGTTGAATTGGTGCTTGATCACCTTAGGTGGTCAGAGCCTCATTATCGGGTTGGTGCTCTACCAAACTAGAGGTTGATACTCCTTGTGAAGTTAGTGCTTCACTAAATTATTTTTATTTGTATAATATAATCAAAAGCTCAAGAGGTTTTCTTCCCCTAAGGGTTTCCCAATTATATCTTGTGTTCTTGTGTACTCTCTCATAGTTATGTTCGTGAATGATTGTTATATGTTGTTAAGATCACATTAATGTATAGTTGAATGTTAAATGGTTTATACAAGTTAATTTGAATTGGTTAAGGTATTTGAAGGATCGCTTCACCCCCTTTTCAATCCATTGTGTTTCCAACAATATAGGGATCCAAAGATGAATTATTGAAGAAAACCCCACCCAAAGGGAGTCAAGAACCCATCGGATGATTTGGAATTGAAAGTAGAGATAGAGGATGACAAAGTGAAAATTGTAGAAATAGGTCAAGAACGGATATAAATTCAAGACCAAACTATACAACCTTGACCAGGATGAAAAACATGTAAAATGAAATTTACATCTTGTCAAATTGACTTAGCATATGGATTTTGTGCATGTTACTCTCGAAATGTGTTAACATATCAATGTGCAAGGATAAATAAGCTAGACAATAAACCTCAAAATGTACTAAGCAGAATGGAGAGGTTGTGTTTATCTTTGCAAGAGTGCATTGTCAAAACTAGAAGTGTCAAAAATTAATTACCAAATTTGAATGTGTCTACATTCCCTCTCCCCTCCTCGGCACTTTAAATATGAGATGAAAATTACATGTTTACGGAAATGACACCTAAGCGCATAAACGTAATTTGTCTTCATTGAGAGTTTGTTTTGTAAAGTATCATTGTGCTTGGTGTCGACATGCTTCATACTAAAACATGCAAAATAGAGTGTAGTCAATGTCTATAGTAAAGAATTGAACTTTAACTCAAATGTAAAGTGTAACACAAGATTTGCATTTGCATAAAAATGAAATGAAGAGATGCAAAAAAGGAAGGAATACACATGTTTATTTTGCGAAGGGAGAAGCTCCCATGCTTTACTTGTACTTGAAGATTTGCATTGTTGAACTTGAATGATTAGGGGTGATCAGTCCCCAATTGTGTTGAGGAGAACCAAAGTGTTAGGTGCATGCAACCTAACATGGAAATAGAGGAGAGATAGAATAAGAGTGAAGTATCGAAACACCCCATGAAGGAAGAAGATTGTGTATCAAAGTTATTTAACAACTCGATATCTTCCTTTTTGAATGTAAGGTAAAAGGAAACATTGCCTACAAAGAACTTGGCCACTTTGATGCCTTCGGTAACCCCATAGACCACACCGCTACGATAAATCTAGGGAAAATTTTGTAAATTAGGGACATAACGAAAATAAAACGAGTGCCCCCACACCCTTCACATGTTTCGCATTAACCGAATAAAAATTGTAATGTATTGAAATGCAAATGAAAGAGACCCATGCCCCAAGATTCTTAAAATTATAGTCAAAACTAAGTGTTATAGTGAAGG
The DNA here is from genome assembly GCA_018340775.1 of Taxus wallichiana var. yunnanensis. Taxonomy (NCBI): domain Eukaryota; kingdom Viridiplantae; phylum Streptophyta; class Pinopsida; order Cupressales; family Taxaceae; genus Taxus; species Taxus wallichiana. Next base: position 542,405,229 of record CM031241.1, on the reverse strand, counting down.
AGTGAAGTATGTCATGCACCCCGTAATGAATATGAATTAAGTGAATTGGATATGAAACTATGTCGAAGACATGTATCTATAGGTGAAAATACGACAACCACCGAGCAAGTTGATGTAACTACCCCTTCGCAAAACCATGTAAAAGGGGCAAGACCATACTACGGTCTTAACCAAAGTGTACATTTTTTAACCTTTGCCTTTTTCTAGATTTTTGTGCTTGATTTTATTTCTCAACACCTATACCCTATTATACTTGTATATTACCGTAAAATTATATTTGTGTTTGTTATAGGTATAGAATATACCCAGATGAATACCCCCTCTTTTGAGGCATGTGCTAAAACTAAGTTGAGCACTCGGCTCAAAAGAAAAGATGTTTTCTCGTGCACTAGATGTATGAGAAGATGTAGAAGAGTGTAGAATGCTAAGGAGGTGGCCACCTTAAAGAAATTGTGCCTACAAAAGGAGGAAGGTGTTTGTGCATGGTAACAACCATGGCATGCAACAAGTTGGTGAGACAATAGCAATAGTAGTAACAAGTTGGTGAGAATTCTTTATTCTAGATTTTCCTAGCTACATAGGAATCTAAGATTCTACACATTTGGATACTAGACAATTTTGAGTTCTAGGGGCCATCAATATTCATTGATGACAAAGCAAAACTAATTCTTTTATTATGGAGGATCTAAACCCAATACCCAAAAGCTGTTATAGTGGGAATACTATTCTATAATGCAAGACCAAAGCCTCAAACTATGGAAAGATCAAGTTATTTTAAGATTCGGATAGAAGGAAAGTTTCCAAACATGCAATAATCATATTAGATTAGGCAAAGCTTCCATGTTTACAAGATGAGCTAGAGGGATCAATAAGATCTAACTAATACCGAGAACATTAATGACTTTTTGATTGACAACCAACAACTAAGGAAGGTCAACCTATCCCCGAGGATCGATAATTAATTACATCTCATGCTTAAGACTTGGAAATTCTAAGTGTAACGCTAGCATCAAAGTCTTCAACTCCAACGAAACCTATTAATCTCCAAGAAAACCTTCACCTACACAATTACTCTGGACTCTCTATCTTCACTCTAGACTCCTCATTCTAACAACAATATTCGAGCATCCAAGCTTCCCCTTAACCCTATAGGGTTTTAGCATGCTTGATCAATCCCATACCCCATTTACAATTTACCATTGTGATAGGGTTTCGTGATAGGTTTACAACTTACTCAATCAATCTTCAATGAGATTTACTTAGAGTGAAAAAGTACCAAGGTTAAAGAGACAAAATTAATGAAAAATACTCTCATTACATCATACAAGTTGATTATGTGACTAAATCTAACATTGGCATAATTTTAATAAATGTGAAACATCAAGCGGCATACTATTCTTCCTATGAATAAGACTACATCAATGCAGTCCAAATAAAAACTAATTTACTCAGTGAGTGATTTTTACAAGTTGCTATCACCATTTTCTTTCCAACAAAACCGTCAATTCACAAGACAACTAGAGTTAAGGCAAGACTCAAACAAAGGAAATGAAATGTATAATGAAAAATCAAATGAAGGGATAAAAATAATAGTAAAACTCTAAACAAGGACTAAAAACGATACTCAACATTTTTCTTACCAAGAACTAAAAAGTGAGACATGAGTGATTTTACCGGTTTATAGTAATCACCATTTTCTTTCCAATAAACTATTAGTTTGCAAGAAAACTTGAGTTATGAGAAGACTCGAAAAAAAAAAAAAAGGAGAAGTATAATGAAAAATCAAATTGAAGGGATAAAAACAATAGCAAAAACAAGGACTACAAAATCACACTCAACCCCTCCAAACATATTCACAAACAATAAAATTGAATGCAAACTAATCACTATTCAATATTATTATTTAAACGATACAATGAGGGTTGGGGCGGACTGAGTCAACACCATTGGAACTACCATTTACTTGCACAAATAATGTAAGGTAATTTATTGAATAGACATGAATCTTCATGTCAATTGTCCAGATACCAGCCAATTTGGTATGGCAAACACCCTTTCCTAGATCCCAATGGTCAAACAACTATTGGGTAACTTCATAATAAGTATAATGTAGAGCGGTGGCTAGCCTAGATCTTGCCAAAAGATTTCCGCTAAGTCCTGTTGTGGTAGAAAACTTACATAAAATGAGTATTTAGTAGCATATTAACCTCCATGTGTGGTAGTTATGCTGAGAGGAACCAACATGAAAATAAGCAACCACATCAATATATAAGTTCGCAGTAAACATATGATGAGCCCATACTAATCATGGCAAAACCATGCCTAGAAACTTGAAGACTACTTTTTCCAAAATTCATGATATACAAAATTTCACAAATATCACCTTTATCAGATGAATGAACATAGCCAGCTTTTCCAATTAAATTTCTAAGCTAAATAGTTAAAAAAAGATCTCATTGTCCACCTTAAACAAAATTTATATGGTGGGACAATGTCAGAAATAGACTAATTTAAAAAAACGAACAAGCAAAACTGATTGATATGGATTCTTGTACCCCGCATTGACTACTCACAATCAGGAACCACAGCTTTACTGATTATATGACCAGCACCAATGACAGGACAGGATCAGGAAGAACACAGAAAAATAAAACTATGTAAGTAAAATTATGTTGTCCATAGAAAATCAATGTGGGGAAAATAAGGTAAAATTATGTAGAACTCGTTCTGCTATAAATTGTTGCCCATGGAAAAGCAACCTGGGGAAGAACTGTGTCATAAATAAGAAATTATTTGTGGGGAGAACTACGGTAAAATTATGTAAAATTCATTCAAATTCTAAATTCTAGCATTGGACATGTTTTCTAGCATAGGGTGTCACCGTAAACCAAGTAATCTGGGTGAAACAGGGATTGGACTGAATTGCATAAGGAACGACCCCGACATTGTAAACAGCACACACACATTCCAACTTTATTTGCAAGTTTATCCCAAACTTATAATTGACCATATCATTGAAATGTGATTTTTATTTTATCTATTTCTTCCCTAATTCACAAAAAAATGGTGCGCATATGTGATTATTTGATGTAAATGTGGGAATGGTCAACCAACTGCCAAGGCTCGGACAATTTTGGCAAAACTTGCAATGATTATACTTTTGTTTATCTTTGCTTTCAGTCTGAATTTTTCTAGTTTATATATTTTGTCAAATGCATTTACACTCGAAAAGAACATGCAATTTTTTTGGATTAAATATCAAAAGGTGTGGTTCATCCTTCTCTTCTTCTTCTGGTATGTTTCGGCAATATTCTTTTATACCCATTTCCATTACAATATTTGCACTCATAAAGACTCGTGAAATCACTCTCATATATTTCAATCAATAAAATGACATGAACAAATGGAAAGCATCTAGGGCATACAAGTTCTGATTTTCTAAATATTTACGAGTCCAAATACATTTACAATATTGAAAAACTCTTGCTTCAAATATCCCTCAAAGGATGTAAAAATCCTTTTGACTTCTATAAAATTAGTCCATATGAATATTTATTAATACTGCCGAAGGCAGCTAAAGGTAGTTTATACAATAGGGTTCACATTTGTTTAACCAATTGTTATTATTTGTATTTTTTAACCAATCAAGGATTGTTATTATTTTTATTAAAAAATACAATTTTCATATTGATAAACATTATTAAACCTGCATATTTTTTAATGAAATAATTATAAAAAGTATTTATCTTCAATTTGACTGGCTTATAATTTAAGATGTTATTACAGCGTTTAGCACTTTCAAATAAAACACGATGTCATAACATTTATTATAAATAAATACAAACATGTGGATATTATTTCTAAAGTAATTAAGAACACAAAATCCCGCGTAAAATGAACAATACAAATCTTTATGAACTGAGAAATTTCTAGTATTTTTATACCTTTGTTAAACTTGGAAGGAAAAATTTGGTCTTTACAACTTAAATAAGGAAGACTATGCTATAAACCTAGTGGCCTTTTTATGGTCAATAAATTTTTACAATGTACATTATTTAGAGCTTTCATGTCGAGTTGTTTAAGTTAAATGGAGGCACACAGGTGTATAGCTCATGTATATTAATAGTTTAAATTTTGGTGTATAATTTTATTTATTTTTTTATACAAAACCAAGGGTTTCTAAATAGATTAAATTTTGATGTATAAATGTGAATTAAGCTTGAATTTATGTTTTTGGGTCCTATTTCTTACCTTTTTATTATCATTGGCATGTATTAAAAGTGCAAATCCATTGAGAAATTGGTCACAATGCAACAAGAAATATTTGAGAAATCTAATGAGTCTCGTAACAAATTATGACAACTCGAAAATTTTAAACCTATAATGTTGTTCATGAGAGGAACACAAATAAAACCAGAATGTAGTTGCATAAAGTAAAGTAATTGTAAACATATTAAGAGAGGAGCATGTCAAAATTGGAACATTCAACATCCCAACTAATGAAATTGTGTAAGATAGTTTACAGAAATTTTATAACGACATCAATGTTTTTTTCACCTTATATTTGCAACGATAAGATGTTTGGAAGTCCCGAGATAATCATTCAAATGCATCATAGCGGGCAATTAAAACAAACATTTTTGAAAATGCATTAAATCTAACAAATGTTTCTTTTAATTATTAATTATGATGTATTAGAATAATCATCTCAGACCTCCAAACATCTTACCGTTGTAATATAAATGGAAAAAACATCGATATCGCTTCACAACTTCTTTAACTCATCTTGCACAATTTTATTAGTTAGAATGTCAAAATGTTCTAAATTTGACATGTTCCTATGTTAATGTGTTTACAATCACATTATCAAACCGCATCTTGACTTCATAGGTGTTTCTCTCATAAACACTATTATAAGTTTAGAGCATATAATCTCAATGAGGACAAAATCTCAAAATAAAATCTCAAAAACATAAATTCAAACTTAATTCACATTCATACACCAAAATTTAATTTATTTAGAAACCATCGATTTTGTACAAGAAAATAAGAAAAATTATACACAAAAATTGAAGTTATTAAATGTTCCCCATCTAACCTAAGCACCGCCACAAAAAAACTCTAAATAACGTACATTGTAAAATTCTACCGACCACGAAAAGGTGACTAGGTTTATAACATTTCTTATTTAAGTTGTAAAACCATAATTTTCCCATCAAATTTGGCAAAGGTATAAAAATGGTGAAACTACAAAACATTTTTACTAATATAATTTGTTTATTTTAAGCTTTAAAAATACTTGAAATTTCTCTTTATAAAGATTTGCATTATTCATTCTACGCGTGATTTTGTGCTCCTAATTACTTGAGAAATAACATCCACACATGCTTATATTTATTTATAATAAATGCTATGATATCATGTGCTTCTACACCCACGCTTTCAGCCATAAATCACTAGGGAAACCAAGCATATTTGTTCCTATTAATGTATGGGTTCCTCATTTTGGTCCTGCCCGAAGATAAAGGGGTTGTGCATAGATACATCAAAACAAAAACAATAATCCATAGTGCATGTGTGTGTATTTTGACTCTTAAACTCATTGCACATACTCCTATCAATATAACTATATATTTGCACATACTCCTAAATTTATGCATACATTTACATAGATTTTACATGATGCGATTGCTAATTATTATCATTATTTACTATTCAAACAGGCATATCATTATGTTAATAACACTAAAAGTGTTATTGCTACTAATTCCCTAGAAGGCGTCTTCTTTGAAGAATCCCTTGCTGGAAAGTGTCAAACTCCGGCGACATTTTCCAGCTTACCTTTTCCGGCTGAGTCGTGGCCTGTCAATCTGGAAGCTGATTACTGCAGAATCCACCCACCCTCCCAACAGCTACTCCACAGTCCCATCTGCCGACTATACTACGTAGGCAACACACAATGCATAAATACACTAAACTTTATGTGGATATTTAGTACAACAATCTACAGGGGACATATAGCCGCTATTATGCATATCCACTCACCGACTCTAGAACTGTCCCTGCCATAATTGATAGTAGTTGAAACAATAGAGGCTCTACTGTAGCTGATTTAAAATATCTTGCTTTGTTGTAGCTTTTGTCCTCCTCTCACACGACTGCTGAAAATATCTCTCTACCTATAAATACACCATTGGGTTTTTAACTTTCCATCCTGCAACACCTCCACCGAATTGGTTTTCCCAACCCGCTCAAAATATAAGAGGTTTGCATGATTGTTATATGCTTTTTTAAATAAATTACATTATTGTTGCATAATGTTGCTATGCCATGGAGACCTTTTTACCCTACTCACTTTTTTTAATTAAGTTTTTATCTGATTCTAACTGAGTCTGGCATGAAAATTGATTCACTGCCTCTGAGAACAAAGAAGGGCAGTGATTGTTTTGCGAGTACATGCGTTGATGGTGTAATGCTTCTTGGGCATGCAGATTCCTCAGCCACCACGTACACAGTCAAGTCCACAATAACATCACGACTTCTTTTCCCTTTGAGACGGATGGCACCCTGTGCAACCACCATATTTGACAGACGTTAACATTGCACACAGTCCTCTTTTCCATTGACCCTCTGTCGCCTCTCCATTTTCTGGCAATTCTGATTTTAAATTTTGAATAGGCTCCACCAAGGGGGCTTCACGTGGAATATACGTGAAATCCACCACCTATCTCGAAGCTAGAGCTATGAGTGGCCTCATTCCTCCTATTCCATCCACATCTGCCAGAGCCAGAGGCGCACCCTTATTGTTTACCTATCTTGTACGCTTCACCTGTCCCGTATACTACAGGAGTTGAGCATATTACAGCCGCGTCCGCCACAAATAGAGGAGTGAGGGAACTAAACGAGCCTTCCCCAACAGCCAGATCTCAAGCAGAGGGAGGGGTCAAGCAGTTAGGGGCTGTGGTATTGTCCATTTTTTCCTTAGCCGTCGAGACAGGGTAGTCCAAGAATACCGCTACCAGATCCAGGGACCCCGAATTCACCTCGACTAAGTCCTTCCTTCCATTCATATTATTGATCAAATGAGAGTGGTCTCGGTGGATCCCTCTAACAACCCTGCGACTTTGGAGGAGACCAGCGGAGATGAAGATGTTATGTCTCCCATGGATAAGCTAGAAGATTCAATGCTTATCCTTTTATCAAAAATCATTGTCTACATGCTCCACAGACTCTAATGGCTGGTTCAGTGGGTATACAATAGTAGCAGGAGCATATTTCAAGGAATGGGAATCAGAAAAGAACAACCGCGCAGTCCATTTCTGAGAGAGATGATGTGTTATACAAAGATGTTATGTTTGAGGAGGAAGTTGGGGTGTGGGCACGCATATACCTGCCACGCATATACCTGCTTTTATTCTTTCACGCTAGCCCACGTGTGTTGTTGAGTCCCGCATCTCCCTCAGTCCACAACACGTTCAAACTAGGTGTGATTATCAAGGTTAGCACCCTAGCATCATCTTCCTGCTTTGCTACCACGATTCCATTTGCAAAATTATCATCACCATCCGCTAATATTTGTTTACAGATTTGTTGATTGGTGAATCTAAAATTAGGGAAATCTGTCAAAAATTAGCCAATTAGTGAAATAAATGGTGAATAATTATTTTAGGAAATAAGGCTTTGCATCACGTTCTTGGTCCTACAACAGCCAAAGGAAAGTTACTCAGTAGCTACAAAGAAGAACCCCTGTTGTTGTTCGTGTATTCCCCCGATACAGTGATGTCCCCGCCCCAGATGCGATACACTATGAGGATTTTGTTGACAGAGCTTCTACTTTATAAACCCTTTCGACATATCCAAACAGACATTGGCATCTCTACATCTGAAATAACTAACCAATGGGGAAAATTGAAAAACTCCTACGTCCCTTTACATGTTCATAGAGCCACTACTCTAGAAGAAACTGCAACTGGAACAAGTAGTGATGACAATAACTCACAGGGATCTAATCCTCTGCATGCAGAACTATTTGAATGGGAGCATATAGCACGCATGCACCCAACACTCAATACAATAATTGATGATGTAGACATGATAGGCCTTCGTGACTTTGACATTAACCACAATTGGAAGGTACATTCCATCCCTACTACCTTACAAAAAAGTGCACCTAAATTCATAGACCTTGCCCGCACTGAAAATTCACTACCATTTGTTTCTCCACCTACCCAATTAGACGCTCTCCAACTATCATCAAAACAACACCTTGCATACTCAATTGTACTTTCCCATGCAACTCAACAAGGGAAACACCCACCATTGAAGATGATCATTCAGGGAACCACTGGTACAGGAAAATCATACCTCATACAACGCATCAGAAATGGGCTTGAAAATATGACTGGAAAATTTAAATCTTCCCTCCTTGTACTAGCCCCAACAGGTATTGCTGCATTCAATATAAAATCATCTACTATACATTCTTCCCTCCGAATACCCATTTCCGACATGAAACCTCTTGAAGGCCAAGCCCTAGCAATCTTCCAAGAGCGTATGAGTGCCATACATTACATACTCATAGATGAAATGAGCTTTATAGGTCCTACAATGTTACACAACATCAACAAAAGACTTCGTGAGGCATTCCCCCAACATAGTAACCACACATTCGGCAACTGTTCAATGATTTTGGTGGGTGACTTAGGCCAGCTCCCTCCGGTCAACGATGTACCATTATATGCAGCAACAAAATAGGCAGCTCCCTTTGGCATGCTTTTGATACAGTGATCACCTTGGACACAAACTTTAGGCAACAAGGATTAAACCCAACACAACTTGAATTCAGAGAAATGTTGACCAACATCAGAAATGTAGAAGCAACCGTTAAGGATTGGTCTCTTCTCATGTCACGTACAAAGTCGTGCATGTCTACCTCAGAGCAATCCATCTTCACGACTGAGAAGCACCTATTTGCAACAAAGGACCTCGCAAGCAAGCACAATAAACAAATGCTAAAATCCTTACACGTACCAATTGTAATGAGCATCGCAGAAGAAAGCAAACATAACTCTGACTCAAACATCAACGACACTCAACTGGACCCAGTAGTTTTCCTATGCACCGGACAAGAGGTCATGTTGACATCTAACTTATGGGTTAGCTCAGGATTGGTTAATGGTGCACTAGGGCAAGTGATAGATGTCGTGTACAATCCAGAAACACAACCACCAGACTTGCCATCCTTTGTTGTTGTCAACTTCAAACACTACCAAGGCCCCCATGGGACATACTCAACCCAACCCACTTGCCCCTACCTCCTGTCACACGTGGAAATCGTTCCCAAATCCCACTAAAAATGTCTTGGGGCCTCACCATCCACAAATCACAAGGCCTAACTCTTGACAAGGCCACAATAGACCGTCAAGGACTAACATTCACGGCAATGTCAAGAGTTCATGCCATCAAAGATCTACAAATCCTACCAGCTTTTACATTTGAACGCTATGCAAGAATGAGATATACAAAGAATGTAAAAGCACACAAGGAAGAGGAGCAAAGACTTTGTAACACACAACTGTCTCATCATGTACAACGCATGTGCACATTCCTACCTACATCATACCCACAATAGTGTGCCCAGATCTTGGTTCCAACCTACATATATAAGTAAAGTGTTGCACATATATATACACAAAACCCACTTGTAATGCAATACAAATACAAGTCACCTTCACTTTGCATCCAAACCATATTATATACAAAAAATTCAATCCCTATCCGGCGTAACTTGCAACTCGTTTGCAATTGCTAGTAAGTATGATGTAGAGCCTTGTCTAGCTTAGATCTTGCGAAAATATTTTCGCTAAGTCCTGTCATGATAGAAATCCTACAAAAAAAATGGGTAATTAGTTATGTATTAATCGTCCTGTGTGATAGAAATCCGCCTGAAATTTCGATTCCAATGGGAATGGCTATGCTTAGGGGGACCACAATGAAAGAAAGAAACTGCATCAATATCTAGACTCGTTGTAAACATATGATGAGCCCGTACTAATCAAGGCAAAACCATTCCTGGATACTTAAAGGCTACTTTTTCCAAATGAGCCAGTATTTATGGGATATTAGATGAATCAACATAGCCAACTTTTCCTTTTAAATTTCTAAGCTAAATAGTTTTTAAAAAAGTCTCACTGTTCACCTCAATCAAACAAAACCTATATGGTGGGACAATGTAGAAACAGACTTCTTTAAAAAAAGAACAAGCAAAACTGATTTATATGGATTCTTCTAGCCCGCGTTGACCACTCACAATCAGAAACCACACCAATATGACCAGCACCAATGACAAGACAGGGTGAGGAAGAACACAGAAAAAATAAAACTAAGTAAGTAAAATTTTGTTGTCCATAAAAAATCAATGTGGGGCCAAATAAGGCAAAATTATGTAGAACTCATTCTACTATGAACTGCTGCCCATGAGAAATCAACCAGGGGGAGAACTATCATAAATAAGAGTTTATTTGAGGAAGGGGAGAGAAAGAAAATGTCAAATTGAGGGCAAAACCAATGTCAAAAATTAAGTAAAATTCATGCCACTATAAACTGCTGCTCTTGAGAAATCAACTGAGGGAAAAAAGTAAAACACCTGTCTAGGCCATATTAATAGCACCTTCCCATATGAAAGAAAATTATTAGCCAGGCAGAACGCCATCGCAAAAGAATTACCAAAATACACAAAAATAACCCTGCAGTTTGTATCCATATTACCAGCATAAAATGCATGAACAAGATAATTAATTAAACATGTCCAAATTCATACAAGAAAACAGATACTTCTTGGACACCCTAAGCAAAAACAGAGAATTTTTCTTAAGCCAAACAATTACTAGCTGGGGAGATAGTTCTGGAAATGATAAGAACTTGCTAGTAGTAGTAGCCTCGTGATGTTGAGATTTTACTTTAACAGACTTCTCTCACTTAGTATTTAACATTTAAAAGACATGGGAAAGTGTATTAGCCTTTTCTTCCATGTATACATTAACTTGTTTTCTGAATTGAGAGCTACATCGCAGATTTTTTATTAACTGTAGTTCTGTGTTTATTATTTTTTTACCAGTATAAATTTAAAGATTGAGTCACACATGTTCCACAAATAAGTAAAACTCCGATTTTATATTTGGCACCCAAGGAAATCAATCTGACTGTGGCTCCCTCAAAAGTGTTTCACAAGTTCAGAGAAGTAAACTTGCATGGAAGCGTGTGTTTGGATATAGATCTGTATAATTTTATTTTTTATGTTTTTTTCAGCTGGTGAAAATCAAGGTTCAAACACAAGTGGAGAAAATAGAATGGACGTGTCCATTGCCAGGATGATCCATGCTTACTAGGATGCTTGAGTTCAAATTCTATCATTGGACATGTTTTCTAGCACAAGGTGTCACCGTAATCCAAGTGATCTAAGTGAAACAGGGATTGGACTGAATTTCAGGAGAAATAACCCCAACAATGTAAACAGCACACACATTCCAAACTTATGATTGGCCATATAACTAAAATGTGATTGTTATTTGATCTACTTCTTTCCTAATTCAAAAACAATGGTGCACATATGTTGTTATTTGATCTAAATGTGGGAATGGTCAACCAGCTGCCAAGGCTTGGGCAACTTTGATAAAACTTGCAATGAATATAATGCTATTTATAAGTATCTTCGCTTTCAATCTGATTTATTTCTGGTTTATTTATTTTCTCAGATTCATTTACACTCGAAAAGAACATTGCAATTTTTTAAGATTAAATATCAAAGGATGTGGTTCATTCTTCTCTTTTTATTCTAGTACGTTTCTTCAATATTCTTTTAGACCGTAATTACGTAAGTCTTGGGGACGGGGAGAGGGAGACGGAGGGACAGGGTTTTCAAGACCGGAAAAAGTTTCCAAATTTTGGGGATGGGTAGGGGACAACTAATAAAATAATATATAAAATATTAATATTTGAATATTTGAATTTTATTCAATAAAATTTAAGGATTTAAACTCTATTCAGGTACTTTCAAGATTATAATTTGATGTTCTTCATAAAAATAACAGCTTTTTAAAAGTAAAAACATCATGAATTTTTTGAAAGATTTAAAAAAAGAGGATGTTCCCAAGTCCCCAAAACATTCGGGATATCTAAGACGTCACCAAAATCTAGGAGACACATCCCTACGTTACACTGTTTTAGACCTGATTCCATTACAATATTTACACTCATTATCACTCATGAAATCATTCTCATAATCTAAATGGTAAAATATATTTCAATCAATAAAATGACCTGAACAAATGGAAAGCATCTAGTGCCTACAAGTTCTGATTTTCTAAATATTTACACGTCCAAATACATTTAAAATACTGAAAAACTCTCGCTTCAATTATCCCTCATAGGAAGTAAAAATCCTTTGACTTCTAGAAAGTTAGTACATATGAATATTTATTTTATTAGTGATGAATGATTGTGCTTCTACAGCCACGCTTTCAGTCATAAATCAATAGGGAAACCAAGCATGTTTGTTCCTATTAATGTATGGGTTCCCCGTTTTGGGCCTGGCCCGGAGATATAAGAGGCTGTGCATAGTTATTTTAAAACACAAACAATAATCCACACAGCATGTGTGTATTGAGATTCCTGAACTTATTGCACATACTCCTATCAATTTAACTGTACATCTGCATATATCTTGCAATAGGATACTAGGTTATTAGTACCACTGAGATCCAATTCACAGACCATCAAAGTGGAGAAAATATAATAATGCCCTGTTTATTAAATGATTGTTTCGGAACCAGAGTCTCTGATATAGAAACCCAAAAGCACATAGAAAAGAAAAACCCAAAACTCGAAGTGCATAAAAACACTAACATAAGTGAAAACTACCAACCTCTCAGCACAGGGATCAATGTTGGTCCTCGATTGTAAGGAAGTCATTCGATGATCTCTAAACTAAACACCGAATGAATAAACCGAGCCAAGGAATTCCGTAGATTATAAATATCTTTAAAAATCCTTTGTATTCCCCTGTCACACAACATTAAGAAACCATTAATCAAACAACAGATAAATACCCGACCATCATTTGAGGGTTTGATTTATTTACCAAGTATAAATAGGAAAAAGATTTCACAAAGACAAGGCTTACCTACAGTCTCCTCTTTGAATAATTGCTCAAGTCTGGCTTCTGCCATAAATTCCCTACACAGCAAAGGAAGCCATATGTACAGAGACACATATACATTGAATCCTACCCACCAACATATACACAAAAACATATACAACACTAGAAACACTACAGGAGGGTACGCAGCTAAAATGCAGACTATGAAGCAACGACAGGCAGAGGACAGAATGAATTTCTGTTTATTTATTCATTTACTTGGATTTAAGTCTTTCGAGAGAGGTTTTCCTGACGTACGAAAAAGTGCAGAGCTTTTTCCCCAAAAAAGCATTTCCCATCGCTATCTCCGTATTCGAGTTTTAAAACTTAGGCCAAACTAACGGGCAAATTTGTTTCTGGTAAATTTTATCAACGTAGTTACGCTATAATTCCTTTTAACATAATCTTCCAATGGAATGGTCACTAAAACAATTTACTTACTTCCATTTAGTTAAATGCCATGTGAAATTTGATATATTAACTAGCAATCGCATGAGAAGTGTGTGCTGGAAACGCTGAAGGAGATGTAATGGAAAGACAAATTCAGAGGGAGTGAAAAATTGAGGGAGGAGGATGTGCATTGAAGAAGGGTTTTAAGGGAGGAGAAGTGAAAGGGTGGGGAAAATGCTAGGGGGAGGAAATAAAAACTCTTCTTTCTTACGGCCATGCACATATGAAACACATGTCATTTGTGTCAATCATTTGAAGGAGAAAGGGGTGAGGTGTGTAGGTCATCGACATAAGGTACTCTAGAGATATCTCAAAAAGCAAGGCATGGTTGATGAATACTTTGAAGGCAAATTTGCATATGTTTAAATCACAAACTTCACATATGTTAGATCATGAATTATACATTTAGGGTTCCTTATATTCTTGATTTCATGAACATGTTAATAGTCAATATGAGTGATTGAAAGGTGGGTTTGTTTTTATTATTTTACAGTGAGAAGCATGTTACAAAACAAAAGATTGGCCCCTAGGGAGTTTCCACCGATAGTGCTCACAACTACATCTACAAAATCTTCTTTCCATTAAGCGTCAATGTTTTCCTATGTCTTGCTCTAAACTCCTATTATGGCCCAATTGGGAGGATGGTGGTGAAGGTATAAAAGGGTGAAATGGAGTCATGAAACAAAAATACATGAGGTGGAGATACTATCTTACAAGATAGTTGGAGGACATCAATAAAATGCACATGATGTTGTGAATGAGCACACCAACATACCCACAAAAAAACATGAATGTTTGCACAATGCACAAGCCTAGTAGAGGAGGCAACATAGTCTCTAAATGTGTAACCCAATTCCAAAATTGAGGTCTTCCAACTTATACTATTTGTTAATAGACAACATAGCATAAAAATCCAACCGGTATTGTCATTGGAGTTGTGGGTTTGTAGGAGCTTGACTCGGCTCCCCTACCCGGAGTATATACCATGTTTTCACTTGTGCTTACCTTTTCTTTGTTTACCTTCCATGCTTACATTATTAAAATGCATAAAAATGTGATTGCAGTTATCTCTAAAAGTTACAAATCCAATAAAAAGTAGGGCTTTTCAAGTTGGCGGTGATTAAGACATATTTATTATTGAACAAAGACATAATGATTTGATTGTAGATATTAAAAAAATTAATGTTCAACAAACATTGCATTAAATAGATGGTGCAATTCCTAGTTATAGTGAATAATTAACTTACCTTTTCTTGCATACCACATTAGAGCAGAACATTTTTTTGGCATGAAAGCCTTGTTGAGTAAGCTTAAGACATCATAATGCATTATTTTATTAATTAAAGAAAAATACCCAAAGCAAGGAAATTGCATTGTTTTTTAAAGGCTTTTGGGTATGTAGGCCAACATCAACAATAATACACTATGGTGGGTCCATTCATTGCAATATTTTTGGCAACAAGAGATGATGTTTGAACTTGTACAATACAACAAATTGTCATTATTTTAGAAAGTTAAATATGAAGTGGTCCATGCGATATCCACAAGATACACTAACTTTGATAAGTTGATCTAATTATTTTTAAAGTTTTGAGAGGTGGCAGATTGAGATTTATGTAGAAAGTCCGATTAAAATATGTTGCATATTGAGGAGAAACCAAGGAGAATATTTCTAGGGTGGTGCGTAAATATGATGAAAAAAGTATTGAGTTAATCAAAATACTAATGATCCTAAGAATAATGTTGTATTGCATTTATTTTAAGCCATATATAAGGTTCACCTAGTCAGTGGCATTAACTTTTATGTCAGTTCGAGGGTGTTGACAACTGGCACTTACACAACTAAAAGGAACGGAAAATTTTGAGAAAACATGGAAAAATGGGCTTCACTTTATTTTAATTTTATTTTCAACGATGTCAAGGTTTTTGCTTGGACAACGTTTAATTCTTAGATACGATGAAGACATCACTTGATCATTTCCGCCACTACATCGTCTTAATCATCTTATAATAAACTTAAATATAATGTTATTTTAATAGTTGCTTAACCATATGAATGAACTTTCAAATCAAAAACATCTAATTTCACAAGACAATTATATAAATAAGCAAGAAAAAACACCTACATCGTAACAGAATATGAAAACCTCATGTCTTTATTTTCATTTTAACATTTTCATTCCTACTATTTTTTATTTTAGTTGACCGTTCTCAAACTCATGTTAATAGAGCAAAAAAATTAATGCAAGGAAAATAAAATTACTTATGTTCTCATGTTCTCAAACCATGTGGCCACCTGCGGAGATGGTCTGCAACGCAACCACCGTGCCCGTGTTTCGTTTTTGGGAAAGAATGTGGCAAGGTAGCGATGTTCGGTTCCCTCTTTAGTGGCAACTATCATTTCTAATGACTTAGATGAGCATCTTCCCAACATGCAGAATGTCGAGTCTAGCGTGGACGGAAATGCTAATGTGGATAATGGGTGTTCTTCTAAGTCATGAGCAAAGTGGGATGAATCGGACGGTAGGTGGTCATGACGGAACATGTTTTTGAGCACGAGGGCACTAGGACTCTGGAGATGAACGGTTCAAATAATTTTAATTAACATCCATGTACAAATCAACTCTGCAACTATTGATTTGAATCAGAGTACACTCGTCGAAGCCCCTAGGGGTTTCCCAATGTGAAAAATGTCTTTGGCATCATAACTTAGTGAAACACCTTCAACATAATTACAAGGTGTGGCATTGTAATATGAGAACATCATTATTGTTCCGATGGGGAATTGAATAATGAGCTTCAAAGTGATATAATAGAGGATTCGACATGAATTTGGTTCTCAAAACAAGAACTTGATGATACAAAGGAGTTCGATGTTCCACACCTAGTTAATGTCGAAGATGACGTAACAACTCGGCGAAGAGCGTCACCGTAAATGTATAGGAAAACTTAGAGGAATGTATGGCGTTTCGATTTTGAATTTTAGATTTTTAACTCGCCTCTCTCATTGTCGGTCAAGATTTTGGCGCAGATGCGAACATGATAATCCCACCAATAATAGCTTTGCTCCATTTCCTATGCTTTAAAATTCCCAATTAATGTTTTGTTAGTTGCATCTACATAGATGAGAAAACATGGAAAAATGGGCTTCACTTTTTTTTACTTTTATTTTTAAAGATGTCAAAGTTTTCACTTGACGATGTTTAATTTTAGATACAAATGAAGACGTCACTTGATCATTTATGGCACTACATCGTCTTAACCATAGATGGAAAACTCGCCAAAAACAATCAAAACGGTTTAATCGCCTAAAAACTCGCCATTTTCAAAAAGAAAACTCGGCGAGTTAACTCGTGAGTTCGTGCTAAATACTCGCCATACGCTGCTTTCACGCGTATACACGCTTTTCACACACAAAAACGTTGTTTTTACACGGTTTTGGCTCTTTAAAGGCCCTCTACTCCCTCATTGTCACTCACACAACCATTTGAGCTTGCATTGCTTGTGTTGAGTGGATTTTGGAGCGAATTCGAGGAGAGAATTTGGAGATTTGCATTTGGAGGTAGGTTTTTTTTTTTTTAATTCTTTGAAGTTTTTCCAAATTTTGTGTATATTATTTAGGTTTTATAGATTCCTATTGTGATTCTAAATACATGTAATGTAAAATCGAATGCTTGTAATTTTTTTATACTCATTTGCAGCCAGAGGTATGTATTTTTTTTTTTTAACGCAAATTCATTGTAAATTAGTTAAATTTTATGTATGTGTATTGTAATCGATTCGTTGTGTAATTCTAAATACATGTAATGTAAAATCGAATGCTTGTAATTTTTTTATACTCATTTGCAGCCAAAGGTATGTATTTATTTTTTTTTTAACACAAATTCATTGTAAATTAGTTAAATTTTATGTATGTGTATTGTAATCGATTCGTTGTGTAATTCTAAATACATGTAATGTAAAATTGAATGCTTGTAATGTATTTTTTTTATTTACGCAAATTTGTTATTCAGGCACGTTTTGTTTTTAAAATTAAATTAAGTTTACGTTTTCTAATTTTTTAAATGTGCATTGTGTTGCAGATTAGAGCTTAACAATGGCATCAAGTTCGGAATCAGGTTCGACATCTGAATCACTAGCAGGACCGTTCCTCCGAATGCCCGTTCCATAGCATGGAAGTATGTTGTACGTGGAACTTGTGCGGGCGAAATTTTTTGCACTTTCTGTAACAAAAAAATGAATGGAGGCATCAATCGTTTGAAATATCACCTTTCAACTATTGTTTGCCGAGATGTTACGGTTTGCCCCAATGTGTCGGAAGAGGCAAAGCGAGAGATTAGAGCAGAGTTGGCAGAGTTAGAGGAGAAGAAACTAGAGAACGCAAGGCTGAAGGCAACCATAGCACAAGCTATTAGACCTGGGGCTGCAATGGAAGAGGATTTAGACGATGATGCTGACAATAATTGTGGGCTCTACTCGTGGTCCACGCATACGAAGAGGAAGAGCCGGAAGAGGCACATCTTCATCAAGTTCGAGCAAAGGCATAAGGAGTTTTTTTGTGGCAAGGAACACACCTGGAGCACAACCTTCATTGGAAGGTACATCTGGAACAAAGATATGCACGAGGAAGTGGATAAAGCTTGTGCAAATTTTTGGTACTACAACAACTGCTTTCAATGTGGCAAAGAGCCCATACTGGGAGTACTTGGTGACAGCGTTGACAGTTGCAGGGAAAGGGTACAAGGCACCCTCTCCAAAAGATTTGAGTGGGAAATTACTTGAGGGTGCAATTGCAGATGCCACTACCATGCTAGAAAGCAATGGAAAAAATTCGGATGCACCATTCTTTCAGATGGGTGGATGGATGGAAGGAACCGCACCCTTGTTAATTTTTTAGCAGCTTCAAACGGTGAGATGGTGTTTTTAAAATCTATTGATGCCTCTAACATAATAAAAAATGCAGAGAATTTGAGTGTTATGTTAGAGACAGTTGTATTAGAGGTTGGTGTACAGAATGTTGTGCAAGTTGTCACAGACAATGCAAAACATATGTGGCGGCTGGGAGACTACTGCGGAGAGACATCCATCACTCTTTTGGACTCCTTGTGCAACTCATTGCATTGACCTTCTTTTGGAGGACATAGGCAAAATTGATTGGGTGAGGCCGGTTGTAGAAGATGCAAGATCTATAACGAAGTACATATACAATCACCCTTGGGTTCTGAGCTTGATGAGAGTACACACAAAGGGGAAAGAACTTGTTTGAGCCGGTGTCACAAGGTTTGCAACTAACTTCTTGACGTTGCAAAGTATTTCTAGTTTGTTGACACCTTTGAAACAAATGTTTGTGAGTCAAGCATGGCTAGACTCACAATATTCAAAGAAAGCTGATGGAGAGAGGGTTGCAAAGATAGTTTTTGATGATATCTTTGCAAAGAGAGCTATAGAGATCATCAAGGTAATTTCAAACTTCGATTTATATTTCATTCCTTTATTTTAATTTGTTAAATTATAAATATTAAATATATTGTTCTACTTTTCACTTTTTTATTTCATTTCTAATATGTATTGTAACTTGTAAGTTTGCAATCTTACATTTTAATTTGTGTGTAGGTGTCAGAGCCGTTGGTGAGAGTTTTGCGTTTGGTTGATGGGGAGCAAAACCCCATGGGGTTTGTATATGAGGCCATGGATAGGGCCAAAGAGTCTATCCAAAACTATTACAGGGGGGATATCGTCAGATATGGTCCCTTTTGGGAGATTATTGATCGGAGGTGGAACAATCAACTCCACCAACCTATTCATGCAGCGGGGTACTACCTCAACCCCAAGTATTTCTACTCCGACAGCTTCACAGATGTGAACGGAGAGGTTATGGAGGGCCTTTCAACATGTATTGAGAGGATGATACCGGATGTTGAGACGAGGGACCTCGTCATTTTAGAGCTGCAGAGTTACAAACATGGTAGGGGAGACTCTTTTCTTCGGTGCTAGCTATTCGAGGGAGAACCACACAGTCACCAGGTAATAAAAATTAGAATGTTTACCAAGTTACTTATTAGTTACATATTTGATTTTATTAATTAATTATAAATTTTTGATTATCTTGTTTGTAGGTTCTTGGTGGGAGGATTGGGGAGGGAATACCCCAAATCTTCAAAAGTTAGCCCTCAGAATTCTATCTCAACCTTGTAGCGCTTTTGGATGTGAACGCAACTGGAGTTTGTTTGAGGCCATTCACACGAAGAAGCGCAACAAGTTGACTCAAAAAAGGCTCAACGACTTGGTTTTTGTGCAATACAATCTCCGGCTTCGCACAAAAAAAGTTGAGGCCACATCAGAGGAGCTCATTGATTTGGATGAGATAGATCCATACAGTGAGTGGACTGGGCAAGAAGAGGAAAACCTGCATTCACAGCGGACGAGATTGCTTCTTTTGAGAGGGAGGCTATGGAGGGAGAAGCACTAGCAGGACTCAGGAGATATTGGACTGGATGACATCTTTGGAGGTGATCTCCAACATGCAGCAGAGGAGCCACCAACACCACCATCTAGTTCCATGATCGAGCCAAATTCGCAGCCTTCTAGGAGGAGCGTGGAGACGCAGCCGAGTGTGGGGACTAGTAGAGGCACTAGACCCTCTCCCCAATTTTTCTCTAGATTGGGGAAGAGGAAAATGTAATTTATTGTATATTGTAACTTGCATAGATATGAAATTTATGATGATATTTTTCAATGTCAATCATCATAAATTCATATTACTTATCAGTCGGTTGTCGTATTCGCATGATGATGCGATTTTGTATTGTATTTGTATTCAAATCTAATAGAAAACACTTCTCCAACATTTTATGGGCTCATTTGATACATTTTGTAGCTATGTGTTGCTTAAAATTTATGTTTTTAGTTGCGAGTATTCCCAAGTATTGGCCAAATATCGGTCGAATAGAAACGGAAACCCATTTGCTAGTCGAAAGTCGAATAGCAACAACGGAGGTGAGAATTTGGAGTGTTGGGAACATTTTAAATTGATTTTAAGGACACAATATATGACACACATGATATTCAATGTGTTTGTCGGTGATTGTGCACATGTGTTGGAGATAACGCCTTGTTTGCGAAAAATCATCCATTTCGGTGTGCTAGATTCTAGGTAACAAGACATTGCATATACAATATAATAAAATGTTATTGAAGCATAACACCACGAGTCCACGAGGTTTGTGTCCTGGTTGGGACCAAGCCGGCAAGTAAATTCTAACAGGCGAATGCGCTTCCAACCAAGACTTGACCGCTATTTGGCTAGAAGCCAAATGACAATGTATAGTGTAAATTCTAATCGGGTTGTCTTCATTTATAATGGCTCCTCATTCAACAAGTTATTGTCTTCTCTTCTTCCTAATCTCATTTTCAAAATCAGTTTATTCAGTGCAACCAGCTTAAACATTGTAGTTTCTCAATGTCCAAGGATTCTTCAACCCTTCAATATATTATGGAAATAAAACAGAAAACACCCCGCAAAAAGAGAGAGTGGTGTTAGATATCTCTGAGACTTTCTTTGGCTTTACTTTGCAACACCCCATATCCTATAATTCCTTCACTTACCTTCCCATTCTTTGTCACACACCCCTCTGTACTTCCTCTGAATCTACCAGCTTGATTGATGAGACTGCTCCAACCTACCGACTGGAACTAAATTATGCAAATACAATATGTGCACCGAAATAGTAACGAATAGAGCAATCGGATTAAATATCTTACATGCGTAACTTTCTCAAGACGTTGTGGTGGTGTATCCACAGCGCCACCCTAAAACAATATTCATTCCAAATTAAAAGCAAACGTGTTGACAATACTAATACGTTGTTATCCACTGTTAGAAAGATGACCCTTTCCCTCGCGTAAGTTTGCAAAGAGGGGTGATGTGGCAAGTTGTCAATGTGGAAGTTGACCAACTGTTTCCCTCTGTCTCCATTTCAATGTCCCTCCGTTTCTCTCTGTCCTTTTTTGTTCAATGCAACTATTAATTTTTGTGGTTGTGTGGGCCATCACATCGATCAATTTATTAGTTCAGAGGTAATAAATTTCTAATTCAAAATTTGAATTTACCCACTCATCACTTCCATTTCCCTTATATCTCGATCATAGCTTCATTTTCCCCCTGTTTTGTTGTCGGGTGTCTAGAATATGGTCGGTTCACAAAGACAAGAGGAATACAAGTTTTCAAAAAGCGCTGCAGGTGCTACCTCCAACATGGCGAAGCAACAAGTCATTGGCTCTTTGGATTCGGCCTCCGTTACCATTGAATCAACCTATTTCTCTCCAACACACATCACATTTCAGGGATGACTCTCTTGTTTTGTTTTCTGTAGTTTCTTTGTTCTATTATGAAGTTTTTGATATTTTTGTGATGATGAAATTCCATTGGTAAGATCTAGAGAACACAACATCGTTTGTGATTATCTGCCGATCTCAGTCAATGACTGCTTTGATAGGCAATATAGCCACCTCCATCGGATTGGGATGTTGGTATTGGAATGTTTTTTAACACAATGATGATAATAAGAAAGTTATATGTTGTTGAATTATTGTAATTGAAGCATCAACCAATGCATTCGAAATTATTCCACAATATTTGATGCAAATCACTTTGAATAACTTTATCAAACTGTAGATAGCAAAAAGAAAATAAAAAATGAAAGTGTTGGAGGTAACAACGTACTAGGTGGAACAAAAAATTACTTTGACATAGTCCTTATACTCACACCAATAACACATTTCAGTTTTATATAGTATACAACTTATATAAGAATAACATGTTGGATCATCATTGTTAAAGTTAACGTAATATGTTGTTGAATTTATTTGATCAAAACATCAAACATTACATTGGACATTATTCCAAAATAATTGGTGGCATTAAATTTTAACAAATGATTCAAACTATGGTTTACAAAACAAACATTAAAATGCATATTTTTCGAGGTAACAACGTAGTATGTAGAACAACCTACTTTGATGTAAATAATGTATAACAAACTTTTACATCACATTTTTATGAAATATAGTGAAATTATATTTGGTAATAATAATGTATTGGTTCATCATTAGTAGGGGTAGTAATGTAATACATTGTTTAATTGTTCTAATCAAATTAGCAAACAATGCATTGGAGATTATTCCAAAGTAATGTATTGAAATAACTTTGAATATATTTGTCACACTATACATTACAAAAAACCATTGAAAATGCATGTTTTGGGGGTAACAACATAGTACATGAACAATAAGTTACTTTTATATAGATCATGTACGCACATAAAACTTTGACATGAGATATTTTGAGTTTTTTCGCTACTCCTATGGAAAATGTGTTTGAAAGATTTCTTGAAAATATATCATTTTTAAACATATTTTAAAGTTGTCCATTAAAATTTGCAGGCACAACTATTGACTTCTACATATCCAGAAACAATTTTAGTTTCTAATGCAATCTTAATGGCATAAGCTACAACTCTACCATAATATTGTTTTATTATTCTTGAATCTTCCCTAACCCTCCTTTTATAGGAAGATGGCTAAAGTAGCAAAAATAATGCGTTAGAAGAATTTTAAAATGAGTTTTTGGGAAGGTAAAATATAATTCAAATGTCCATGTAGAGGGTTTGTAATCAAACACAAACTTAAAATATGTTTGGAGATGTCAAAGATACTTGAGACATACATCAAATCTCAAGGTTGGTTACACTACATTATCTCTTTTTTAGTCATATGGAGGTATTACTTAGTGTAGTTAACTAGTATGACATAACACTCATAACTGGGTGTCACACACGTAGAAAAAATGTAAAATTATGAGAAAATATGGGAATAAAGGGATTTTGCTACTTTTTAATTCTAATCTTTAAGCCATTAAGGTTTTTGATTGGATGGCATTCAGTTTCTTAGATAGCCAAGATGCAAACATGAGAATAAAGTTTGAAACTAAAAGATGGGAAATAAATACTTGTATGTCCCACACCTATTTCCATGGCTTAGATTATTGCTACAAAAAAATTATGTCTTCAGCTGACATTCCTAATAGTAATAACTCGTGTCCTTTAAAAGTAAGAGGGAATGAGTTTGAAATTATTCAAAAATAATTGAATGAAACAACTTTGAATAGATTCATAAAAATGAAGTGCAAAACAAACATTAAAAATGCATGTCATCGAGGAATCAACGTATTATGTTGAACACCAACCTAGTTTGATATAGATCATGTAGGCACACTAAGATTTGACATTATTGTTTTATATAGTACACAGAGCATATTTTGTAAGAGTAATGTGTTGAATCATCATTATTAGGGGTAACAACGTAATACGTTGTTGAATTATTGTACTCAAAGTAGGGGAATGAATTGGAAATTATTAAAAAATAATTGAATGAAAAAACTTTGCATAGATTTATAACAGTATGCAATGCAAAAAAAACATTAAAAATGCATGTTTTTGAGGAAACAATGTATTACGTTTAACAACAACCTAGTTTGATATAGATCATGTAGGCACACTAAGATTTGACATTGCAGTTTATATAGTAAACTGAGTATATATTTTGTAAGAGTAATGTGTTGGATCATCATTATTAGGGGTAACAATGTAATACATTGTTGAATTATTATACTCAAAGTAGGAGGGAATGAATTGGAAACTATTCAAAAATAACTAAATGAAACAACTTTGAATATATTCATAACACTATATAGTGAAAAAAACATTAAAAAATGCATGTCATCAATGCAACAACGTATTAGGTGGAACAAAAACATAATTTGATATAGATCATGAAGTCACACTAAGATTTGACATTGTATTTTTATATAGACATTGAGCATTTTTATATAATACATTGAGAGGCATGATCCTATTTCGCCGCCAGAGGCATCTCCGCTCATTATAAGTAATGTCTTTGTGGATCATCTTTATTAGGGGTAAGCATGGTGCTTCTCCTCTCATTGATGACACTTGTGGCATAATAACATAATACATTATTGATTTATTGTACTCAAAATAAGAGGAAATGAATTAGTATTAAAAAATAATTGAATGAAATTAGAAATTATTAATAAATAATTGAATGAATGAAACAAATTTGAATAGATTCATTCAATTATTTCTTAATAATTTCTAATTTCATTCAATTATTTTTAATAATTTCTAATTCATTCCTCCTACTTTGAGTACAATAAATCAACAACGTATTACGTTGTTACCCATAATAACGACGATCCAACACATTACTCTTATGGAAGATACTCAATGTACTATACAAAACTACAATGTTAGATCTTAGTGTGGTTTCATGATCTATATCAAATTAGGCTATTGTTCCACCTAATACGTTGTTGCATCGATGACATGCATTTTGAATGTTTGTTTTGCACTATATAGTGTTATGAATCTATTCAAAGTTGTTTCATTCAATTATTTTTGAATAATTTCCAATTCATTACCTCCTACTTTGAGTACAATAATTGAACAACATATTACGTTCTTACCCCTAATAATGATGATCCAAAATATTACTCTTACAAAATATACTCAGTGTACTATATAAACTGCAATGTCAAATCTTAGTGTTCCTACAAGATCTATATCAAATTAGGTTGTTTTTCAACGTAATACGTTGTTTCCTCAAAAACATGCATTTTTAATGTTTTTTTGCACTACATAGTGTTATAAATCTATTCAAAGTTGTTTCATTCAATTATGTTTTAATAATTTCCAATTCATTCCCCCTACTTTGAATACAATAATTCAACAATGTATTGTTGTTACCCCTGATAATGATGATCCAACACATTACTCTTACAAAAGATGTTTTGTGTACTATATAAAACGATAATGTCAAATCTTAGTGTGCCTACATGATCTATATCAAAATATGTTGTTGTTCAACATAATACGTTGTTTCCTCGACATGCATTTTTTAATAATTTTTTTACACTTCATTGTGTTATGAATCTATTCAAAGTTGTTTCATTCAATTATTTTTGATTAATTTCTAACTCATTCCATTCTACTTTTAAGGGACATGGGCTTATTATGTGCCACATATTAGTAAGGAGTTGCAAGAATGAGTAGAAAAGTTATTACTATTAGGAATAATTATAGCAAGTCTTTCATTATTAGATCTTTAATATACTTAATTAATACATGTAACAAGGTACTTTAATATAGATCATGTATACATACCAAGATTTGACATTGTAGTTTTATATAGTACATTGACTATATTTTGTAAGAGTGATGTGTCAGATCATCGTTATTAGGGGTAATAACATAATATGTTGTTGAATTGTTGTACTCAAAGTATCACACAATGAATTGGGAATCATTCTAGAATAATTGAATGAAATCAATTTGAATAAAGTCACCACACTATGTATTGTAAAACAAACTTTGAAAATGCATGTTTTTGAGGTAACAACGTAGTGCGTGGACATGAAACTTTGACATCACAGTTTTAAAAATATAACGAGTATTGTTCATAAGGATAATGTACTATATCATCATTATTAGGGTAACAACATAATTTGTTCAATTTCTGTAATCAAAGTATCGGGAAATGAATTGGAAATTATTACATAATAATTGAATAATATCCATTTGATTATATTCCTCACACTATGTATTATAGAATGAATATCGAAAATACAAGTCTCAAAGGTAACAACATACTAGGTGTAATAACATGCTAATTTGACACAACCCATGTACTCACACTAAATTTTGACACTACATTTCAATAAATTATATAGATTCCATAGTTTGTTGTATAATCATTCTTGCATAAAAGGAAACTTGCATATGTTTGAATCCTAAACATTGCATATGTTAGACATGGATACTCTATGTTTAGGGTTCCTTTGATGATGCCATCCATCAATGACCACCAACACAAAATGTTTAACATTTTAGATCATTGTTATTAGGGGTAACAACGCAATACATTGTTGACTTGTTGTACTCTAAGTATCACACAATGCATTAGGAATTACTCCAAAAAAATTGAATGAAATCAATTTGAATAAATTCATCACACTACGTATTACAAAAAAACATTGAAAATGCATGTTTTCTAGGTAACAACATAGTATGTGGAGAAAAACTACTTTGATATAGATCATGTATTCATATGAAACTTTGACATCACACTTTTCAACAATATAATGAGTATTGTTAGCAAGAATAATGTGTTGCATAATAATTATTAGGGGTACCAACGTAGCATGTTGTTGAATTGTCATAATCAAAGTATTAGGAAATGAATTGGAAATTATTCCAAAATAATTGATTGAAATCGATTTGATTATATTTCTCACACTATGCATTGTAAAATGAATATCCAAAATGCATGTTTAAGAGGTAACAACATGCTAGGTGTAATAACATGTTACTTCGACATAGTCCATGTCAAAGAAAATTTTAGTGGTGAATTTTTGTAAACTTGCGAAAATCAAGGATTATGGAAATTCAAATTGGTGAATATTATGTGGTTTGCAACCGACTTATTCACCAAAAAAATTGACCGACATGTCCCTTATACTATTCGTTTCACCTAGATTTTACACATATATAAGAGCTTATGAATGTAATTCACCACCATTTCGAATCATATCATGTGCATATTCACCGAAGTAAACATAAGAAAATCCGCATCCACCAACACAGAAATTTGAGTCGTCCAACCACAAGCCATCCAACTCTAAGCCGTCCAAACCTGAGTCGTCCAACCCTAACCCGTCTAACTCTAAAATTTGAGTCGTCCAACCTCTTAGCCATCCAACTCTGATCCACCCAACACTGATCCATCCAACTCGATCCATCCAACCTTTGAGCCATCCAACTTTGATCGTCTAACTCTAATCCATCCAACTCTGATCCGTCCAACCTCTAGCCATATAACCCCTAGCCGCCCAACCCTTTTCCATCCAACGGTTAACCCCTAGCCATCCAACCCATTAGCCATCCAATTGTTATCTATCCAACCTCGAGCCATCCAACCCCTTAGTCATCCAACCCTGAGCCGTCCGACCCTAAGGCTTAAGCCATCCAATAACTTAGGCATCCAACCCCTCATTCATGAGCCATCAAACCACTCAGTGACTCATTCGTCCAACCCTTTACCATCCAACCAATACCATCTAACCTTAAACCGTCCATTCTCAAAGCCTTCGAACATAAGATTCACCCCTAAGGGCCTAAATAGTAAGCAGTCATGGATACTAGAAATCAGGGCAAGAAGATTACAAATTCAGCCAGTTCAAAAAAGGTGCAAATACTTTGCTTGGCTATTTTGGAAAATCACAAAAACAAAGTTGGTTTCTGCATCAACTGAAAATATCAATATGTGGCATGTGCTATTTACTGGTTATTTAATCTTACAAAATTTAATAATTATGTTTATCATATTGTTCTTGAAACTCTTTGTACTGTAAAATTTAACTATAGATAAAATTAATACTATATAAGTAACAATTTTATAGAATTATATGCAGACATTTCAGAAATACCTTCACAGAATAATCAATTTAAAGATATCGATGATCCATTATATGTTGAGGAAAACATTTCGTCCCTTGATGACTTAGAAGTACAAGAAAATTCAGTAAATTCTCAAAGTACACCAGCAGAGGAAGCTTCTACTCCAAGTTCTATTTCCAGGAAAAGGAGACATGAGAATCAAAATATTACTACTAATAGCTCAGATGCAGAAGTTAAATCCCAAGAAAAAGAAAGAAAATATGTCAAAAAAAGGGTGAACTGGACAATTGGAAGGAAATTCCAGTTCGAATGGGCTACAAAATATCTTTTAATTGAACCTATGTACACTGAAAATTGTAATTTTGTTCCAACACAATGTCGATGCAAAATATGTGGTTGGAAATAGGGGGAAGGAGCATACGATGTAGCTCAAATAGACACAATTGAAAAGCACTATGGGAAAATATACATTTCCCAAAGTTAAAGGATGGCAACATAGTCAGAACACATAAATGGAAATATGTAAAAGATTGTCTACATGTCAAATACACAGAAGAGTATGAAAATGAACAAAAACGCATCAAATATATAAATGAAAAAGGTGGGACCATAGTAGCCAGATTGAGAAAAGTTATGGAGGCAGAAATGCAAGCAAAGGGTATTCAGTTTGCTACCGTATTTCATATAATTAAAAGGGGAAGACTGATGTCAGATTTTGGAGAAAATAAAATGTTGTATCAAGTTATTGGTCTACATAAACGTTCCTCAATCTCATTGGTCAGATACCAGTGGCTGAGAGATTGCAAAATGTCTATCAAAAAGAAGGATCTGAAACTGTGTGTTCAAAAGGCAAAGTATATTTCCCTTTCATTAGATGAGGTTACTATAGTCGATAATACTTATGGATATGTATTCATGTTTTAGAGGTAATATCATACTAGGTGTAATAACATGGTACTTTGACACAATCTATGTACACACACCAAAATTTCACATTGTAGTATAATAGAGTATATAGAGGATAATTTGTAATTATTGCACATTGTATAAGAATTATCTGGGTTAACAACATTATACCTTCTTGACATGTAGTAAAAATATCAAGCATTAAACAAAACACTATGAATTAAAGAAACATAGTTTCATGAAGAGATTATTGTCTTGAGTAAATCGGAAAAATCTTCTTCTACAACTATCAATTGTTGCACTTATCACTCTTTTTGCAAATAATGTTTACATAACATAATTTTTTTATGTTATTGGATTATCTTATCACTGCAACATCTTAGCTGGAGAGAATTCCTCATAGAAGAATAAAAATTTCTCTTACTCAGGAAGAGGAATGTAAATTATTACATAACAAGGAGATGATATATCCTTTTCAATACCTTACCATTTCCATCCAAAATATTTGTAAATGATATAAGTTAACATAGTAAAAACAACTAAACAATTTCCATCACTTTTGTTGGCTTCTCTTTTTATGAGTTGTCACTATCCCAAAGTGCCTGACCTTAAAAAATTACCATATTATGCATATTTGAAACACCAAAATAAATTAACATAAAT
The DNA here is from genome assembly GCA_018340775.1 of Taxus wallichiana var. yunnanensis. NCBI lineage: Eukaryota > Viridiplantae > Streptophyta > Pinopsida > Cupressales > Taxaceae > Taxus > Taxus wallichiana. The sequence goes on along the minus strand of CM031241.1, from coordinate 542,375,484 downwards.
AAAAAACCAAAGTGATGCCACCAATAAAGGGGAGTAAATACAATAATGTAAATAGGAATTCATATATGTAACATTGAATACATACAATTACAGATTCCAAATTGACCATGACTATCAATCGCACATGAAAGGTGCAATGAAGATGAAAAGGGGATGTATAGAAGAATTAAAACTTGAGGGAGTGAAACATTTCTCTAGGAAGAGTGGAGATGAAGAGGGAGTTGAAACATTGCTTTCAAGATTATGATTCTATCTATTTATTATGGTACTCTATATTTTTTTGAGATTTATTAGTTTGGTTCTAGTGGTGTGGTTCATGAATTCAAGAGGGGGAGATGGTATGCTAGCATATCCATCACCAAATTGAAATGAAAATGTAAACATTGGAGCATTCATCTCATGTCTGGGTGCGAGTAAAAAAAGTGACATTTAAAGGATCATTACCATCATCATCTATCATCATAATAAAACTGTGATTCCCTATTAATTTTTTTCATTAAGAATATGAGTTATGTGAAATAAGGCATGCCCAAATCATACACTCTAATTATCTCAGAGAGGTGGGAGCATAGAGTGATGTCAAAGTAGTGTTGCATACAACACAGAAGGGAGATTTGTGTGCATAGTGGAGATTTGTGTGATCCATATATCTTGGAACAAAAAAATTCACCTAAATGGTCGATTCAAAGGTTTATTAGAGAGAGGGGTTAACCGATTAGGATGCCAAATGTGGGGACATGTGTATGATTGAAGATAGACGTGGTTTTGTCCTCACAAATGCCTTAAAATATGTCAAAATGTGGATTTTGCTTGTCGTAATGTAAATCTTCCCAAACCTTTTCTATTTTTTCATCTTGAGTGTAGTTAAAAATCTTGGTGTTTGCAAGATGGAAGACAAGATCTTAGAAGCCATCAATGTATGTTTTATAATTAACCAAAAAAATGACGTATCATATATGTTGATGAAGGAAAGTATTTTTGACCATTTTAGCGTTCTTACTTTGCATGTTGGTTTTCCCTCAAACTATGTAATACATGTGAATTCTCTAAGAAAGTTACCTCAATCTCTAATCTCTATAACATGAGGGTAACATTGACCTCTCAGTTCATCTCTATAGATAAATTAGAGTTTCTGGACCCAATTTTTAATCTTCCTACACTAATAACACCCTTAGATTGAAGCCAACATTTACCATGTTTGCACATATTTTCCCATCATCAAAATTTTAGTCACAATATAGACACCAAAAACAAAGGAAAGTGTGTGTGTGGAAATATTGTCACCCTCGTTGTTTAACTTAGGTAGAACAACAATGTCAACCAAGGTGTTACAAGTAACAACCAACATGTGACCCAAGAGTGGTTATGTGAAGGAGGAAGGTATGTTTATAATGAATGCAAGGTTTTCAATGGGACACTGGTTAATTTTATTATGACTTATAGTCCCAAGATGAATTTATTCTCATGGAATTCCTTAAAATCTTTCAAAAATCCAAAAGTTAAGAAGATTTTATTGACCTGAATAATAATCTCTTTTGTTGTGAAATTGCTCTTCAATTTATGATCCTATGTGGACTCGAGATGTATGAGGGAAGGATATGTATATTTTTAAAATGTTATAATCATGTTTTACTAATGGTGGTGGATGTCGTGGAGCAAAATAATAAGTCTAGAATTATTTTAACAGTATTTATGTTTATTCTAATCTTTGTAGTGTACAAAGGAATGAGACATAGGTTTTAAATACTTAGTTATATTTTAGTTTATTTAATCTACATATTAAATGAATGCACGAGGACATGTAAAAGGATTGTTTAAGGAAGATGAAAATATTAGTGGAAAGTTTGATATAGAAAGGTGGGAATTAACTCCCTTCATGTCCCACACATATTCCATAATTCAGATTGTTCCTAGCCATTAAATAATATTTTCTACGTGCTCCACTTTATCGTCTCGATCTCACACACAAATCCCACTTAAAGGAGCCAAAATATAAAAATGAGGAAAATCCAATAAGCACATCTTTCAATTTAAAATTTGAGTAAATGTAGGAAAACAAGTAATACCCGAATAGTCATCAATAATTGAACTCCTCCAATGGTTGATGATATAAAAATAAGATGTATTTTATCTACCATTCGAAAAAGAGAATTTTACAAATAAAACTATCATATTGTACCTTGTAGTGTCCATCAGGGGTTCAATTTGACTATCATTTAGATGTTTTCTATAATGTTAATCGTAAAATACTTGTAAATATTTGAATTAACCGTTAGACGTAACTTACATATTTTAAATATGACCATCATTTTTTTATATAAATTTACATGTAAAATATACTAATATATATCAAACTAGTTAAATCTATATACAATAATCTTTATAATATTTTATTAATAGTATAATATAGTACTATTTTATATTTTTGAAGGTTAATATTTGAGAATAACCATCACCTAATAATTGTTTGATAGGCATATGTGGCCGTCAAATTTAACCCCTGGTATCCGTGTTGAAAACAATTTCTTGTTTTCTCAATTAAAAGTTTAATTCTTATACACTTTGAAATAAAAGTAATCTCACCAATTATAATAAACAATAAAATCTCTAAAGACTTTTAAAGTGAAAAAGGAAATATAAATTATTACCAAAAAAACTTATAAGAATTATAATAACTATTAAAAAATAAAATTAAAACAAAACTCAAACCTTTTTAAATTATTCTGGGCAGTTTTCATTTGGCGGGTCAAATGAGATCCTTTATTTTCTTAATTTAAGAGTGAGGCACTTATTCAACATTGAAACAGCTGATTTCTTGCCAATTCTGGCGGTGGAATTGGTGAACTGTCCATTCGTTTTAACCTTTTCATTGATACCCACGCGGGCTACGCTGTTCAATGTTTTTGGGAGTTAATACGATGGTCTTTGATGGGGATCTGTAACTGTAGTAAATGTCACAACTGACAAGCTCTTTCCCTACATAATGAATTGACAAGAACCATTTGACAGTTGCACCAAACAACAGGTACAAATTGAAATGACATGTTTGCCCTCAACAATGTCATGTCAATAGCCACGTCACAATTTTATGCAAACTTACATGAGAGATAGGCTTAGCCCTGTTAGAACCCCCACACTCAGCCTAACTTATACAATACCTTCGGAGTAAAAATATACACATTTTAAAAATTATTTTTGAGAACATGTTGGGATCTTTTAAAATGTGTTTATTTGTAGACGAGTGTTTTTAATGATTGTTTATAATATGTATACATATATCATAATTAGATTATGGTTGCTGCATATATTTAATTTATTTTTAAAATGCTTAATGATATCAAATAGTCTTCAATCTATATATATGATATTGATTAATAATTTTAATATGTTCTCTGTAAATTTCTTATTGAATAGTTATAGATGATTTTAATAATCTAGTTCTCTTATTAAAACCCTAGAACTATCAGTTCTATAATTTTACTTAGCTGGTTTTAAATAAGAAATTATTTGTGGAAGGGGAGAGGGAGAAAATGTCAAATTGAGGGCAAGAACAATGTCAAAAATTAAGTAAAATTCATGCCACTATAAACTGCTGCTCATGAGAAATCGATTGAGGGCAAGAACAACGTCAAAAATAAGTAAAGTAAAATTCCTGTCTAGACCATATCAATAGCACCTTCCCATATGAAAGAAAACTATTAGCCAGGCAGAATGCCATCACAAAAGAATTACCAAAATACACAAAAAATAACTCTGTAGTTTGTATCCATATTACCAGCATAAAATGCATGAACAAGATAATTACTTAAACATGTCCAAATTCATACAAGAAAATAGATAATTCTTGGACACCCTAAGTAAAGTCGAGATTTTACTTTAACAGACTTCTCTCACTTAGTATTTAACATTTAAAAGACATGGGAAAGTGTATTAGCATTTTCTTCCATGTATGCATTAACTTGTTTTCTGAATTGAGAGTCGCATGATATTTAGTCTTGCCAATTGCTACATCTCAGATTTTTTATTAACTGTAGTTCTGTGTTTTTTTTTTATACCAGTATAAATTTATAGATTGAGTCACACAGGTTCCAGAAATAAGTAAAACACCGGTTTTATTTTTTTCACCCAAGGAAATCAATCTGACTGTGGCTCCCTCAAAAAGTGTTTCACAAGCTCAGAGAAATAAACTTGCATGGAAGCGTGCATTTTGATATAGATCTGTATAATTTTATTTTTCTGTTTTTTTCAGCTGATGAAAATCAGGGTTCAAACACAAGTGGAGAAAACAGAATGGACATCTCCATTGCCAGGATGATCCATGCTTACTGGGTGAAACAGGGATTGGACTGAATTTCAGGAGAAATGACCCCAACATTGTAAACAGCACACACATTCCAAACTTATTGCAAGCTTATTCCAAACTTATGATTGGCCATATAACTGAAATGTGATTGTTATTTGATCTACTTCTTCCCTAATTCAAAAACAATGGTACGCAGATGTAGTCATTTGATCTAAATGTGGAATGGTCAACCAGCTGCCAAGGCTCAGACAACTTTGACAAAACTTGCAATGAATATATTTCTGTTTATAAGTATCTTCGCTTTCAGTCTGAATTTTTTCTGGTTTATTTATTTTGTCAGATTCTGTTACACTCGGAAAGAAGATTGCAATTTTTTATTATTAAATATCAAGGATGTGGTTCATCTTTCTTCTTCTTCTGGTATGTTTCTTCAATATTCTTTTAGACCCGTTTCCATTGCAATATTTGCACTCATAATGACTCGTGAAATCACTCTCATAATCTAAATGGTAGAATATATTTCAATCAATAAAATGACCTGAACAAATGGAAAGCATCTAGTGCCTACAAGCTCTGATTTTCTAAATATTTCCAAGTCCAAATACATTTAAAATATTGAAAAGTCTCGCTTCAAATATCCCTCATATGAAGTAAAAATCCTTTCACTTCTAGAAAGTTATTCCTTATGAATATTTTTTTATTAACTGTGATGAATGATTGTGCTTCTACAGCCACGCTTTCATTCATAAATCACTAGGAAACCAAGCATGTTTGTTCCTATCAATGTATGGGATACCCATTTTGGGCCTGACCCGGAGATAAAAGGAGCTGTGCATAGTTATTTTAGAACACAAACAATAAGCACACAGCATGAGTGTATTGAGATTCCTGAACTTATTTCACATATTCCTATCAATTTAACTGTATATCTGCATATATCTTGCAATAGGGTATTAGTTCCACTGAGATTCAGTTCACAGACCATCAAAGTCGAGAAAATACAATAATGCCCTGTTTAAATGATTAATTCAGAACCAGAGTCTCCAATTGGAGGCATATAAACCCAAAAGCACATAAAAGGAAAACCAAAAGCACATATAAAACAAAAACCCAAAACTCGTTGAAAAGAAAAACCCAAAAACTCAAAGTACATAGAAAACACTAACATAACTGAAAGCAACCAACCTCTGAGCACAGGGATCAATGTTGGTCCTCGATTGTAAGGAACTCATTCGATCATCTCTAAACTAAACACCAAATGAATAAACCGAGCCAAGGAATTCCGTAGATTACAAATATCTTTAAAAATCCTCTGTATTTCCCTTGTCATACAACATTAAGAAACCATTAATCAAACAACAGATAAATACCAGACCATCATTTGAGGGTTTGATTTATAAACCAAAGTATAAATCGGGAAAAGATTTCACAAAGACAAGGCTTACCAACAGTCTCGTCTTTGAATAAGTTCTCAAGTCTGGCATCTGCCATAAATTCCCTTCATAGAAAAGGAAGACATATATACAGAGACATATACACTGACACCTACGCACCAACATATACACAAAAACATATACAACACTAGAAACACTACAGGAGGGTCAGGACGCAGATAAAATGCAGGCTGTGAAGCAACGACAGGCAGAGGACAGAATGAGTTTCTGTTTGTTTACCTATCCATTTATTTGGCTTTAAGTCTTTCGAGAGAGGTTTTTCTGACGTACGAAAAAGTGCAGAGATTTTTTCCCCTAAAAGCATTTCCCATCGCTAGGTATATCCTGTATTCGAGTTTTAAAAGTTAGGCCAAAATAACGGGAAATTTGTCTCGGTAAATTTTATCAACTTAGTTACGCAATATAACAATTTACTTAATTTTCCTAGTTTTTTTTGAATTGGAAGAGTCCCTTGAACAAGTGGGTTAGGGACAAGTCGAGTCTTCATGAATCATCCTCAACTTCAGGTTCAGGTCTAATAGTGTGACCACTAGTGGGACTTGGTCTTTGAAGCTCCTCCCCGCGAAAGATACCAAGCAACATAGACCATCTAGTGATCACATCTAGCGATACCGACCCCGCCAATTAAGGTTAGAGTCTCCAGGGAATACTCTTGAAATTTGTTGTTCTCCACTCGGTCATGTGAGGCCTCACGACAGTTCATGTTTCTAAGAATGGGAACTAAGTGGAGGAGAAACTCTTCCAAAGAACGCACCGGTAAGAAGGTTTGGCCCTACATGACCTAATATTGTGAACATTATTATCGGCTAAATATGAAATTTGATATATTGAAAAATATACACATTTTTAAAATTATTTTTGAGAGCATGTCGGGATCTTTGGGTGATAGGCCTTATTAGAACAACTTTCTTGTGTAACTGACATTTCATTGTCAGTCGTGCTAGTTCCTCGTTTTCCCGTAAAAATTCTAATAAATTTTAATGGTTTTGATACCATAAATAAATTCACAAAAAGAAGTCAATATGTAAGTCTAGATGTCAAGTTGCATATGAATCGATACGCTATGCGTAACTCATCATGCGAGTTAAAATTCTTGAGTAACCACGATTCTTCGTCAGTAATTGTTTTGTCATATAGTGTTCTCGATCTATTCTCGTTTTTCATCTCCATTAATACATTTTTCTATAATATCCCCTTTTCCTATGCGCGCCAAATGGCCCAAGGGCCAAGTCGAGTCCAAACCGTGGTCGACCCGGGGGCTATGGATGTTTAAATAAAGTCCATGTCTTATGGGAGCTTTTGGGAAGGGGCCCCGTGGTTTTAATATCCAATTTTTGTGTTTGGTGGTCACTTTTGGACCATAGCGACTCAAAAAAGAAAAAGTAACTATAGTTACTCTTATTTTATTGGCCCCTCCATGGAATGAAATGCGCCTAGGGAAAGGATTTTCAGGGTTATTATGGGGGCTCTTTTTCCGAGGAGAAGTATATAAGGAGCCGGGGAAAGAAAAGACACTTTTGTCGCTTACATTTTAGCCTCCTTCACGTGTAGTTTCAAACATGTTTTTATCTATCTAGCTTGTGGAGTCAAATCTCACAGGGACCCTAGCTTTGGTGGTGAGAGACCTTTTAAACAAAGATCCCTACTGAAGAAACATATCACTTGTTACTATTGCAAGGGACATTCTTCTGAGTAAGAGATCTACCCTAGTATGTCATTTTGGAGCCGCTTTCATAAAGAAGTGTGGCGAAGACATTATCGAGGTTTAAGAGAAAGGATTTCGAGGGTTTTGGGGCATTTGGGGAAGATAATCGTGTGAGGGGCTCCAGATCATATTCACGCTTTAAACCATTTGGGTTGGGCGTGGCAACACGTCAAGGTGCCTCCATCATTTTCTTGAAGAGGGATGAACAGAGGTTCCATTCCAAGCGAGGTGATTGTCTAACCTTCGTATTTGGGAGCAGAGGTTTCCAAGATCATGAGCATGCTTGAGGCATTTCAGATCATTGTTCACATTAGGGGAGTGTATGTGTGGAAATAATAATGTTAACAATAGGGGAGTGAGTGAATGTTAGCAATATTTTAATATTGGGAGAGGTGAACATTATTATTATTGTGCAAATAATGAGTTGGTGACAACTCGTCCAGAGATCTCTTAGAGAGATTCTAGGTTTGTTGAGTGAGAATAGGTATTGGGGAGATTTGTGGGATGCCGAGTGATTAGATCTCCTAGAATCAAGGTGGAAATATTATTTCCTATATCTATACATGACAATGTTATTTCCAAAGACCCTTATTTTTGCTTTTTATATTTAGAGAGTAACGAACCTCTCCTACAGTTTTCTCAGTTTTCTAGAGCACGATGTGCTTTTTGGGGCTATGGACAGCAAATCTAATTTGTGTAAAATTCCAAAAATAGTTCTATTATGTCCTCTATAATAATATCAAGCTCTCTTTAAATTTTCAAGTAATTCGAGTGGATATCTTGGGAGATATCACTTTTGTCGCTTACATTTTAGCCTTTTATTTAGTTTGATGTCCTTACTTCAGTAAAATCTACATAAATCAAGCCATTTTTGTGTCTAGCAATCGAGGTTTTCATATATTTTGTGCATTTTTAAGTAGTATCCCATAAGGGATATTTCAGTGGTATCAGAGCAGTTGTTTCTCCAGCCTGTTGGGATTGAAAGATGGGGGACAGAGATAGTGAGGATATAGGGGTAGATCTGATGAAACAATTGTTCACCAACATGGTAAAGCAACAAGAGACTACCAATCTCTATTTGAGCCAACTCACTAAGAGATTAGCACAGGACAAGTTTGATACTCATGTGGAAAGAGGAGAAAATAGCAATAGGGGACAATATGGTCAAAGAGGTGAGGGTGGACATTCAGGACAACGGTCCCCCCATTCTTCTACCAGGCCTCTGGGATTTCACGAACCTTCTTTCTTGAAGGATCCGAAAGTTTCACAGGTACGATAGCCAGGGGATATTATAGATGAGGAGTCTTGTTGGGAAAGGTACCAGACTTTAAGTGATGGCTTTTGTGACAACATGCCATTCCAAGAATATTGCAAAATGAAGATTGGCAACAGGCCTAAGAGAGATTACTAGGCACAAGTACCAGAGATGTAAAGGAGGTTGGGACATATTTCTGAATCACCAAATAAAAATTATTTTTGTTGAATTTTATTCATTTTAGTTGTTAATTACCTAAGAACCACGAAGATATGTTTATAGAATTAACTAATGAAAGATACTTAATGACATAAGAAAAACATGAAGAAAAGAGGGATTACAATTAGAAAAGGGCAATATTTGGCGGCTTCAAAATTTGTAGGAAAATGGCCCTAAAGTTATTAACAAAAATATCTTTATTGCCTTGTTGAAAGTGAAAATAAATAACTCAGGTACTTTGCTGGTGATGGGAATTTGTACATCAAATTAAACACTTCATCTATGTAATGTCTATGGCAATTCACAATATTGTGTATGCAATGTGTAAACTGATATAATATGCCTCACTATAACTTGCTCTTAACACTAACTCAAAAAATTATATGTTTGAACTTAAAACATGAATTTCTTTGTTTTGGTTTGATTGAACGATTTTTTATTTCATTTTTAAAATTTTAATATTTGTGTTATATATTAATATTGGTATATGATTAATTGATATAGTTGCAAATCTCCCATTGTCAAGTGAACTAGATTACAATATGTAAATTTGTTATAGAAATGGTAAGTTATGTATTTGTTAACCTATACCTTCAAAATACATAAGACATGGTATAGATGATAACTACAAATTTTTTTATGAAATCTAGTTTATCATATCACACTTAAATTATTGGTACTCCATCTACGAGAAAGTAGTATAAATTCAAAAATGAGAACAAAGATGTTGCTCATCTAAAAGAAAGCATTTGAAATGAAACCAATATTCAAACTAAAGCAATCTAAGAATAACATCATTAATAATGTTTGGCACTCGTAAAATATAGACTCAACATTCTTGATAACTGCAAACAAAATGGGTCCAACATATTTTCTATTGATTTTAGATGGTTATTCTAGAGTATAACCAAAATCATTCTCTTATTTGTAATCATTTTTACACACTTGAAATCATTGTTCATTTTACTTTTGTCGCATACAATTAAAATTTAAATGTTAGATGCTCATTTTTCAGAAATAAAAAACAACATCTAGTCAAAATTGACACTTGGCAAACACAAATATTTAGTATGTTTCACAATACAAATATTAAAATTTATTCTAAATATAAACATGACATTTGCCCTTCTTTTACTCCTTTTATTTGTCTATTTAAACATTTATATTAAAAGAGCTTTATATATCACATTTATTGTTTTTTATTATCTTTTCAATTTTTCAAATCTGTCACCTTTTGACATTATTTGTCATATCATGGCCTTGTTTGTAAATTTGTGCATTTTAATGATTGTTTATACTATGTATACATATATTAGAACTAGACTATAGTTAAAGCATACATATAAAATGATTAAAGATATCAAATATTTTTCGATCTATCATATATGATATTGATTAATTATTTTAATATGTTCTTTATAAATTTCTTATTAAATAGTCATAAATGGTTAAAATCTAGTTCTATTATTATGTTGCATTCAAAATAATGTTTAAAAAGGGGTTCAAAAATCTATTATATGCTAAGATATTACGTTTTTTTTATTGACTTCTCAAAGCAAGAACAAAAATTTACAAATGTTGGCTAAATGGACATAAAATTTAAGGATGACATCCTATGACGTTCAAATAGATGCCAAATTTAAGATCAATCATTCGATTTTGATAATTCAAAGACATTACACTCCACTGTCACAACCCTTGATGGCCATGATAGAACACATGTAACCATATGCAATATAAATCGGGCCCAAAGTGACAATATTAGTAAGTAGTTATTATAATCAAAGGAAATCAAAACTTAGTTAAGCTAGAGACAAGTATGAATATGTTTGATTGCTTGGTCTTCCCCTATCGTCCTTTATGTCTTCATTATCCAAAAAAAATATCTTGTTTAATCGCTCCTCTAAATGCATGTTTTAATACCCCAAATAGGATATGTCTCTTGAATGCTCTAAAATACTCATTCATTCATTCATATTAGTAATTACATCGATAGGTGTTATTTAGTGGGATGACCTTACTTAGAAGAAGCATATCAATAGTAGGATAAATTTTTGTTGTACACTGGGGCTTACCGTTAACCCCATATTTATCGTTCATGTCAAAATCAATGTAACATTCTTATAGCTATTATTTAGAATGGGCAACCATATACCTATTTACACTCTTATTAGGTTATGTGAAATCTAAGAATTGGTTAATTCGGTACACTAACGGTTGTAAGGGGAGCTACATGGGGTTATTCTCGATTAACTAACTTCCAACATTAATTATGTACCATTATATTAACCACACATTAATACTTGTAACTAATGTATAAACCAATATATGAACTTGAAAACAAAAGAGGATGAGTGTGTTTAACTTTAATAATTGATGGATCTGGGAGATTCTAGGAGTGCACAAAGTGTTAAAACAGGAGATCTTAACCTAATGATGCTTCATTTTGGTAACTATGATTGGAAATGGATCTAGGGCATAACCATACAACTATGTCAAGACCATTTGTATTGTCTTGACCCTTCGTATAGGCAGCATGACCGTATCTTGAACTATGTCAAGATTGTCTCCTTCCTAGAAATGCCTTTAATTGTCAAACCTTGATTGTCGGTAATGTTGTGAAGCTCTCTAAATATTCTAAATGTGATCTCAAACCCTAGTCGTGGATGGTAAACCCTACAAAAAAGCATTTTTCAATGGGTTTGGGTACCCCATGCACTTCCAACATTGACACTACTTTGAAGAGGCCTCAAATCGTACGCCATTCATTGCCTATACTAGACTTGGAAACCTCTATGACAATGTTTGAGTTGAGTCTTACTCTTACTTAAATACTTAGATAAGAGAGATTGATGTCTTATTAGAGTTTCTAGATCTTTGATGAAAAATGAATGCACGAGCAATTACAAAAATTGAAATAACTAACAAGAAGATGCAATATGATCAAGAACTCACAAGTCAATAATGGTTCCAAATCAACTCAATGCTCTATATACTCCATAGGATGGATTGATGTAGTCAAGTACATATAGGTGGTGAATGTTGCTACCTCCTCCTAGATCGATGGGGAATAACTCTCACTAATCGATACTATAAGTTGAGTTGACTCAACACAACTAGTAAGCTAACTCAACATAAAGGTACACCTAAGAAAGCATATCGCATGATTTTAGGAAAGCTCCAAGTAACTAAACAAATATTACAAAAATGAGTATCCTACACTAACACCCCCATAAGTACATCTTAGGTGGGTAGTGAAAAGTAAAATGGAACCCAACAACAAGGATTGATGAGGTACCCACGTATAATGAAAATCTCTCATAAAGTAGAGAAAAGGAGAAAACCCAATGGAAAAAACTCCCCCAAAAAGAGAGAGAAACAAAGAAGTGAAGAAGGCTCAAAGCCCCCTCCCCTCCCCCGAAGATGATAAAGCCACCGATGTGGATAGAAGAATTGGGTCCCGAAACAAGTCCATGTTAGGTACTCAAGTACATAAAATATAAAATGGGAAGAAATAAGACAACCTTGATAAAATCCAAAATTTTATGAAGCAACGATAAAGAATCTCCAACAAGTAGAACTTGCTCTAAAGATTATCCTCCGATAACCATAACTTGCATAGATAAATATGTCCAATATTGTTTTAAAACCATCGATTGGCCAAGAAGGCACAAAAAAATAGGACAAAGTTGACACTGCAGAGGAATGGAGAATTTGTGTGAACATGTCATGCTCAAAGAGTACTACTAGAATTCACAACTATTATAAAGAAGACACAATGATCCTCAATATGGGTTCCGATAATAGGAATCTTTTTAAATACCCATTTACGATGCATTTACAAAAAAACTCAAGAGAAACACATGCACTAAATGTGCTTATTGCAGAAAAGAAGAAATGAAACAAACAAGTCATAATGGGGGTTTGGTCTCCTACCAAACCGGGCCCCATCCTCTGGTCTTCAAAATAGATTTCCAGAAAATGAACCAAGTGATCATCATCTTCTTCATCATCCATTGCAAAAATCCTCCCAAAATGTGACACTTTATAACTTAGCAAATTTATAAGTCCCTAATGAATTTTACAAGAACCCCCAAAATGTGGCACTTTATAAAGTAATCATTTACATAAATAAATTAAGCCATCATGTAGAGCATGAAAAAAAATCACTTTTGACCAAAATAGTGCTCAAATATGAGAAATGGATCAAAAGTTATAGCCAATATAATTTATCATAAATAATGGCTTATTTATTTAAAATTTTACAAATTGATTTTAAAAATGCCTTAAATGAGAGGAAAGGGCATCGTGCATAAACTAGTTGGAACCAAGACAAAATTTAGATTATAATGGTTTAATTTGTGAAGGGGGATTGGCCTCCTATTAACTCGGGCCTCACCCTTCATCTTCGTCAGGTGAAGATACAAGTTTTTAAATCAAATCTCCTTATATTTAAATTAATCGCATAAAAATGCTAATATTAGAATTAAAGAAAGGTCAAAATGAGAAAATTAATGCAATTTAATCCTTAAAAGTGGAGTCCACATGGAAGGAGAATGTGTTGAGCATATTTAGGTTTAAGGAAACCTAAAAAAACATTATATTTTGATGTTGTTTGTTGTTCTTGAACACCGCCATCTAAGGAAAATGCAACATGGAGAAACTAGGGTGTGAAGGACAGGTGGAAAGGTCATTGGAAGGCCTTTCTAAGCTAAGAAATGATCTGTATGTGTTGTCCAAACCCACCTCGGGAGCCTACACACACTTTGGGGGGCACCTAACACTTTCTAGGGGTTTTTAAATGCCTTATATGGATTGTGTTACTTCTCCATAGGTTTAAAACATGTCATGGGGGCCTACACAACTCCTAAGTGGTATAAGATGCCCATCGGATCGATAAACATGCCCTTTGCGATCCAAAATCACCTCAACCCTACTGATAAATGCCTCAATCATGTGAAAATGCCCAATGCAATTATATCCAAGTAAAGCAGTCATGTGGGCCCAAAAAGCTTTCATTGCAATTAGATCCATGCATCTTCGGGGTCATTTCAAGCCTATGCAAGGGCGTGAGCGAGCCTAGGTATCGTGGTAGAGGAGAATAGCATGTGGTGAGCTATGGCCAACCTATAGGACCGCATTTTCAGAACTCATGGATCTTGCCACGCTGATCCAAGTTTGTGTTTGTTAAAACCAAGGCTTGATCAAGCCTGCAAGGCCAAACCTAGATCTCTGATGAAACCTTTAATGCAATAAACCAAGGCACTACAAAAATTTCTTGAAAACCCCGAATATGTTTTTCTCCGGTTGCTGAGGGATTTTAAAAAACCCCAAGGTTTTTGGAATATTTTGTAAACCTTTAAAAAAATTACAACCCTCAACTTATCAATAAGCAAACACCAAAAATCACAACCATAAGGAACCAAGACGGAGTCACTCTATTTGCAAATGAGTTGTTAGTTTCAAAAATGAAGTATTTGAAAACTAAAAATAACTCAATATATGGCAAATGTATCACAAAATTTCTCTCGATGCCATGTTAGAGTTTGGTGTAAAATTTCTGGTTCAATTGGTGCTCATTGGGTGGTCTAGGATGAAGTGTATTGTTTACCCCGTGATCAAGGTGGCATGGGAATTATTGATTTTATAGGCAAAATCATTTATTCATGCTCTAAATGGGTGGTGAGATGTCTTTCGGGCAATCAATACTGGAAAATTTAGCTTCGATATTGCATTGATTTCGGTGCTCTTATGACATTTTTAAAAATAATATAGGATTTCACACCTTAATTATCATAAGAGCTACTCTCAAGATTTTGGTACCTTCGTCACTAAAATAATATGGAAATATTTTGAATCAAACCCTTGTTGCATTAGATTGGTGATGGCTTTCACACCAGGATCTCTTTCAATTCCTAGAATATATGGTGGTCTCCCATCATCACAGATGATAGTCTTCCGCTTGTGGAAACTCTAGAATCAAATCTCTCTGCCTATCTCGTAAAGGGATTCACACCATTCTAGATTTGGTTTCTGAGACTAGATTTCTTGGCCCAAGCTCAAGACAAAAGTTAATCTTGTCAATTTGTACCTTCTATCTATCTGTAGAATTCAAGATTTGATGTCATATGTCATGCTCCATGAATTGGGGCTTAAGCCTCTGGATGTATGGTGGCGTGATTGGCAATGGAATCATGATATTACCTTTTTTGTTATATTTTCAACACCATATACCGGCTATTGAGTCCCATCTCACCTGCCATTTCCAAAATCAATGCCCAGTCCATAGTCTACACGGCTTCGTAGGTTTTATCTATTGTACAACTCCTTCCAAAATTTACCATTTTCGTTATGCCCTTCTGTCGGTGAGCATATAAATCACATCGAAATTCCCAATCCCCAATGATCTTTCTACTCTAGATATGAATCTTTTAATCATTTGTTTTGGTCTTGTCCCTGTTCATGCCATCTGGTCTTGGATTCATTTATTCTTTCAACCCTACCACCCTGATTTCTTTCACTGGTGTCTGACTTTGTTTGGAGATTTCACTTCACCTAATTATATTGATAATATGTGGTAATTATTTAGAGCTTGTATTTTATTTCATATTTGGAAAGCTTAAATTCTATGTTATTCTAGAATGATCAATATGTTGCTTTATTCTCCACTAATGACAAAGTGGTTATATTGTCTACTATGCACATATAGATTTAAGCTTATCGGTTGCTTTGGAATTTTCTCACTTGTGGAATTTCTCGCACACTTGGGAAGTGCACCATGCACGATGCATCTAAAACTTTTCCACATCGGCCTTTTCCACCTTAATAACCTCCTCCATGCTCTTGTCACACAAGTCGCTATATGAACCTATTTTAATCATTTGTTTTGGTAGGGTTGTCCCTCCTCCAAGGAGAAGGTCGTCATGATCTTCATCTAGTCATCCTCCTCCCGGATTTAGACATTTATTCTCATCCCCTAGTTAGGTAGTATTATTGTCCCTTTACTGCATGCCCTAAGGTTGATCCTCATTCCCGACCCAAGTGGAGTCTTCATCCCTCATTGATGATCCTCCTCCTTCAGTGGCACACTTATCTATTTTTATGTAATTCTTTTTTATGTTTTTCCTTTGGTCATTTTCTCGGCACTACGTGGCATTTTTGTGGGACCGCGAGTTTTCCTTCACTTTTATTTTAATTAATTAATGAACGGAAATATAGTAAAATTATTAAAGAAAAACTTCCAGATTTATTGATATATCCCAAACATGTCAATATAATAAGGTTTAAAGTAGTTTTGCATAAAAGGGAAAAGTATGGGACTGTAGGTGTATAAGATTTAGAAAATATTTGAATTTCAAAGATAGGTTTTGAAGCTATTTTTTTAATGTGAGTATGAATGTGACTTGGTTTTTGTTTGTGTTTCAACTCTAGTTTATATTTTCGATTAAAAGTGTTTACTTAATAAGTGAAACAACAAAGTTCTCCTTATATGATGACGAAAAAAAATTAGGTCTTCCTATGATATCTATTTGATTCTCCTTTACCCATGATATCCTAAACATATGAAATAGATTTAGTTTAATTCATAAATCTATTCTTTGTCTTTCTACTTTCCTTCCATATTAAGCCTATTAGGTCTATCTTCCCGTAGATTTTGCCTTTGTTTCCTCTTACACAACCTTCCTTACGTGAATTTCTAACTTCATTTTCAAATACCCTTTTCGAGAATTATAGAAGATTACACAATTCCAAGGTCTACTCCTTCAAGGATCTTAACCAATTTATAAAAACAAATTGAATAAATTAGCTCTCTCTACACTACATAGTCTTCTTGAGCGGATCAGTAAAAATATATTTACATAAATCAACTTTGTAACTTCTACAATTCTTTAATTAATACTTTAGAGATAATTTCTTGTAAATTTGAGCTTTGGAAATTGCTTGAAAACAAAGTTATAAATATTTTAGAGATAAAACCCTAAAACATGGTTTTTGAAAACATGATAGGGAAAATTCCTCTTTCTCACATTGCAGAACCTTTCAAATCCTTAAACTAATTGCATAAGCTTCATGGGGACTTGTTTCAACTTTCTCTTTTTATAATCGCGCCCTGTAGATGCTCCATGTTTTCACAACAATAAACTTTTGGTCAAAAGTTGTGAGTTTCTTACCTAAAACAGAGAAGTCTTATCTATCTTGAGCAATAATTTAAAATTCATCAATAGAAACAGGTGTATCTTCTTCATAGACCTCATATGGTGTTAACAATGCTCAAGAAGTATATAAATCATATCAACATATGCACTTCTTCGATTCAATTCTTGATTGTCCAGAGTACATGGAGGAAAATAATATACAAACCACTAAATCTAACCTCCAATATTGACTATTCTATCTTAATATTTCCTATATCACACCTATTTCCTATTTATAGAAAATGATAAAACCTTGGAAAGGTGGATATATATGTTCTAAATTATCCTATAGGTGAGATTTTCACTCAACCTCCTAACTAAAAGATATGAGATGACTGTTTCTCCTCATGTATTCATATAAAACAACTATATTTGAGTTTTCATAGCTCCATGAACTAGAAATTGCCTTAACCACGTACTAATCCTATATACTTTTCATTTACATTGGATAATTTACTATAAATTACATAACAATAGTAAGAATTCAAATCATATTTTGGAGGAAAACCTCCCAAGAAACTAATCAACATCAAACACTCTAATTATGCCATATATGGCTTATTCCTTCTGGAAAACTCCTTCAAACTCTGAAACCTATGAATTTGGTCTTCTATTTGAATGTTCAATGGTCCTCCTATATCAATCCACCAAGGTACTAAAGAAATCATCATGAAATCTTGTTCATGAGTTGTTCTACATTGTTGCCATGTTTCTTGATATCTGAAGCTAACATCCAAGTTGAATCTTCAACTGGATGGTCCTTCCATTTCACCAAATACTTAAAATATTCTTTGTCTCTTGTCTTCTTAACCACCTTTTGATCTATGATGGTTTATATTTGATCTAGTGGCTTCTTTGGAAATTATTCTTCCTAAGGTTTGATATGATCGATGGTATCACTTCCTCATCTACTCCTTTCTAAAAAGATAAATTTTAGGAACATTGAAAATTGGATAAATTGTTAAGTCCTTTGGAAGATCTAATTCATATGCATTAGCTGAAAATTCCTAAGTATCTTCCAAGGTCTAATTATTTTCATTTTCAGCTTATTATATTATCCTTTTGGGAATCTTTATTTCCTCAAATGAGCTAAAACAAGATCTCCTACATTAAATTGTACATATCTCCTTTTTCATATTTTCTCTTTGTTTATACTTACTTGAAAATATTTCTAGTCTCCTCTTTACCTCTTCTTGGAGCTCATGCATATCTATAGCAAAACCTTCACCCTTTGCACTCCTTTTTTCTTGTTGACCCAAATTTCTCAATTCATATATACCTCTAGGATTCATACTAGTCAAAATCTGAAATGGACTCATACCTGTACTCCTATTTGGTGAGTCATTGTATACAAATTTAGCTTGTGTCAAGTACTTGATCCCACTATTTGGAATGTTCACTTACTAAGCTTCAAAGGATATTCCCAAGACTCGTGTTGACCACTTCTATTGTCTATTTTTGAGGGTGATATGCAGAGCTAAAATTAATACTAGTACAAAATTTCTTCCAAAAATGACCAACAAACTTGGTATCTCTATTTGACCTAATATTATTAGCGATCTTATATGCAACCTCACTATTTCTTCAAAAAAACAATTTTATATGTGATTTGCATCACTTGTCTTAAAACATAGAATGAGGAAAATTTATTAAATACCACAAAAATAAAATCATTTTGCCTCTGATATTTTGGTAGAGCATAAAATCCATACTTATTGAATTCAAAGGTCTATTTGGAGTAGGAAATGGCTAATACAAACTTGTATTCTAACTTCTCCGATTTACATATTGGAAAATTATACAATTCTCAAAAAAATCTTCACATCTCTTGACATACCTGGAAAAAAATAGAATGAATGTACTTGTTCAAGTGTCTTACCTTGTCCACAATGACCTACAAGGTTGCCACTATGTTTTTCTTTAATCAAATTCTCTCTCATAGATCCTCTTAGAATACACAATCACTTACCTTTGAATAATATACCATCTTGCAATATATAGTCTAGCTAAGGACTTTATTATGTCTTGTAGGATTCTCGACATGCCTCATACCTTTGAGTATTATACCATCTTGGGTTTGAGAGGGAGAAGGGTGACACATGTCACCCTCTCATTCATGATGATTATTGAGATTCATCCTACTTATTCCTCAATTTTGGAGGGGGTGGGGAATTTATCTCATTTTTACACTTGGATATTTGAAGAGAGCTTGAGGAGCAAGGATCTTGGAAATATTAGCTTGCTTTTGGGAGTTGGATTTCTTGGCTTGAGAGGTAAGTTTTTCACCTCTTGATTTTTCCTTAAATTTTCTAACAAGTTTTGTGGATGGATTGTTTTCCTTATTTTGTGCATTGAATGTTGAGTTAGTTGAGTGTTATGTTAATTTTTTTCTTCTTGTTTTATCCCATCCATCTCTCTTGGGGTTGGATTTTTGGAGTGTTGGGGAAGAGGAAGAATCCCTCTTGTACCCACATGGCTTGATGGGAAAGCCATGTTGGGATTTCTATTATTCTCCCATCATTTGGTTGATGTGGGAGATGGATTTTATATGGTTTGAAGCTTATCTCCCTTCCTTGGAAGGAGGAGTTTTGGATTGATATGGTCTATGGGAGAAATAAGGGGTTTGGAAGGCTTGAGATATTTTGGCAAATTTGAAAATTTATGTAGTACAAGAAAAATGAGAATTAAAGTGGGTATTTTGCCTCTCTTCCCCTCTTGAAAAGAATGTAACTTCTTATGTGTGATTTGGTCTTCAATTTAAATGGTATTTGATTGTGTGGTTTTTTTATTCACCTTCTTAAGAATCATGGAGTTCTTGCATTTGTGTTTGACCTATTATATTTGGTGATTGTTTATTGTGTATGTATTTATTTCCTTACCTCCCTTATCATATTAGAGGTAGGTATCCTCTCTCTCCCATGGGATTTAAGGGAGGATAACATGCCCTCAACTTTTGGAGATGAAATGTAATGATGCCATTTGGTTGGGTGGACAACCAATCCACATCTCTTGCGTTTGGAGACATCTTATTCAAATTTGGAGCATGGTAATAGAGCTTGGCATGGAGTGATCATTTCTTGGAGATTTCAATTTTTGTTCAAAAATTTGGCACGTGTTCCCCTTTTAGGGAGGATTTTTTCACTTTCATTTTAAGTTGTAGTCTTATTGTAAAATATAATGAAAAAGGAATGTAATTTAGTTTATATTAGATTTGAAAACTTCATTTGTTTTTATTGTATAAATCTTGTGGTGATGAAGAGTTTGGGAGCTTATGTAAAAGAAACTCTTTATTTTCTTGTCATTTTAATATGGTGAATCGAATAGGGATCTCATTACTCTTATTTCATGGTAACCTTGTGTTGAAAACAAGTTGTGCATATTATTGTAAGGAGAGAGATTTACTTCATGGTGTTATAGAAGGAACCTCACTGATTTGTATAAAGGAATGATAATGTGCATTCTTGGGATTTGTTTTAGCTCATTGGAATGAATATCAACTATGGGTTGTGATTGAAAAGTGATTATGAATGATAATTTTGTTCTTCATAAAATTTATTACATGTACAAGCTATACTTCTAAGTTTCATTCATTCAAACATAAGAAATAAGGAAACAAACTCGAATTTTACTTTTCTTGTTGTAGCCGACTTGTTGAGTTGAACCTAATACATATTTTATTCATTTACATTATATTCCTACAATGGAACTTAACCCACAACATTATCCTTATTTTTTGAATATATAAAAGTATGTGTGATGTTTAGGGAAATCACATGGTGAACTTTTGTGTTTTCATCTTTTAGTATATTTAAATACAATAATAGTTACTTTACCTACAACTCTTATTATTCTATCTCATCCACTTGCTTTCAAGAAAACTATTACATGTATAGTGATGGTAGGCTTTAAACACTCCTTCCCTACTATAGCTATCTCCTCAAGGTGTTCGTGTGTGTGTGTGTGATGCATATGTGTGTGTGTGTGTGTAATATAAATATATATACATACATACATACATATATACATACACATATATTACATGCATATATATACGAGTATATATATATATATATATATATATATATATATATATATATATATATATATATATATATATATATATATATATATATATATATATATATATATATATATATATATATATATATATATAGATACGTATATATATATTTATACACACACACACACATAGATAGTGGGAGGGGTGGGGCCGGCCAGCTGACCCAAACCCTCCCCACTTTCATATGAGGGAATAACCCTCGGTTCTATATACATACATACATACATATATACATACACATATATTACATGCATGCTTACATACATACATAATACATACATACATACATACATACATACATACATACACCTATAATATATATATATATATATACACATATATATCTACGTATATATATACACACACACACAGAGATAGTGGGAGGGTGAGTTTTCCCCACTTTCAAAGGGAATAACCCTCGATCTATAAATAACTTATGGTGTATACACCTGACGACCGCCTATAAGATCCCAAATACATCACTTTTTCACACACACACACACACACACACACACACACACACACACACACACACACACACACACACACACTAATGAAAAATACGAGGAAATGAGTTTTTAAAAATAAATCTATAAATAGAGGTGTATACACACAAATATATGGCCTATATCCTTTTTCCTCAAACCCTAACAAGGGCATCTGTATAATAATGAAAAAGGAAGAAATAACAAAATCCATTAGTGCCTCCAAGGATGGCATCCTCCCCATTTAATCTGCAAAAAAGCCCCCTCGAGGAAGAAATCCCTTCCTCCCAAAGCCCCCTGCCCCACCCACTTGCATGACCAAATTAAAAAAGAAGAGAATGAGAATGTAAAATTTAGATAAATATAAAATTAGGGCTTTTAGAAAGATAAATGGTGGAGATGATTTTAATCCAAGGGCTTGCCTAAAACCTAGGATAATTACCCTTGAATTTTCTAGTGGTATTTACTTCCCCTCCTTATTTTGAAAGTGGGGTGTGATTTATTTAAAGTTATCTCTAAATTTATAATTAATTACTAAGGTATAATTATGTTAATGGGTTTTAAGTGCTTAAACATGCATTCTTATGACACTATTAATGTTAGGGAATTAATCACATGTTAAGTTGCCGAATAGATTTCTTTAGGCCTCTTTAGGTAAATCATGTGCTAATTTTTATATTTACTCTAGGAAGTATCCTATTACATTGTTGTAAATTTCCTCTCGATTTGCTTAACACAACCCTCGATGGAGGATATTATAATAATCTCTTGCAGAAATTTATGTTACGATGAGAACATGAATGACACTTGGAAATTATAGCCTAACTATATCATTATTATGGAACAAACATTTATAAATGTTATAACACAAAAGGGAACCCTAGTTTTTCTCAATATGACACAACGACGATTGGTATGCCCTCATGGAGAAATATCACAATAGAGATTGGATAATGAACTTGAGCTGCTTAAATTGACCAATGTTTTCCTTTGTACAGAAACTTATCTTAGATTTGGAAGAAAACTGAATAATAAGGGGATTGAGTGTTTATAATCTAATTAATGATTTTGGATCTCAATTAAGTTATCATACCTACTTTAGTTGGATTTGTCACGTGGTGAGAGAAATGTATTGAACACTTGGGGTATCTTCCTGTGTAGACATTTAGTATGGTCTTTCTTCATTTCTCATACCACAGCTTGCTAGAACTTGAAGTTAACTCGAAGAAAGTGACCATCAGTATGCGATAGTGGAAAAGGGATTGTTTCTTGCCATCTTAAATTTGTTTATGAAGAAGGATTAATATTGGTCTATTCATTTAATACTTAATAATGTTTTTAAAAAATCATCCCAATTTTTACCAATATTTTGTTTGGTTATTTTGGGTCGTGATATCATGGGCATGACAACATTCCTATCCCTAATGGTCGTAGTGTCCATGCTTTACTCAAAAGATATAAGAGTGAATACAAAGTAGGTCACATGTCGTCTAGTGTCCAAAATTAAAGTGATCATTCTAGAAA